>CM062807.1:255565504-256210504 GCA_031772625.1 Pinus tabuliformis | reverse complement strand
AATACATTGCGAAACTACTTGAAAGATTTGGATGGTGGACTGCAAGCTGTGACTACTCCCATGGAACTTAACTTCAAGAATCTATGCGAAAGTGTTGCTCGGCCCGATTTGGGAAATACTTCTGAGTATCATCAACTTGTGGGGGCCCTGATGTTCTTAGTGAATTCCCGTTCTAACATATGTTTTGCAGTGAATAAATTGAGTCAGTTTATGATTGAGCCTCATCACGTACATAACATTTCTGCCAAGAATCCCTTGAGATATATCGAGGGAATAATCACCATTGGACTGATATACACTACCAGGAATGTGAGGCTCCATGGTTATTCTGACGTTGACTGGGCTGGTACTGTGGTGGATCATAAGAGCACATCACGATGTTGCTTCTCTCTAGGTTCTCCTTTGATATTCTGGATGAGCAGGAAGCAGAAGTTGGTTTCTTTGAGCACCACTGTGGCTGAATATATTGTTGCTAGTATGGCCTCTTGTGAAGCTGTTTGTTTGAGGAAGCTATTTAGTGAGCTGTTTGGACATGTTCTGGATACCACTATGATCTTCTATGACAACCAAAGTGGGATTCATCTTTCTCTGAATCCCATGTTTCATGAACACTCCAAGCATATTGATATCAGGTACCACTTTATCTAGGATGTGGTACAATGGGGAGCAATATGGCTCCATCACATTGGGACTAATGATCAGGTCAGAGATATTCTGATGAAGCCCCTGGGTAGGGTCAAATTCTTAACCTTTCGTGAACGACTTGGAGTCATCGAGAGACCCTCTTGTGAGGGTCCCGTTTGATTTGGATATTGAGCTCTGGGAGCTCTAGGGGCCTAGGGGTACTTATTCGAGCAATGACAAACCATAGAGTGAGTGGTTCACCTTCTTCTAGTGGTGCGCGATGTAAGGGTGAATGGATCACCTTTCCCTATGATATTCCATGATGGTTGAGATATGCATAGGATGAGTGGTTCACCTTCTCCTATGGCATATGAGCAGGATGAGTGGTTCACCTTCTCCTACCGATACATCCTACTCATGCAATTCGGGACTCATGGGAAATACCTCTCATTTGGTCAATGAGTAGGTAAATGAGGATAGGGACCATAGTATTACCACTGGGCGCATTGTGTACTACCATACTCCCTAAGCTAGGATGTTTGATATTGATCTAGGATCAATGGAGACTGACTTCAGATCAGTGGAGAGTGGTATGATACACTCTCGATTATTGGACACTGACTTCGGGTAAGTGGGGAATGGTATGACACATTCTCGATCATTTATTCTTCATTAGTTCTTCGTAGTTTCATAGAGCAGAGCAGAGTATAATAGGGATGTCAAAGGTAGTACATATTGATAGATGATTTGGCAGGTGGAATTCTTCCTAGTTGAGAGGGAGTGTTAAATTTGGTAACTAGGGCCAAACTCCATGTTGGAAAACTCATATGATGCAACTGATATTTTTATTAGATTCCTCTTTCTAAGGGGTGTAGGATTGATCTAAAGATCATCTCATTCTGACATGTACAAATGGATATATGAATTTATTTCGTTTATGGACAAATTGTCAAGGTCGACCAACAAACTAATGTAGGCTTAAAAGCCCAAAAAACATGTCTTTTCATCCTCAACGTTGCATATAAATAGAAGGTGCATCTACCTCATTTGGACACACATCAATCACTCATATTTCTCTCCCCTCTCCTCATTGGTTCGTACAACAAGCAGGAGCAACCTTCTTCTCTATGTGTTGACCTGGGTTGACTTAAATTGTAGGCCAAAATTTCAGATCTATTTTTGGGATATTATAGGGATGTTGACCAGCGTTGATCGAGGCTCAAACTTCATCTTTTGACTACATTTTCAGGTTTTTTTCTTAAGACGTAGCTCCTGGCACAAAAATTGAGGTGTTTGCAACTGTTTGACTAGCGTTGACTGTAGAGCCATTGACCACAGAAGTTGACTATGCGTTGAACAAGTTTGACCAAAGCTTTCAGGATTGTTTTGGGTTGATTTGGTCTATCTTTGGAGGCTGATTTGACTAGGTTTGATTAAGCTAATTTTGAGGAGGATTTCTGCTAAGTTGACCAGTGTTGAATTTCTGGTTAGGGCATCCCATTGACTACAGTTTCATTGGACATATTTGACTGTAATTGGGCAAGTGAATTTTGGATATTGTACTCTCTCTACTAAAATTTTGAAGAATAATAAGAAGACTTTATCAAATGTTTTCCCCACATTGGGGTTTTTCCCTGGCATTCGCAAAATATTGTGTCCTCTTGTCTTGGCTTGTCTTCTGCTTTTTATTTTTTTCTATCTGCATTTACTATCATGTTAATGTGATTGCTAATCTGGAAATTGATATTGGGATAATAAGAAAAATTGAAGTAAATTTCTCTTAAGCAAAGAACATACCATTGTTATCTAAAATTAATAGACCTGCTTCAAGGGACCTCAAGACCCTGACTTTGACATTCCATAGGTTTTTATCCAGGAGGCCATTTTCAGGCTTCGACTGGAGAGGGTCTGATGTAGGCTTTGAGCCCATCTTCTACATGAGAAATGGCTGCAAACCTCTTTGCCTAAATGAAAATTAGGTTGACATCAATGCCAACATACCAAACTCCATAATACGACAATGTCAATTGGCCAACATTCTCCTCCACTCGTGCGAAGGTTAGGGCATCATTTGCAACAGTGAAAGCTAAAAATTATAGTCACTCAAAGGAGCCAAAGTTTGGGTCAATGATTTACTATTAGGATGTCAAATTGTCAAGAGAAGGAGTCAAGGTCAAGCGAAGTCAAAAGGAGGCAAATCTATCCATATTCCAGCCACATGTGTGAAATAGGGTTTCTATAGAAAAGGATGAAATTGCAGAAATCCTACAATAAGCCAAAATTTTGAATCGTCAAAATAAGAAGCTTAAGCTCTACAAGATGAAGAAGGACTAGCCTCATACTTTATGAGGGTATTAGAAATAAGAGACCAACACCAAAAGTTGGGAGGAATAATGTCTGACAAGGAAATGAATACCATAGTGCTCAATGCACTACCAGAGGAATGGGGAAACTTCACATCAAGCATCTATGGGAAGAAGGAAGCTACTCCATTCAATGAACTATGGTCATTGTGCAAAATCAAAGAAACCAGGATGAAGGCAAAAATTGATGTAGGATCAAGCAAGAAAGCTCAAACTTTTTCTACCATGGCTAGAAGAAAAAGGGAAGTTTGGTCCTCAGGAAAGAAGAAGAAGAACATGTCAAAGGTTCAATGCTATGGATATCATGAATATGGGCACTACAAGAGAGATTGTCCAAAGCTTAATAAGGACAACAAAAAAAGAGGAAGGGAAGAATCCCATATCACTGAAGAAGTGGAAGAAGTTGAAAATAAGAAATCCAAGAAGGAGGAGATAAAAGGTCTCTACTATGATTGAGATAGTATTCCTCACCTAGTTCTTCTCAAATTTTTGTTTCACATTTTTTGTTGTAATGTATAACTATCATGCGAAGCATGATAGGATGCATCATGTTAGGAGATGAAATAATAGAAGCATACAATTGAAAGCAATATCCCATGACATCATCATAAAGAAGCATGAAAGATAACTAAAATAGAAGTCTATGGTTGTCACCTATAGAAGGATGTAGCTCTTGGTAACCTAATTAGAAGCATAAGTAATACTTATGGGAAAAAGAAGTCATATAGTATAGAGCTCATCATAGGTTATTCAAAAGGAGGTTTTGTAAGATGAGCATGATCAATATCCTCTATTGGAATCTTCATTGAAAGGTTCACCTATTGGAAGAAGCAAGTGTCTTGCTCGAAATTCCAACTTGTAAGGGATTCATGGGATGATGGTATGATGTCAAAAGAAGTGAAACAGGTCAATGGATTAAAGTTATTTCAATCAAGGAAGGTACCGAAGGAAGTTTGGATGACCAACAAAAAGAGATGAGGTATGTATGCTTGTACTTGATAAAATAGAGTCATGTCATATGGTTGCATTTATAATGAATGAGTCCTCTACCTCAAGAGCATGATCAAAAGAAAGGATCACCTCCCGTGAAAGGATGCATGAAGGAATGTTTCACACATTGAGTAGATGAAGTTGACATAATATGTCCTCATATGAAATATGAGGTGGTTGACAAAAATGAAGGAACTATGATAGGAAGTTCCAGGGAGGAAATGTAGGAATAAAGAAAGGAAGATATCATGAAAAATGCAACTATGGAGAAGGAAATCAATATCCAAGGACTAGAATATTTGACTGTGATATCTCCATGAGAAAGATATGAAGATCCTAATAAAGTTTGAAAAAGAAAAAGACCCCTAATGGTGTATATATTCTTGGAGATGTGTAAATATGCATGCAAGATGTTGATGTGACAAGAGGCATATGTGAGGATGAAAAGACCATCACAAAGGTAAGTTTGATTTGACGTTCATTCCTGATTTTTGAACAATATCTGGATGGGCTAATGGAGGGCTACCAAAGGAAGAGTTGTAGATGTCATCTACAACTCATAATCACGTGGTAGGATGAAATATCATGAAGGAAACATGATGTGAAGAAGGTAGCAAGGCATGAAGGAAAGGCCATATATTCACTAATGGATCACTTTCCGATGAAAGAAATGTTGACATGAATGACATGATTCATGAATGAAAGTGGTGGATGGTCAATGCCCTACGAAGAAGTCCCAAAAGATGTAGGCTCCATAAAAAAGAAGAAACTCATGACATCAAAAGAGGGAGTCCTACAAGCAGCTAGGTGTACCATGCTCTCCACTTAGATAGCTGCTGGAAGCAAGTCCCTGATTAAGAGGGAGCATAGGTACATTACTTTTATGGAATGGGATGGTCATCCCTAGATAAGAGGGAGTGCCAGATATGGTTCTCTGTGATCCAGGTGGATATTGGTGGCCACCCGACAATTCCACTTGGACCCCCACCATTGTTTCTTTCAGTTTTTTAGTTTCCTTAATTATAGCACAGTTTACTATTTTTAGCAATTTTTCGGGTCCTAAACTTCTAAAGCTGTTTTGAGGTTCTAAACGACTTTTTTTGGGAAAACTAGGAGAAACATGGGTCCATGAACTGATGTTGCTCATCCAAAAGTTGTATTCCTCAAATAGATCTTTCTAATGAGGTATTGTGTGCGTGAAATGGAGATCGTATGCCAAAGTTATGACCCCGGGAAGTTGATGTACCAATTTACCCAAACGAGGCCCATAGTTTGGCGCTTCATCTCCTAGGGTTAGGCTTTTGGATGTTTAGGGTTTTCCATTGTTTCTCAATAATAAATAGGTTTTCGAGCCTCATTGTAAGATAGTTCATAGGCATGTAGCTGCCACATCTCTCCTCATAGATAGTTACCATTGCTCGAGCTAGTTTATTTCCATTTATGTTTGTAAGCATATTTTAGTATTTTACATTAATGAAATGAAGTATTATCTCTGCTGCATCTCTGTATTTATGGTTATCTCTGTAATTTGTTGCGTTATTTTTTAAATATGGATCAATGGTATCAGAGAAGTCTGCACTTTCTCTGTGTTTCTTTGCATGCCCCCAACGAGGTCAGGATATAAGGAGTTAGGGATTGAACTGGTTGAACCTTTGCAAAACTAGTCTTGCAAATCCCGACGGCCTCCCATGGCGGATGAAAAGAAAGATGAGGGGGTAGGAGATCCTATCAAAATCTTGCTCGAAGAGGCCCTTGAGCGACAAAGAAACACGATGATGGACAACTTTTCCTAGATCCTTTAGTGGCCAACTTTTCCTAGATCCTTTAGTGGCTACCCATGGGTGACACACCTACTTCCAGTAGCTACTCTAGAAGCGCCACACTGTTTAAGGTACAAGTTAACTTTGACATTCCCATATTTGAGGGTCATATAGATGTAGACGCTATAGATAAATGGTTAAATTTGCTAGAAGGGTAATTTTTTGTTCATGATTTTTCCGGTCGGGAAAAGATCACTTTCACTCTTCTCAAAGCCGCCCCCCACGTCAAGGACTGGTGGGAAACCTACTGCGAGTAGAAGGATTAAAATACAACCTCAATTTTTTCAGCCGCACCCACTTGGAATTCATTCCAAAATGCCATCAAGGAGCAATACTACCTTGTCAGAAGCTATGAGGATAAATACATAAAGTGGACCACGCTGCGACAAGGAAGGGACCAAGACATGCCCGAGTTTATCAATATTTTTCATACCCTTCGCACAAAGTTGGGTATCAAGGATTCTGAGCTGCATTTGGTACTCAAATACTGCGGCTACCTACATAGGTACATCAAGGACAAGATGGATTTCCTGGACATCTCCTCGCTCGGAACGACATACTGATACACTGTCAAGATTGAGCAAAAGTTTAAATAGAAGAAGCAAGACATTGGATTTGCAAATCCAAAGCAAGGGAAAGGTGACCCCAAACTACTGAAAAATGACAAAGCCAAGGCGGGGTGGCCCAGGACAACCCGCCAAAGCCACAAGCAAAGAACAACATCGCGAAGCTAAAGAAGGACACGGGAAAGTGGTGTGAGTTCCATAAGAGCTCCACTCACAACGCAAGGGAGTGTTGGGCCAAGCAGTCACTAGTGGCCGAGCTAAAGTCTTCGAAATCAGATGCATGTTCCGAATTTGAGTCAAAACCTGATAAGGGGAATGAAAAAGGGAAATAGATTATCAATGCGGAGCCCAACACCACCATTTCCACCATGAAGATCTAGAAGAGGAACCTGAATATGTAGAGGAGGAGAAGCGCTTCTTCCACTCCTAGATGTGGGTAAAGGGCTCCCCGCTACAATTCATTGTCGACAGGGGGAGCCAAAAGAACCTAATTTCGGCAGAGGTTTTCAAGTGGTTGGGATTACCGACCACAACACATCCACAACTGTACACCATCGGTGGCTTCAATAAGGACGAGATCTTCGCGTGAGATAGCAGTGTCACCTTCCATACAAAATCAAGTCCTTCACGGATGAGGTATTGTGTGATGTTGCTCCCCTTGATGTTTGTGATGTATTATTGGGCCAGCCATACTTGTGGAAGTGACATGCTGTGTATGAGTCAAGGCCTCGTGCTGTTATTGTTACTTTGGGAAATAAGTTGTACAGGATACCGGAGGTAGCACCACCTACCTCCATCTCTTTGGTTATTGCAAAATAATGCAATAGGCTCATTTCCAAAATCAGGAAATTTGTTTTCCTGATGATATGCCCTCAAGGAAAGAAGAAGACGGTGGCCACGACCTCCAAAAAAGGCCCCTCTGCATGACAACTACAAATGGACAAGGTCGTGGAGGAGTACGAGGACATCTTCACCTCCCCCGCAGGGGTTCCTCTACACTGTCAGGTCAAGCACTCCATCGATTTGACCCCAGGTGTGTCGCTGCCCAATGGACCAATCTATTGGTGCTCTGTTATAGAGAATGATGAAATCAAGAGGCAAATTCAAGAGTTGCTACAAAAAGGTCACATCCAACTGAGTTCATCGCCCTGTGGGAGCTTGATTGTGTGGGTACAAAAGAAGGATGGGACTTGGAGACACTGTATTGACTATCGGGTGCTGAAAAAGATCACTTTCCAGAATAGGTACCCGATACCATGGATTGATGACCTTTTGGACCAACTGAAGGGGGAAAAATATTTCAGGAAGATTGATTTGAAGTCAGGATATCACTAGGTACCAATCAAACCCTCCGATGTGTGGAAAACTTCCTTCAAAGCCAAGGAGGGCCTTTTCAAATGGTTGGTTATGCCTTTTGGGTTGACGAATGCTCCTGTAAACTTCATGAGGCTAATGGATGACATCTTGCAACCATTCACCAACTCATTTGTAGTGGTATACTTAGATGACATCCCGATCTTCAGCCAAATTTGGGAAGAGCACCTCCACCACATCCGACAGGTTCTCCAAACACTGTGGTAGCACAAGTTATGTGCCAATTTGGAGAAATGCACTTTTGGCATGAACCAAGTTCAATATCTGGGATACATTATTGATGAACGGGGGGTGCATGTGGATCTAGCCAAGATCGAAGTCATTCGGGATTGGCCATCTATAACCACTATGAGAGAGCTCCGCAGCTTTCTAGGCCTTGCCAACTTCTACCGCAGGTTTGTGTTGGGATTTTCTCATATCACTTGGCCCTTGAGTCAAGTCACCAAGGGAGGAACGAAAGAAAAATATTTTGGTCTGAATCTCAACAGAAGACATTCATAGAGTTGAAACATCGCCTCTGCTCAGCACCAATGCTCGCATTACCAGACTTGCAACAACCATTTGAGATCGAGACATATGCCTCTGACTATGCTATTGGGGTAGTCCTTACTCAACACGGGCATGCAGTGGCATATCACAGTGAGAAACTTTCAGACACAGTCCAGAAGTATCCCAATTATGACAAAGACATGTATTCCATTGTGCATGCCTGCTAACAATGGAAGCATAACATTTTGGGGAAGGAAACAATCATCCACACAGACCACCAGCCCCTATAATTCATGCAGACCCAAGGGAAGTTGCAGAATGATCGCCATAAGAAGTGGTCCACATACCTGCAACAGTTCCATTTGAATATCAAGTATAATAAGGGAAACACCAATAATGTTGCAGATTGCCTCAGTTGACCACCGATCATGGCGTTAACCACCGTGCTCAACTCTTGTGGGAATGAGACTTCTGATTGGTCACTTCTCTACAAAAGTGACCCAGAATTTGGCCACACATACCAGACACTCTTGGAGGGTCAACATGTTCCAGATTTTCACCTCCAGGATTCCCTGTTATGCCACCTGGGTCACCTTTGTGTTCCCTCAAGCGAGATTTCCAAGATGATTTGGGAAGCACACTATAGTCAGGCTACTGGGCATTTCGGGGTCAAGAAAATGGTGGCAGTACTATAGAAGTATTTCTATTGGCCGAATCTTCAACAGGATGTCAGAAAGTACATGAGATCCTGCACTGCTTGCACCATTGCCAAATCGACCATTAAGAAGCAAGGCCTCTATACTCCGTTGCCTACCATAGTTGACCTTGGGAATCCATATCCATGGATTACATGTCGGGCCTTACTTCTACTAAGCATGGAAATGACTGTGTTTTTTTTGTCATCGATAGGTTCTCAAAGATGGCCATTATGGCAGCTTGCAAGAAGAATATCACAACAAAAGCCATTGCTAAACTCTTCTTTGAATGAGTGTGGGTACACTTTGGTACCCCACAGCCTGTCATCTCAGATCGGGACAACAGTTCCTTAGTACATTTTGGTACATTTTGGTCCAGTCTCTGGTCGATGCTGGACACAAAACTCACTAAGTCCACAACCTTCCATCCCCAAACTGATGGCCAGACAGAGGTTGTCAACAATATGATCGTACAAATTCTATGCATGTACAACTCAAAGCATCCACGTACATGGGATGAGAGCCTCTCCTATGTTCAGAAAAGCTATAACCGGGCTCTACACAACTCGATTGTCCACAACCATTTTCAAGTGGGCTTGGGATTCCAACCACTATGTCCCATTGATGTGGCCAAGCCATTTGCATCTACTTAGGCAGATCCAGCTCATGTCCTATCCAAAATAGATAAGGAAAAAAAATTCATTGAGCACATCCAACATATCTTCCACTAGGTTCACGACATTCTGGAGAAATCAATTCGAAGTACAAGCAATGACATGCTCAACATCGGGTTCCACACAAGTTTCAGGTGGGCGACAAAGTCTGGTTGCATTTGCAAAAGGAACACCTTACCAGAGCCTATTAGAAACTCAGAACACTCCAATATGGTCCTTACACCATTACCAAGGCTATGGGAGACAATGCATTTGAGCTCATTATTCCCCCATTCCTTGGCCTGTACCTAGTGTTCAATGTGGACCACTTTCGGCCATACTTTCCACCATTACTAGACACATCCGACATTGCAGAACAACTCACACCAATAGAGTTAAATCCAGATTGCATGGAACAAGTTGCAACTGATCGGATCATGGACACGCAGATCAAGTACACTCGCCAGCAGAAGATCCAACTATTTCGAGTTGTCAAAGTAGAACAACTCCTTCACCAGGGCAAGTGGCTCACCAAGGACCAAGTTCAGCAGAAGTTTCCGCATCTCATGGAGGAACTCAATGCAATGGGGACCATTGCTTCCTAAGGGGGGAGGAATGATCTAGGTGGATATTGGTGGCCACCCACCAATTCCACTTGGACCCCCACCATTGTTCAGTTTTTCAGTTTCCTTAATTGTAGCACAATTTACTATTTTTAGCAATTTTTCGGGTCATGAACTTCCAAAGCCGTTTTGAGGCCCTAAATGACATTTTTTTGGAAAACTGGGAGAATCATGGGTTCATGCACTAATGTTTTTCATCCAAAAGTTGTAGTCCTTAGATAGATATTTCTAATGAGGTACTGTGTGCGTCAAACAGAGATTGTATCCCAAAGTTATGACCCCAGGAATTTGATGTACCAATTTACCTAAATGGGGCCCATAGTTTGGTGTTTCATCTCCTAGGGTTAGTTTTTTGGATGTTTAGGGTTTTCCATTGTTTCTCAACGATAAATAGGCCTCCGAGCCTCATTGTAAGACAATTCAGAGGCATGTAGCCACCACATCTCTCCTCAGAGATAAGCTACCATCACCCGAGCTAGTTTATATCCATTTCTGTTTGTAAGCATATTTCAGTGTTTTACATTAATGAAATGAAGTATTATTTCTTTTGCTTCTCTGTATTTATGGTTATCTCTGTAACTTGTTGCATTCCTATTTAAATCTGGATCACTCTGCCTCATGTGTCATGTACTAGACTAGGACTAACAACTGCAAGTCTTATTGAAGGCCATGAGAAGATATGGACATGTCATTCTTGTCTTCAACTAGGAAGATATAATGCATGATTAGGTAAGCATCTAGCATCCAATACTATTTGAGGATGTGGTAGGGCATCCAAGATAAGAGTAGTCTTAGAGGACCGATATTCTTTAAGGATTGGGAATCCAAGATAATAATAGTTTTGGTGGAAAATATTCTGAGAGAACCCGGGTGGGGTATTATCCGAGAGAGACAATGATGGGGGTGTCTATAAATCATTCGTCTCACCAACATTGTGATCTCATCTTGTGGATGTATAGAGATGTTAGTCAAGGCCTTGTTATGTGATAATGTTGGATGATATGATGTTATACAAATGGGTTACCAATATGACTCTTCTTATGATAATTCTTCAGATTGAGAATGTCCAAGTACCTTGTATGGATTATGAATACCCCCCTAGTTAAGAGGGGGTGTTGAAATATGTAATTAGGTTCAGTCTTCATAATGACATATGTAATCGTGATTTTATATGTTTAATGAAAAGATAAAAATAAATTTGTTGTTTGTGTTCTTGAGGGATGGGTTTCATGCTCAAGGGAAATTTATTTTTAGGTCAAGCACCCATTGAGTCCTTATAGGTTTGTCATAAATTCAATTAATTCATTGTCATGTATTTAAGACCCATCTGGGCATGCTACATATTGTAAATAAAAAATTGTTGAGTCAAAACATAGTCAAAAGACCCTTCAAGACCTCATCATGGCACAAAGATAAAGTCGACCTACATGAGAGGACAAGTCAGCCTCAAGATAGTAATTCGTACCCCTCACAAGCCTATAAATAAGAAGGAATTTGACCTCATTTGGAGACTCACTCAAGAAAGTTCGATCTCCACAAGATAGAAGCTAGAAAAAGGAAAATAAGGAGAAGAAGAACACATTTGAAGTTTTGGGTCTCTCTCTCTCTCTCTTTTGTTAGGGTTTCTACAGTTATTGGGCAAGATGAAATTTTGAAGTTGCATGAAGTTGTGAAGCTGCATCAAAGTCGGGAAGATATATCGAAGTTGTGAAGTTGCATGTTTGAAGCTATGAAGCTACCTCTAGGTCGAAGCTGTGAATATGCTTATAAGTCAAAGCTGCGAAGTTGTTAGGTCAAACCTGCATCAAGGTTGAAGTTGCAGAAATTATTGTTGGGGTCAAAGTTGCTGGAAGGTTGAAGTTTTTTGTTGGAAGTCATTTAAGAAGGAAAAATTTGACTTGGTCTTGGAGGGTCTTAGTCAAGGGTTATAGGTCTTGGCATTCATCAATTGAAGTTCTATAAGAAAATAAGAATTCTGATGAGTTTTCCTCTCAGTTAGAGAGGTTTTGGCCTTGTCTGCTCACCTACATCTTGTGTCCTATTGTCTCACTATTTTTTATGATTTGGTAGCTGTTTGATGATAAAAAACACTAATAATAATAAAGGAAAGAATAATTTAATCTAGTAAAGTAAAAATACATCACAAGTCATTATCAAAGTAAGAGAAATCATCTAATCCAACTACCCTATATTTCTCAACAGTGCAATGTTGTCTTCCAATGCTTTTGTTATATAAATCCATTGAAAATAATCATCATTGGGACTTAAAAAAACAAGTTACATTTAGATACAACTTTCTTTATGACAAACCAAACCTTGTTATCTCCTTTGATCTCAACTAACATGTTCTCCTAGGCTTCATGAGCTAAATTATTCCAATAATATAAGCCATAACCAATATCAATAACTTCATCCTCAATTATATACAAAACTTCTAAAGAAACTATTTTCATATACTACTATCATCTTTTAATAGAGACAAAATGTCACTACAATTACTCCCTCGTCATCTTCTATTTTAGAATGTGTCTATAAAGATCTAACATGATATTGATTTGCTTCTAGAATATATACACTTACGCCTAAAATTTCCTCTAGATATTCCACTTATCATGAATTTCAAACAAATAATTAATGAAACTAGTAGAATCACACTGATTGGTTCACTAATAATTTACTCCATTATCTAGAATAGTAAAAGTTTCCTATTATTGTCACATTTGTTTAGTTGTTGATCCCAAACATCTACAATGGATTCATTAAATGCCTACCTTGCATAGGTTATGGCTTATGATTCAAATTCTTTTTTATTAAAAACAATAACATTGAAAAATCAATAAAATATTCTTATCAATAGAAATATTCTTCCATCTTATAAGATTGTCTCAGGATATATTTAGTCATTTTATTAAATGTTAAAATTTCCAACTACATCCAAAAGTGTGGCTATAGGACAATCTCTACTATTAATCAATCTAAATGTACTCGTATTTAGAAATTTTTGAACAATATAAGCTTTATTAATTGGTCCTGCTATAGATGATACTAGTACACCCTTCAATCTTTCTTATTGCTTCTTCTTTATTCTTTGACTTTTCTATTTTCCTCAGCCTTCTATCTTTGTTCTTCTTACTCAATTATATTTTTCTATGATTTCAATTTTTTACCATCAACGACCTGTTTTGGGGATGGTCTTTCAACTTCAAGTCCTTTAGCTTTCTGTTAGAAATAAAGGAAACTAGGACACTACTAAGGGGGGGTGGGGGGGGGGGGGGGGGTGTGGGGGGCGCGCGGGGGGGCGCAGTTTTTGTAGCACTGTATGGTGTTCTAGTCTCGATAGATGCCAGAGAGACTAAAAAATACTAGGAATCCATAACCCAGTGTTATGCAACCAACTCATAAAATAGAAGAAAATATAGATCAACAACTTAAAAATTAGCTTCTTCAAGGGGGAAACCTTATTTACATTACATAAATGAACAATTCTCGGATCATAATAAGACCTCCTTGGTATATATAGGAGTCTAAGAGGCCACAATATAATCAGAGCCTATATAACAATAATAATGTAAGGGCACAACAATAACAATAGTGGGCTTCTATGGGGCATAATAATAACAATATGGGAATACATGGGCACAACAATAACAATAGGGGGATACAATAACAATAACAATAAGGGGGATGCACTAGTATTATAGGGACCTAACATGCCCCTCTCCTTCAAAAAATGTTTTCCTCAACACTTCAATAGTTTTGGATGCTTTTGTATAAAATTCTCATCCTCCCATGTGGAATCTTCAGTGGGTAAGTTCTTCCACTTAATGAGATACTCTAAAATTAATCGATTGAATAGCTGTCAGGTTCTTATTTATGTGACTGCTTCAGGATCAAATATGAGTTTTCCTTCTTTTTCAAGTTCTAGCAACACTATTTCAACTAGGAGTTTGTCACCGATAACCTTCTTTAAGCACGAAACATAGAAAACTGGCTGTACTCAGGAAGATGAAGACAACTCCAATTTGTATGGCATAGTAATAGTGTTTTTCAACACCATGTAAGGACCATAGTACTTGGGTGATAATTTATTATCCTTCTTAGCTTGCTTGAGGGACATTTATTTGTATGGTTGTAGTCATAAAAATACCCAGTGTCCTACATCAAAATTTCTTTCACTGCGATGTTTATCTGCCTGTTGTTTCATTTGATTATGTGCCAAAGTGAGGTTATCCTTTAAGAGTTGGAGAACTTGTTGTTGATGCTTGATGTGATCTTCCACTACTTGAAACTTAGAATTTTCTCTTAAAGATGATGTGATTTATGGTGGATGATATCCATAAAATTCCATAAATGGGGTAATTTTTGCTGCAGTATGGAAGAAAGTGTTATACCACCATTTATCTAGAGGTAACCACTTAACCCATTGTGCTTGTTTATCAAATAGAAAGCATTGAATATATCATTCCAAATATTTATTCACTATCTTAGTTTTCCCATCAGATTGAGGATGATAAGATGAGCTATGAGCTAATTGAGTATGAAGAAAATGAAATAATTACATCCAAAAAATTCCAGTGAAAATGGGATCTCTATCACTTACAATAATCTATGGGTTTCCATGTAGCTTTTTAATTGTTTCCATAAATTCACTAGCAATTGTACTAGCTTTAAAAGGATGATATAATGCACAAAAGTGTGCATACTTGGTAAGTCTATCAACTACCACCAAGATGACACTCTTTCCTTCAGAATTGGGTAAACTTGTGATAAAATCCATTGACACATCTTCCCAATGTTGACTTAGAATGACTAAAGTTTGTAACAAACCCGGGGTCCTAATTGTATCAACTTTATTTTGTTGGCAAATCAAACATTTTCCACAAACTTATAAATATCAGATTTAAGGCCATCCCAAAAAAAATCCTTCTTGACCTCGTGGTAAGTTTTTAAAAATCCTAAGTGCCCTCCTAAGGTGGAGGTGTGCAATTCCAAAATAATAATTTGTTTGATTTGGGAATTCTTACAAAGAATCATATATGTGATCTTTGTACCATAATGAGTCATTTTTCCAACTAAATGTGTCAAATGTACTGGGATCTTGCTGCAACTTTTGAATGAGTGTCCACACCTTTTCATCATTATTCCATTCATCCCTTGCTTTAGTTATCCAATCAAGTTGGATACTAGAAATGGAACAAAGAAATGCTTCCAGATCCTCATCTTTTCTTGAGAGTGAATCTACAATAACATTTTTCTTCCCTTGTTTGTAGATGATTTGAAATTCATAACCCAACATCTTTGTGACCCATTTTTGTTTCTCTTTTGAAGATAATATTTGTTCCAAAAAGTATTTAAGACTATCATGATCTGTTTTTACCTTGAAGTGTCTTCCCATTAGGTAAGGTCGCCATTGCTTTAGTGCAAGTGGAATTGCCAACATTTCCTTCTCATAAATAGGTTTGTGTAAATACTTTTTGTTTATTGGATGACTTTCAAAAGAAACGAGTCTTCCTTCTTGCATTAAAACAACACCAATTCTATTTCCCGAGGTATCACATTCCACAATAAAGATTTTTGTGAAATCTAGAGTAGCTAAGACTGGTGCTTGACACATTCCCTCTTTAAGATGTTCAAAGGCCTTATTTGCTTCTGGATTCCAAGAAAATGCATCTTTCTTTAGTAATATTGTTAGAGGTGCTTCTATTCTCCCATAATTCTTAACAAACTTGCGATAATAACCTGTCAACTGGAGAAATACTTAAAGATGCTTTATGGTTGTGGGGATATTCCATTCCCTAATGGGTTTAATTTTGTTAGGGTCTACCTTAACACCTTCATGAGATAAAATATGACCCAAATATTCCACCTCCTATACTCCAAAGAAGCATTTGGAGGTTTTTGCATATAATTGTTTCTCCTCCAATAGTTTGAGCACCCTGTCAACATGTTGAACATGATCATTACAAGACTTTTTGTAGATTCGTATATCATCAAAAAATACTAACACAAATTTTCTAAGCAAGGGTTTGAAAATGGAATTCATTAAACCTTGAAATGTGGAAGGTGCATTAGTAAGGCCAAAAGGCATAACCAAAAATTCATAATGACCCTCATGAGTTTTGAATGTTATTTTCGAAATGTCTTTAGTCTTCATTCTAATTTGATGATATCCTGATTGAAGATCCATCTTGGTGAAGTAAATTTCTCCATGTAATTCATCCAACAATTCATCAATGATAGGAATGGAAATTTATCTTTAATAGCGAGCTTGTTGAGAACCCTATAATTTAGACACATACACCATGATCCATCCTTCTTGTGCACCAATACTACTGGAGTAGAGAAGGAACTTTGACTAGGCTGAATTATGTCGACCTCTAGCATTTATGCAACCATATGCTCAATTTCACTCTTTTGGGCATAGGGATATCTGTGAGGCTTGATGTTTGGAGGAACACTTCTTGGAATCAAATGAATAGCATGAACATGATCACAAATATGTGGGAGGTCTTTTGGAGTCTCAAAAACCTTGGAATGATTGTAGAATACTTTTTGTAGATATGGAGAAATAAATGCTTTCGATGTTTGAACCTCTAGTGAGCATAATTTCCTGGTTTAGGCCACTAGAGCTAATTATATTTCCTGGTTTCCCTTTGATACCCCTTAATTCAACTTCCTTTCTTTCCCAAAAAAAATTTAAGTTCTTGAACAATTAAAAGCTATTGTCCCCAAAGATTGTAACCATTGGACTCCTAGTACAACATGAGCACCACCCATTGGAATGGAAAGCATTGGACTATTAATGCATATTATCGCACGGTTAGCTTGATATTATGACACTTTCTAGAGTAATTTATAGTTCCTCCATTTGCAACCATCACTTGACACTCTAGTGCTGGATATAGGAAGCAATTCAATTCCTTGGCTATCTTACAATGAACAAAATTATGGGTACTACCCGAATCAATCAACACTATTACCTTTTCCTTATTGATATATCCTTCTATCTTGAGAGTTTGAGGAGTAGTAATTCTCACCAATGCATTACAAGATATGGTCGGATTCATTTAATATTTCTCTAGGGTTGGTTCCTAGTGTATATCCTCCTCTTTTGATGTTTCTTATTCATTTTCTTCCTCCTCTTCACAATCTATGTAAAATAAATTCTTCTCAGCACACTTATGACCTTTAGTGTATTTTCTATCACAACTATAGCAAATCCCTTTTGCTCTTTTTTCCTCCAATTGTGTGGTGCCAACATTATAGGTTATGGAAGGCTAGGAGCAGCAACACTTCCATATTTATAGTTGTGAGTGGTAGACATCCTTGTTGCCATAATTTTGCTTTCGAATTTTCTTTCCAACCTGAATGCCTTCTCCAATGAATCAGGTTCCCAAAGGCGAACCTCATGTTGGATGTTATCTTTTAAAGTCCCTATGAAGACATCAATCCTATGCTCCTCTAGAATATTAGTTACCCTGATATTCAATTTGTGGAAGTCCTCAATGTGCTCCGTCATTAAACTCTTTTGTTTGAGATTTATCAATTAGATAAAGAAGGCATTTCTCTTTGTATCTTCATAATGTGCTATCATTTCCTCCATAAAAATTGACCAAGTGACAAGTGGTTTATGAGAAAAAACCCATCGACACCATACAAATTTTTGGGTTCTCAATATAAAGATGCAATGTGTACCTTTCGTGTGTGTTGCACATCATGGAAATCAAAATATTGCTCCATCTATAGTATCCATGTGTTGATGGTGCTGGACCCGCCAACATGTAAGGGGATCTCCATGGTAAGAAGTCCCAATTAGACCTCAGACTGTTTGGTGTAGGAGTCCCAACAGTGGGTTGTATGGTAATGCCTTGATTGCGATTTCCCACAGAAGCAAGTAAGATAACTCTGTTGGTAGCAAGGGTGTGACAACTACAGTGAGTCAAAGAAGGTGCATAAGAGGTTCTAACACATGTGGGTTGAGATGAGTGCGCCCCTTGGAAACCTGTAATAGTACTTAGATGGGAAGGGAACACACGAGTGAAGATACATCACAAGTTTGAAAGCAAGTTAGCTGGGAATCCAAAGTGATGGTTAAACAAGCAACACATTTCATAAAGATTCACACATACTCATACATAATAGTCCATACATGCATGTGTAAGAAAGAAAATACATATGCCATTTAGAGTAAAAAAGATAGCTGGAATACAATACAACATATGCATGAAGCGTGCTGGCTCTTATTATATAAATAAGTGTAAGTTCTAGTCATACAATACATCCATGTCCAACCACTAGCTCCAATAGTGGAACGTTACAACCACATTTTCCTGCTCCTCCAAAGAGATGTACTAGCTCCGTTTGGAGAAGCCAAGGTGCGTTACAATATTGTCCAAGCTCTCTCCAAGATAGTATTATCAGAAGCTTGGCTGAGCAAAAGCATTTACAATGAGTTATGAGGTACTATTTAAAGCAAAGGGTGGGGTGACCCTTGACATTCCCCTCTGTGACAGTTAAAATACCCTCATGATTCTTCACCTACTCTATGACTGTTACATCCGATTATTGACACTTGACTTACACTTGACATGACGTTACATTACAATGCACATGTACTCATGTGAGACAACATGGCTTGAGAAAGCCATGCAAGACATCACTGACACTAGGTCCGTTGTGATGAAATGAACTCTTTGACATGCTTGTGATAGCGAAGGTGGTGAGTTCATGCCAAGCTTGGTCATCCGTTATGGTGTGCATGCACCCCATGGTGACATATTGTTGAAGCGAACTCTTGCCTCCATTGCAACTGGTGCATTTGTTCAACTCCTTCATCCAACTCATCTACTGACATGCACATGGTATTATTGGGTGCGGTTGAACCAACAACACATTGATGTATAACATCCGTGCTGGCCTTCAAGGGTGTGTTGGTGGTCATGTGCATAAACTTGCCGAATTACATGTTCAGCTCTAGTTGGACTTGCTTCTTGTCTTCGCCTTGGTGAGTGTGATGAATGGGTTGGATCGCATGCGTGCACACAATGACATGCATGCTAGTGAATCCCTTGCATGTGATCAACAACACTGCTCACCATGTCTGCTTTGTGCCAGCTGCTGGGATGGATTTTTAACTTGTACGGGTGCAGTTTCATCTGTGAGTGCATGTTGCGCCCACTGCTGTTCTTGTTCCTACTGCAACTCATTCATTTGTTTGTGTAGTTTCATGTTCTTCCTTGAGTCGCTGCTTCAGCACATGCAACTCCTTATTTGTTCCATTCTTTTTCTTCGCATGATCTTCATGTCGCATCGTCACCTCATAGCTCGAGTCTCCAAAGTTGCTTTCATCATCAGTGGATCTGCTTAAGCTCACAACTTTGTTCCACCTCTGTGTTGTCAACAACCTTCCTCTCGCATTTGTTGCATTCATCATGCTGCCTTCAGATGATGTTCATGATGCTACTCGTTGTGAGGCTTCTGCCATCATATCTTGATATCCTCGTCTACAAAAAACTTGATATCTTCATGGGTAGGCAAGTTCATAGACACTTGATCAATTGCATCCCCAAGCGTACTCTGAACGGTGTCTTCGACTTTTCTCTCTTGAAACCATTATACATGTACTATTGAGAGGCATATGAACACCTATGATACCTGGAGACATGGTAACACTCATGGCAAGAAATCTGTCAGTCGAAAACCAAAATGAACTTGAGAACTGACTTGCAACATACCTCTGTGACTGATCATGAAGGTTGCACAATTTTGTTCGGGAGCTCGGGAGACTGACTACCAAGACTGCACAAGGCATAGTCTAGGTTGTCAGGAGGCTAACTGGTTGCTAGAACTGAGCGATGCATTGTCCAGCCTGATTGCTGATGCTGGAATTGCGAAATGCACAATTTCAACTAGTAACGACTGCATGCTCGGTGACTGCATTGCGCAATTTTCTGGGCCAACAGTCAATGTCCCTTAGGATTGTGCAAAGTAGGCCTAGGGAATAACTGTTGGGAAGAAATGTGCATTTCTGGAGAAGAAGGCAGAGCCTTCCTTCCCCAGATTGCGCAATGTTGTCTCAGTGAAGGCAGAGTCCGCGCCGAGGTTGCCCAGACTCATCGACGAGCAACTGAACACGAATGTGGAAGTGAATGTATGGTGACATTAAGTGAAAATAGAAGTGATTGATTATGCATGCAAACATTGAATGAAAGATTCAGTAAATAGATCAACATGCATGTGGGTGAAGCGAGTCACTGAATCGGCGACTGTTCATGCAAAATAGTTTCATGCATGCAACAACAAAGAGATAGCAATGAAAACTGAAACGATGCTAGTACAAGCTAGTATGTATCAAAAATATAGCAAGTGCTCACTCAAATCAAGCAGAAAACGTTCATATGAAGCGAAACACAAAAAGCGCGAGAAATGCAACACAAGTCATGGAAAGCGGGCTTACCCCAAAACAACTGAGTTAAATGTGCTAACAACTCCTAGATGGGATGTGGGATGTTAGAGCTACAAGGTTGATGTGAGGAATGAGCTCTGTGGCATCTCGTTGATGAGTTTTGATAACATCGAGGTTGTGACGCGCATGCCACAAATATAGGGAAAGCGACACTTTGTGGCAGGTTTCTAAAATGATACTTGCATGTAACCTCCAACTGCTAAAAATAGATCCCTAAAATAAGGGATGCCTTTGCATGCTGGCTTGGGAGAAGCAACCCATGCATGCAAGTTAGTTTTGCTTGGTCCCGGATGGAACTGGTAAACTCAGTTGCACATGCAAGAGACTGCTCGACTACTGGGAGAAAATGCTCATTTCTGGCTGGGAGATGAGCTGACTGCCCAGGGGATTTGCGCAATTTCTAGGCAGAGCAGCTGACTGCTGCCTAGATTTGCATAAATTCTGGGCTGCACAACTCTGCTGGGGAAAATTGCGCAATTTTCTCTGTGAGGGTTGACTGGCAGAATTGTGCAATTCTGGAGCCGAGCAGGCTACCAGACATGATTGCATAATTTGTGGAGGGAAGGTTGGTTTCCCTCCAGAATTGCACAATTTCTTGAGGGAGCTGCTTAGCCTGCAGCTGGACCAACTCTAGGTGATCATCTTGTGAGGGGAATGCATCAAACTGTGATCAACAGACTGCATTTGTGCAAGAAAAACATTGAAGATTGTGTACTTGACGTAGAATGACATGCTGATGTGAAGGTTGGAAGGGAGGCTCCAAAACGAAGCTAAGGAAAAATTTTGGAGGGTGGTTGTAGCTGCTACAACACCATGTTACCGGATCCTTGCCATTAAATTCTCTCATATCAATCTTTGGAATGTGGTTGGTCTTCAACCCAAAGTTAGAGTGTTTAAAGTCATTATTAGCATTCCATTTATTCTCATCATGAGTTTCATGGAATACCTTGTTGCCATTGGGAAGCATTTTTTGTAGCTACATCTTAATATTCATTTCATCCTTAAAATATTCCATGTATTCTTTTAAACCATTCTTAAAAGCTTCCATTCCTTTTTTGGTTACTCTTTGCGAGAGCAAAATTTGTTGCACTTGGTCTTGTAATTTTGATATATAATGTTGCATTTCTTATTGTTCTTCATGCGTCATAGTAGATATTTCTGGTTACTTACTAAGTGTGTCCAATTTTTTTTTCTTCAAGGAATTTTGGAATCAAACAACTTTATATATACTTCACTATGCCTTTTGAATCACTTCAAACTATTTTTTCAAACAAAAGTTATGTAATTTTTTTAACAAAAATACACACCTTTTTCTTGCTTTTTAGGATCTTGATATTGAAATTTTTGTATCTCTTTAATATCGGCTCTCTAAGGTTTGAAATGTTGTCTTATGGTATCCCTTTGAGTCTTATTTACAACACCACAAGTCAGAACAATATTGGATTCTTCAAGAAAGAGTTATGCCCAATCTCCCACGATGACCTGATTATAGACTAGTTTAGTAGAGCGAACTTGTACAGAGTTACATGTGTCACTGTTTCGACCTTCGGCTTGGAAAATTATACAAGAAAAACTATAGTCTATGTAATTTCGGTTAGTTTTTACAAATTAAAATCCGATGCTCGAAAAGAAAGTTATGATGATTTTCCCTTGGTCACCTGTTTGAGATGGAATTCTAGAGCCTTCAAAAACCTTAACTTCCTCTTATCATATCTTCAAAAATATAGTGAAACAAGATCTTAAATTTGTACAATAGGTTCTCCAATATTTCAGATCCATGTGGTTTTAATTTAATCTTATGAATCCTTGTAGAAAAAAAGTTATAGCGAAAATGCCAAGATGACATGATTGAAGAAGTGAATCCAAAGCTCCGATACCAAACATTATGCAACCAACTCACAAAATAGAAGAAAATATACATCAATGACTTAAAAATTAGCTTCTTCGAGGGTGAAACATCCTTTACATTACATAAATGAACAATTATTGGATCATACAAATGATAAGACCTCCTTGGTATGTATAGGAGTCTAAGGGGTCACAATATAATCATAGCCTACATAACAATAATAATGACAATAACAATAGGGGGCTTCTATGGGGCACAAAAATAACAATATGGGAAATACATGGGAACAACAATAACAATAGGGAGCTACGCTAACAATAACATTAAGGGGGATACACTAGTATTATAGGGACCTAACACCCATAAATCATTTATGGAAATTCCACCTAGAAATGTCAATTAAATTATTAACCAATTTTTAAATATTTCCTAAGTCTAAACTTAGGAAAACTGGTTAATTAATTAGCATTAATTGATAAAGGTGATAATTATCTACAAACTCACATGGATCAACTAGGAAATAATCTCATCCATTGAATAAGTCTTAATCTTGGTTGTTGGAGTCTCACAATGAGATTATAAGAAGAAGTCGATGGGTAGATGAAGGAATGCACTTGAGATCGATTTCCTTGGGCAGTTGGATTTTCCAGAAAGCAGCAGTAGTTGTCGAAAGAGTTCGATCCAGAGTAGGGAAGCAGAGACAGAGAGGGACTGAGACAGTGATTCTAGAGGAAGTTTTCCAATTCGAGAGATTCAGAAAGAGAAGGCCAATATTTTCTCCAGGAAGTAGCAAAGGGACACAGTTGCTTCAAAAGAGTAATTCGATCTAGATGAAGAGGAAGACATTTTCAAATCCAGAGGTCGAGAAGATTTTCCAGAGGGCCAAAGAAGCATTTTCCCAATCAGCAACAGGTAGGACGACTAGATTGGTAGTCGATTCAGGTAGTGCATGTGGCAAGCAACACTAGGGTGAAATCTAACCTGCGTAGACCACTTGGACGACTAGCTTAGTGTCAGGATTTCTTAGAGAGAGGGTAAAATCCCTTAGTAAATTTTTTCCAGTATTTCTCTTGTATAGATTTTCCAGTTTGGAAATATTTATTATAGTCAAAATTTCTCACTGTTGCTTAATAATAAAAATGCTCAGTTGTTGCACCAGTTTTCCTAAGTTGGGTTTTTTCTGGGGACTTTTGTCCAAAAATAACAATGTTATATTTGTGTGTGTGTGCCAGTATTTTCTCAATTTCTAGTTTATCTTCTATACTATTTTTATTTGTGAAGATTGCAGTGTTATTAATTCATTGTTTTTGTAGTAATAAACAACTAAATAAATTAATAGTTAGAGTAATTAATTCTAGTTGTTGCAATAGAATTTCAATAGTGAAATTTTCACACGGTATCAGAGCAATTTTGATAAGACGGGGAAGATTATAAGCAAAGGAAGAAATTTTTTGTTTAAACAGAGCAAGAGGATGAATTTCTAGGGGTTGTACAAAGCTTAAGCTAGGCAATGCGAATTCTCAAGTAGTTCTATTTTTAAGCACAAGTTGGCAAAAAAATTTGGTTTTCCAGTTTGAGTGATTCCAACAGACAAAGGTGCAGTTGTAGCTCAAATTCTTGCTGAGAAGATTCCTTGTTTGGGAAAAGAAGGGTTTTGGTAGCTATTTTTAGCAGTATAATCAATGATAGATGGAAGAGAAAGTCCACACATAGAGGGAAATTTCTCTCAGAGGGTTTCTAACCTAGAAATCCAAGTTTCTAGTTGTAGTTAGCAATAGATGAAAGCATATTATCTCACTCCATAAGGAAGTGCGAATAGAAGATTCAGTAGTTGAGTAGGAGGAAGAGGGATATTTTCATTCTAGATTCAAAGATGGTCACAACTGGGCTTGGGGATCAGGATAAGTTGGAGGCATCCTCCAACTATGTCATTTGGAAGGCTAGGATGTCCTTCCAGCTAGATGAATTTGGTTTGAAGACCTATGCAGAGAATGTTGTGGAAGTACCAAATGATTTAGATAAATTGAAGGGATACATAAAAGAGAGGGAAAAGGAGCAGCGAATGATCTTGGATAGAGTCCAGGACCATTTAGTTTCACAGATATCTAGCAATACCACTGCCAAGGACATGTGGGATGCTCTTTCTCAGCTATATAAGAATCCTTCCGAGAAACTAAAGATGTTCCTGAAGGAGAAGATGAGAAACCTCAAGATGTATAAGGGTGAAGGCATTGATCCCTTTCTCACCAGAATTCATGAAATCCAATATCATCTTGCAACACTTTGGGGAGGTGTCTCTCAAGACACAAAGATAGTACGTTTGGCATCGAAAAATGTCTCATAGGATTGGGAGATATTTGTCTAAGGAATTTTGGGGAAATATAACCTACTTAGGTGCGACATGATGTGGTCAGGATTGTAGCAGGAGGAAATGAGGTGAGCGCTTATGAAAACCTCCATTAGTGGAAGAAACAGTAAGGGTGAGAAGGGTGAGGAGGAGGAAGAAAATGTGGCCCTTACATCAAAGGGTATCATTCAGAGGTAGAGAGAGAGGAAGAAGAAGAAATACCTATCTAAGGTCAAGTGCTTCAGGTGTGGTGATTTTGGACACTACAATACTCAATGTCCTCAAAGGAAGAAGGACAAGCATGTGAAGAATGACAAGGCAGAAATGTTCGCAGAGATAGACAAATTGTCCTCCAGGTTGGAGGAAGATTTCGCCATGTTTGTAGTTATACCTCTAGGAGTGAGGTGGGGCGATATGGATTTATAGTCATAGAGAAGCGCAAAGGTTTGGAAAATTCCATTGAGGTGTCTTACTCATGGATGATTACCTTGCTATAGGGGCCCACAATATTGAGTAGCAGGATGGATCAGTGTCAATTGATGTAGTTAGATTCCAGAGTGACAATTATAGACTAGTTGTAGTTAGGTATTGAGGAGCGCAAATGCATTGTTGAAAGAAAAGAAGGAGGCTTAGTGGTAGAGTTAGTAGCAAAGAAGATTCCCCAGTGGAAAGTGTATAGGCTAGTAGAAGTCAGATGCTCAGGAGACATATGCAACAAAAAGACATAATCGATTGTTATAGACATTTTTGTACCTTGCAGCACCAAGCATGAAATGTCCATAAACCAAGGGCTCCTAAGTCCCTAAAATTGTTGTTCCAACCCCTAAAGGAACAAGGTCAACAAATTACAGCTTCTCCCAGAAGTTCTCCACCAGAAACTGCTCAGAATCAGTCAAATCAAGATCATTTCAGTTGGTCCACTGGCTAACTACGTTGCATAGCACCTAAATACACTAGCTAGGTGCGTTGCAAAGCACCTAGATGCACTATCAGGGCGCGTTGAGCGGGAAATAACAAATGGCAGTGCCATTCCGCGAGGTGGAAAGACAATGGAAGCTTCCAGAATCTTCTCCAATGACACTTGCCTCACTGAATTCGACCAAGGATGAGTAAGAGGCTTTTAGTCTCCAAGTGGAAGCAAGAACTGACAGAGAGAAGACACTAATCAAATCATAAGATGACTCATCCTCCTTGCATACATCTATATATGGATCCCTCATCTCAGAGATCCAGAGGTTGGAATTTCATACATTGCAAGGAATTGCTGCTGGTTTTGAGATAGATATCAGAGTATTGGGTGATTTATGCTTTGTTGGAGGTGAAGAAGGGGCTTCTTTGCTGGGAGGTTGATGCTGGGTGGTGAGCTCCAGTATTGTAGCAATAATGCTACAACTCCTGGGGCTTCCTGTCTCTTAATTTTATCAACCCGGTAGTTCGTACAAACTTGGAAGCGACGGTGCTGTATGCACAAGTACTAGCTCGTGTCGCAGCTGTCACTTGGTCAGCTGGCACAAGTCCGCTAGGGCTCAAGCCAACTTCTATAGGCTCTCATAAGAAGCTTGTTAAATGATGGACGAAAGCTAGCTCAAAGAAGACTAATCTACTTGGCAAAAATGAACTGAAAGCAAATCAAAACATGGAAACCCTAGGAAACCCTAATTTAACTAGTCTAACCTCTATGATGCAAAGAATGTGAAGGAAACTTCTACCAATGATGCCATTAACTTCTAATAAGTGAAAATGCATGAATCTAATCTACTTGCATCTTAAAAGACATGTTTTTGTATTTTTTCTTTAAGTGGATGGAGTGATTGTGATTTTGTGCTTATTAGGGTTTGGTTGTGCAGATGTGATGCGGAAGGAAGGAAAGCTTGGGAAAGGTTGGGGAGGCTAGGAGAGGTTCCCAGAGATCCTTAGCATCAGTTCACAGAGGTTCCTCACGTTCAGAGGCTCAGCAACCAAGTGAGTGGCCTCCTACAGGATGTCTGCAGGGGATTCTACAGGAAACGCAGGGGTTTCTACAGGAAGTCTACAAATTGCTACATGATGACCTACCGTGGGTGTTTGAAGTGATGGTGGAGTGATGGAATGGTAGGGGGAGATGTGCAAGGTAGGAATAAAGCTGGTGATGGCTCAGGAGTGGAGAAGTAGGATGGAGAAAGAGTGTATGAAGTGGGCTGATGGATGGAAGGTTATAACAACGAAATGTCTAAAGAATGAAGTTACGTGAGGAGTGGAGGAGTTTGGAAGATAACAGAGCGGAGCAGAGGTCAAGGGTGTGGTTGTATGCGTGATCAAGACAAAGAAGGAGGTAATAGAACGATGAAAAGCAGTGTAAATAAAACAAATGGCTTATGACTGTCACCAAGATGAAAATTCATTAACCTAAGCTACCTGAACTCAATGAACAACAATATAAAGCGTGTAGAGGAATGTTCATGAAGTGGTGATGAAGGTGTATGGTGCAAGAGTGAAGTGCATGGAAAGATCTATCATAAACGAGACTATGTTGCAGCATGTATAAAGTGAAGAACTGCGTATTTTTGTGGCTGGTATAGGCTGCACTCCAATCTCCAAACAGAGATGGCAGTGGAGACTTCCTCAACCTTTTTGCTGGAGCTCCAAGAGATTATATCTATCCTCTATCAAACTTAGGCAACTGAAAGCAAATCACCATAAACTAGTCCTACCTATGCTCATGAAACGACTAAATTACCAAACTATGAATTTGAATTGCATGTGAAAATAAACAAACTCAAAGTGCTGGAACGAAATGCAAACACATTACAACACTGAGGAGATCTATTGCTCTCAGGTTGGGCCCTAACCTGAGAGCTATAGCTCCTTGAGAAAACTCAGAACTAGATCAAAATCTGCCTTCTTTATTCATAATCTGATGTCATGCCAAATTGGCTTACAAAAAGGAACAAAGACTGAGCTCTAGCTCGTACTTTCCAATTACAAGAGTAATGCCAAGGTTCAAAAAGATTCTATCCAAGGCTACGGCCTCAGTATTTATGCAAAAACGATCATCCAATAGGTGTCCTTGATTTTAGGAGCTCGGCTGTCCAACTGAAGTTTAACTGCTGATCCTGTAGGACAGTCATAACTACTGTTCCTGTAGAACAGTTATAACTGTTGTTCCTGTAGAACAGCTGGCTTCTTCTAAGCTCGGTGGGGAGATGGATTGGAGCTCGGAGTTCTTGGTGGGAATCATGAGGAAGGTCCCCAAGACCGTGGACATCCTCTCCTAAAAACCAACAGTGCCACCTCATTGTCTCCTTGTCTCCTTTTTCGTTGTCTTTTTCTCCCTTTTAATGCCAAAAACCTGAAAGCATCATGCATTAGTCACGTAGATAAAGTGTCTACCCTTCTTCCTACAAACAACACGAATAAACTAAGAAATGCATGCATAAGCAGTAAAAAGTGAATGGTTTGAGCAAAGCAAGTAGGCCAAATGAGCCCAAATTGTACCAAAAATTGGGGCTCATCATCACCCCCCAGCTAAACTATTTGCTCATCCTTGAGCAACTTTGCCCTGGCTCCTTGTCTTTGGCCGAGAACTAGAGCCTGGAGCATGCTTTTCCTCTCCTGATTTTGGTGGTTCTGCCTTTTCTGCCGAGGGTGGCGCTTCTTCCTTTCCCGTTTTTGGTGGCCCTGCCTTTGCTGCCCCTGGAGACGAAGGTGATGCTTCCTTCCCCTTTCCTATTTCCTTGAGCCGGGCTTCGGAAGGCGACTGGCCTATTTTTCTTGTCCAGGAAGTTATTTTTGGGCTCCCCTTTTCGGGGGTGGCTGATGTTTTAGAGGGGGTTCTTGCACTGGGTGAAGTAGGGACATCCCCTGAAATGGTTTTGCTGCTGGGTGGAGGCTGTGGATTGCCCGTGGTCATCCTATTGCTTCTCCTGGCTTCAGATGGTAGAGGGGTCTCCCTCTCCCTTTTCTCCTTCAGTTTTGGAGGTGTACTGAGGGCAGCCAGTGCCGCTGCTGCCTCCTTTTCGAGAATGCCAGCCTTCTCTTTCTTGCGTTTTGCTCTCTCAGAGCTCCTCGTAGAGGGCCCCTCCTTTTCAGATTTCGGACTTCCTGTGGAAGACCCTGCTTTGCCCACTTCCGGGCTTCCTGTAGAAGGTTCTTTCTTTCCCGCTTTTGGGCTTCCTGTAGAAGGCCCTCTCTCTGTCTTCAGACTTTCTGTAGGAGGCTGTTTCTCAATGACTTTCGGGCTTCTTGTAGAAGCCCCTTTTTCCAATTTCGGGCTTCCTGTAGAAGCCCTTGTCTCTGTCTTCGGGCTTCCTGTAGAAGCCTGTGTTTGCACTTTCGGGCTTCCTGTAGAAGCCTTTGTCTCCGTTTTTGGGCTTCCTGTAGAAGCCTTGGTCTTTGCTTTTGGGCTTCCTGTAGGAGCCTGCTTCTCACTGATCTTCGGGCTTCCTGTAGAAGCCTTTGTTTTTGGTTTTGGGCTTCCTGTAGAAGCCTGTTTTTCAATGATTTTTGGGCTTCCTGTAGAAGCCTGAGTTTGTGTTTTCGGGCTTCCTGTAGAAGCCTGTTTTTGCTTTCCTGTAGACACAGGTGTCTCCACTTCCGCTTGCTTGCCTGCTTGAGTTTTGCTTTTTGGTTTGGGTGCAGGTGCTGTTGAGGTACTTGGGCTGACGTGGGCCACCTCTGCTTTGTCCATTCTGCTCTTCATCCTCTTTTCCCTTGCTGACAGGATAGGTGTGCCACCTTTTTCTTGGTCCTTCTTTTCCTCATGCTTCTTCCTTTGTTCTTCGGCCACTGCTTCGTGTTCCTCACTGCTAGAGGAACCCGTTTCTTCGATCAACATTTTAATATCCCCATCTTTGGTCAAATTGCGGAAGGATTCCCATGAGAGGGGGACCTTATAAGAGTGCAATGCATCTTCCACAAGCAGCTTTATTAACCCATGGTGGGCTATCTGATCAGGTATGCCCTCTCTTAGCTTTGTAGCACACTCCATTAGGGACTGCAGGAGATAATAAGGGATGCTCAATTTTTGCTCTACAGGAAGGTCAATTCGGTGCCTCAACTCAGTGAGTAACCGAAAGTGATATGCATACACGATGCTGAACCGGCCTTCACAAGTAATATATTTCATGATTTGCAAACTGACTTCATTCCAAGGTGGTGATAGACTCGTTCTTCTCACCCCGTTTTTATCCTCCGAGAATTCTTCCTCAGGTGGAAAGAATTCCTTCTTTGCCTGCTGACTCAGCTTTCTCTCCTCTTTATCCCATGGCAGACCCATAGGAAGTTCTGTGATCCGACTGATATGTTCTGGGGTGAGTTTGAGGCTTAGACCTCTGAAGTTTACTATGGCCAGTGTCTGGGATTTAGGCTTCAAAGCCTGCAAGAATTCCTCGGCTACTTCATCATCGTAGCCCTGCAGCTTATCACAAAAAGGCATCCATTGTGCTCTGGTGAAGAGCTCTACCACTGCCGGGTTTCTCCTTAAGTTAGTTGAATCAGTGGGCTCTCGTCTTATAAACCCACCCGGCATGATGAACACGGTCGTTTTAACAAAAGGTGGCAGATGCAAAAGGGATTTGGTCTATGAAGACAGAGCATGCACATACAAAATTTCAGCACAGACTACTTATACCAACATCCTGTAGAATGGTAGCAACGGCACAGCAAACAACAATTCCACCAATATTTTTATAACCCGACCGTGGACGATGGTCTTGCCATTTCTAATAACCAGTTACATTAAGAGTTCAGGGTTACCTCCTTAATTGGCCACCTTTTTTCACGAGGCACCTGCTTTCCTGTAGATGACTGCGTTCCTGTAGACTGCGTTCCTGTAGAACTGCGCTCCTGTAGAACTGCGTTCCTGTAGAAGCCGCGCGCAATTCTCGGGGAGGACTGTAGTTGGCCGCACTCGCGGTGTGCTTGACCAGCGTTCTGGTAGCCAACAACTCGGCGTATCAAATTGCAGAGGAGATCATAATAGCTATCCGAGTTGAAGTGTTGGATGATAAATGCATGCGCATGATTTAGCCGATTGGATTTTGAATCGGCGCAATCCGTGGCGCGGGGGATGAGCTGTCCCCGCCGGACCGTTGGGCGACGTCATCCATCCTCCGCCTGCGTATTCACTTGCTGCTGCATTCATTCCCACAGATTTGCCACCGCCTTTCCTGTTAAACTCATGCTTCTGACGAGAGTGTTCCCACGTGCATGCCGTTCATTCTCTTTGTCGTGGCCGCCACCCAAACATCCAGTTACACTTTAACTAGCCGACGTGGCTAGTCGACTGGCCATACGGCCGCTCAACCATTCAATTTTACGCTTTGCAAACAATTTCAAAGTTAGATTCATGCGATTTGATGGAAGGAAGGGTGGAGACACTTACCTGCGCGGCTGCACACGATTTTTCCAGTTCTCGGACGATGGTGAGCGGATCTACCTGCTGCGTGCGACTTACACAGACCCGGAAGCTTGTGGGTACAGGCTGCCAACGTTGGAGTGGGTGGTTTTGCTTGCATGCGCCCGCGTTTCATTTCGGATGGCGGTGCTATGAACGGTATCCACTCGAGCAGGTTGAACTGTTATAGGATCCCCGCGAGGGGTCTCATAACAGTCCTTTCTCCTTGGGTGCATACTGCACGATGGCGGTTCTGGCTTCTCGATCACAATCCCGGAGCTCTTGATGCATGTGGTATGAGATTCCATCATTTGTTAATCTTTGGAAATGGCTTTCCCGCGAGAACTCATCGATTTTCTTTGTTTGTGCAGGGACTTGGCCGCATGTCGACACGGGTGGTGGAGCATGGTGACAGCAACGTGCAAGGATGCCAACAGAGGCTTGCATGCATCCAAACCAATCCATGGTCGCGAAACCTCTTTTTAAGATGAATTCTGGCCGTCCAAAACTCCTACAGGAAGTTTCCTGTAGAACACAGAGCTTCCTGTAGAAAGTTCGGCCTTCCTGTAGAAAGTCTGCACTTTCCTGTAGAAAGACTGCACCTTCCTGTAGAAAGACTGCGCCTTCCTGTAGAAAGACAACAGCTTCCTGTAGAAGATTCAAACCATGATAAAATTGCACATACCTTGAAAAACATGGGCGCTCTTGGAGGAGGTACTGATGAGGTTCCTTGGCAACATGATAAGGACCCTTGGCTGTGAGTTGAAGGCCTTCCTCTTCTCCATAGAGCATCTGCAACCAGCAATTTTTACCATATTTTGCTTATTGTGTTTTGTTTTTTATTTTCTTTTCTCTTTTTTCTTCTTTTTTTTTTTTTTGAAAGATAACAGGGGCGCCTCAAGGAGGTTTTCACCCGTGCCATCTGCCCTGAGTGCCTCAGAGAGGTTTTCACTCAAGGATCTTTTTCAACCTTTTCTCTTTTTTTTTTATAAAACAAAAGCAATAGGAGCGCCTCAATGAGGTTTTCATCCCTACTACCTGCCTTGGGCGCCTCAGAGAGGTTTTCACCCAAAGATCTTTTTTTTTTTTTTTTTTTTTTTTTTTTTTTTCAGATATTCTTTCAGGGTGTGCCAGAGGCAGAGGCAGAACCCTTCTCTATGACCAATACAGATTTCTCCATAGTTTTGATAAACTCTTGTCTTGAGAGAGGTCTCCTGTAGATCTTCAATCGATGCCCATTGACAAGCATGGGAATGGCTTCCTCATCAATGGTTCGAATGAGGACAGATCCATTGTCATGGCATTTCTCCACTGTATATGGTCCTAGCCATCTGGTTCTCAGCTTCCCCTTGAAATCTTTGTATCTGGAATCATACAACAAAGCCCAATCTCCCGGCTGAAATTGCTTGTCATGGAGATGTTAGTCATGCCACACCTTCCTCTGAAGTTGAACCACTTCTGAGTGAAGGAGGGCCTGCATGCGGTGCTCGTCCAGGCCATTCAGCTGCAGCAGCCTTTCTTGTTGAGCATGGCTGAGATCTAGGTCCAGCTGAGCTGCCATCCTCAAGGTGTTGTATTCAAACTCAATGGACATCAAAGCTTTCTTCCCATAGACCAGCTCATATGGTGTGAAACCGGTGGTGGTCTTCCAAGTGGTGTTGTAGGCCCATGTGGCTTCTACCAGGCGATCTGCCCAGTCCTTTCTGCTGCTGCTCACCACTTTAGTCAAGATCCCTTCTAATGCTCTATTGGTGACTTCCACCTGCCCATTTGCTTGAGGGTGATAAGGGGTGGAAGTCCTGTGCTTGATCTTGTGATGAGCTAGGAGATCTTCAACCAGGTTGGAGGTGAACTGGCTCCCTTGATCGGTGACCAGCTCTCTTGGATAGCCAAACTTATAGAAGATGTTCTCTCTTAGGAACTCGGCCACCTTTTCTTCTGTTGCTGCTTTGATTGCTTTGGTCTCTGCCCACTTTGTCAAATAGTCAGTACACACAATGATGTAAGTCCTTTGCCTCGAAGAGGGGTTGATTGGGCCCACAAAGTCCATGCCCCACTTCTCAAATGGCTCAAGAGTCACTTGAGGTTGGAGAGGCATCTCATCCCTTTGGGTCGGTTTCCCCATTCTTTGGCATTGGTCACACTGACTGACATATCTTCTAACATCTTGATGAAGTGTGGGCCAATAGTAGCCTGCCTGCAGGATCTTGAAGGCAGTTCTCTTTGCTGCAAAATGCCCTCCACAAGGCCCATCATGACAAGTGAGGAGGATATCAAAGACTTCCTCCTCCCTTACACAACGCCTTAAGATCTGATCGGGGCCAAGCTTGAACAGATTGCCCTCGATCCAAGTGAATGAGGCACTTTTTCTGATGATTCTGCTCTTCTCTCTGGAAGATAGGTGTGGAGGGAACTGTGCTGAAACAAGATAGTTTGCTATATCAGCAAACCATGGAGAGAGTACTGAAATAGCAAACAGATGTTCATCAGGCATCTGATCGTCCACTGTTCCATCCTCATCTGCAGACAAATCCAATCTAGATAAAAAGTCAGCAACAACATTTTCTCTACCTGGTTTATCAACAATGGTTAGGTCAAATTGCTGCAATAAAAGTAACCATCTAATAATACGAGCATTCACATCTGGTTTATTCATCAAATATCTAATAGCAGCATGGTCAGTATGTACAAAGGTCTGGTAACCAGTAATATAATGTCGAAACTTGTTCAATGCATGGACCACAGCCAAGAATTCTTTCTCGGTTACAGTGTAATTCAGCTCAGCTTTGGACAAGTTTTTGCTAACAAAGTAAATGGCATATGGAAGTTTCTGCTCAACTTGTCCTAAAGTTGCACCTATGGCTTTGTTCGAGGCATCAGTGTGGATGTGGAAAGGTAGGGCCCAGTTTGGACCTCTCAGGATTGGGGCTGACACCAACTTGTCCTTCAATTCATTTAAAGCCCTCTGACAATCGTCAGTCCATTTAAACTCCACATCTTTTTCCAACAGACCAAACAATGGCGAGGCTAGCTTGCTGAAATCTTTAATGAATCTCCGGTAGTATCCTGCTAATCCCAAGAAACTCCGGACATCCCTTACCTTTTGAGGAGGTGGAACCCTCTTGATGAGAGCAATTTTGTTAGGATCCACCTGCAATCCTTGGGAAGAAATGGTATGGCCTAGCACGGTCCCCTCAGTCATTAGGAATTCACATTTTTCAGGACTAAGGGACAAGTTCATCTCGGTGCATTTGGTTAGGACTTTCCCCAGGTTGGACAATGCTTCCTGGAAGTTGGCCCCATAAGGAGTAAAGTCATCCATGTATATTTCCACTGCATCATGGACCAGCTCCGAGAAGATGCTCAAGACAACTCTCTGAAAGGTAGCAGGAGCGTTGCATAGCCCAAAGGGAAGGACTCGATAGGCAAAGGTACCCCAAGGACAAGTGAAGGTGGTCTTATCTTGGTCTTCCGGGCTGATTTGGATTTGATTGTACCCGCTAAACCCATCCAGGAAAGAGAAGAACTTCTTTCCTGCCAGTCCATCCAACACTTGATCTATGAAAGGTAGAGGGAAATGGTCCTTCTTGGTAGCTTTGTTCAGTTCTCGGTAGTCCACACAAATTCTCCATTTCCCATTTTTCTTTGGAACCAACACTAGAGGGGACACCCATTCACTATCTGAGATGGGGTAGATGAATCCGGCATCCAACAGTTTCTGCAATTCTTCCTTGACAATGTCTTTAAGGGCTGGATTCATTCTCCTCTGAGGTTGCCTAACCGGTTTACAATCCTCTTTGATGTATATATGATGGGTACAGACCGAAGGATGGACTCCTTTCATTTCCTTATAGCTCCAAGCAAAAGCATCTAGGTGGTTGGCCAACAGACTACACAGCTCCTTTTCCTGGGAAGGAGATAGGGAGGAGCTGATCTTCAATGCTTTCTCAGGGCCGAACTCCACATTCTTGACTCTGGGAGTAACAGGGTTGGTGGTACAGAGATCCACGAAGGTGCTAGCTTGGGCATCCTCCACCAATTCCTCTAAGGGTAGTGCACTGGAAGGTGGATTCTGGATCAAGGTCTCGATCAAGTCATCCTCGGTTGGGGGGTATTTTCTAGTGGTATCTAAGGTGCACAGAGGTGCTGAGTACACCTCATCTTATTCTCCTTCTTCCAACCAGAGTGGTAAATCATGCTCTAAAGAAGGTTGGGCAGGAGGGTATAGGACTAGTTGCTTGGACATGGGACCATTTTTGATGGTCATGTTTCCTGCCCGACAACTTATGTAAGCATCCGCAGTAGCTAACCAAGGCCTTCCCAAAATGAGAGGATATCCAGTAAGCTTGGCCTTTGGTTGCAGAACCAGGAAGTCTGCAGGGTATTCCCAAGAATCAATGGAGACCATGACATCCTCCACAATCCCTTCGGGAGTCACGGTGGAGCGATCTACTAATTGCAGTACTGTCGAGGTCTTCCTCAAGGAACCCTGAAGATTGAGTTTAAGCATGGTATCCCTGGTCATCACATTGATGGCCGCCCCCAGATCAATCAAGGTGTGGGGGATAATGGTGCCATTGATGTGAACATCTACTACAGGACTTCCAGGATCTAGGTACTTTGGGCAGATGACTTGTCCTAGCATAAGGTCAGACAGTTGTCCTATGACATTGATAGTTGAGGCATCTTTCTTCCGTCTGCCTGGGTGTTTGAAACACTTCTCCTTAATCAGCTTGTTATATATTGGCACATCCTTGATGGCTTGGAGAAGTGGGATTTTTACACACAACTGCTTGAGCTCACCCAAAAGCTCATCTTCTTCTGGGTTAGGTTGTGTGGTGGCTGTTAGTCTCTCAGGAAAGGGTGGAATAGCCTTTGGTTCACTTTCCTATTTATCTTCCTCATCCTCTGGGGGAGGAGGTTGGCGATCTTGTAGAGTCTTTCCAGATCGAAGGTTGATCTCCTGGATCTCCACAGCATAGGTAGGGCATGAGGTTTCCCCAGTGTATACCTGCTGGGCTTGTCTATTGTTGGGGTTCGGGTTCGGTTGAGCAGGCATTTGAGGTTGCCTTGGAGGAGCAGGAGGTAATGGTTGAGGTTGAACTGGCGGTGGAGGCAAAATGGCAGGAGGAGTGTTGTATTGGGGCCTCCACCCCGACTGAGGTGCATTCCATTGAGGCTGTGGCTGGGTATGTGAGTGATATGGATGAGAAGTAGGTTGAGTGGGGTACTGAGGTGGATAAGACCATGGAGGAGGCATGGACCATGAAGGATGAGCAGGGGGACCCCAGGAAGGCATAGGAGTTGACTGGTTGGGGTTGTAATAAGCTTGAGATGCCCCTTGCATCCCCTGCTGATAAGGTCTAGATCCTTGTGGCCTCCTTTGGTTGAGGTAATAGAGAGGCTCTGTGGGAGCTTCGGTCCCTTGGTACATGGCTTTAAACCCAGGTAAGGTTGGACACTGATTTGTGGGATGGTCCTCCTCACAAACGAAACACACTTCAACCGAATGCAATGGACATTCGTTCTTAGGGTGCCTCCTTGTGCACCTAGGATAGAAGACAGCCAAGGCTCTCTCAGCCTCTTCTTTCTTTTGCTGAATCCTGAATGTATCAAGCTGCATGGCAATGGTTTGTCTCACCTCACTCTTAAGATCTTCTAATTGGTTTGTAAGCTCATGTTTGGAGAAAGGGACACTAGTTGAGAGGTGGTTTCCTCTACCTCGTTTCCGAGCTGCCCTGGAGTGGTTTCTAAACACAGTCTTGATGTCCTCATAAGGCAGTTGGTAAATGTCCCCCCCAGCTAACATGTGAAGGGTATCTAAGAGGTCTTCAGGGACTCCTCGGAGTAGGACCAACTTGAGGGATTCAGGGTCAAGTGTGCACCTGGCCCGCTTATAGCTTAGTTGGAACCTCTCCTCATAATCCTCTAAGGACTCATCATTTCCCATGGACATCCGAAAGATTTCCCCCTTTGTTTCCTTGGACCTACAGTAATCCCGGTACTTGGTGTTGAAAGCTTGCTGCATCTGAGCCCAAGTAGTGATACTATTCCCAGGTAAACCCATGAACCAGCGTAGTGCTGCATCCTTGAGAGGAAGGGAAAAGTTTCAACTTTTGCTCATCTTCAGTATAGTCATAGGTTCTAGAAAGGATAGCAAACTCAAACAGGAAGGTATCTGGATCTTCAGTGGTCAACCCATGGAAGTGAGGTAAGGCGGAGGGGCTAATGTTTTTCATTTTCATCTCTCCATTGGTCTCTCGGATGGGGAAGGCACCTTCTATTCTCTCATCTTCTCTTCTATTATCAGCCATAGCTTCAAATGGAGTAGTCTCTAACTCTTCTTCTACTATAGGATCGTTGGATATCTCAGGATGTTCACCTATAGGTTCTTCTGGGTCACTGTCACCAAAGAGGAGAGAAGGGTGACTCAGTGATGTGGTGGGGGTGTTTGGTAGGAATTTGCCTGATCTATCTCGGTTCCTACGAGGCATGAAATGGAAAAGACTTTATTTTTTTCTCTTTGATTGCTTTTGCTTTGCTTTTCTTTTGGTACCTGCAAAACTGAGACAGATTGATCTACAACTATCTATGAAAGATGCAAAATTAACTGAAAGCAGGAAAGGACTAATCTACTTTGCTCAAATGAAATTGCAGGAATGGAAATGCTAGTCTATGCTTGCAGAAAGGAAATGCTAATCTATGAAAGCAGGAAATGATAATCTATGAAAGCAGGAAATGCTAATCTATGAAAGCAGGAAATGCTATGCTACTTTTGCAGAATGGAAATGAAGTAAACTACTTAGCAGAAGGTAAGAGTAAGAAAGTAGAAGAAAAGCAACAATTGCTAATACTCTGACGCTTCCCCGGAAACGGCGCCAAAAAGATGGTGAGCTCCAGTATTGTAGCAATAATGCTACAACTCCTGGGGCTTCCTGTCTCTTAATTTTATCAACCCGGTAGTTCGTACAAACTTGGAAGCGACGGTGCTGTATGCACAAGTACTAGCTCTTGTCGCAGCTGTCACTTGGTCAGCTGGCACAAGTCCGCTAAGGCTCAAGCCAACTTCTATAGGCTCTCAGAAGAAGCTTGTTAAATGATGGACGAAAGCTAGCTCAAAGAAGACTAATCTACTTGGCAAAAATGAACTGAAAGCAAATCAAAACATGGAAACCCTAGGAAACTCTAATTTAACTAGTCTAACCTCTATGATGCAAAGAATGTGAAGGAAACTTCTACCAATGATGCCATTACTTCTAATAAGTGAAAATGCATGAATCTAATCTACTTGCATCTTAAAAGACATGTTTTTGTATTTTTTCTTTAAGTGGATGGAGTGATTGTGATTTTGTGCTTATTAGGGTTTGGTTGTGCAGATGTGATGCGGAAGGAAGGAAAGCTTGGGAAAGGTTGGGGAGGCTAGGAGAGGTTCCCAGAGATCCTTAGCATCAGTCCACAGAGGTTCCTCATGTTCATAGGCTCAGCAACCGAGTGAGTGGCCTCCTACAGGATGTCTGCAGGGGATTCTACAGGAAACGCAGGGGTTTCTACAGGAAGTCTACAAATTGCTACAGGATGACCTATCGTGGGTGTTTGAAGTGATGGTGGAGTGATGGAATGGTAGGGGGAGATGTGCAAGGTAGGAATAAAGCTGGTGATGGCTCAGGAGTGGAGAAGTAGGATGGAGAAAGAGTGTTGAAGTGGGCTGATGGATGGAAGGTTATAACAACGAAATGTCTAAAGAATGAAGTTACGTGAGGAGTGGAGGAGTTTGGAAGATAACAGAGCGGAGCAGAGGTCAAGGGTGTGGTTGTATGCGTGATCAAGACGAAGAAGGAGGTAATAGAACGATGAAAAGCAGTGTAAATAAAACAAATGGCTTATGACTGTCACCAAGATGAAAATTCATTAACCTAAGCTACCTGAACTCAATGAACAGAAATATAAAGCGTGTAGAGGAATGTGCATGAAGTGGTGATGAAGGTGTATGGTGCAAGAGTGAAGTGCATGGAAAGATCTATCATAAACGAGACTATCTTGCAGCATGTATAAAGTGAAGAACTGCGTATTTTTGTGGCTGGTATAGGCTGCACTCCAATCTCCAAACAAAGATGGTAGTGGAGACTTCCTCAACCTTTTTGCTGGAGCTCCAAGAGATTATATCTATCCTCTATCAAACTTAGGCAACTGAAAGCAAATCACCATAAACTAGTCCTACCTATGCTCATGAAAACGACTAAATTACCAAACTGTGAATTTGAATTGCATGTGAAAATAAACAAACTCAAAGTGCTGGAACGAAATGCAAACACATTACAACACTGAGAAGATCTATTGCTCTCAGGTTGGGCCCTAACCTGAGAGCTATAGCTCCTTGAGAAAACTCAGAACTAGATCAAAATCTGCCTTCTTTATTCATAATCTGATGTCATGCCAAATTGGCTTACAAAAAGGAACAAAGACTGAGCTCTATCTTGTACTTTCCAATTACAAGAGTAATGCCAAGGTTCAAAAAGCTTCTATCCAAGGCTACGGCCTCAGTATTTATGAAAAAACGATCATCCAACAGGTGTCCTTGATTTTAGGAGCTCGGCTGTCCAACTGAAGTTTAACTGCTGATCCTGTAGGACAGTCATAACTACTGTTCCTGTAGAACAGTTATAACTACTGTTCCTGTAGAACAGCTGGCTGCTTCTAAGCTCGGTGGGGAGATGGATTGGAGCTCGGAGTTCTTGGTGGGAATCACGAGGAAGGTCCCCAAGACCGTGGACATCCTCTCCTAAAAACCAGCAGTGCCACCTCATTGTCTCCTTGTCTCCTTTTTCGTTGTCTTTTTCTGAAAATAAACAAACTCAAAGTGCTGGAACGAAATGCAAACACATTACAACACTGAGGAGATCTATTGCTCTCAGGTTGGGCCCTAACCTGAGAGCTATAGCTCCTTGAGAAAACTCAGAACTAGATCAAAATCTGCTTTCTTTATTCATAATCTGATGTCATGCCAAATTGGCTTACAAAAAGGAACAAAAACTGAGCTCTAGCTCGTACTTTCCAATTACAAGAGTAATGCCAAAGTTCAAAAAGATTCTATCCAAGGCTACGGCCTCATTATTTATGCAAAAACGATCATCCAACAGGTGTCCTTGATTTTAGGAGCTCGGCTGTCCAACTGAAGTTTAACTGCTGATCCTGTAGGACAGTCATAACTACTGTTCCTGTAGAACAATTATAACTACTGTTCCTGTAGAACAGTTGGCTGCTTCTAAGCTCGGTGGGGAGATGGATTGGAGCTCGGAGTTCTTGGTGGGAATCACGAGGAAGGTCCCCAAGACCGTGGACATCCTCTCCTAAAAACTAGCAGTGCCACCTCATTGTCTCCTTGTCTCCTTTTTCGTTGTCTTTTTCTCCCTTTTAATGCCAAAAACCTGAAAGCATCATGCATTAGTCACGTAGATAAAGTGTCTACCCTTCTTCCTACAAACAACACGAATAAACTAAGAAATGCATGCATAAGAAGTAAAAAGCGAATGGTTTGAGCAAAGCAAGTAGGCCAAATGAGCCCAAATTGTACCAAAAATTGGGGCTCATCACTGGGTCAGGAATCATCAGTTGTAACTCCTCCTGGATCTTCTTGTATATCAATAAAAACTATTTGAGTTTCTCCTACATGCTTGTGTATCATTGATGCTTGTTACATTTGTATGTTTAGCTTAAATCTGATCCTAAGCTGTTTATGAATATAGATCCATGTCTTTGGATAGTTTTCTTCTTCTGTGATCTTGCAGGAACCTTGTGAAGCTGGGCAAGTAAGGGAGCAGGTAGCTGGAAGCTGTCAAAGAAGAGAGCGCAAGACACAGGTCGGTTCTTTCTATCCCCCTCTATCTTTAATTCATAAAGGAAATACAAAAGTAGTTTTCTCTGTTTGTTTCGAAGGAAGCTGTCACACCTTAGTGGGATAGAGCAGTTCTAAATAGACACTTTTCCCGGTAACAAAATGGTGACTCCGCTGGGGAAGATTGTCTAATTAGTTTGTTTGTGTATCTTTTTGTTGTTTGTTTCATAAGCTTATAAGTAGCATTCGAACTGCATTTGCCATAGCAAATGCAAAGTAGACATCTGCTACTTCAATCCATTCACTGGATCTGTTTATGATTTGAAAAGCTGATTCACAAATGATCTGATTGCCCTTTGTGATAGCTCTTAGACCCTCCTTAGATCTACCCCCTGATTGTGCATTACTGATTGCTTTTACTTGGCCAAAAACCAAAGACTAAACTGTAAACCGTGACCCAGAACCCGGATAGAATTCTCGTTTCTGCCCCAGCGCAGGCACTATGAAGAGTTCCTACATTTCAGCGCAGTTCCCAAGAGGGCAACCTGCGCTGCAATCCAGTTTCTCTGTGTTACAGGTGCGCTGATCAGACTAGCCCTGTGCAGCTGAGGTTCTTGTGCTTCATTCTTTCCAGTTTTGTCTCTGATTTTTGCAGCCTGTGATCAGTGTATGTGTCTGTTTAAAAACCCCTTTTCCTTGCTGTAATTCCGCCTCCTTTGTACAAAAGAACTGTAGATGTTTTTGTGTGTTTGTTGAGTTGTTTACAATTTTCCATTGCAAAAGTAGAATAGTCGTACTGTCGTCCTTTGATTTAGATCTGTCGCAAGTGTCGATTTCGATCTTAGGAGAAAGTTTGATTGCTGTTGATAGTTGACTATACTTTTACCTTTGCCTTTGGTCTGAATTTATGATTTTCTAGTGTCAAAAACAAGTATTTATTTCAAAATCGTAAAGCGTCGTAATCGTCTTTATTTTGATTTCGAAAAGAAGCTTGTTTGTGTTTGTCGCTTGAAAGCAAATTCAGATTTGTACATCAACTTTCTTTTTAGCATCAATATTAAGAAAGTCGAAAACAAATACATACACATGTGCATTTGCATATTGACAGTCTGTTTGGCTTGATTTAGGAAAGTGCATTTACAGTGTGCTCTTTGCTCTTTGTGAAAAGATTGTGTCTTTCTTTTCCCCTAGTAGCTAGGATTTTCATTGCTGAAAAGAGATAAAAGTTTGCTTATCATCTTTAGATTGCATTTTAGGAATTACATCTACATCTCTTGGTGAACCCAAAAGGAAACTTCATAAGAAAGATCAACTTAAAATAAATTCAATGAATCTAACAACGCTTTGGAACTTAACACACAACATTTAGAGGTCTAGGCTAGAGATGTATTCCGGCGTCGTAAAGCCTGGTAACTGTTGTCCTCACTGATGGTTGGGTGATTCCTCCACTTTGAGACGATAAGTGCCAGTACGGACTTGTGCTCCCACGTACCGTCGAGTATATATTGGGAGACCCCTATAGGCTTAAATCCTTTATCCATAGGAAGCCGTGTCTTCCGCCCTATCGATCGCAATGCACTGAACACAGCATTCGAGAAGATTGACTGCCTACCGTAAAAAGTATTCTGCAGTTTTGCGATTGGTTTGGTACTCCCTCTACCTAGATCTCCAGAGCAGTCCCTTTCGTTCCTTTTCAGACTCCTTAATGGAAAAGGTCCATCTGAGCACTTGTCACTTCAGGCTCATTAAAAATCGAAGGAGACTAGAGTCATCTTTTGCTTTTTCTCGACTCTTAAAAACTGAAAAAACAAGTTGTGTCAAAGCGTCTAAAAATTTATTTTAAATGGAATATTCATTACCCCTTTCCTACGTTGATCTTAGGTTGAGAAAATGGAGTCTACCAACCAAGGAATTCCCCTTGGTGGAAATCCTAGTCCCTTCTCCTCTTGGGGAGATGTTGGAGCACCCCATATGGCCATATTGTCGCTTCCAGGACTGACAATTGGTTTTCCTGTATGGCTCTTCTCAACCTCTGTCGTTCAGAACACCACTATTCCTAAACAGTCGAATCAACAATTAGACGAGTCCAGAGTTGCCCACCAACCTTCTACTTCCTCTAATTCTTCTTCTCCTCCTTCCTCTTCGCTTGATGGGGCTGATATAGCCAAAAGTCAAGTTCCTAAGGAGAAGAAGGAAAAGAAGAAGAAAGAGAAGAAAAAGAAGGAGCCAAAGGCGAATGGGGGAAAACGAGTGTCGTCTAATGAAAATCTACACACTGCACCGACTAGGCCTAAATCGCCATGTGTCATTTGCAAAGGAGACCACTTTCATAGAGATTGTCCTTGCATCCCTCAGATTTTAAGGGACTGGTCTCCTAGATTGCACAACCTGGTGTCGTCAACCTCTGATGATCATGTTGAAAGCACACCGTCAACTAGTGAAAGTGAAGTCCCAGGACAAAAAGGAAAATATAGATTTCCTTGTAGGCTGTGTGGAGGCGATCATGCCGTACACCATTGTCCCTTCTTAGACGAAGCCAAAAGAGTTTTGGATGATCGTCTGGTTTCATCGTTACGACTTCCTCCTGGATATAAAAAACTCTTGCCGAGTCCGTCACTAGTTGAAAATCCGGCTGGCCCGCTCAAGTGGTCGGCTGAAGTGCCTATCATTGAAGATAAACCATCTGGATCCATACCAAACGAAAGTCAAAAGGTCGAGGCGGCAGTTGACCCGGTCTTGCCTCCAGAGGTTTCATCTTCAGGTGATACACTCACTGAGGAGAACAAGCATGACATCGTCCAAATTCTCTTCATAAGCATAGACTCCAACGAACATGGGGGCAATATACCCGTTCCTTTACCGCAGCAAGGAAGTTCGTCAGAGTCGTACCCGGCCGTCTATTCGGTCCCACCTCCAAGCAACCTAGTTGTCTCCTTCGACTGGAATCAACTAGGCAGACCCCGTTTACCAGCAAGCATACCATTCCGAATTATCGTCCAAATATATAGAGTGGTTATGGCTGGTACCATCATAGATGAGGGGGCTTCTGTGAGTATCCTTTCCTCAACTGCTTGGAAAGCGCTTGGTTTTCCATCGCTTTTGCCTGAGATGAGAAATCTGACAGGTTTTGATAAAGGAACCAGTCGACCTTTAGGGATCCTTCCTGATGTGCCCATAACATTGAGAGGGAAAATCGTTCGCATGAACGTAATGGTAGTTCAAGGACCCCTAGATTACAATCTACTCCTTAGACGAGACTATATTTATTGCATGGGAGCGATTGTCTCCTCACTCTTTAGAGTAATGTGTTTTCTGCATGAAGGAAGAGTGGTCAAGCTCGTGGACCAGCTTTCATTTCCCGGATCACGCATAGCAAATAGTCATATACCATCCCTAAATGGTCTTTTCACGCAAGAAATGTCTCAATTTCCAATTCGTCCTCTTGATGAGCGCGAGTAATTCGGAGGGATATGACTGAAACCTAGGGGGCATGCATCCTGGTCTTCTTCGGCAGGAAAACTTTGGGTATAGGGTAGGTTTCCGCGGGAGAATATGACTAGTCTGTACCCCGTCCGTGATTGGAAGAGGGGTTATTCTAGAACAAGATTCTCTTGTCAAAGTTATGTGAGTTGGTGGGCATCGTCGCTCACCCTTGTTTATTTTGGTAGACATTTCCAAAGAAGTGTTTTGTTTGCGCTGTGAACAGAACAATCTTTGGGTAACCTGTAAGAGGTAGGCCTCTCTCATCAAAACAAAGTGTTTTGCCGGAGAGAAGTAGAGGTAACCTTGAAAATCTGTTTTATACCTGGGGGCATGCAAACCTTTTGGAGTGCAAGCAAAGAGCGATTATTTATCTGTTTTTTAGATTAGTCGTTACCTAACTTGCATAAAGAAAGGATGTGGGGTAAAACTCTAAAAATTGCCGTTTTTATATGAGACATTCTTATCATATGACTGTATTAATCGAGCAGTGTTTACCGTGAGGTTCAAGCTCATTAAAAAATAAACCCGGACCGAGCAAATGTTTCCACCCGCGTTTAAGATCGTTAAAAAATGAACTATTCCCCGGTAAATAACCACCGTGAATGTAGTACTTCAGCCATTAAAGCCTTGGTCGTGTTTGCACCGTCACCTCCACTTTTCCATTGGCCGATCATTCACCTCCATTTGATTGTTTACCCATTTTGAGGAACAGCTGCGAAGAGTGATTTCACTAGCCATCCTTGTGACACTTCCGTGATTGGAAAATTCCAAACCTTACCTGGAATCAGCTGCTACCCATTTTATCACTCGTTCCTCAAAAGACGAGTCTTCTTTAAGCTCTTTTCAACTGACTCGTAAAATATGAAAAGATTGCCGAGTCCTTGGCCTTCCAGCTCGTTAAAGGGACAGGAAGTGCTATCCCTCCTCTATATTTTAATCTTTTTGGACCTGAGGGATTATTGCACAAAAAGATCGAACGCTTGTTTTCTTCGGCTCGTTAAAACTATCGAAAATTCATCCCTTCTGTATTGTTTTATACTTTTTCGGACTTAAGGGATTAGATGACGAAAAAGGAATTTTGGAGTTACCTTTACGTACCTTTTCAGACTCTCTAAAAATGAAAAGGACTGAGTTATCTTTGTCATTAAACTCGTTAAAAAGATTAATAGCGACAAACTTGTCTTTAGACGAGAACGAGTTTCACTATCGCTAGGCTCGTTAAAACATAGCGATGGGTTTGCCCGAAGGGAAAATTATAGAACAAGCATATGTTATCCTCCTCAAGCTTGACAAAAATAAAGAGGTACTGGTCCACAATGACTGGGGAAAATTGGGAAGAAAACTCAAAGAATCTTTGTTGGTAGCAATTCGCTCTTGAACATGACACTTCCACTCCGTGTCCGAGTCGGGTTGGGTTGTTTCATTCACCGGTCACATCGCCATGGTCATGCCATACCATCCACATTTGGGGTTAATGCTACCAATCCATCACATAAGTGTCGCCGACATGTTCAAGAGAAGTCATCCAAAGAAGTCACCTATGTCCCACCCACTACCATACATTATACTCCATTCTTTCATGACCACCATCCTGAACCATATATCATCAGATTGTTTTCACCTCCATCAAAATCATTTGCTCTGTTCCGTGTCATTGATGTGGGATTCATTAAGGCCCTCCTTTGACGGATCACTTCTTGTCGACATCAGCTCATTATCCAAGAAGTTGGTCTAGGAACACCCCATTCAGTACTTTGAAGCTTGCATGCCTCAATGGCAAGTTTCTCACTGCCGGCGACAGGTTTACATCAATGGCCTTCGACCGAAAGATTTTGCGTGGTGTTCGACGCCAAGTCCTTTATTCACACCACGTAAATTGTACTGTAGTACCTTGAGGGTCATTATCATTATCGGTGATTCCTCTCGCGCTTGTTAACAGTTTACATCATTGACTGGTAATCAAGCGATGTCTTTCCATGTTCGACTTCAAAACATTTCTCACATGGATCAACTTGTACTTCGAGTGAAGATCGGGTGAGATTGAAGACCCCGGATCTAGTTTCATCCATCCGGGCTGCGATATATATTCAGGAAAATAAAGACATTAAATGTACAACATTGCAGCACAGATAATCATCCTACCAAAAGGATGATGGCTCAATCAGAATCATTAGTCTACACTCAGACGATTGTCTGTCCTATGTACATTAAAATGAATTTATAAAGCTGAGCACGGGAATGCCCGCCTCAGCTAGATCATGAAAAACAATATGAAGATAATGTATTGTATTGTATCTTATTACAGGTCTCCTCCCAGCATTGAAAGAACTTCGGATCCTCATAATAAAGCATTTCACCCGATTAACGGCCTCATACTTTAGGGGGCAACTGTTATAGACATTTTTGTGCCTTGCAGCACCAAGCGTGAAATGTCCATAAACCAAGGGCTCCTAAGTCCCTAAAAGTGTTGTTCCAACCCCTAAAGGAACAAGGTCAACAAATTACAGCTTCTCCCAGAAGTTCTCCACCAGAAACTACTCAGAATCAGTCAAATCAAGATCATTTCAGCTGCTCCACTAGCTAACTGCGTTGCATAGCACCTAAATACACTAGCTAGGTGCATTGCAATGCACCTAGATGCACTATCAGGGTGCGTTGAGCGGGAAATGACAAATGGCAGTGCCATTCCGCGAGGTGGAAAGACAATGGAAGCTTCCAGAATCTTCTCCAATGACACTTGCCTCACTGAATTCGACCAAGGATGAGTAAGAGGCTTTCAGTCTCCAAGTGGAAGTAAGAACTGACAGAGAGAAGACACTAATCAAATCATAAGCTGACTCATCCTCCTTGCATACATCTATATATGGATCCCTCATCCCAGAGATCCAGAGGCTAGAATTTCATACATTGCAAGAAATTGTTGTTGGTTTTGAGATAGATATCAGAGTATTGGGTGATTTATGCTTTTTTGGAGGTGAAGAAGGGGCTTCTTTGTTGGGAGGTTGATGCTAGGTCAGGAATCATCGGTTGTAACTCCTCCTGGATCTTCTTGTATATCAATAAAAACTATTTGAGTTTCTCCTACATGCTTGTGTATCATTGATGCTTGTTACATTTGTATGTTTAGCTTAAATCTGATCCTAAGCTGTTTATGAATATAGATCCATGTCTTTGTATAGTTTTCTTCTTCTGTGATCTTGCAGGAACTTGGTGAAGCTGGGCAAGTAAGGGAGCAGGTAGCTGGAAGCTGTCAAAGAAGAGAGGGATTGGATCAAAGGATTAGCGCAAGACACAGGTCTGTTCTTTCTATCCCCCTCTATCTTTAATTCATAAAGGAAATACAAAAGTAGTTTTCTCTGTTTGTTTCTAAGGCAGCTGTCACACCTTAGTGGGATAGAGCAGTTCTAAATAGACACTTTTCCCAGTAACATCGATTGAGTATTTTAGATGCTTCTCAGTTGTAGTAGTAGAAACAACAGATGAGAGGGAGTTGCAATGCAGATGCAGAGTTGGAAACAATATAGCAATATCATATATGTAGCTTCAGAGTTGCATAGTATTTGGTGGGCGATGGTAGGAAGTCACAGTGGCTAGAAATTAGTAGCATATGGGAGGATGATGCATAAACATGGTGTTGGAGTAGGTCAATACTAGAACACCTTCGTCGCTAAGAGGGAATGTTAATTTGTGTAGCATCGAATGATGTTCAAGTCTCAACAGTTGTCAGAGAGACTAAGAAACACCAGGACTCTGTTAGTGCTCAAATTTGCCTTAGGCTGAAGGAAGGCAGGATTCAAGATAACACCATACCACGCTCAGCCTCGTAGCTATCCCTACGAGGACAGGAGAGGGCTCTCTCTGGGTCTATCTCAATAAAATGATCAATAGAGTCTGAGATGACTTAAAATGGGAAATGATTTTAGGCTAGTAAATGAATTTGAATGAGGGATATTTGATTAAATGACTAAGTTGCTGGGCTGTATGGGACAAGGACAACATAAGCAGAGATTTAACCAAAGGCACAAGATATTTCGTAAGGCGAGATAAGCATGAGATTTTAGCAATCGAATTGAATTTAAATGGGGTGAAAAGACTATTTAGGAAAGCTAAAAAGGGCATTAATGTATGAATCCTTTCTAGACAAAAGAAAACACGTAAAGACTAAACACTTCCTCAAGGCAGAGCAATGACTGAATTCTACCTTTCTCACTTAAAAGTATTCAACTGGAAACGATCATGAATGATCTGCAAAACATCACAGCATACATATGAAACAGAGAGAAAAAACACATGCCAAAACTCATACTGCAAGAATCTTATAAATCAAAGCTGCACCATTTAATTATTTCTCTGTCAAACTGTACAGCCAAACGCTGAGTTATTCCTCCACCATTTCCCAGAACTCAGAACCCTTGACACATAATTTTTCATACAATAAATAGACTCAGGAATGGGAAAACAGATCGATTGAGAATAGGGGCCGTTTCACCTAAAATCATGAGAATAGGAAAAGTCTGCTCTAAAGAGGAGCAACGTTACATTTTGTTTATTGATGACCAATTAAAAGACAGAATCTAGAGCGTAGACCCTCCTGAGTTGTAACTGAAGCCGAAATAGAACATCGAACCATATTCCTTTGCCACCGTGGATATATACGTTAAATTCAGCTTTTCGGTTTAGGACTTTTCACCTTCCCTTGGGTAGAAATGCGAGCATAACTGATTTGCACATATCAAGAACATAGTGGTGCGACTGTACATCCAAGAAAAGGGGTGGCACCATGCTCATGGCCTCTTGTCGAGTTATGTTCCCAACCTCGTTTTCTGGCTTTAAGAATTCATGAATCCTTTCAAGCATTTGGTTTTTCCTTATTAACATGCGAGAAAAGTTCAAGTGCCAAGTAGGTTTGCCAGGATACCACAGTAAAGGCCTAATATGTTCAACCACATTGGCAGTTCCTCTACTGCCTACATATTTTTGAATTACTTCACTCCGTACTAGATATTCTGACCATATTGAATTATACCGCTGGACTAGATTCTGAAATTTCTTTGATTCACGGAGACTTTCCTATATTTTCCTAATGTCTACTAGATCAGACCAAACTACTATATCAACGACAAATAAACTATACCCAACCACAAAAGTCCGCAGTGACAGATACATGATTTTTCAAATTCAGCTCCAGCCTGAAAACATTGGCGTATTCCAAATCATTCATTAATCTGATTTGTTACAAACGCATCACAGAATACATCTATGGCAATTTCATCGAGATCCTTTCATGATAAATACTTGCACCGAGATTATGACTTCATTTAGTTCATCTTCAATATGTCGAGACAGAGTACGCTTGCGCAGAAATCATGATTTCATTCCATATGTTTGAGACACAGTATGTTGCACCAAGATCATGACTTCCTTTATTAAAGTATGCTAAGGTCTACAATATATGGAGTGAAAGATTTTATGCCTTGATAAAATTGCTTGTTTTGGATGGACTTGGTGAATAATGTACACTAGGATTCTATAATCTTCAATATTAAGCCATCAATCCTCATCAATCTCAGTGCAATCTGCTACCATTTGGGCTTAAGTAGAGCGGTTTCCTCTCAAACGTAATTCATCAATTTCTATCCTTAGTAGAGGATCACATATTAGTTGTTAGCTGTAAGCATTTTCGGGCACCCTGCAGCAACGCATTTGCAACCACGCCTTTTTGCATATATATGCTTGCACTCCATGCTGCGCATGGGATTTTCAAGTTCAGTGACAGGTTTCCCAGTCAATGGACAAGTCATGTTTACCAGGCTGCACTGACTGCTAGTCATAATAATTTCGTCCTGCTCCTCTCCAGGCGTTGGCTCATCTGCATGATGAACCCTCCAATGCATTATTGAAAAACGATTTCTGGACTTCGCTCGTTCCCTTATTGAACGTCTCTTTTCTCTGGCAATCAAAGAAACTTGGTACAATCCCGGGGCTCATAATATATACAAGAGAACACATATGAAACTTGTTCGAGGATTTCTACTGGCTTAATGAAAGATCTAGAGATGATGTATAAATAGGGGTACGATCCATACAGTTGCTTCCCAATTATTTTCTGTGGCTCTGTGTTGTTTCCACCATTGAAGACCCGAGAGTAAGCTCTAGTCCCAAATTCCTCTCATCTGTCAATTCTGTTCTCATGATATTATTCTCTACCCAATTATTATCGTTCTGCTGAAATAAATTTTGAAGTGGGCATTCACTTTGATTTTCGATTCCTTTAGATAGGGCTAGGCCTTCACTTATTCCTTCATATAGGGTCCGGGTCTCTCGATTCTTGATTAGATTACAATCATATTTCACACTCTCAAACCATTTTTTAGACGAATTAAATCATCAGTCACTGCTGGAATCGGTTGATAAGAAATTGTTCACTGGTTGTGCATTGATTAATTGGAATTCCTTGGGATAACATCTCCTCCAACGTAGATTATAGGCTTGAGACCCTATTAGAATGCCTGCCGCATTTTCATCTTTCAATGCATGTAGATTGAGATTCTTAATGTCTCTGGAGGGTTTTCTGTACAAACGACGCTTGAATCGACCCTGAGACCTCACATTTCGAAGCTTGTCTGCAACCGCTTCCATTGACTATGATGCTGTAGCAACATGAGGCGGTGAAGCAATTTCTAGTGAATTAAGCAGGTGTAAAGGCTGTAAAGGATATCCCTTCAGGACACTCTCTACTGCAGTAGGCATTTTTCGTTTAATTTGGCGTGCTTTGTCTTGGCAATTTGGATTTGTTATTTAAATAAAAGTTAACCTTTAATAAACATAGCATTTTGAATGGAGATTTCACCTTTGATGATGGAAAAAACGTATTGCAACAACGAAGGCTTTAAAGTGCTGCTCTAAACAGGGCAACAAAACTGTTCCCGTGCATCCACTTAAACCCTGAACATTCCTTAAAAGCTTCTGTTGGGCTTGGTCCTGGTACAAATAACTATGCTGAGCTGTCTGCATTGCGCTATCTATTATGCTGGTTACTCCACAGAAATATCTTCACAATTCAAATCTTCGGGGACTCATTGAATGTCATAAAATGGGTCAATGGAAATGCTGCTTGTCAAAACCAGATACTGAAGACTCTTGTTGATGAAATCAATTTCTTAAAGTTATCTTTTAACAAGGTTACTTTTTTCCATATTTACAGGGATAAAAATGAGGAAGCAGACTAGCTATCTAAGGCAGGTCTACAACAAGATTTGGGCAACTGGACAGTAGAAGAAATCAGACAGGGGCATTCTTCCATCTCACATCAGCCCCCTTATGCTCCGCTTCAGTGATCTCAGCACTTATAGTAGTTTTTTTTGTCAGCAGATCCTCGGTCTTTTTGATTTTTTGGCTCACAGCTCATCACATCTCAGAACTGTTATATCTCTCTTCTTTTCCATGAGCTGTATAAACAATTAAAATTTTCTTTCTTTTATGCAGTTTTTTCATGTGTTAACTCAGACTTATTATATAAACCCTGTAAGGGGTTGTTTTCCTTCTATGAAGGAGACCCCAGATTACGAATGTATCAGCTCTGTGTTATAAGCCTCCAGCCGGGAGGAAGACTACATATGTTTTTATTAGCAGTTTCAGATCATATGAGGAACAAAACAGCAACTGAATGAGCCAACAGATTAGCTCAAGATCAAAATAGAATGTAAACTTTTTATAGATTATCAATAAAAAGTTTTGCCTTTTTCTTCGGAAAAAAAACAAAACTGTTCCCGAACCAAATTAAACACTCCGAATCAAGATACCATTTATTTGCCACCAAACTTTGCCTATCATCTTAGCAATGATAGGTGCAATCTTTGGATTTGTTTGATACTTTGCCAAGTTAGCTCCCTTCTTCATTATATCCTGAAGTGTTGTCATTATATCTGGATCAATGAATGCAACCATCAGCTTTGGATCCTTCAAGATTTTACTCATATCAGCATCACCACGCGTTCCGCCCGGGAAGCCAGCAGTAGCCCCTCATGATTTACACGTGGAGGTTTTCTCTTGATTTTTACATTTTCATATACCGCCTAAGCTTCAGCACGTCTGCGTTGCCTTTCGCATTCTTTCTTTCTCTCATATTGACAATACCATTCCCAAACTTTTCTAGAATGGCTACAACTGCGCGTTCTGGTATTACAACCTCTGCCCACCAGCAGCTCTTCCAAATCCAGCAGACATAATAGGCGAGGATACCCAGATGTTATTCGACCAGCAGCTCCCAACACTAACGATTCCCACATAAAGGCCCGCCTTTTCGTTTCTTGCAGCACTTCCGATCTGAGCAAAGTTATTATGATAGCACCCACACTACCTCCCGTCACAGATACTCGAATATCCAAAATAGGTCAAAGTCTTTCACCATTTAAACTCCAATGTCTTCGCTCCTAAACACATCATACATGAATAAAATCATTGAACAGGCCTTCTTGACTTACTTGGAGAAGAATTGAGCTGAAACGAATTGAGTTTTTGACGAATTGATGATGAATTTTGACCTTGGGGCTCTGTGCGCCGCGCCAGTGTTAATTTACACTACGGAGGAGCTCCCAATGCGCCGCGCTAGGATTTCACACAGTCACGGCTTGAAAATTTGCAAGCTTTGCCTTCTCTTCACTAAACCTCGACTTTAATCGACCCTTTGAATGCCAAACTAACATTGATACACATAGAAATGTTTTCACAAAGACATGACTTTGATTTCTTCTGATTCGGCAAACCAAATTGTATAATTTTGGCATTCTGGCATTTGAATGCAAACTTTGTTTTGTTTGATTTTTCTTTGTCTCTTTGTGCTGATGACGTTCTTTCTGTTTGTGCTTTTGCAGGGATAGGAGCAGCTAAAGCTGTTGCCATTGAAGAGCTGTACAACTTTGAAACACTTTGACAAATTACATATTTATTACAAAAACACATTTGACGATTTCTTCTTCAAAACAGGGTTTTGAAGAAGAATCAATCTCGCATTATTGACGATGACATTCCTGAAATAAAAACTTACTGAACCTCCCTCTGGCCTGCAAGCGTTATTTCACACTTCTGGAGACAAAACCCTAGACTCAAGAATTAAAATGACTCTTTTTGACCAAAATGGCATTTGATGACTGCAAATGACGAGAAATGAACCTTGGTGAATTTGACTCTGACAGAGGACTGACAAGACTGACTCTAACAGACTCTATAACACTAACCGTTTCTAGAAATTTCACCTAGAAATGTCTCAATTAGATTACTAACCAATTTTTAAATATTTCCTAAGTCTAAACTTAGGAAAACAATTTAATTAATCAGTATTAATTGAGAAAGATGATAATTCTCTAGAAACTCACACAGATCAACTAGGAAATAATCTCAGCCATTGATTAAGTTTTAATCTTGGATGTTGAAGTCCCACGGTGATATTATAAGAAGAATTCGATGGGTAAGTGGAGGAATACACTTGAGATTGATTTCCTTGGTTAGTTCGATTTTCTAGAAGGCAACAATAGTCACTGAAATAGTTCCAGCCAAAGTAGGGAAGAAGAGAAAAAGAGGGGTAGAGACAATGAGTCTAGAGGAAATTTTCTGGTTCCGGAGAGTTAGAAAGAGAAGGTTGAGATTTTCTCCAAGAAGCAGCGCAGGGACTGCGCAGTTGCTTCAAAGGACCATTTTGATCTAGCTGAAGAGGAAGATGTTTTCAGTTCTAAAGGTCGGGAAGAATTTCTAGAGGGTTGGAGAAGAATTTTCCTAATCAACGTCATGTAGGACCACTAGATTGGTAGTCAATTTAGGCAGTGTGTGTGGTAGGAAGTGCTAGGGTGATGCAGAGACTATGCAGACCACTTAGACAACTAGCTTTTTAGAGGTCAAATAGTGTCAGGATTGCTCGGAGAGAGAGTAAAATCTATCAGTAATATTTTACTAGTATTTCTCTTGGATAGATTCACCAATTTGGTGATATTTATTATACTTAGAATTTCTCTCAACTGCTTATAATAAGATCTCTCGGCTGCTGCACCAATTTTCCCAATTTGGGTTTTTTTAGGGACTTTTGTCCAAAAATAACAATTATATTTTGTGAGTGTGTCCCAATTTTTTCTAAGTTTCTAGTTTAATTTTTGTAGTATTTTTATTTGTGAAGATTGTGGTCTGATTAATTCATTGTTGTCGTAGAAATAAACTTCTAAATAAATTAACAATTAGAAGAATTAATTCTAGTTGCTGCAATAGAATTTCAGTAGTTAAATTTTCACAAGGGGGGTGAATCAGTAGTGTGACCAAATTTACAACTCTTCCCAAATTATACTTTTCAAACACTTTAGTAATCAATCATGTAAAGCAAAACATCATTATCATCATCAAGAACATGTGCAACATATACATAAGACATCAATATTCTTTTGATTTCTTTGTGAAATACAAACTTCAACTTGTTTACATCATTACCCCATAAGCTACTACATGGTAGGTTTATTAGTTGCTACTGAAAGGAATTATATTCTTGCTTGTTTATCAACTACCATTAAAAGGGATTGTTTCCCCTACTTGTTTATCATATTTCACCTAAAGGGAATCTTGCCTTTTCTTGTTTATCAACAACTGCTGAAAGGTATGCTTTTCCCCTAGAATTCCATCTACCACTTATTGGACCTGTTGATCCATCTTTCATTAATTTTCAAACTCAAATCAATAGGCCACTTTCCTTCATAAATAAATAAATTGGTTTCTTCAATTTCTCACCAAAACCACAATTAAAACACCTTGAACAGTATTTGATTACTAAACAAACACCAAACACATAAGTAATCATTGATTAATGATCAAACACCAAACATACACACCAACCACATCAATCCTTCCAACAAAACCCCAATCACCAATTCATTCTTTGTCTTCTCAACACATTTTAGACACCACAATTGATCTTTGATTCACCTTAAATGCATAACAACACTATGCATCTCATTGCACCAACAAACTTCCACTCTTATTCACAACCAACACAGTTACTTACGCAATTGCTCACACAATTGCACACACCTACACTTTGCAAATTCAATTATGCTTATAAAGAATTATGGATATATACTTTTTATTATTGAAATTTAGTTATATTTAGCTATTCCTCATGCACAAATCTTTATTTTTTCCTTTGTACTGCTTCAATTGAGTCTTTTGAATGTTCTGTTCAAGTCATCCAACTGTGCTCTTTTATTTCTGTGAGAATAACTGAGTTAAATTGTTGTTTTCCTCAATTATGGTGAGTTAAGGGATTTAGCATAGGTTCTTCTATTTTTAGATAACTGCAAATTTGATAAATTGCCAACTCTACCACTAAATTTGTTCATGTCTCTATAATGTTTCTAACTCATTCATGCCTGTGTTATCAAGATTTAGCGCTTTGCTATTATATTTGGTATAACTGCCAAAATCCAAAAGCTTCCGACTCGTTTCATTCCTAAAGCATGAAATATTTTAAATAAACACACTACCAAATATATTAGATGTGATATAATATTTGTGCATTGTAAAAAACACTACCAAATCTTTTAATAAATTACTATTATTTAAATATCGGCCAAATATAACTTCGCCAATTGAATATATGCCATTAACTTTGTGACGCTTTATTAATATAACTATTGCATTATATATATAATTGTAGGCCCATCGCCATATAGCCAAAGCACTTATAAAATAAAAAATATTGCATATACCTTTGTCTTTAGTCCATGATTCTTTTGATTAGCTACAAACTCATTCATACTTAAGGCACTAAGCCTTTTAACTGTGCACGCAACACTTTACCTTGTAACTATCTCGAAATCCCTCAATCACAATAACACACAAAATTGTTGCAAAACCATGTCCTAGAGTTCCTTTTGTAATTTGACAGGAATGTCAATTACCAACAATATTTTTCTCTCCTAGCTCTGTCATCCCAACCATTTTTACATGTCCACCTTTTTTTCCCTCCGAGATAAGCCTTTCGGGATCGTGTGTTCATCGTGGGGTCGCCCTGCGTCTTACTCCATTGGCTCATGTCCTTGATGTCATATGTTAACTCATCTCATTTCTTTAATAGCCAGAGGTACCTCTTTTTCACTCTTTACAAACCTTCTGAGATCGCTAGTTCGAGATGACATGTCCCTGAAGGGTCCATCCGCTGCTCCTGTGCACCAATCAACAAACATGTCGGATTGATGTTGTTAATGTAATGTTCTCCTAGTGCCTAGTTATCCCGAGGCTTCTGCCTCTGCATTGCTTAGAACCTTCTGGGAAAGCCCTTTTGGGTTGTAATCATGCTGACGTCACCAATGCCATGTGGTGTCATCTGAGTGGTGACATGTGTCACCTAGATTTGGCCCACTAGGGCACCCAAAAACACTAAATATTCCTGCCACGTTTTCTCCATACCAATTTAATGCTAATATCATCATCCACCTTTGTATCTATGAGCCGATAAAATGTTGCCATGCACCTGTCTTTGTAGAAATTACAATGTAGATTTGCAACTGCTCATGAAGTTTTAATCAAAATCACAAGACACAAACCGACTCTACTCCACAGAAAGTAATTCACAATGTAGAACAAAAAATTTAGACATGCAATAAAAAATAACACACATGCAACAAGTATTTTTCCTAGGGAAAGGGAACTGCTAAAATCCCCAATGCCTACTTGCATTAAATTAAAAGAATAGAGATGAATTACAATTGATTTTCTCAATTGAGCACAACCTATAAAAGCATAACCTATCTCTCTGCTCATTGAAAGGCTTTGACCTAGACATAGTCAAATTTTTCCTTTTCTTGAGCTCCTATTTCCTTGTGCCGTTCCTTAAGAAATTAGGCCCCTATTATTTAGGAAATTCCTCAAATTGATTGTGAAATTCCTTTTGTCTAATCATTTAACTGCATGCAACAGATGTATACTCAATACTAGTCTACAACTGATGTTACATTGCCTTGGAATCTCCTCCTCAATTAGGTAACTTGAATACTGGGCATGCACTAGATATTTTGAGTTGATTGATGAGTTAACTAGATGATCAGTGAGTTTGACTAAAGTCCCACTGCTTAACTAACCTTCCACTAGTTCCTCCAAAACTTGGAAATAGTTTAACTGAAAACAACCTGAGATCACTGACCTTGATTGCTACAAATTAGAAACTTGAATTTAATGAGTAAAATGGGTGACACAAGACATGCCACACAGGTTATCATCATCCAAGTTGTCTGCTGATGTGGAAATTCGATTTTACTCAATTTAATCAAGGCAAAATCAAATTGAAAATTTCTTGTTGCATTTTACAGCACTCCATCTCAGCAAGAAAGGGATTATCAACCACCCCTATCTTGCACCCGTGGAACTTGAAATTCCATCTTGAAAAAGGCATTTGTCAAAATGTCAGCATCTTGTTTCTCTATCAGATTGTACTACAAAAAAATTATCTGCCTCTGCACATAGACCCTTAAATGGTGATACCAGATATCTATGATCGTGAAAAACATGATTCTCAGAGAGCTTGATGAAACTTTGATTATCATAGTTGGATCCATCATCTGACCAAACAATCCAACAAGTATATTTCTCATCTAGATCACCTCACATGTTGCTTGACTTGCAGCCATGTATTCTACTTCTGCCGAGCTGAGCGCCAAAAATATTTTCTTCTTGTTATACCGGGAAACCATTGCAAACCCAACACTAAAAGTTCCACCTGATGTACTATTTGGTTTGATGGACTTCTCGCCCAATATGCAACAGTGAAGCCACACAAATTCACTCCCTCTATCCATTTGTACCATAGTCTAAATTGGGTAGTGCCTCTGAGTCACTGTAGAACATGCTTAACTACCCTCAAAAATAATTTGATTGGCCTAACCATAGTTTGGCTCAGTTGGTTGGCTGCATAACACATATCTGGTCGTGTTCACAAGATACATCAATGAACCCACTAGCTACTGATAAATGGTAGCATTCACTTATTCACCTAAAGTGGCATCCTCCAACCCCCAGTTGGTCACTAGAGGTGTCTTCATGGGTTTACAACTATCCATGTGGAATCTATTATCACATTTGATTAAGTTTGAAATTTTCTAAATGATGACAATTGCAATATCAATGAAAAATTTGTAATAAACTGGGAAATTTTTTGATGGTGGGATTATCAATGCTATTGTAATTTTGAAAAATTTTAAAAAGACGCTAACAACGGGAGTGTTAGGGTTATTGGGTGTTTGAAATTGCAGACAAAAGAAATTTCATGGGTAACTAGGGTATCAACGCTAAAATGATGAAATTCAAATCTTTGTTTTGAATTGCGCTGATATACTCCACATTAGGAAAATGGTGATCTTTCTCAAACACGCTCTGTTAAATTTGGAAAGAGAGATCACATGCTGAAATGATCATTTCTGTCGCTAAAGAGGTATGTGGGTTTAATTTTCATGATCAGAGGGTTAAATCCTTTCTAATCTACTGTCAGTCAGTTATCATAGTACATGGAAGAACATATTCTTTAATAAATTACCCCATATAGAAAATCGCCTATATCAGTTATGATTTTGTTATCTTCTATCTTAAAAATGCTCTTTTTTTGAGTTGCTCACTGAAGATCAAGGATCGAAACCCAATCCCCTGTTTCTATGTGTTCATTTGGCTACGAGAGAGAAATGGGAACAGTGGAAAGTTGAACAGGAGTGAGCCGAAAGGGCTTGATATTCTTTAGATATACTCAAAGATCTAACAATGGTCTTGAAAGGCCGGATGAGAATAATTCTTCAAGAGGTGCATCGATTTTCATGATGAAGTGGCCCGAGTGTTTGCCAAGGGTTTTGATGGACAATGAGTAGAGGTTGGAGGAATTTTTTTCAGGTGACAAAGGAATTAATCTTTGAGGTTACAGGTCTGCCCACAGATGGAGAGAAAGATTTCAGAAGCCACCTCTTGTCTGGAGTTGATGTGCCTTTCTTTTTAAAGGATGAATTCAAAGAAAATAACTAGAGAGCAGGGGTGTAGAGGTTGTGGTTAAAAGATGAATGGCATGGTTTACTACGAATTACTCAGTCCTATTTCACCTGCGAGTGGCGCTAAAACCATGTCAACCTCTACCATTTCCATTTTCTATCTCATTTGGAAGGCTAGATAAGAATCAATGCCTCTTATTTTTTGTTAAAAAGTTTAATGCATATGGTCGTTCGAGCTAGAACAAACCCATCTTCATATTTTATTTACCATAAATTTATTAATTTAAAATCAGCTAAGGAAATCTAAGAGAACATGGGATCATTTTATATTTTGGAGAGGGTTTCAACCTCAACCCGCTAAATCTAAAAAAAGGTAGGAAAAGAGGTAGTAAGAAGTAAGCCAAACCAATTAAACACCCTGAAACAGGAACCTCTTCTCAAATAAATCCTACTGTACAAACAAGAAGTCAAAAAAGGGTAGAGAAGACCTCTCCTCTAGTTCCTTACTTACCTAAATTTTACTCTAGAAGGAGTCATAGGCTCAAGAAGACACACCAAACCCCTCCTCCTACTGAAAGCCAACCTACAGATAGCTAGTAGCCAGAGAAAACTAAGGGAAAGATGAATGAGCCTCAACTGAGAAAGATCCTACCTTGTTTAAGACGTTTAAAGGGGGAAAAAGCCTCATACTAGGCCCTGGAACAAGCTCAGATTGAATATCAAGTTAAAACAGAACTCAGAGCTTTCTAAAGAAGTCATAGATGTGGATGATATCCCACTAAGAGACCTGATTATAAATAAGGAGAGAGCTACTGGTTCAAAAAGATAAAAGAAAACAAAGGTTTCCAAGAAGGGAACTCCCATGGAGACTAGAGAAAGTAAAAGACATAGGATGGCCAATGTGGATGTTATGTTAGAAGAAACTAGTACCCTTACCTAAAAACTGTTTTTTGATTTTTTGAGTTTTTGACCCCTTACTGTCAAAATGAAATTGTGGTCTTCAGTCGATAAAGCACTTGTCAGCATTTTAGGACAGGAAAAGGTAGAGGAGCGCTGACAGTTTCATTGTTAGCACATTTTTGCAAACAATATGGAGGAAAACACTGACAATTGATCCCTCAACATAATTATCAGTTTCTCATTGCTAAAGGATGATAACAGGATAATCAGCGATTGCAGGAAAGGTACCCGAGAAAGCAGAAGCTACACAACATAAATCCATTTTTGAAGGAATGACAAGGTGTAATTCCCAGCAAAGGAGGCATAACAATGATGCATTTTTCAATCCCTATTTTTAGCCTGATTTACAACAAGTCATTTTGATTAGATACATATAGATTTTAAAATACATTTTACATGCATTTACTTGATGATATACACTATTATTTTTAGATTATTGTAATTAAGGATAAACTAGAAACTTGTTTAGCTATTGTATTCTCTATATAAACAATTTATTAAAAAGAAAAAATGCTTGGAACTTTTGAAATATAGCCTTTTTTATGTACTATGTCATTAGATTATAATAAAGTGGTCTATTGAGTAGTTTGTAGAAATTCCCGTGTTACAATTCCCTGGTTGTTTCTTGGTTTAATATTTTCTTCAATGTCTGAATGTTAAGTGGTTTGAAATTGGAAGTCATATTTTTTCTCTCCATTTTCTTTATGTTTCATATATTTAAATACTTGTTTTTCACATATATATCACACTTATTTCCTTCACTATCATCCAACTTCCTAAAAATTATCAAAGGAATTATCACTATCTAGCTTTTGTGATGTTTACTCACTAAAATTGTGATAATATAAATCTGATTGGGTTAGACTCCATGACCAATGGAAAAAATTTCCTATAGTCCAACTAACCTCAATTTTTTTCAATAAATCTGGCCATAGGACTTATTGCAAACCTTCTACCACTATGACCTTGGGTAGTTGAGTCCTGCACAAGTCTCTCAACTTCCCTAGTCCTTTTTCTGCCTTCTCTGGTCTTGGTCCTCAATTTGTGGTTTCTCCACAACTTCTTGAGGTTCCTCCTTTGGAGCTAAAATATCTTCTTCTGGTGGGATTTGAAGCTCCCTCTCAAGAGAGCACCACATCGATTTATCCTCATCAAATTTTACATCCCTTTGTACAAATGTTATTATGAAGGAAGGAAAGTACACACAATAGTTGTGGGGAGTTTCTGTGTAACCTGAAAATACCCAAATTCTATTGTTGACTCTATCTTCTTCCTTGATTATTTGGTGACATGGTAGTAAATAGAGGCTCCAAAAATTCTGAAGTGCGACACATCCGACTTCCTCCTCGAGAAAGCCTCCTCTGGTGTAATCATGCCAAGAATCCGATGAGGACTTCAGTTCTGCAAATATAGTGTTGTGTTACATGCCTCAACTCACAAATAGAGAGGTAGGGCTTGGTCATGCAACATCGGCCTTGCTACTCCCACAATGCTATGGTTGTTTCTCTTAGTCACCCCATTTTGCAGAGGGTTGTGAGGTGTTGTCAACTCTCGTCGAATGCCTTCTTTTGCACAAAAAAATTTAAATTCATTTGGCATGTACTCACCTCCATTATAGCTCCTAAGAGCCTTCACCTTCCTGTCAGTTTCTTTCTCAACCAGTGCCTTGGATTATTCTCATCTTTCTTCCGCATGAAGAAGATCCAGCACTTCTGTGAGAATTCATCAATAAAAATGATAAAATATTTGTGCCTAGAAGTGGAGGTTGTCAAGAAAGGTCCACACACATCGTAGTGGATCCTTTCAAGGACTGCATGTGCTTTGCTATCCTGATCATGGAATGTGTATTTTTTATACTTCCCCAAGTTACATCCTTTGCATACATATTTCTTTTCAAGTGATCCTTTGGGGAGGCATGTGGTTATATGCTACACGATCTTTAGGGCACCATGATTCAAATGGCCAAGTATTGATCCAGGTGGATATTGGTGGCCAACAGCTAATTCCACTTGGATCCCCTCTAGTGCTTCTTTCAGTTTTTTTTCAGTTTCCTTAATTATAGCACAGTTTACTATTTTTAGCAGTTTTTCGGGTCCTAAACTTACGGAGCCGTTTTGAGGCCCTAAACGACATTTTTTGGGAAACGCCATCGATTTTTCTGTCTAAAAATCGTCTTTTCCGTCGTATTCCTCGGAGAGATATTTCCAACGGGCTATCATGCACGTCAAATGGAGATAGTACAACCAATTCGCGACCCCGGGAAGTTGATGTACCAACTTACCCAAAAACGGGGCCCACAATTTGGCGTTTCATCTTCTAGGGTTAGGTTTTGGAATGTGAAGGGTTTTCCAGTGTTTCTCAACAATAAATAGGCATTCGAGCCTCATTATAACATAGTTCAGAGGCATGTAGCCACACATCTCTTCTCAGAGATAAGCTACCATCGCCCTAGCTAGTTTATTTCCATTTCTGGTTGTAAGCATATTTCATTATTTTCCATTAATGGAATGAAGTATTATTTCCACTACATCTTTGTGTATTTGGTTATCTTGGTAATTTGTTGCGTTCCTATTTAAGTCTGGATTAGTGGTACCAGAGCGATCTGCTTTTTTCTCTGTTTTTCTTTGCATGTCCCCAACAAGGTTGGGATATAAGGAGTTAGGGCTTGAGCTGGTCGAACCTTTGCAAGACCAGCCTTGCAAATCCCAACGGCGTCCCATGGCGGATGAGAAGAAAGATGAGGGAGTAGGAGATCCTATCAAAATCTTGCTCGAAGAAGCCCTCGAGCGACAACGGAACGCGATGATGGACAACTTTGCCAAAATCCTTCAGTGTCTACCCAAAAGTGACGCAACGGCTTCTAGCAGCTACTCTGGAAATGCCACGCCCTTTAAGGTACAAGTTAATTTTGAAATCCCCATATTCGAGGGTCAGATAGACGCAGATGACGTAGATAAATGGTTAAATCTGCTAGAGGGTTATTTTTCTGTTCATTAATTTTCGAGTCGGGAAAAGATTGTTTTCGCTCTTCTCAAAGCAGCCCCCCACGTCAAGGACTAGTGGGAAACCTACTGCGAGCGGAAGGATGAAACTACAGGCTCGCTATTTTCAGCTGCACCCACCTGGAATTCATTCTAGGCTGCCATTAAGGAGCAATACTACCCTGTTGGAAGCTATGAGGACGAATACAAAAAGTGGACCACGCTGCGGTAGGGAAGGGATCAAGATGTGCCAGAGTTCACCAATCTTTTCCATACCCTTCGCACGAAGTTGGGTATCAAGGATTTGGAGCAGCATTTGATACTCAAATACCGCGGCTGCCTACACAAGTACATCCAGGAAGAAATGGAATTCCTGAACATCTCATCGCTCGGCATAGCATACCGATATGCCGTCAAGATCGAGCAGAAGTTTAAACAAAAGAAGCGAGACTTTGGATCTGCAAATCCAAAGCAAGGGAAAGGTGCCCCTAAAACACAGAACAAGGGACAAAGCCAAGACGGGGCAGCCCAAGACAACCCGCCAAAGCTACAAGCAAAGAACAGTGCCGCAAAGCCGAAAAAGGACACGGGAAAATGGTGTGAGTTCCATAAGAGCTCCACTCACAACACAAGTGAGTGTCGGGCCAAGCAGTCACGGGTGGTTGAACTAAAGGTTTCAGAATCAGATGCATGTTCCGACTCTGAGTCAGAACTCGACAAGGGGAATGAAAAAGGGAAGCAGATCATTGATGCGGATCCCAACGCCACTGTTGCTACTGCTAAGATCCAGAAAAATGAACCCGAAGATCCAGAGGAGGAGGAGCATCTCTTCCACTCCCAGAGGTGGGTAAGGGGCTCCCCGCTACAATTCATTGTCGATAGCGGGAGCCAAAAGAACCTCATTTCGGCAGAGGTCGTGAAGCGGTTGGGCTTACCGACCACAACACATCCACAACCGTACACCATAGGGTGGCTGCACCAAGGACGGGATCTTCACGTGAGCCAATAGTGTCGCCTTCGATACAACATCAAGCCCTTCACAGATGAGGTATTGTGTGACATTGCTTCGCTTGAAGTTTGTGATGTATTATTAGGACAACCATACTTGTGGAAGCAACATGCTGTGTATGAATCAAGGCCCTGTGCTGTTATTATTACTTTGGGAAATCAGTTGTACAGGATACCAGAGGTAGCACCGCCTACTGCCATCTCTTTGATTACTGCAAAACAATGTAGTAAGCTCATTTCCAAAACTGGAAAATTTGTTTTCCTGATGATACGCCCTCAAGGAAAGAAGAAGACGGTGGCCACAACCTCCAGACAGGGCCCCTCTGCACGACAACTACAAATGGACAAGGTCGTGGAGGAGTACGAGCACATCTTCACCTCCCCCGTAGGGGTTCCTCTACACTGTCAGGTCAAGCACTCCATCGATCTGATCCCAGGTGCGCCGCTACCCAATGGACCAATTTATCGACGCTCCGTTCTGGAGAACGATGAAATCAAGAAGCAGATTCAGGAGCTTTTGCAGAAAGGCCACATTCGTCCGAGTTCATCGGCTTGCGGGAGCCCAATTGTGTTGGTACAGAAGAAGGATGGGACTTGGAGACTCTGTATCGACTATCAGGCGCTGAACAAGATCACTGTCCATAATAGGTACCTGATCCCATGGATTGATGACCTCCTAGACCAACTAAAGGGGGCAAAATATTTCAGCAAGATTGATATGAAGTCAAGATATAACCAGGTACCAATCGAACCCTCTGATGTGTGGAAGACTACTTTCAAAGCCAAAGAGGGCCTTTTCGAATGGTTGGTTATGCCTTTCGGGTTGACGAATGCTCCTGCAACCTTCATGAGGCTAATGGATGACATCTTGCGGCCATTCACCAACTCATTTGTAGTGGTATACTTGGATGACATTCTGATCTTCAGCCAGAGTTGGGAAGAGCACCTCCACCACATCCTACAGGTTCTCCAAACACTGCGGCAACACAAGCTATGTGCCAATTTGGAGAAATGCACTTTTGGCATGACCTAGGTTCAGTATCTGGGATACATTATTGATGAACAGGGGGTGCATGTGGATCCAGCCAATATCAAAGTCATTCGGGATTGGCCATCTCCAACCACTCTGACAGAGCTCCGCAGCTTTCTAGGTCTTGCCAACTTCTACCGCAGGTTCGTGTTGGGGTTTTCTCATATCACTTGGCCTTTGAGTCAAGTCACCAAGGGAGGGGCGAAAGCAAAATTCTTTTGGTCTGAATCTCAACAGAAGGAATTCATAGAATTGAAAGATCACCTCTGCACAACACCAGTGCTCACTTTACCAGATTTACAACAACCATTTGAGGTCGAGACAGATGCCTCTGACTATGCTATTGGGGCAGTCCTTACTCAACACGGGCATCCAGTGGCATATCACAGTGAAACACTTTCAGACACAGTCCGGAAGTATCCCACTTATGATAAAGAGATGTATTCCATTGTGCAAGCCTGTCGACAATGGAAGCATTACATTTGGGGAAGGAAACGGTCATCCACACAAATCACCGACCCCTGCAGTTCATACAGACCCAAGGAAAATTGCAGAATGATTGCCAACAGAAGTGGTCCACATACCTGCAACAGTTCCATTTGAATATCAAGTATAAGAAGGGCAGCACTAATAATGTTGCAGATTGCCTCAATCGACCACCGATCATGGCGTTAACCACCGTCCTCAACTCTTGTGGGCACGAGACTTCTGATTGGCCACTGCTCTACAAAAGCGACCCAGAATTCGGCCACACATACCAAAACCTCTTGGAGGGTCAGCATGTTCTAGATTTCCACCTCCAGGACGACCTGTTATGCCACCTCGGTCACCTTTGTGTTCCTTCAAGCGAGCGTGCCAAGATGATTTGGGAAGCACACTACAGTCGAGCTGTTGGACATTTTGGGGTCGAAAAAACGGTGGCAGTACTGCAGAAGTATTTCTATTGGCCGAATCTTCGACAGGATGTCGGGAAGTACATCAGGTCATGCACTGCCTGCGCGATTGCTAAACTGACCATCAAGAAGCAAGGCCTCTATACCCTGCTACCTACCCCTAGTCGGCCTTGGGAATTCATCTCCATGGATTACATGTCAGGCCTTCCTTCCACTAAGCATGGAAATGATTGTGTTTTTGTGGTCATCGACAGGTTCTCAAAGATGGCCATTATGGCGACCTGCAAGAAGAATATCACAGCAGAAGCCACTGTTAAGCTCTTCTTTGAATGAGTGTGGGTAAACTTTGGGATCCCACAGTCTATCATCTCAGATCGGGACAGCAGGTTCCTCGGTACATTTTGGTCCAGTCTCTGGTCGATGCTGGACCCCAAACTCACTAAGTCCACGACCTTCCATCCTCAAACTAATGGCCAGACAGAGGTTGTCAACAGGATGATCGTACACATTCTGCGCATGTACAACTCAAAGCATCCACGCACATGGGACGAGAGCCTCCCCTATGTTCAGCATAGCTACAACTGGGCTCTCTACAGCTCGATTGGCCATAGCCCTTTTCAAGTGGGCTTAGGATTCCAGCCACTATGTCCCATCCATGTGGCCATGCCATTAGCGGGTGGCCACCAATATCTACCTGGAACAAGTATGCACCTTCTCCGCCTTTGTGCTTAATGCAACTCAGTCTTCTATATCTAGATTCTATAAGTTCTTCACATGAATCTCAATCTGCTTCACATTTCCTGTGGTTATGTGTCTTAGAAATGCCTTTCTTTTGCTGAAGATCACATCATAACCATGGTCTTCCAAAACTGCAACAAAGACGATATTTTTCTTTAGGCCCGAAACGAACATGACATCCTTGAGCATGAGGGGAGAGCTTGACTCCCTCTGAAAGGTGATTGTACTAATCTTGATCATGTTATACCTTCCATCGTCCCCCATCTTGATGTGCATATGCAAATCTTTTTCTTCCAGGTCACTGAAAAAGTCTGTACACCCTGTCATGTGGAACGATGCACCTGAGTCCAAGTACCACATGTTCCCCATCACTATGTTGGCCATGCATGTAATGAGGATAAAGTAAAGCTCAAACTGTGAATCCAAGGCTTCACTTGTAACTCCTCCTGAGGTCTTCTTGCTTGCCTTTTTTTGTGGAAACTTCGTGGCATAATGTCCAAATTCATGACAATGGAAGCATTTAATTTTGGACAAATCTTTATTCTTTCCCCCTTGGTTGGACTCTGGTTTGGATTGAGACTTATTTCCTTTTCCCTTCTTTTCCTTTCCATCCATTGCAAATTTTTCTTCATCCTTGCCCTTGGATGAAGTACCATCTTTAGTATTCCGCCTTATTTCCTCCTGTACTAAATTGGACCATAAGTGTTCCCAATTTGGTAGTTTCTCCCTCCCATTCACTGAATATTGATAGTTATGCCAGCTCTTGGTAAGGCCCAAAAGGGCTAGGCTTACTAAGTATTCTTCAAGGACAGTAACATTGACCCCACCAAGTTCATCATGACACTGTGTAAAATTTCTCAGATATTGTGGAATTGTGTCATTATTTTGCATCTTGATACTTCGAAGTTTATCCTTGAGCACCAACTTCCTATGGTCACTATTATTCTCGAACAATTCTATCGGTGCTTTCCATGTTTCAAAAGGAGTTTCTTTTCCATGGATATTTGAGACAATGTGATCTCATACTCCCTCCAATATTATTCTCCTCACCTTGGCTACATCTTTTTTCCACTGAGCAAGGTTATGAGCGTCAGATGCTTGTGGTTTTGCAACATCCATTATTATCCAATACCTCCTCCATATGATCCTTCCATGCAACAAAATTATAGCTGCCTTCCAAGGCATACTCTAGCCTTAGTCCATTGAAGACCATCTTCTCATCTCTGAAAAGATCCTGCTGCACTAAAATCCAAATTCGAACCTCCTGAGAAACAACTTCAAAATTTCTACACCAATTTGAATCCTGCTCTAAGACAATGTAGAAATTGCAATGTAGATTTGAAATTCCTCAAGAAGTTTTAATCAAATTCACAAGACACAAACCTACTCTACTTCTCTACAGAAAGTAATTAACAATCTAGAACAAAAATTTTAGACATGCAATAAGAAATAACACACATGCAACAAGATTTTTTTCCAGGGAAAGAAAAATGCTAAAAACCCCAATGCCTACTTACATTAAATCAGAAGAATAGAGTGTATTACAATTGCTTTGCTCAACTAAGCACAACCTACAAGTGCATAACCTATCTCTCTGCTCACTGAAAGGCTCTAATCTAGACATAGTTAAATTTTTATTCTGCTTGAGCTCATTTTTCCTTGTGTTGTTCCTTGATAAATTAGGCCCCTACTATTTAGGGATTTCCTCAAATTTATTGTGCAATTCCTTTTGGTTGATCCTCTGACAGCATGGAACACCTGTACACTCAAGACTAGTCTACAACTGATGTTACACTACCTAGGAATATCCACCTTAACTGGGTAACTCAAGTTATCTAAGTGCACGAGCTATTTTGGCCTGATTGATCAGTTAACTAAATGATCACTGAGTCTGACTGGAGTCCCACTGCTTAATTGGCCTTCCACTAGTTCCTCCAAAAGTTGGAACTAGTTTAACTGAAAACAACCTGAGATTACTGACCTTGTTTGCTACAAATTAGCAATCACACATGTTGAACTGAACTCTAAATCTCCAACTTGAATTTACTGAGTAAACTGGGTGACATAAGCCATGCTAGACAAGTTAACATCATCCAAGTTATCTGTTGATGTGTAAATTCATTTTTTCTCAATTTAATCAAGGAAAAATCAAATTGAGAATTTCTTGCTACATTTTTCAATAGTCAAAGAGGGGATAGAAAAGGGTTCGGGCCGTTATGTTATGCGACCATTTCCTTTGTTAAATTTGAAGCAAAAGCCCACCAGATTCAAGATTTCATTCACTATTGTGACTCTCTTCTCGACACATTTCTTGGCCATATTGATTTCGAGCCTAAACTCTACATTGTGCATTGTTTCTTTCAAGAAAGGTCTCCCAGGATGAGTTGTCCTATGTTGACTTCCCACTTTAAAAATTTGCCAATCAACTGTGGTTGTCTCTACCAACTCCGCCCAAAGATACGACATTTTTTATCCCAGGTACTTCTTTTGTGCACGCCTTTGAATCCTTATGGGGTACTCTCTATCGGGATAAGTTATTATAGAGAGTTTGTTGTTGGGCCAATAAAAATGCTTCCCACTGCTTTATTGTTCACTACGTTTACCCAGAGTTGTGGTTAGACACTCCGCTACATACTCTACTACATTTGGTTGTTATAGTCAAACTAAAATTGCTTCAAAGTTCCTCCACCAACATTAGCTCTACAATATTTGACTTTCGGGGTACCTGATTTTTATTGGCTTTAACTTGTGGGCTAGGAGGCCATTCTGGAACTTCCATATACCACTAGAAATCTATTTTAGATCTCTATCCATATAAGTGGGTTCCAAATGAATTTGAGATGATTAGATGTACAATAAATGGCACCAAAGTCTTTGCATGTTCCCCTGCAGTCAATTTTTGGGCAAAAGCCCAAGCTTTGGGGCAGAAAGCCCAAGTTTTGTTATGTAAAGTGTAAACTCTCCACAAGTTGTGGTCCCGAAGCGCATAGATAGTAAATGTCATAAAGGGATTTTCCCTTCTTTTATGTAAGTAGTGTCAGCTTGTATAGACCTACCCATGGCTCGCGAACCATGGGATTGTATAAAAAGGAGAGTCTTAGAAAATCTAAGTTCAGTCATGAGCGAAGAATGAATGTAATGGGTCATTAGAAGTGAAGAGTGAAGAGTATTAGAGTAGAAGAGAGGCTCTGCAACTGTGTGCACAGAGGCCTAGAGCAGAGTCCGCAACTATGTGCATAGACCCCTATAGTTGAGTGCACAAGGTAGTCTTGAGTCTATAAGAAAATCTGAAGTATCAATAAAGAGATTATTATGGAAATATTTGTGTTTTTTCCATTTAATTCTATTATGAATGAATGCATTTATGTTGTGATGAATATTGGGTTTATGATTTAATACTGTATTGATGCGCAATTATGCATGGTTTACATTGTTATATGAACGCAAGTAATAATATTTGTTTACGCGAAGAATATCTTAATACATGTTAAAGATATCAGATACTTAAGCTGATCTGGGTAATAACAAACTTAGGAGTAATTACAGAGGTGCGTAAGTGGTGGATTTACCTGTTTAGGGTCCGCGAAAGATAGTTGTAGACCTTCGTGAAGGGTTGGAGGTTGATAACAAGAAGTTATATCGATAAGCCTTAAGGGCTTATCAATTTGCACGAAGGAAGGTTTATGGCATAAAACGACATCATAATCATCTCTGGGTGCGGAAACTTGGTTCCAACATCCCCCCATACTGCTTCGGGTGAGACTTCAGCTCGCGCTCCGCAAATTGATGCCGAAAGGGTTAGTAGTGTAGGGATTTGTTTGGCAAACTTAACTCTGAACCTGGGTCAGAACCCACTAAGCCAAAAAATGGTTCCATTGCCAGGACTAGGCTCTACATAAAGAGATGTGCGATGTCGCATTACTGGAATCCAACAAAGAAAGAAATTGAAGATTGGTTTGATAGGAATATCCACAAATTTGCATCTTAAGAAAACATAAATCCGCGGTTGATGAAAGAACAGTGGTTGGACATGTATCTGTACATAGAGATACACGAAATTTTCTTCTGTTCCTTCCTGATTGAGCTATACGAGTGGATCGCTAAATTGGCAGACAGCCAGGGAAGGTGGAGGCTTGATGGTCCAATAGTGTGGACCTCGGAGTTAGTGCGAATATTGGAAGCCTCTGAAGGTAAGATCGCGTGCGCTGTTGATCAATGGCTTGATCATGTCATCAGAGGATTTGTGATAGAGTTCGCGGTCGATACATTGGTAAGCTACAACGAAGCAGAGCGACACTTCTTCAAGGGACCATGAGGTAAGTATTTAAGGTCTTTGAATACTTGGATTATGTTGTGGCCACAACCACCACCCTATTAAAACCTACTCTAGCAGCAAATTTGGATGTGTCCCCTAGATGTTTGATATTTCATTTCTCCGAATGATATGTTTTTATCCCAGGAATCTCAACTTTGTGCCAAATCAAATCTTCAATTCTTAATGGTTAAGACCCCTAAAATAAATCTTTGTGGCATGATTCATTTATAACCTAGTCTATCCCTTCATTCATGTTCTATCATCAAGACTTTTCTCAATCCTCATAAACATTCATGGTAGTCTATGCCCGCACATATAATCACCCCCACTCTTTACTATGGGTGTTGCGGACTCAACCCTCAAAAACCTTCTATTGCATCCTTATCTCCATATCAATGCTTTCATAATAGAAATACTCTGCGAGCATCCTTAACTTACCTTTTCTGTGCTTTTTCAGTCTTTATACATCTCCCTATGCCCGCTCCCATCGCATATCGCAATCGCGCTTCATTGAAGCCCAAGGCCCATTCACTCGCCATCGAAACATTACGATGTGATATTTATTAAAGCTTCTCCACCATTGATTAGAGAATATGGTCCAAGGTAAACCAATCGCATCGCATATCGCAATCGGCAGAACCAAAGGATCATACACAAGGCGTTTCGTGATATGGCGGACCTGCCAGGATCATTAACCACAACATATATATTTTCAAGTCTGGCCTATTGCATATCGCATTCAGCGGAACCCAAGGTTTGTACATAAGGCGCTCTGCGACATTGGCAGACCCGCCGGGATTATTAGACATAACACATATATTTTCCAGGTCCGCTTCCCCAATCGCAAATCACAATCGGTAGAGTTCAGGCATATACATAAGGCGTGGTGTGATATGGCAAACCCGCCAGTACTATTAACCGCAACATATATATATATTTCGGGTCCAGCCCATCACAAATTGCAATCGGCAGAGCCCAAGGCCTATACATGAGGTGCAATGCGATGAGTGGACCTGATGGGATTATGAACCGCAACACATATATATTTTGGGTCCGGCCTATGACAAATCACGATCAGTGGAGCCTAAGGCTTATACATAAGGCGTGATGCGATGGGCGGACCCGAGGATGATTTTAGGTTCGGGTGTATAGTGTTTGAAGTCCGGCCTTATGGTTCGGCTACGGGCTTTCCCATGTATTCCCATGTATTCTGGTAAAATGTTGGGGTCCGGGTTTTTAAAGGAAAATTTGATAAAATGAATGGTCCAGGTTCAACGGCTTAATAATTACGATTTCTTTGCATTGTGAGATTAAATAGAAACTTTGACTGAAGACAAGGTTTGTTTGTGGGCATGTCTGTCATATTCTCTCATAATCATAGCTAATATGAACTGTTTCTGTAGGTGAGCATCAAGAGAAGAAAGGCAAGTTTGAGTGGACCCGATAATGGATAAATGCGATTTATATCAAGACGACACCTCTGTGCCACCGATGTCAATATTGCAAAGACATACTCTACAAGAAAGGGATACGAACTACCATAGTGCATAATGGAGGCACGCTCTATGTTCAGTGGAAGCACTCATGACAACACTAATCCATCAAGATGTCATTACCTCTAGATACACCTTAAAGCATGCTAGATGTGGGATGATGAGCGCAGTGTCTTCAGTTTCCTTCAGGAAATGATAGGGAATAATGTCCGCTCCATATAGGTGCAGAGAGATGACACGCAATCATGCTCTCTTAATTGACATCCTTTCATTTTCCCCAGAAAATAAAAATTCCCCAACAAGTGTAGCCTCAAGGCGTCGACGATTTGACGGACCATTCTACATCCGTATATTTAATTTGTATATTGAATAAGTCGGGAAGAGAGAGGGTCAGGGGGAGACAGAGAGTCAGTTTCTTCCTGCATAAGTATTACCTCTGGAGATGGAGGGAGGACTTTTTTTTGGGCAGAACAATTTTCGATTTATTGTGCTAATAAAAAAGACTGTTTGGTCGAGAAAGAACCTTTTTTAGATTTATTTTCCTCTTATTTCATGTTTTTGGAATCAGGGTGATGTTGCTGGCATAAATATAAATATGTTTTGTTTTATGCATATTGATAACAGGCAGTTCATGACTAGTCTTGGTTATTCAAATATAATTTGTTACCATGGTTAATTCATGAAAGGTTGCTGATTCAAAACCTGTTAAACATCAGTTGCAAGTTTTATTTGTATGGAAAAGAATGTGAATTCCTGTATGAGTAATTAGATTTCAATTAAGATTTAATACAACCTTGTTCATCTGTGAACCAGTAATTGATTCATTTGCACTTGGAATCCATATATGATGTTTAACATCTTTTGTTATGCTCCTGTAGGATAGATTAGAATAGTTAGGACTAACATAAGTAGTTAGTATTAGTGTAGATAAGATTTGATACATATAGGTTAGCTGTTTCTTTTGTTGATTTAATTGAAGTCTTCTCCAGGAAGCAATCTTTCAACACCTATAACAGTTTACAGGATCCTTTAAAACCCGTCGGAACTAGCCACTCCAAACGAGAGCGGATCTAATTGGGGTCTGCGATCGGGTTGGTTCCCTTTGTTGGCACAACGAACATTCACCATGACAACAGATTAAAATTCTCTTGTGTGAAAAGTGGGCTATGCAATTACCTTGATGTTTGGAGCTACGCGAAGTGGAAATTTATTCAGGGATAGAAGGGGAATAGGACATGAATATAGCCCATTGATTGAACCTCCTTTGAGTGACGATGAAGAAGTAACACAGGGTTCTCTGTAAATCACTGTCCAGTTAATAAGGCGAGGGTTCCTATGAATACCCCATCCGCCCACACCACCTCCATCTTCACCTCCACTGCATACACCTTTGCCCACGCTGCCACCACCGTTTAGTATGGCAAATACAATGAAGTTGCCCGTTTTCAAGGGCTTGCGAAATGAGGACCCGGACCAGTTCTGGTTCATTGCGAAGGTTGTGTGGCAAGCCCATAACATTACATATGATCAGATGAAGAAAGAAAGCTAGTCACTGCTTTTCAGGATCATGCACTAACATGGTACATTAAGTACTGCACTGATAACTCGACGACTATGTTGGAAGATATTCAGACTATGCTGAATAAGGAATTTAGCAAACCAAAGTCTGAAGTGCAATCGATCGTGGGATTCACGGAGATCATGATGAAGCCTGGCAAGACAGGCTAAGAGATGGATCAGAGATTGAAATGCAAGATCCACGAAGCTAACAAGAATCTTACAGATGGGTAGCACTGCGAATGGTTTGTGGCTTCGCTCTTGCCTCATTTAAGGGTTGTTTTATCACAACAAAAGATTGGGACCCAAGTGGAAGCCCTAGAGATTGCGATGAGATTGCATGAGACACCGATTCAAGATGCTTCTTTGGGAGTTTAGTAGATTCACGCGGAATTGCATAATCTTTTCCTAGAGTTCCAAAGTCTAAAGAAAGATAGAGCGGCTCAGCCAGAGGTGGACGAAGAAGTTTGGTGTTTGAAATGTAAGAGTCAAGGGTATGACAAAGATCATTGCCCTGTCTTTGCGAATTACGTTGCAGGAGGACGATCGATGCCTCTGAGGCAGGAAGCTCAAGCAGGGGCAAGTACAGGGCCCACACTGTGGTGTGTTATCTGTCATGTAGCTGGAAAGCATGTGACAAACAATTGTCACTTGCTGCAGAAATTTGTACAGACACCACAACAACTCTTCTGAAAATTTTGCAAATCAGTGGGTCAAGATGAGCGTAACTGCTAAAGTTATGAGCTGATGATGGACAGGATGCTCGCATATTGGATGCAGACTGAAACTCGGCCTCTAGATCAAGGCGATAGGGGAGTGCGAGGAGGATATTAGGGGCGCAGACGAGGCCGAGGCAGAGGAGGACCTGCGAGAGGTTGGGGACAAGTTATCTGCTACAATTGTGGATGACTAGAACACTACGCACGAGAATTTACGAACCCAACATGCCTGTCATGTCAATACTGTACTTAGTTTGACCATGTGACAAAAGAATTCCCTGTATTAATAGCTAAGATGTACGAAAAGGGGATGTAGCCTCAGTAGCCTACTCAAAACCTATTAATAGCTAAGATGTACGAAAAGCTTTGCTGAGGCTTCTACCTCAGGAAGTTAGGATAAGTAACCTAAAGAAATGGACCCATCCATGCTTACTACCTTTCTAGAGACCTATATGAAGTTTCTACGCGATAGCAAGGTCATAAAAGGATTACATGAGTTGATCAACAAATGCGCTAGTAAAGAAAATACTCTGGAGGGACCGCGTGTCGTCGAGAAAATTGGCAAGCATAAGGCAAGAACAGGGCATGAGATGAGGCTCACTACGCAAATAGGAGAGTATGAAATGGACCAAGTTATCCTGGATCTTAGGTCAGATGTGAATGTTTTTTCTGAAGAAAACATGGGAGAGAATGGGGAGACCTACGCTGCAGTGGTCTCCTATTCAATTGAGGATGGAAAATCAACAAAATATTATCCCCATGGGAAGATTGCAGGAAGTGACAGTCGATATTGAAGGCGTGAGCGCGTTGGCTGATTTTGAAGTGATAGATATCGTCGATGACAACAATCCCTACCCCGGGCTCCTTAGGATCAATTGGGCTAATGACATGAATGGGGTGATCAATTTGAAGAAGTGGACGATGTCATTTGAAAAAAAATTTCTCCATGTAGTAGTGCCTTTCGATCCTGCAGAAGGACCGCGCTATATAGAACTAGTCTGCAATTTTGAAAGTGATGATGATTTGGACTAGATTTATAAGATAATGGCATGAGATCAATATTGGGTGAATCTGACAGTAGATGGACGTATTGCATGGGATTGCGAAAGCTCCTGCACATTAGATTCAGATGAGGAATTGGAACACTGGCATAATCAATTGCACGAAGTGTCTACACTACGCTGTAATATGATGACTAAATCACTGCACTGTGTATCATTGGAGGTAAGAAGTCTGCCTTATTATGATGGTTTAATTGATGTTGACAAATTTTTGGATGCATTTGAAAGGGAAGTGCCAAAGAAGCATCGCTTCCAAGCCTTGGACTTGGTGCTGCGCGCTACGCCTGCAAGATGGTTGGGTACGCATAAGGACAATTTTGATGGATGACGCGAACACAGAAGAATGATGAGGGTGCGTTTTGGTCGCCCAAAGGTTCACTTGACAGATAAATACGATGGGAGGAGTGATCCGTGAGATCACTTAGCTAAATAGACTGATGCTTATGGAGCCAAACCACAACCGGAGTGGGTGCATTTGTTCTGTCACACTTTAGATGTAATACTAATGAATTGGTACTTGGAGACAGAGCTCCACCATGACACGAACGAATGGGATATTTTGAGGCAGGGGTTCCTCATGAAATTAAGCTTTGACGATGTATACAAGTGTATTGATGAAGCATTGCAGGAGGTCAAGGCAGCAATCTTCAGAATCCCATGGATCCCTTGGATTTGATTGAACCAGATTGGACCACCCAGTTGCACCATGTGCTAGAGTGCTACAATGTCACTGCTAAAAAAGAAGAGGAGGATCCAAGGGACATTAATATCCCATAGACAGAAGGTCACCACGAAGTTGAGGGGCTGTAGATAGAGAACCCATATATCACCACGCTGCTGAAAACGAGACAAGTGAACATTGGAATGACAGTGGAGCCGAAGTTTGCGAAGATAGGGGACTACTTGGATGATGCTATAGTGGATAAGGTTGTTGAGTTACTTTGCGAATACTAGGATTTATTCCCTACAAAGTTTTCATATTTGAAGGGGATAATAGGTGATTTAGGAGTGATGAAGATAACGTTGAAGCCAGATGCAAAAATTGTGAAACAAAGACCATATCACCTTAATCCAAAGTATAAAGAAAAGGTTCGCTTAGAGTTGGACAAAATGTTGGCAGCGGGAATCATTGAACTAGTGGAGGAGTTTGACTGGGTAAGTCCTATGGTCATTTATGAAAAGAAGCAGAAGGATGAGATAAGGATCTACGTAGATCTCAGGAAGTTGAATGATGCTTGTATGCATGATCCTTTTCCAATTCCGTTCACTCATGAAGTACTGGATAATGTAGGAGGACAGGAAGCGTATTCGTTTACTGATGGGCTCTTTGGGTATCATAAGCTAAATATCATGCTGAAAGACAGGAGTAAGATGACGTTCGTGACCGAGTGGGGATGCTTTCAGTATACTGTAATGCCTTTTGGACTTAAGAATGCACCGACAATATTTTCACGTGTAGTCATTGCGGCATTCAAAGAGTTCATTCACAAGTTTTTGGAGGTATACTTTGATGATTGGACGGTATTTGGACTGGTTAGATGCCATGTAGCTAGCCTACACTTGATGCTGGATACGTGCTGGAAGCATCAAATCTCAATAAACTTGAAGAAATGCTTATTTTGTATCCCTTTTGGAATCTTGTTGGGTCATGTAGTGTGAAGATAGGGATTAATGGTGGACCCAGCTAAGAACACGGTTATAATTAATTTGGAGGCACCAAGGAGTGTTAAACAGCTGCGCACAACACTGGGTCATACTGGTTATTACCGAAAGTTCATCAAGAGTTATGCTCAGATTACTGCGTTGATGGAGAAACTATTGAAAAAGGACGCTACATTTTGTTGGAATGAGGAATGTCAGTGGAGCCTAGATGTGTTAAAATAAAATATGGTCACTATGTCGATCCTAGTCTTCTCGGATTGGAAGAAGGAATTTCATGTGCATGTGGATGCGTCATGTATTGCGCTTGGGCCAGTATTGACACAAGCAGGTGAAGGAGAACTGGATCATCTGATAACATTTGCAAGCAGAAAGCTGTCAAAGGCTGAAAAGAACTATTCGGCAATAGAGCATGAAGGGTTGGCTATGGTGTACATGCTCCAGAAGTTTAGGCATTATTTTCTAGGTGGACACTTTAAGATGTAGACAAACCATTATGCGTTAAAGTACGTGGTCAATAAGCCTGTGTTGGGGGGTAAATATGCAGATGGTTGTTGCTATTTCAAGAGTATGATTTCGATGTCATTGTGAAGCCAGGGAGATTGAATGCCGAACCAAATCATTTGTCACGCATTGAAACAAGAGAGGAGCTTACTAATTTGGAGGAAGGGCCACCTGACACACAACTCTTTGCGGTGCGCATGGCAGAAAATCATTTTGCAAACATCATCCACTACCTGACTACGGGAATGGATCCAGAAGGATCCACGAGTCAACAAAAGAAGGAATTGGTGGTGCGTGCGAAAGTTTTTAATGTTATTGCAGGTCACTTGTATAAAATGGAATTAGATGAGATATTCCGACAATATGTTCCTGATTTTGAACGTAGCAGTATCCTCGCTGAAGCTCATGGAGGTGCTGCGGGAGGCCATTATCTAGGAAAAGCAACAACACAGAATATTAGGCGTTGGGTTGTGGTGGCCAACATTGCATAAGGATTTAAAAGCATATTGTAGGGAATGTGATGCATGTCATAGGATGGGCATGCCATCGTAGAGGGATGAGCTGCCTCTGAATCCATAAGTGTCATTGCAGCCATTTGAAAAGTGGGCAATCGACTTTGTAGGACCAATTCAGCCTCCAAGAAAGAAGACCGGTGTGCGGTATATCATCACCGTGACTGATTATCTGACCAGGTGGGTGGAGGCACAGCCTGTGAAGGATTGTATAGGTGCAACAACTGTGAAGTTCCTATTTGAGTATGTGATGACCAGGTTTGGTTGCCCGAAGATTTTGATGAGTGATCACGGTATGCACTTCCTTAATGAAACAATCAACGCGCTGATGGAAGCATTCCAAATTTATCATCAAAAGAGCATGCCATATCATCCTCAGGCCAATGGGGTGGTGGAAGCCTTTAATAAGATATTGGAGAACATGCTGAAATTTTTTTGCAATGCGCAGAGGAACGATTAGGACGTGCGCGTACCAACGGTGCTATGGGCTTATAGAACTACTTGCAAGAAGCTGACTGGAGAAACACCTTTCAGACCGGTCTATGGCATAGAAGTTATGATGCTGATGGAATACATTGTGCCTAGTCTATGCATAGGGGCGTTCACAGGAATGGCAGACTGCAGAGCCTTAGAAGAGTAGCTCGCACAGTTGATAGAGCTGGAGGAAGATAGATTCTTGGCTGGATTCCATCAACAAGTTCAGAAGGAGCGTTGAAAGGCATGGCATGATCGACACATCAAATTGTGCACCTTCAAGGTAAACAATTTAATTTTATTATATGACATTAAGTTTGATAAATTTCCAGGAAAATTTTAGATGCATTGGCTAAGGCCATTTGTGATCAAGGAGATTACCGATGGTGGAGTAGTTCAACTTGTGAAATTGAATGGAGATCCATTTATTGGAAAGATAAATGGCAGCCGATTGAAGCCATACACTGAGGATCCGACCAGATGACTATATGACGATAGCATAGTCTTAGTGCTCCAGGCAGCTACAAGGAGGCACAAGACTATAAAATACATTGCCCAGGTTGAGGAGCTGCTTGATGAGGGGTGTGCGTGGAATAGAAGGGTGTTACAGTATCAGCAGACACGCGAAGGGAGCTATGCTACAGGACGAGAGACCGCGCAACGTAGCGAGAAAGTGACCGTTACTATCACTGTTCATGATTTGACTGCCAAAAGACAGTTAAGAGGAGTGGGCAACCGACATTTAAGGCATTTAAGGCTGAAATCAAGTGTGAAATCTTTGGAAATCTGCTGCCAATCTCACATTTATGAATGGATTTTGGGGGGAATGGTCAAATTTGAATTCAAAATTGCCTATAAATTGGAGATGACTGTCCAATGAGAAACACTTTGCATTCTGAGAATTTTTGAGTCTTGCTGCCTATTGCATGAGTTCATTGAGAATTTTCTTGCAACACCTGTGTCTAAGTTTGATCAGAAATTCATTAACATCATCATGTTTGCACTAGCTGAGACCGCTAGTTTTGGGGGTGTTGTTGCCTCTAAGGGAGCTGCCCCTGAGGTCATGAGTATGGAGGTTCCCACAGCAATGCCTAAGGCGCCGAGGTCACCTAGGCCAAAGCCTACGCCATCGAGAGAGACACCCAAGCCAAAGAAGGATAAACAAAAGAAGACAGTGTTGGTGTGCGAGTCACCGAGGAAACATGCAACTACATTGGCGCAGCAGAAAGAAAATCCAACCGCGCAGGAGAAAGGCAAAGTGGTAGACCTATAGGCCAACGAGGGCACGAAAGACATAGATGTTGAGGGGTTAGACCCCATTTCAAAGCTTCCCAAGTACATCCCTCTGCGCCAAGGCAAGGTGAAGGTCTCGAATGACCCGGTGAGGGACAGTTCCTCCTGAACACACCCTTGCTTCCAGAAAAAATCACTTTTAAAGGTCCACTCTTGGCGCACGTCCCACATCTGAAACTTGAAGATTGGAATTTGGGAGACGTTTAGCGGTTTCCCCACCTAGCCACGGATACCTTCATGAAGCGAGTATTCTACAAGGAGTCTAGTGTCACCACGCTGCAGCTGGTAGAATGGATTCGTGGGGTAAATAAGGCAGGGTTGTTGAACCTGCTATGGGTGCCTCACTACCACTGTGCCCCAATAAATTTGACATCCATTAAGCAATTTTTGTGCCTTGTGCATGACAGATGCTTGTGTTTGACTGAGCCCATACCAATCACTGATATGTTGATCCATATGATCACATTGTTACCTCACTCTGGGCTGAATCCTGCAAAGGCATTTGGAGGAAAGACAGGCGAGTGCGACCTCGCTGAGAAGATGAAGGAAAAGTTCAAACTTGTCAAGAAAGCATGCAGGTATTCCATCTCTAGTATTACTGACCCTGCGGTGAAGGTGGCCACCCAAATTTTGGCTGGAAAAGTGATGTGAAAGTGTCGCACGGACGAGATGCCAACACTAGTAGTTTCGTTAGCCGCTCAGTGCACGGAGGGCATACAGTTCAATTGGGCATGCTACATGTGCAGCGAGTTCCTTGTGAACTATAGAGAGGCATAGGACCAGAGTAAAACTTTCCATTACTCATGGCTCTTACTGTCAATTGTGCTGGTCGCATGGGATTTGCCGGAGGACAGCCAGTTTCCTCCGATTCAAGCAAATTTACCAGAAGCAACAAAGTTTGCTTTGCTATGGGCCACAAAGGATGCTGCATGGGTGTGACAAACTAAAGTTTTTTGGGTATTAATGGAGATGAGCATTCATATGGCCATCAACCAAAAACTGTATTTTTCACCAACCGTTTTTGAGTAGTTATCTGGGTATGCAGAGTTCAAAGCAGACTTCCACCGCATTTACATTTGAGTGCTGAAGGATCCAGACCAGAAGTGGTATGATATCCCCTACTTGGCTAGGGATGATGCCATTATAGAGGTCCTCAAGCGATGGCCATCTGATTGGCACACACCATTGGATTTGGATGCTAGGACTAGAAAGTCCGTAGAAAAGCAGAAAAAGGAAGCGACCCGACTGAAGGTGCAACAATTGGCAAAAAAGAGGAAGAAGGAGACCGAGGACAAGGCATGCACAGAATCAGAGCACGACGCAAAGGAGAAAGTGAAGTAGGAAGAGTGCGGCTCTGACAGAAGTCAGAATCTTCTTTGCCCCAAATGGAGGAAGACAAATAGCCAGAACAGGGTGGCGGGGATATGGAGAGCACTCTTTTTCGTGTAAAGTGACATAGGGAATGAGAAAAGGAGGGGCAACGAAAGAAGAAAAAAGCCTCCAAATCATCACTCAATCTAATCACCTTGATGAGGGGTGACTTGGACGATATTGGTGACAAGGTAAGGGATATGGCAACGAAACTGCTGCAATAGTTTGAGCAGCAACAGAAGAAAGCATTGGTCACTTTACAAATAGGTCTGCGTGAGCTGCAAATCCAAACAACTAGATTGCAAGTAGGTGCAGGGCAGAGTAGCGTGACATAAACTAGTTTGGAACCTGGGAACACTCAAGAAGCAGAGTTGGTTCAATCCCTAGATCTTTGGGCAGTCATGCTGCTAGATGGAGCTCTGAGAATGGAGGCGAAAGCTGACAAGGCTACTATCAGTGCGTTGAGGAATGTTGAGCTCAACTTGGATGTGCTCCCCAATGAATTCCTTCACACACTACAAGCATGTGTGATTAAAGAGCTTATGGCCTAAGAGTAGCGCACGCTGAGCATGATCAGTGATTGAAAGTCAACAATGAACATATATTCATTTAGAAGACAACCGCGCTAGAAGCCTGGAAGAAGGTTCAGGAGAAGAATGAGCACACCGTAGCAGTGGTAGTCGAAGCATGTAGAACCATTCTAGAACTACATATCCTAGAAGAAGCACTGGTGGAGGCCAAGATTAGAAAATTGGCTACAGGTGTGCGCGATGCAAGGACAGAGATGGCCAAGGTTCAGTTTGAACTAAACCTTAAAATCAAAGAGCTTGAGTTGAAGTCACAACCTTCATCTCCACCAAAGGTCAGAGAATAGCGCGAGGCAGTGGTAAAGGATGTAGTTGCGACAGTAGATGCCACGATGGTAGATTGCACCACACTCTTTTAGAAGTCCATGGAGGTCATTACAAATCTACAGGAGGATCCTAACCTGTATAGGTTGAACACAAAAGCCCCAGAATTGTAGCAAAAATATTATGAAGAAAGAGTGACGACGCTCACTGTCGCTATATCACAGCGACTGGCTAAGCTGCATGAGGCAAAGCAATTGCTCGAATAGGTGGAGGCAGTGAAACACAGTGAGGCGGCCCTCAAGGCCAGATTTGGGCCTTGGATGGACGAGGCATATGTTATATCTACCACCATTGAAGAGAAGTTGGAAGGCCTATAGAGGACACAACAAAAAGTCAAAGAAGATAGTGCACAACCAACGACTGAGCAGCTCAAACAGGAAGCCACGCAGAGTGTGACTGAGGTAGCTGTAGTGCAAGTTGAGCTATAAGGTCTCTGCAGTAATATCTCTATGCTAGAAGAGTGACTCGGGGGTGAGTCACAGCATTTGTGTTGGGGGTCTATTGGGACAGGGTCCCCAGTGGTCAATTTTGGGGCAAAAGACCAAGTTTTGTTATGTAAAGTGTAAAGTCTCCGCAAGTTTTGGTTGCGAAGCGCATAGATAGTAAGTGTCATAAAGGGATTTTACCTTATTTTATGTTAGTTGTGTTGGCTTGTATAGACCTACCCATGGTCTGCAGACCATGGGATTGTATAAAAAGGAGAGTCTTAGAAAGTCTAAGCTCAGCCATGAGCGAAGAATGAATGTAATGGGTCATTAGAAGTGAAGAGCGAAGAGTCTTAGAGTAGAAGAGAGGCTTTACAGCTATGTGCGCAGAGGCCTAGAGTAGATTCTGCAGCTATGTGCATAGACCCCTGCAACTGAGTGCGTAGGGTAGTCTTGTGTCTGTAAGAAAATATGAAGTATCAATAAAGATATTATTAAGGAAATACTTGTTTTTTTTCCATTTACTTCTGTTATGAATGAATGCATTTATGTCGTGATGAATATTGGGTTTATGATTTAATACTGTATTATGCACGATTCTGCATGGTTTACATTATTATATGACGAACACAAGTAATAATATCTGCTTACGTGAAGAATATCTTAATATATGTTAAATATATCAGATAATTAATCCGATCTAGGTAATAATAGATTTAGGAGTAATTACAGAGGCACATAAGTGTCGGATTTACCTGTTTAGGGTCCACGAAAGACAGTCGTAGACCTTCATGAAGGGCTAGAGGTTGATAACAAGAAGTTATATTGATAAGCCTTAAGGGCTTATCGATCTGCGTGAAGGAAGGTTTAGGGCATAAAATGACATCATAATCATCTATGGGTGCGAAAACTTGGTTCCAGCATCCACCCATACTATTTCAGGTGAGACTTCAATCTACGATTCACAGATTGATGCTGAAAGGGCTAATATTGTAGGGATATGTTTGGAAAACTTAACTCTGAACCTGGGTCAGGACCCACTAAGCCAACACACCTTCACCAATTATCTATGCCATTATTATTCACCAATCTGCTTGGAAATATTTGAGCCTTGCAACACCTTTTCCATACGTGTGCTAATATTCCTTCCTGTAGTATTCTCTTCTTTTTCCATTTCAATACCTTTGATCTAGATACACCACCATTTCCACATGTGACATCAATGAACTAATGACAACACCTTTTTAAATACTTGGCATCAGTTACTTGACATCAATGAACACCTCCTTTTCCAACATAATCTCAAAAACTCCCATCATGTTCTTTTCCTTTTCCTTCATCCTCATCACCTTTGCCATCAATGACAACACATTTCTAACAATATCCCCCTTTTTCATTCATGGAAATACCATGATCAAACAAAACAACATCTCCAATGATCATCAATACATCTCCCTCTTTTGTGTTTGTTTTTTTTTTGAGATACATCTCCCCCTTTGAAACCAATGGAAAAGATACCAACATGCTCCTACTATCCTATGGAGAAGATTGAATTGAAAGGAGAGAGTAATTGCTCTCAATCTCTGCCTCAAGTAGCCAAGAGGGATCTCTTGCTAAAGTAGCACATGCTTGTACAAATGAGTCATAAAAATCATGCATGTTGGTTTAAGTCTCAACTAGGCTTACATTAATAATGCTGCCTTTCTAGACACATACACCTGACCTCTAGCAACAATAGAAACTTATCTTATGTATGACTGGAACCATCAACTTGTCAACTAATGAAAAACAAAGTACAACACTTAGAAGTGATTATATGAAAAACATATAGGGACTATCACTAATGCATTCTTAAACCAAGAACTCATACTTGATAGACTTCTAACAACAACAGATTCACCATGATACATTTGACTCATCATGAACAATGGAAACATTCAAGTAAGGACTCTTTCACCAACACTTGGGCTTACAATCTCATAATTAAAACATGAATGCCACACTCTGAAAAAAATCTAATGATAGTTAATACCAATTGATAATACCTTTTAGATTAATGATACCAATTATTGAGCACTTGTTAACTGAGTGTTCTCCACCTATGATCATGCTCTTTCACCAATCTGATGTTTGATACTAATTACTAATTGGAACAGTCTAAACGCATCACAATGGTCATACCATTCATTGTATTTTCAACTTAAGCTCTGATAATTCAGGAAACATTACAATGCATCAAACACCATTAGCCTCTGTCTTCCATGCTTAACCTTAAGCATGAAACAACTAATACCAATTGATGATACCAATTGTTAATAGAATAATCTGATACCCAAATTTTGACTTAAATACAATCCCCCATGTGGTTATGCTCCCTCTTTAGCATTAGGAATCTGTAAACATACTTGCACAATACAAGAAAAGTTTGATAGTAAATATATAATCATCCCTATTCTATCATCACCATCTATACATACTCATAATATCAATATGATTTGATAAAAAATCAACCACAATAATCAACAACACTAGTCTTCTTAAACAATTTCTAAACTAAGGAAAAAAAGGGGCATACTTCCCTTATCCTTCATATGCCTTACTTGGCATGTTTCTTTGTGCTCCTTGCATCTATCCTTTCTAGCTTCTCTTGAAGCCATCCTATTATTTTTTATGAATAGGAATAGGGGATCTACTCCCCTTGAGTAGATTATCTCCCTTTTTCTTCTACACCTGGGTATGTTGAGTTTTTACTTGGTCAACTCCATGACCTGATTCCATACATTGATCTAGTACTCTTGCCTAACTAAATGAATTCCTAACATAGTCTGAGCACAAAATACACTAATCATTCCTGTCATTAGCACCAATTAAATCCAAACTGAAAATTAAGTGTTTCCCTTCTTTCTCAGTATCCGTGCTTGCCTTCTACAATGAATAACTAGTAGAGTTGTTGCTGATTTTGTCTGATTGGAGTCTCTACCTATTGCAGGTTATATAAGAGAGATCAACCACAAAAATTTCAAGCTTTGATCTACTAATTCTCTATTGATTATCTTTAAATCCAAACATTGGTTTTTGTTTTCTCCATGCACCATTTTACCCACCTCACTTATGATTACTAAAATAACTCCTACGCAATTCTTGTTGCTCGCTCCCAACATGATCCATACCTCTATTTGAATTGTTATGGAAAGGAGGTGAATTCTTTCTAATTTTGCATGAAGTTGCTTTGTGCCTAAAATTATTACACTTGTATCATTCAATGTGATTTATAAAATGGGCAAACAAATTATTCTTACCAAATCTTTTGCTCATCCAATTTCTTGGACCGAAACTCGTGCTCCTTATGCTATTGGACCACTAATAATATTTCCTTTGAAGGGAAAATGCTCTCTGTGCATGGTTGTTTGAATTGTTCTGAGAAACTCATAGTTGTTTCTAAAACATAGTGTTCCATCTACGTTGTTGAACCTTATTTTTCCTCTCTGGACACTTAGAGGCAAAGTGCCTCGCGTCACCACAATGAAAGCAGAGTGTTTGGATTGTTCTGAGAACCTCATGGTTATTGCTAAAATAGAGTGTTCTATCTATGTTGTTTCACCTTATTTTACCACTTTGGAAACTCAGAGACAAAGTACCCTATGTCATCACAGACAAAGTGCCCTATGTCACCACAATGAAAGTAGATGAGGGATGCATACCTTTAATTTCAGAGGTCTTTTTATCTCCTTGTGGTTGTGTTCTTTTCTTTGCTATAATAGTGTTGTTAGGTATATCTTTAACAAGGTTGGTGGGTCTATTTAATGATGTTGTTGATTCACTTTCACCTCTTTCTTGTTGTATTGACCTGAGGGGAATTTTGGCTTCCTTGAATCTCTTCAAAAGCTTCAGAATTCTTTGCATGCTTTTGAAGATTCAACAACAACTCTTTTAATGTTATATTCTCTACTTCCAGGTCTAGATTAATGGATATAAGTTTCTTGATCTCCTCAAGGGATGATATGAGTTTCCTTTTCAAACAAATATTTTATTTAATATATTCCAAATCAATAGAGGAGCCACTAGATTCACCACTAGTGTCTACTTCAGTTGCGGCCTATTCAAAAACTTTTTCCCTTTTAAACTTTAGGGATTCTTCTACTGACACATGAGATATCCTATCTTCTTCTCTACTAAAGTTTCACCCATTGAATTCTATAATAGTTTCTAGATATGTTATTGTTATCAAGGTAGTTCCCTTTTCACTACAAATAGATGAGAAAATCTGTCTTTCACTAGAACTTACAATTGAGAAATTTTAAGATAAAGGGCCTATTGTGTTACAATAACAACAAAACAAAAAATTTATTGTATATTGAATCTCCTCTAAACCCTTTGGTTGCTGATCAATAGGATGGTTATTGTCTGCTCCATTCTCCAAGGAAAGCCTCTTGACATCACATGCAACTTGTATGTCTATATCATAGATGGACTGCAAATCATTATGTATATATATATATATATATATATATATATATTTGGCAGTCTTACAACAAATTACTTTTTCAAGATCTGACATGGACAAACCTCTCAAGATTTCCTCCTTAGATTGACCATCAACCTCATTGTTTTTTAATCTATTCTCCATAGATAACCATACATCCAAATCAAGAGCTTGTAAGTAGATTCTCATTCTTACTTTCCAAGTTGTATAATTTGACCCATTAAAAAATGGAATTCCATCTTAGGTAATAAAATCCTATTTCTTCATGATCTCTAATCTTCCTTTTAGGTATTAAACTGATCATGAAGGAACCTAGTTGCTCTTATACAAATTGTTAGAAAAAATGGAAACCAGGACACGAGAGGGGGGTGAATTAGTAGCATGACCAAATTTACAACTCTTCACAAATTATACTTTTCAAACACTTTAGAAATGACTCATGTAATCAATCATGTAAAGCAAAATGTTATAACCCTATTTTCCACTCCATTATAGTGAGAGAAACTCAATATCAACTTACCTCGGTTGTTTGGCTTAAATGCATCCCTTTTCACCTTTTCTTTTACTTATGTGAGATTTATCCCATGATAAATGGGTGAAATTACATAATTGAGGAATTTCTCATAATTATTTTTCGAAAATATTATAATTATGAGATAATAATTATTTCATAATTGAGATAAATCTCATAATTGTGAAATAGGTTTCTAGAGTTTGTCATTCCCAAGGATATCAACTTGACCCACTTGTGTATGAGTTGGCTAGGGGTCCATTATTGTTGAATTTTCCTAACTTCTCAAGCCCTTAGGTGTCTAGATACATTCTCTTGGAGGATAGAATGAACCTTTATAATCTCACCAAGAGGGAAAAAGGGAGATTATCCAAACTATAGCGCGAGAGCTCTAGTGCCTTGGGAGAGGAGACCATATTGCAAGTTGGAGTAGAGGATCTTATTTGTTAAAGGTATACATTTGATGTACTTTCGTTTATATGGTTAACAAAAATCTATGTTCCCCTTTTTACATGAATTTGTGTTCAGTATGTTATATGAACATATATATTGCTTTTGATCTGACGATCTTGCGAGGAAGATCAACTATTGTCCTTGTTTAGTTGTGTTTGTGTGAAGGGATACAGATCTGGTGCACACATGTTGGATCGCTCGAGTGGAGCACAAGATCTGCATCAAACTCAAAACCCTTCCTTGATATGTGAGGATTATAGGTGTGATCTCTTATCTTTATAGCATATATTTGACTGCTTGCTGCATGCATTACCATCTAGATTGGGGGTTGTTATTAGATTGTATTAGCCATTATATTTTGATTTCTACCAATTTCAATTGGGCATGTGACCACAAAGAAATAGCTCCTTGCATAATTAAATGCAACAAAATTGGTGCTTTCAATGAGAGCATTTTTTAGTTTTCCCTCTTTTTTTGAGATCTCCTCTTCTTCTTTATGTTTTTTGGATTCATTTTTATCTCCATTGATTTTACTTGCTTCAGATCTAAGTTGATCTTAGATCTTGAGTTTTATTTTTGTTTTTTTGTATGAGAGTAATAAATCTGGGAATTAAAATCGAATTATGGAATTTTATGTACTAATTATATTTAATTGATCACAGATCTAGATTCATCTTGGAATTTCGTCCAAAAAAAATAAAATCACTAAAAACGTACATCATATGAGGATTTTATGGGTGATTGAAGTTTTCTAGTCGATTGTTTTTTCCTTGGTCGCTCTCACAGAGAGTCATCTGTGCGACCTTGGTCGCTTTGATCTAGTCTTGTGCCAATGAAAGAGCTTTTAAGCCCTAGAAAAGGCCCTGATCTGTTATGAGTTCTTCACCCTTGTTCCTGCTCAATCTGGGCCCTTGTTCATCTGTTCGGTTTTGTACAGGTCTATTGTTGTTCGTCGGTTTTCTTTATATCAGTCACTTGTTATCAAGGCGGGTGTTTCGTCTTTGATTGGGCTTAGGCTCTCTTGTGATCTTCTGATATGATTATAGGATTGTGTGATTTATAGTTCTATTACTAATTATTGGTTGCATGTATCTGGTTTGATCTTGACTGTCCAAAGTTTTATATTCCCTTTAGTCCTTCAAATTGTCTTTGAAGCCTCTTTTGGATTGTTTAGGTTGAGGCTTTCTTTTCGCCTCTAGATCTCACTTTCAGATTTGATTGGTTGTTATCAACAACTGTTGAGGCATGATCCACACCTTAGTGATAGAATTTTGTCATTTTCATTCATTATTGTTGTCTCTTCTTGGGAAAAATTTTCTCTTCTTTGGGTTATTTTGGTCATGATTGGTGGTGTTTTGGTTGGTTGTGCATTTTTCATCTAAAAAATTTCTCTTGGGTGTGTTTTAATTGTTTTTATTACACCCTCATTTGATCTTGTTTAGGCCTTTTTGCCTCTAGGGTCGGGTTATGATCTTTATAGACCATTAGCCTTGGTTAGGCCATTGTACTACAATTCTATCTTGATGACATTGACCTTCCTCTTTTCACTTTTAGCTTTCGATTTGATTACTTTCAGTGTGTTTCTTTGATTGGGCTTTGTTTTTCCTAGCTGTGACGCTTCTGGAGTGCTTTGCATTCTTGCTTGGGAGTCTTTTCTTTTGGTTTCTTTTCAGATTGTTTTGGTTTGCCTTCTTAGTTTTCTTTAGGTCATTAATTTATAAAATTTGGGATAGTTTGCATTCAAGAAGATTTACGGGTGCATCATAATAGGCATTGGTGTATTATAAGGCTCTTACCCTCCTGTAGTTAGAATTCATCGAATTGAAAATCGAAAATTTCATATAGCTGCATTAGGGTGACTAACTAAGAGTCATTCACACCATCTCAGTTTCACGTAGCATCCCGCTTGTGTAAAAAACAACCACTAAAATCAACGCGATAATAAAAGTAACTAGATTTGTCTTTTACTTTCACTGGAAGTACACCAACACTAGCTTAGGCTATGGCCTTGGAGATAAGAGTGTGAGTTAACTGCTCCAAGAATTCAAAATCAGCCTAGTAGCTTGCAGTAGGGAGTTAAATCCATTTGCAGTAGTGCGGTCTGGGAAGCCCTTCTCACAAGAGGGTTGAGCACAAGGTCACACTTGGGCTAGGTGAATTGACACAACCATTTTGATTAGTTTTGGGTGGTGCAATATAGCGGAATATCAACGCATACAAATAGTGTCATTATCACTTCGGGACCACTTGGGAGGAAATGCTCAAGAGGGTTTCGGTCTTAGCTCCTTTTGGGGTTAAGTTTTCTGCCCTTGCGTGTGGATTTGTCCTGTGACTATCCCCCCAGGTCGTGTTATTGTACATGGTGACCATAGTGGCCTATATTTTTAGGGCTCATACACATGTGTAGGGTCAGGTTCATCTTCTCTTTACCTCAAACAAATATTATTCACACTCTCTTAGTCCTCTCGGAGGGTTCCCCATAGCTAATAAGGACACTTGCACTGAGTTCACAGATAAAAGGGTTGGGAAGTAGGTCGCTAGTATAACTATTCCACTGCCAGCTTCTTTGTATTTTGGTTTGCGTGTGCTATCTTCTAGGACATTTCTAGTGTGTGTTGTTTGGTCCGAGTCAGTAGTTTTGGTCTTAGGGTGTTTGTACTAACATAATTGTACTCAAATCATAAGTTACCACCTTGGCTAAATTTGTTCCTCGACAGTCACGTCGTATTCATGGGTTACCTCCTAAATGAGGTGGACTTGTTACCCCTGCACAGAGAGTTCTTGTCAGTGCTCAAGACTTAGACCAGCAAATTGTCTTGGAATCTATACTTGGTCCTTCAAATAGTGACTTGATTTCTATCGAGACTTTGGCAGACGACTTTGACACCCCTGCCAATCCACCATTGATAGATCCTTTAGGACCGAAGTTATTATATTTAAATCCTGACAGTTCCAGACTTGCCTACATTCACGTGCCTTTGTCCGTACTTTACCCTATGATGAAGTTTGAGACGTCCTTACCTTCTACATCAGCAGTATCAACTGCCATTACATCATTTCCACATCTTAGTATGGCTATACCCACTCCTTTGTCCACACATATTACTTCTTCTTGGGGCATTCCACCAATTTCTTCTATGACTCTTGCAAATTTCAAGAATGTTTCCATTCCCACACCATCTCCTATGCGAACCATGGCACCTCAGCCTAGTCATCCGGTAGGATTAAGAATCTTTACATCGCATTTTTCCCAACCAAATATTCCTGTCCCTCAGTTAGGCATGGTTATTTACAGTAATATGTGGGGGGATCACCCATTGTCCTTGGTCATTCTAAGAGAAACGCCACTTATACTTTGTGACAAACTTGGTACAGTTCACTTTTTGGAGGGGCGCAACCTACCCATACTTTTACTGGGGGGCTAGTTTACTTGGGGGAAACCCTACTTCCAATACCATTTCTCACATGGATTATCCTCCTTAAGTCGGTGCTATTGTGCAGAGTGGTCCTTCTTCTATCCATGGGTACAACCCCATCAACAACCATGATTTTTGGGGTCCTTTTTTCCCTGGCAGTACTTACCCTTGGGGGAAACATCCATTTACCAGTCATGCTGGCCTGAAACAATCTTATGCCGGGGTGAACCATTTTCTTCACCAATAGGTGCATCACTCCACTCCTTATATGGGGGGACCACATGGTTGGTTAGGGGCATCTCCCTCATATGACCCACTTATTCAGCTTCAAAATCCTTTTTTATCTTCTCCCGATTTACCAGATTTGGAAAAACTAACTAGTGACCCCATCCACCATGATCCTTGGTGGCCACCTATGCCCGCCAAATTACCATCCGATATTCCTAAGTTTGAAGGAAAGCATGGGGAGAATCCATCCACACATATTACCACTTATCATTTGTGGTGTTCATCCAATGCTTTGGTGGATGATTCTGTTAAACTTCGTTTATTCCAACGTACGTTAAATGTGATGCCACAAAGTGGTATATCGAGTTAGATACCACATCCTACGATGAATTTGCCTCCCTTGCTCAAAATTTCCTGACACACTTCCAGTTACCCACTCGATATGATATTAACTCTGACCTCTTGTCTAATTTCAAGCAAGACAATGCCACATTAATCCCTGGTCATATTCATGATGGCATCATCATAAGAGGTTAGTAAGAACCAAGTTACCTTACATGATGAGATCTTACGTAAATGGTTCATTCGATCTGTTCGACCTCAAATTGCCAAGGATGTGTCTATGTTTCAAGTTGTTACCAAGGAACAAGCTATTTTAGCTTCCCAACAGTTAGATATTATTTATTCACAATCGGGTACGCTTTACGAAATATTGCCTAATGCCCCTAGGCCTTCCATTGAGCCATCCAAGCCTATTCCTGGTCCACATATCGATGGCGTGATTGGGTCTGTTTTCGATGTCATGAGCCAACTTGCTGCCCAACTTGGGCAATTAATTGTTACATCTCAAGCCCCAAAAAGTGCGTTTGGCTTTGCTAAGAGCACCCCCTCCTGAGCAGTCCACCAATGTTCTCATGATGAATTCCACTCAACCGAAGAACAACCAACAATCCAGTGGTAAAAAGAATAATAAGCGAAATAAACAAAAGAACCAAACTACTTAGGTCTCTCAACCCAACCCTCAGAGTCAGGGAGGGGGCACTAGTGAATGTTGTCGTAAAGCAAGTTCCCCTGTCAAATTTGTCAAGACAACCACCTTACTCATGAATTTCCTCAAATGGATGAAGTCCATAGGCTTCTTCTACCACCGTCTACTCAACAACTTGCTATTTTAACCCATCCATTCCCTGCACAACCCCAACAAAAAATGGTTGCTCAACCCTCTCAACCTCTGCAAGGGGGAAACAAGGGGTCATCTTCTCGTAATTCATCTGTCTTCATGTGAAAGGAAGATGTTAATGTGACCACACGAGCCAAGTATTATGATGCTCCTGAGTCGAGTCCCACATCTAAGGACTCATCAAATCCACTACCTTCTACTAGACCTCTCACTCTGGATAAGCTTGTGGAACTAGTTTATCACTCCTCCAGATCTCCAAGGCTTAGGAAGAGTCCAGCTAAGGTAACCACCAACCTTTTGACTTGGTATCTAGCGCTACCAAGCCGAAGAGGGTTCTCTCCAAAGAATCACAGCCAAGAGGGTTGGATAGATTAGGGTTTTAGGCTAGATATAGTAGCTTGGGGTTTGTTTGATTTGATTTGATTGGGGTAGTCACTAGATGAGTGAATTAGGTTAGAGAGTGAACTAGGTTAGGGCAAGACAAAATCAGAATTGCAGACATTTGATGGGGCAAGGTAGGCAAGTTAATTTAACACTTTGTAGCATAGTGATGAAATGGTTTAGATTGGTGAGGTGCTAAAAAGAGCATGGAAATCATGAATTCTTTTTAAACTGAAGAAATGAAACAATTTATGATGATTTTCCCAAAATAGAGCATGGAAGATGAATTCTTCTTATCACACCTTGAAAATAAAACATATTTAAAGTGAAATGGATCATGAAAGGTACAAAACATTCACACATGTGACTAAAGAGGAAACAATATCAAAATACCATGCCACAGGAATCCCACCAAAATAGCTGCAACTCATCCAATATATTTCATGCCAAAGTCTGAAACACCAGTACACCATCCAATAGAGTCCAACCTGTCGAATGACTGAAAAATTACATATATAGGCCTCAAAACAACTCATTCTAGCCTTAGGGGTTGAATCCATGAGAGGAGGAGCAGTTACAACAAAAACTGAACTGATAGCTAGAGTGTAGGGTGGTCAAAGTGACTCATCCCTAACTTAAGTGAACTGATTCATTACATATCATGGAGGCCATTTACCTAATGTAATTACCCTAGGTAAATGTAAAAACATGATAATTACATCAATCATATCAATTACATTAGTAAAATATTGATTTCCCATAGGTAAAAATCAAATTTGGAGAAGAACAATGAAAAACTAGGCCAATTGTCAAACGCGCAGCGCCAGTGTCAAACACACAGTGCCATCTTCAAACCCACGTTTTCCCGCCTTCCCATTGTCCAAATTGATACCAGGATATCTCATTGGAAATATTATCCTGTCTAGTTTCTAAAACTTCCTTTTTTTTTCAAAATGAGCTTGATTTGACCCCCCAAAACTCCATTCTCCCAAGACTAGTCAAAAAGTGCAGAATGAGGGTACAAAAACGAAGTGTGATCTTGAAGGAAACGTTTGGAGGTCTTCCTCAACTCCAAATTGATCTCATGATAGCTCATTGGAAATATATTTCTGTCTAGTTACCATTTGACTCATCAATAAAGTCATTTGGACATTCCATCTAGGTGAAAAAATAATTTTTCCAAGGTCACTCCAGAAGTGTAGCAAGTAAGAATTGTAGTTTTGATGTTTCTCCAAAACCATAACACCTGTGTAAAACCTAAAGGATGTTTTTCATCCTTGGACTATTATGGATAAAACTTCTCTCAGTTGTGTAAAATTAATCTCTGTTTGGTTCAAAATATACTTTGAAGCAAAACCAGACTTATGTGTGGAAAATGATTTGTCCCTTGGAATGACTTCTTGAAAAATGATGGAGACATGATGTTTATGAGTTGGAATGGACGCATACTTTCTGAAATGAACTCCCTTAGGCCTCCTCTACTCAGATGTCTCTGATTCCATAGCCAACCCTAGCTCAGTGGGAGAGGAAATTAGGGTTTAGTGTAGGAAAAATAGGGGATTTGGGAAATTTATAGGAATGAAGGGAAATAAAGGGGATAGGGGGCTTCTAAATTCTTAGGAAAATTTTGGGAGGTAGGGAGGGATGTTAGGAAGTAAGGGAAACTAGAATTTTAAGGATTGAGTGAGGGGAAAGGGTCCAAAAGGGCGAAACATAGGCCTAGTCTGGAAAAGTGTCAAAAGCGTAGCAATAGGCTAGGGTCTGTAGAAAAATGATGATTTTGAGGGATAGGAGTGATGGGAAGTGTTTAGGAAGGTATATTAAGGATAGGGGAAGGCGCAAGAGAATCATGATGCAAGTTTTGTTGATGATTTAATCATGGAGGTCATGAAATCAAGAAAAATGTCCTCAAAAACCCTGGGAGAGGGAAATGAGAGGAATCAGCATGGGAAAAGGTCAAGGGAGGTAGATGGAGTGTAGGTGAGTGAGGTTTTTTTACTAGGGCTACCATCAGTGAGTAAATTTTTGAATGAGGACCTAGGTGGAATGACAAAAATTTCAGAATGGGACCCTAATATGAGATAAAAGAGGAGTTTTGATCACTAATGGCAGTATGAAAATACTGACACTAACATCAGCCTTATTGGGGATGGCAGCTCCTTGGAGGTGTCAACAACACCATAGACCAAGTGCCTAACCATTTGGGAAAATACGGTCAAAAACTCACAACCAAACTGAACACTGAAAACACACACATTGCAAACTGTAAACTAGATGTTGAATGATGCTTGTCCAACAAGCTTATTGCACACTTATCCCACACTAATCTACTGCAAAATCATTGAATCAAGTGATACAAAGTGCCAAATCAACCAATCAAGCAGTTTTTTTAATGATGAGGTTGTTTGATGGCTTGAACCAGAACATTATTGGAAATTCTACCAACAATATATGCACATAATACCTCTAGATTTGTAAAATGAAATTTGGTTTGTCATTCAAACTAAGAAAATATTCCATATATCCTGCTATAGGATCATAAAAACTAGATTCTATCTGCTGCCCCAACTCATTAACATATGCTCTCGGCTGTAGATTGTCACATCCCTGCTGTAAATCAAAACATCCGTCAATCCAAATATCCAAGGGTAGGCTTACCTTTTCTTCTTTGGGAGGAGGGAGAGTTTCCAAGCACTGCTTAGGATCTTGGAAATCATATGATCCAATTTGAACATCCAATAGTTCAATTTCATTTTCTAATATTTCAACAACTAAACCAAGAAAACAATTTTTACTTTCATGTGTGAGTCGGCTGGATTTCAAACAACGAAATACTGATGTTGAGAAATTCTGATCAATCTGAAATTTTGCTAACTCATTCCTTAAAATTAGTAATATTTCACCAGATAAAGAATTTGCCACATACCCTGTCATCGTGATTACCATCAATGATTTGAAATATGGATTCATTGGCAGTGAAGTCGCTCTAAAATTTGAAGCTTGGGATCTTGAACAGTGGAGTCACTAGGTGGATGATTCAACCTTCTTGTGTCCGACTGTTGTCCGCCATCAACAACTGGATCTAAGACATTTTCGTTCTTTCTTGAGGAATATAGATCTTTTGGTCCCAGGCAACGGCGCCAGTATGTTATAACTCCTTCGGATCTCCAAGCCTGAGGAAGAGTCTAGCTGAGGTAACCACATACCAATCTTTTGACTTGGTAGCTAGCCTTACCAAGCCGGAGAGGGCTCTCTCTCAAGGATCATAGCCAAGAGGGCTGGATAGATTACGATTTTAGGTTAGATATAGTAGCTCAGGGTTTGTTTGATTTGATTTGATTGGGGTAGTCACTACATGAGTGAATTAGGTTAGAGAGTGAACTAGGTTAGGGCAAGAGAAAATTAGAATTGCAGACATCTGATGGGGCAAGGTAGGCAAGTTACTTTAACACTTTGTAGCATAGTGTTGAAATGGTTTAGACTGGTGAGGTGCTAAAAAGAGCATGGAAATCATGAATTCTTTTTAAACTGAAGAAATGAAACAATTTATGATGATTTTCCAAAAACAAAGCATGGAAGATGAATTCTTCTTATCACACCTTGAAAAATCAAACATATTTAAAGTGAAATGGATCATTAAAGGTACAAAACATTCACACATATGTGATTGAAGAGGAAACAATATCAAAATGCCATGCCACAGGAATCCCACCAAAATCGCTGCAAATCATCCAATATATTTCATGCCAAAGTCTGAAACACTAGTAAAACATCCAATAGAGTCCACCCTATAGAATGACTGAAAAATTACATGATATAGGCCTCAAACCAACTCATCCTAGCCTGAGGGGTCGAATCCATGAGAGGAGGATCAGTTACAACAAAAATTGAACTGATAGCTAGAGTGTAGGGTGGCCAAAGTGACTCATCCCTAACTTAAGTGAACTGATTCATTACATCTCATGGAGGCCATTTACCTAATGTACTTACCCTAGGTAATAGTAAAAACATGATAAATACATAAATCATATCAATTACATTAGTAAAATATTGATTTCCCATAGGTAAAAATCAAATTTGGAGAAGAACAGTGAAAAACTAGGCCAATTGTCAAACACGCAGCGCCATCTTCAGACCCACTTTTTCCTACCTTCCTATTGTCCAAATTGAGTCCAGGATAACTCAATGGAAATATTATCCTATCTAGTTTCCAAAATAGCCTTTTTTTTTCAAAATGGGCTTGATTTTAACCCCCCCGCCACAACTCCATTCTCCCAAGATGAGTCAAAAAATGCAGAATGAGGGTACAAAATGTAGAAACTTTTTCTACAATTATCTAGCTCGCTCTGATACCATGTAGAAACTTTTTCTACAAATCATCTAGCTCTGATACCATGTAGAAAATTTGAATAATATGACACATATTCACAGAGATTATCCTGATTATACACTTATAAGCGGAACATGCATAATACATAACCTCCTTTACGTTGATCATCAATTTACAGAAGCAGAAACATTCACAGGCACACATAGAAGCATCAATCAAACTCATAAACACAGTATGTATCCCGGGGAAAGCATCTCGCTAAAAACCCCACACTATATGTATATTATATTGATTGAATCATGTAACAATACACAACATAATACTTCTCACAAGTATCTCCACCTGTTACACACAATACAGCTCAGATCTGATCTCCAAATCTATTCCACTGCTTGCTTGCCTCCACTGCTCAATACCTGCTCAAGAACTGATGAGAATGGCTTCCCAAACTCGTATTTCACCTCAAAATAATCACTCACACTTTGTTGGACGTGAGAAAAGGCTACAATACTAGGCAAATACGAGAGCAAACTCATTGGCATACTCAATCCCTTGATTGTGCAAGATTTGGTGCACAACTATAGTCACAATTGATAATAATCTGATTCTCTAACACCTGTCCCTGTTGAACTGAACATGCACTGACATGCAACTGAGTTAACTGATGTATTCTATAGTTGTATTATGAGTTAATAACTTGCGAAATAATTAATAACTAATTCACCCAACTCATCTCTAGTCTATTGATCAGTTAGACTAAATACAACCAGTTTAACAAAGCTAAACTGAACACAACTCCATCAACTGCACCTCCAGTCCACTAAACTCAACTCACTTGAGTTCTAACTGAAGTCTTGCATGCAAATATTAGTCATCCCATAGGTAACCACGTGTTTCCCTCTAGGATCTGCATGTACCACATTCGTAGCTCATCCTGAAGTGCTCCAAGAGAATAAGATCAAGTTTATAGTCCAAATATTATTATGAGACAATAATATTTGACTTTTCTATTTTTGACAGCCAGTCTAAAAATAGACTTTGATCACTCACACTGTGATCACTCACACTTTCATCAAAAATAGAAGTCCATATATTTTTCCCAACTTGACCAATCATCCATAAACAACAACCTGCAATCCATAGACATGATCCATATGTCTAAAAATAGACATAGTCTAAAAATAGACTTGCGCCAAAAATAGCCTGCGGGCCCACTTAGTGAAGGCGACTCTTTTCACTAAGCTCCATAATCTTGTTGCACTCTCAACAAGCATTTATTGTTGCACACTTTTCAACAGTCCCTCTCAACAAGAAAGGCTTCCTCTCAAACCCGATCCTGTAACTCTGGAATGTTCTCCATGCAACACATCTGGCTGGTCCACTTGCTCTGTCATCAAAGTCTCTAAATGCTATTGCCTCTATCGACTGAAACTCTACATCTATGTGCTCTTCAGTATCTGACTGCTCTAGCCTCTGTCACTTTGATCTCTGACTGCATCCGTGCTGCTGCTGGTTCTATCTCCCAGCATTGCATCCGCACTGCACCTCCCAACTGACCTCCCTGTTGGGATAGAAACACCCTCTGATGCTGAAGCTCTACCTGCTGCTGACAAGTGCTCCCTCTCTGACATCTACGCTACTGCAACATCTCCATGCATCTCGCACCATTGCACACCTCTCTGTGCCACCTAGCACTGTGCAAAACACTTGTGCCTCTCGCATTGCTGCAACCTACTAGCTATGCACTGTCCTGGGATTCCCTGCACTGTCGCTCTCTCTATCGCTCCATCCGCATCTGTCTCTACCCAATCAATCGGTTCCTGCTACTACACATTGGGGCTCCTGTAGCAAGGTCTCATCCAAGAGGTTGGGTACCTCAAGGATCTTGCCCCTCCTCCTTGGGACGATCAATCCACATCACCCCACCTCCTACCTGGAGGTATGGCTGCATGCGATCCCTCAGCCCACCTGGCTCGAAGTTTCCCCCTACTGGAGGTCTCTGGATGAGTAGATGTCTCTACTCGATCTCCTCTTCGCTTCCCCTGTTGTGGCTCCTCCACAACCTCCTGAAGCTGTTGCACCAATCGTGGCTCCTCCACAATCGTCTGAGACTTCTTCTGGCTCTGCATGTTGAGAAGTAATATACGCTCCCTCTCAACCACCAAATCTCCATCAGTTGCCTCGCTACTCAAGGCTTTGCATGCATCTTGAACCTCAAGAGCATACAGGTTCCTGACCCGTAAACCAATCTCATGACAGCAAAAGCATCTCACCTTCGACTTTTCAACCTTCTTCCCATCACTGGAAGAACTAGATTCAGAAAGAGAAACCTTCCCCTTCCCCTTCTTCGCCTTACTCGCTAAGGCACAGTTCTCCTCATCCTGCATAGATGAAGGACTGTCTCTGGTGCTCCATCTAATCTCCTCCTGCATCAAATCCGACCATAGTCGTTCCCAATTTGGCAGTTTCTCCCTTCCATTCATCGAGTCCTAGTAGCTATACCAACTCTTAGGAAGGTCAAGGAGTGCTAGACTCACCATCCTCATCCGACAGTCACCCCCACAGTTCCCAGTTCATCCCGGCATTGGGTGAACTTCGTGAGATACTGGGGCATACTGTCTCCATTCTCACACTGAATGTTTCTGAGTTTCGCTCTTGCTTTGGAATTAAATTCGAATTCCAGCAGCTAAAAACTCAACTGCTTCCGATCTAAAATTCGTGAGAACAAAGTATTTCTTGTACAGAGATTGACTGTATGGGCATTCATCGGATATCTCACCTTCCAAAAGAAGGATGAATCCAGAGGCTACCTGGCCCGATTACAGACTTTGCCTGAAGAAATAAAATGTAAACACTTTCTGAATAATAGATCTGATGATCAATCCTTGCTTGATATCTTGTAAAAATATCTTCTACAAATCAAGCAGCTCCGATACCATGTAGAAACTTTTTCTACAATTATCTAGCTCGCTTTGATACCATGTAGAAACTTTTTCTACAAATCATCTAGCTCTGATACCATGTAGAAATTTTGAATAATATGACACATATTCACAGAGATTATCCTGATTATACACTTATAAGTGGAACATGCATAATACATAACCTCCTCTACGTTGATCATCAATTTACAGAAGCAGAAACATTCACAGGCACACATAGAAGCATCAATCAAACTCATAAACACAGTATGTATCCCGGGGAAAGCATCTCGCTAAAAACCCCACACTATATGTATATTATATTGATTGAATCATGTAACAATACATAGCATAATACTTCTCACAAGTATCTCCACCTGTTACACACAATACAGCTCAGATATGATCTCCAAATATATTCCACTGCTTGCCTGCCTCCACTGCTCAATACCTTCTCAAGAACTGATGAGAATGGCTTCCCAAACTCGTATTTCACCTCAAAATAATCACTCACACTTTGTTGGACGTGAGCAAAGGCTACAATACTAGGAAAATACGTGAGCAAACTCATTGGCATACTCAATCCCTTGATTGTGCAAGATCTGGTGCACAACTATAGTCACAACTGATAACAATCTGATTCGCTACCACCTGTCCCTGTTGAACTGAACATGCACTGACATGCAACTGAGTTAACTAATGTATTCTATAGTTGTATTATGAGTTAATAACTTGTGAATTAATTAATAACTAATTCACCCAACTCATCTCTAGTTTATTGATCAGTTAGACTAAATACAACCAGTTTAACAAAGCTAAACTGAACACAACTCCATCAACTGCACCTCCAGTCCACTAAACTCAACTCACTTGAGTTCTAACTGAAGTCTTGCATGCAAATATTAGTCATCCCATAGGTAACCACGTGTTTCCCTCTAGGATCTGCATGTACCACATCCGTAGCTCATCCTGAAGTGCTCCAAGAGAATAAGATCAAGTTTATAGTCCAAATATTATTATGAGATAATAATATTTGACTTTTCTATTTTTGACAGCCAGTCTAAAAATAGACTTTGATCACTCACACTGTGATCACTCACACTTTCATCAAAAATAGAAGTCCATCTATTTTTCCCAACTTGACCAATCATCCATAAACAGAAACCTGCAATCCATAGACATGATCCATATGTCTAAAAATAGACATAGTCTAAAAATAGACTTGCGCCAAAAATAGCCTGCGGGCCCACTTAGTGAAGGCGACTCTTTTCACTAAGCTCCATCATCTTGTTGCACTCTCAACAAGCATTTCTTGTTGCACACTTTTCAACACAAAAATGAATTGTGATCTTGCAGGAAACATTTGGAGGTCTTCCTCAACTCCAAATTGATCTCATGATAGCTCATTGGAAATATATTTCTATCTAGTTACCATTTGACTCATAAATAAAGTCATTTGGACATTCCATCTAAGCAAAAATTAATTTTCCCAAGGTCGTTCCAGAAGTGCAACAACTCCCTTGTAGCCACTGTAGTTTTGAAGTTTCTCCAAAACCATAATACCTGTGTAAAACCTGAAGGCGGCTTTTCATCCTTGGAATATTATGGATAAAAAACTCTCTCACTTTTTAAAATTAATCTTTTTTTGGTTGGAAACATACTTTGAAGCAAAGCTGGCCCTATGTGTGGCAAATGATTTGTCCCTTGGAATGACTTCTTGAAAAATGATAGAGACATGATGTTTATGAGTTGGAATGGCCTCATACTTGATGAAATGACCTCCCTTAGGCCTCCTCCACTGAAATGTCTCTGATTCCATAGCCAACGCTAGCTCAGTGGGAGAGGAAATTAGGATTTAGTGTAGGCAAAATAGGGGATTTGGGAAATTTATAGGAATGAAGGGAAATAAAGGGGATAGGTGGCTTCTAAATTCTTAGGAAAATTTTTGGAGGTATGGAGGGATGTTAGGAAGTAAGGAAAACTAGATTTTTAAGGATTGAGTGAGGAGAAGGGGTCCAAAAGGGCGAAACACATGCCTAGTCTAGAAAAGTGTCAAAAGTGTAGCAATAGGCTAGGGTTTGTAGAAAAATGATGATTTTGAGGGATAGGAGTGATGGGAAGTGTTTATGAAGGTATATTAAGGATAGGGGAAGGCATAAGAGTATCAGGATACAAGTTTTGTTGATGATTTAACCATGAAGGTCATGAAACCAAGAAAAATTTCCTCAAAAACCCTGGGAGAGGGAAATGAGAGGAATGGGCATGGGAAAAGGTCAAGGGAGGTAGATGGAGTGTAGGCGAGTGAGGTTTTTTTACTATGGCTACCATTAGTGAGTAAATTTTTAAATGAGGACCTAGGTGGAATAAAAAAAATTTTCAGAATGGGGCCCTAATATGAGATAAAAGAGGAGTTTTGATCACTGATGGCAGTATGCAAATACTGACACTAACAGACGACACACAATCCTTCTGTCATGGCTACTCAACACTATAGTATTGTTGAAGATATTTTCCAGGATACTTGTTCCATGTATGCATTGGAGGTCTTGCAAAGATTTCCCTAGCAATGCAAAGCCTTGTTGTCTACCATTGGTGGAGTTGATCCATCTGACTCCAATCTCATCACCTTTAATGTCAATAAAGTTGCAACTCATCTTTCACACCAGATTGCTTTCCAGATCATTATGAAAATTTACAATTGCAATATTCATCTCACTTTGGTGGATGAGGGCTCTTCCATGTGTGTTATGTCTGTCTCCTACTGGAAGGCCATAGGATCTCCGGCGCTTGTCGCATCCAACACAACTCTCAAAGCTTTTGATGGACACAATTTTGTTCCAAAGGGGGTTCTTCCGAATTTTTCCATTGAGTTAGGAGGGAAAATTGTCCATGTTGATGTCGAGGTTGTCGATGACACATTAGATTACAACCTACTCCTTGACCGTAGTTGGTTTTACGCGATGACCGTCGTTTTCTCGTTTGTTTTCCGTTTACTTTGCTTTCCTCATGAAGGTAAGATTTCCACTATCGATCAACTTGACTGTTGCATGCCATCTGCTCAGATTTCCACTACTAGGAATTTTGTACCACTCATGGGAAATCACCCTGATCAACTATAGAGTATTGGTGTGGGGCTTTTCAAAAGCTCATCTCTTATGGGGGTTTTTCCTCAACTCCCTCTGCCCAACGCTCCTTCTACTTCTACCACAACTCATTGCATATGATCTCTTTTGGCACATGTGGACACCATAGACCTCATGATCCTATGGAATTTAATCAAGATAGTGAGCCTCCTCTACCACTTGTTGTGGAATATACTATCTCTCTGACAGTCCCATAAGTACCTCCTGACGCTAGTTAGAAACTCCATCCTAATATGTAATATGATCAAGTTCTTTTGCCCACACAGGTCATCCCTTTGCCTGTTCCACATGACTCCCTCGATGACGAACCCCCTCGGCTAGTCCACTTGGAGGTCATGGATTCACAGATTAACCATCTTAGGGAGGTTACACCTCTTCCTGCCTCTAATCTCTCCGATGTGGAATGAGTGGAGCCTGGCACTTTAAATATTGAATCGATCCAAGGGGCATCTCCTTGGCCCTCGGAAATTCCACCCATGGACTGAGTCAAGTCTGGGGCTTATACTACCAAACTTGCCAACGAATTTCCCTCATCTCCTGTCGATGAGCGTCCTGTACCCCCTTTATGTTTTGATCCTGCTTTATGTCCTTAGGTTAATCTCGAGAGTACGACTATGTTAAAATGTTGATCAGGTGCTCAGAATTATGCTCAAAAGTCAAAGTGTCAGAATCTTTTCAAACTCAGCTTCAGATTGAAGAGATTGTCATTTTGAATCCAACGTGCAAACGACACTCAAATCCGAGTTTGTATCAAAAGATAGAGCAAGTCAAATTTCAAGTTTGACTTGTTTATGTGGCGGGATTGGATAATGTGGCAAGGGTTCCAGCGAATGGGGAAGCGCCAAGTGGTAGGTTTCCACTGGGTCCCGCATATCGAATATTGAAAAAATAAAGGATGCAGGTTGAATCGGCCCCCACAAATCGCACCGAAACCCTGCTATTATTATTTGTTACCATGATATGGTTCCGATTGCGATAAACTACCGGACATGATACTTTTATGTGTTGCAATTTAAAGTCCTGGTGGGTCCGTCATATCACACTGGTTAGGTCCCTGCAGCTGATTGCGATGAGCACCCAGAACGCGATAATCTTAAATACCACATTTTAAAGTCCCAACGAGTTCGCAATGCTGCAATCGCAGTGTTTCCATGTAACAAACCTTCGAGTTTTGAACTTGTCGATTGCAATGAGCGGGAGGTTCTAGACACAGGAATATTATGTGTTATAGTTCATTATTCCGTTGGGTTCGAAATACCACATCACAACGTTTGCTGTGTTAAAGAGCTTGAAACACTGTCGATTGCCAATTGCAATAAGGCTGATAACATATAGCCCACCGAATGACGAATTTCACGCTTCCTTAGCAGATTTTGGAGCAGAAAATGGGTTTTTGGTTGGTTTTTTAGAGCAATTTGTGGAACAAATAGTGAAGGAACTGGGAGAAGTCATAGCTTCTTCAGTTCTTATCCATTTGAGGGGCAAAAAGAGTCAATTCTAGCAATTTTGTTAATTCTGAACTCTTTGAGACAGGTTTCAGAGGCATCTGAACATTGTAAACACACTTTTGTTGTAATTTGAGCATAATAGAGAGACCCAAGCCATTGGAAGCTAGACCAAGGAAATGTATCCTAGGAGGGGTGATCTCCTTTATCATGTGCTTGTTGTGTGTTGTATTTTTATGTTCTTTGCTGTTATTTTGATGTTGTTCAACATATGTTTTATGTAAAAAAAAAATTCTAACATTTACATAAGAAACTCTCGTGGGAATCAGTTAATTAAGCAAAAGTATTGAATCCTTAAGCACTTGATAAGAAAATGATTAGCATCTTGGGTTTTATTCTGAATGGGGAATTAGCACAACATTACTAATATGCTCCATTTTAGATCAAGTTTTTATCAGAGCATTGGTTTTTGCTTACTAGATTTGTTTTCTGAAAGAAGGGTTTAATTGTTTGCAAGTTTATGTCATGTTTACAAGGTTAAAACTCAAAAGAGGATAAGGGAAGTTGGTTGAAAGCCCTAAAATTGGATCAAGTGGAAGAAGAGAAAGGTTGCAAAGTCTTCTACGCCAGTACATCCTCAAGTTGCAGTTGAGTCTCCTGAGATTATGTCTCATGAAGGAGAACCTATCATGAGAGAAGATGAGAAGACCTTCAGAAAGGATTTCTTTGATATGACATAGATGGCTAAGGTCCTCTATGAAGAGAGGAATAGCAGGTTGAAAGGAGAAATTCCAAGCATACCAATCGAGATGGCTCTTCAGGAGGAGGTAATGGAAAAGAAGATAAAGGAAAATGAGGTGATGGGAATGGAGGCAAACCTCCACCATTTCCACCATCTTTTTCATTTTCTTCTTTGAAAGCATCTTCACACTCTTCCACAAATACCACCGTTACTCATACTCATCATCATTCTTCAAAAGGGGTTGGTAAATCACCTTTTTTGAAGCTTGATGTTAAATTCAAGTTGCCTATGTACAATGGAGAAGTTAATGTAGAGAAATTGGATAATTGGATTCATCAGTTGGAGGTGCATTGTAGAATTCAGAATCTTCAAGAGGATGATATCAAGATTTAGTTGACTTCATTGAGAATGGAGGGTGCAACACTTGTATGGTGGGAATCAAGGAATCAAGATGAGATAAAAAAACATGGTAAGATCTCTATTACTTGGTTTGATTTCGTTGCTGCTATAAGAAGACAGTTCTATCCTTTAGCTCATATGAAAAAAACTATCATGAATTGGAAAAAATTTAGATAGTTAAAAGGTCAAAATGTACAAGAGTATACTCAAGAGTTTAGGAAAAGAACTCTTATGCTAGGAGTAGACTTATAGTTAGAAGACACCTTGCTCAAATACATATGAGGGTTGCATTGCTATCTTCGACATACTATTCTTATGTTTAGTCCCACGAATCTTGATGAGGTCTGTGTTCAAGCTACAGGAAGAAGGTAAGAAGAAGCCATTTCAGAGTGGAGAAAAAGGGAAGAAATTTAAAGAAAAGCAGAAGAAAAATGTTTCTGTTAAGAAATAAGGAGAGAAACCCATGTGCAAGAATTGTTCCAAGGAGGGACATGCTGAAGTGCATTGCTGGAAGCTTCATCCAGAATTACAACTGTAATTTTGCACAACAAGACTTGGGTTCTGCCTCAGGAGATGAAACCAAGATTGCAACCACAGTCACTAAAGGAAAAGTTGTGGAAAAAGCAAGCAAAGAGGAAGACGTGGCAAGCACCAGCACAACAAATAACTCCCACAACGTTTCAAATGAGGAAAAACGAATCGATCTATTCCACATCTGAGTTATTTCCAAGCATACAAAAATTGATACGCTGTTTGACAGTGGATCTCAGGCCAACTTAATTTCTACAGATTTAGTCAAGAAGTTGAATCTGGAAATTGTGCCTCATCATAAACCATATCCGTTGGGTTGGATAACCAAGGATGCCAATTTTCAAGTCACACGAAAATGTGTTTTTAGGTTTGCAATCACTGCAAATTCATTGATGAAGTCGAATTATACGTTGTGCCATTGGATATTTCTGGGATTGTGTTGGGAAGTTCGTATTTGTATGACAAGAAAGCCGTTTTCCAAATATTTGAGAGAAAATATCATTTGTTCAAAAACGGAGTGGAGTACATTGTGAGATCCCATCGCAAAAAGCTTAGTCTATCTTTGGCAAGCGCAGGGGAAATGAAGCGACTAGTCAATTCCAGCAAGAGTCTCGTGCTTCTTAGGATCAAGCAGAAGAATGACTTCGAGTAGGAATCCTTTGCAGGCTGCGATGTGAAGTTGAAAGCTAAATTGATTGATGTGGTCAATCAATATGGAGAAATGTTTCAAGAACCAAAAGGATTGCCACCAAAAAGAGGAATTTGGCATGAAATTCAGCTACAGCGGGATTGTCCATTCCAAAATATTGGTATGTATCGAATGTCAATTTTGGAAAGCTTAGAAATTAAGAAACAAATCTAGGAATTGTTAGATAAAGGAGTAATTCATCCCTCTACTTCGCCATGTGGTTCACCAATTGTATTGGTACCCAAGAAAGATGGAACCTGGCACATGTGTGTAGATTATCAATCTTTAAATAAGATTACATTAAATAATCGATACCCACCGCCCAAAATAGATGATTTTCTAGATCAGTAGAAAAATGCAAAATATTTCACTAAATTAGACTTGAGAAGTGGGTATCATCAAGTAAGAATAGCTGAGGAGGATATTTGGAAGAGTGCTTTTAAAACCAAACAAGGATTGTTTGAGTGACTAGTTATGCCTTTCAGTCTTTGCAATGCTCCAGCTACATTTGTGAGAGTTATGAATGATGTTTTAAGATCATTTCTTGATGAATTTGTATTTTTCTGTTTAGATGATATTTTGATATTCAACAAATCACAAGAAGAGCATGTCAAAATGTTAGGAAAGTTTTGGATATCATGAGAAAATAACAATTATTTCTGAAGATGTCTAAATGTGAATTTGGGCCACAAAGTTGGAGGAGGTGAGGTGAAGATTGACCCCTCTAAAGTTTCGATCATTGTGAATTGGACAATACCCAAATCAATCACAGAAGTAAGGATTTTTCAGGGAGCAATGCAGTACTGGAGGAAGTTTATTGCTAATTTCTCCTCCATAGCAGCTCCACTACATGCGTTGACCAGCATGAAGGTTGTCTTCCAGTGGGGAGGCAAACAAAAAAAAACATTTTATGCTTTGAAACAAAAGATCAGTTCAGACCCAGTTTTAGCATTACCAGATTTGAAATAACCATTTGAAATACAAACAAATGCAAGTGACTACGCCATGGGTGCAGTTCTTTTACAACATGGTAAGCCCATTTCATTTCATTTTGATATTTTTAATGGTGTTTCTATTAACTATTCTAAATATGATAAAGAGTTGTATGCATTGGTGCAAAGTGTGAAGAAATGGAAGCATTATTTGATGGGAAAAGAAACCATTATTCACACTGATCATCAGCCTTTGCAATGTCTGCAATCTCAAACCAAATTGCAGCAGTCAAGGCACTTTCATTGGATGGGATTTTTACAACAATTCCACTTGGTAACTAGGTACAATAAAGGTATTTATAATAGAGTTTCTGATATGCTTTCTAGACCAATTGTAAATGTAGCCATTTTACTGAAGAATAATTCTGTTATGCTTGAAAGTTATGTTGAACAATATGCACAAGATGCTGACTTTTAAGAGGTATATTTAAACTTGAGTCAAGGCCACCAAGTTGAGGAATTAGACTACCATGTTCATGATAATTTGTTGTATCATCTGGGAAAGCTTTGTGTTCCACAGGGAGAGAGAGTAAATGCCACAAAGGAAGTGCACACTTCTCTTATTGCTGGACATTTCGGTGTAAGTAAAACAATGGAAAATCTTCAGAAGCATTTTTATGGGCCTCGTATGCTTGAAAGTGTGTCATGTTTTATCAGAGGTTGTTCATTGTGTGCAGTCAGTAAGCCTAGTAATAGGAAAATAGTATTGTACACACCACTTCTAGTGCTTTCACGACCATGGGAAAGTGTTTCTATGGATTTTGTAGGAGGTCTTTCTTTATCAAGGAAAAATCATGATTATTTGTATGTAGTCGTGGATAGGTTCAGTAAGATGTGCATATTAATGCCTTGTAAAAATAAAATTACAGCTGAACAAACTAAACTTTTCTTTCAAAATGTATGGGTTCATTTTGGATTGCCTACTTCTATTGTAAGTGATCATGATTCTCGATTTCTTGGGAATTTTTGTTCAAGTTTATGGAACTTGATGGACACCAAGTTGAAGAAAAGTATAGTCTTTCATTTGCAAACAGATGGTCAAACTGAAGTGGTTAACATGACAATTATTCATTTGCTAAGAATATATTGGAGTGAACATCCTAAGTTGTGGGATGAACAATTTCATTATATTCAACATGCTTACAACCGAGAAAAACACTCTTCTAACCTAACTTCCTCTTTTAAGGCATGTCATGGTTATTTGCCTAAATCACCTTTGGATTTCATCTTTGAGAAAGATGTAGTTGTAGATGGACATAGTGACATAGACAGAGCAAAGAAATTCATTGAGCAAATTCAGTTGATTCACCAAACAATTCAAGAACAACTAGAAAAGAGTTAAGGCAAGTATAAGGCAATGCATGATAAGCATTGTGTGGATCATTAATTTCAAGTAGGTGATGAATTTTGGCTATACATTAGCAAGGAAAGGCTTCAAGGTAAAGGTAAAAATCTGAAACCAATTCGTTATGGTCCATTTAAAATTTTGGAAAAAGATTAGTAATAATGCTTTCAAGATTGATTTGCCTTCATATATGCAAATCTATTCCATTGTTAATGTTGAAAATTTGAGATTGTATGAACCTCCTTTGATTGAAGGTCAATGAGAGAATGTTAAAATTCCATCTATTGAAGGCTTTTCTCTAGAATTCCTTGGTGTGCTTCAGCAAGACACTATACTTGATAGAAGGACAAGGAAAACTAAAAGGGGAAGCATTGATTTCTTCGGATGGGTCTCAAAGGTACACATCCATCAAAGGCCAAATGGATTGAAGAGGGGAAGGTGAGGGAGTAATACCCTCTTCTGTTAAATAACTAAATATAAATATTTTGAGGTCCAAAAGGCTTCTAGTGGGAGAGGAGTTATCAGGTGCTCAAAAATCAAAGTGTCAGAATCTTGTCAAACTCAACTTCAGATTGAAGAGCTCATCATTCTGAATCCAACAATGTGAACAACACTCAAATCCAAGTTTGTATGCAGAATATAGAAAAAGTTAAAGTTAAAGTTTTGACTTGTCTATGTGGCAAGATTGGATGACATGGCAAGGGTTCCAGCAAATGGGGAAGTGCCAAGTGGCAGGTTTCCATTGGGTCCTACATATTGCATATCAGAAGAAAAAAAAGGATGAAATTTGAACTGCCCCCCACAAATCACATCAAAACCTCGTTGTTATCATTTGTTACCACGATATGATTTCGATTACGATAAACTATTGGACACAATACTTTTATGTGTTGAAATTTAAAGTCCTGGTGGTTCCGTCATATCACACTGGTTAGGTCCCCGCAGGCGATTGCTGATTGTGATGAGCACCTCAGAGGTGATAATCTTATATCTCATGATTTAAAGTCCCAGCGAGTTTGAAATACTGAAATTGCAGTGTTTCTGTGTAACAAATCTTTCGGATGTTGAACTTTCCGATTGCAATGAGCGGGAGGTTCCAGATGTGGGAATCTTATGTGTTACAGTTCATTATTCCATCGGGTCCGCAATACCACATCGCAACGTTTGTTGTGTTAAAGAGACCGCAACACTGCCGATTTTTTATTGCAATAAGGCTGACCAAATATAGCCCGCCGAATAACAAATGTCATGCTTCCTTAGCATATTTTGGAGCGGAAAAGGGGTTTTTGGTTGGTTTTAGAGCAATTTGTGGAACAAATAGTGGAGGAACTGGGAGAAGTCATGACTTCTTCAGTTCTTATCCATTTGAGGGGCAAAAAAAGTCAATTCTAGCCGTTTTGGCAGTTTTGAACTCATTGAGACAGGTTTCAGAGGCATCTGAACATTGTAAACACACTTTTGTTGTAATTTTAACTTAATAGAGAGGCAAAATCCATTGAAAGTTGGACTAAGGAGACGTACCCCAAGAGGGGTGAAATCTTTTATCATGTGCTTTCTGTGTGGTATTTTGATGTTCTTTGTTGTTAAGTTGTTGTTGTTCAACATATGTTTTATGTAAAAATTGTTTCTAACATTTACATAAGAAACTCTCATGAAAATCAGTTGATTAGGCAAAAGTATTGAATCCTTAAGCACTTGATAAGCAAATGATAAGCATCTTGGGTTTGATTCTAAATGGGGAATTAACAAATCATTACTAATATGCTCCATTTTAGATCAAATGTCCCTGGCATGGTCAACCTTTCCGAATTCGGCAGTTTGACTTATTTTGGCATGGCCCCACATTGGTGAACCATATGGTATGTTGATGCCTCAAAATTTGCTACAACAGCATTGGGGATGACCACCTAGTCCAGACCTTAAAGAATCTCCTTTTCCATTTGGAATGGTGGTTACAACTGGTTTAACTGGGTCCAATTACCTTCTCTCAATCTCCAATGGATTAAAATATGACTTTCATCCACCAATGGAGAAGAGACATCAGACCAACCCTCTTGCTGATCAGGCAAGAAAGTGATCCTTAAGCTGATCTGGGGCTCAGCCAAGCCACAATTAAAGTTTTCCTCTTTGGGAAGAGGACTTCTAGGAATCTAGAATTAAATCTATATGCAAAATTATTCTAAAATGCAAGAAAAAAGACTAAATCCTAATCCTATCTCAATTAGGGTGATATAGATCTAACCCAACCGAGAGGAAGATATTTAAATGATTGAGATTTAAATATGTCTAGCTTATAATAACTATCAAGCTAACAAAGTAGCTTAATTAACTCACATTATGAATACCAAAACACATTTTGTTCAGAGACCTCTTAACTGAAATAATCAACGAACAACATTTAGGAAGTAGTTCACAAAATGATATCGATTGTTAAATCAACAATTCGAATAATTAAACAATAATATGAGGAAATAGTTTACAATATATCATTATTTGTTAAATCAATATTAACAGACACATTTCTAAGTAAATAGTTACTCATAAATCAAAATTCACCCCATAAAATCAGAGATAAATAATAACATATGATTGAAACAAATTACTCATACTGAGACTAATGCACAAATATGAATAAAATGACACATTCCTGCCATCATAAAATGAAACAAGTATTTAATACAATAACATTAGAATACCAATTTATTGAATCCATTTCTCTAGTTCTGGTTTCCAACAGTTCTCTATAATCTTTGAACTTTTGTTGTTACAACAAAAGCTGCAGTAGTGCAAGCTCTGTTCTCCATACATAATTCATAATGCAAAAGAAAAATCCTCAATAATTATAGATCTGAGATTTTCTCTCCTCTCACTTACAACTCTAAATCCCTATTACTATTGTACTTTTAGAATTCCATAATTGCAGAGGGGAGAAGCCCCTTGATACATTCTACAATCTGCTATTTATAATATTTACAAAGGAATTCTCAACAAGAAAGTTTGTTGAAGAATAAATCCGCTCCATCCATTCTCATTAGCTCAAAATTTTATTCTTCTATTGTTGGAGCATTCCCATTGATTGAGATCTTTTTCTTCTCATCTCTTCAACCATTTTCCTGCAAACCAAATCAAAACTAAATAAAATGGAAAATAAAATCAAAATACCAAATCTGAAATTTAAAACAAATCCAATCAAAACTTAGTTACATAATTAAAATAAAAGAAATATGAGATTTCTATTGATGTCTGTGAAGATTTAATTGGTCAAGGGGAACATTGACGAATGGATCTGCACTTAGAAGAAGTCGTGAGCAAATGAGAATGCAGAAAATTAGACTCAAAAAGTTAATTTTATCAAAAACTCGGAGCTTGATCTTCTACTAGATTTTAGACCTAATAAATGATAAAATCTAGAAATGAAAATACTTCAGAAATGTTTTCCATAATTTTATCTTTCCAATGAGCCATTTTAGGCCTTATTTGGCTAAGTAGAACTCGATTTATGAGCTTTTAAAATTTGTATATTAAAATTGCCAGAATTATGGAATTTTTGTTGATTGAGCTAAAAATCAAAATTTTTAAATTAAAATCTAACTTTAAATTAAACTATAGTCATTAAGTATTAATGCTAATTAATTACATCTATATTATTAAACTTAATTAATTATAATTAATTAATAAAAATGATTTAAAAATTAATTAGAATATAATATAATATAATTATATTAAAATTATAATATAACATAATATGTTACAAATTATATTAATAAAATTCAAAACTCAAATTAATATTAAAAACCCAAACTCCTTATACGTATGGTAAGTGGGAGGCTTATGGAAGAGTGTGAACGTGGAGGATGGGGAGAGTATGGAGGGATAACGGAGGAGTTAATGGAGGGATAAGGGGTGTGGTAAGGTGGAAGGGAAGTGATGTGAGGGTAAGATAAGGTGAGTGAGTTGGGAAGCATAAGGAGTTATAACAAAATCGAAAAACCCATTGCATTTTTTTTTATTGTAATTTAGCAATTGAGGAGTTTAGTGATATTGTGATTTGCGATATCACAATTTTACAATCACAAATATTGTTGGAAGAAAGAGAAGGGATGTGAAGTGGGATCTATTTGAATTGATAATCTTACAAAATGGATTACAGCCACTTTGTAATTTTGGGATTTTGAGTTTGACAATTTGTTTTAAAATAATAAATTGGAGTAAATTACCAAGATCCCAAAATATTTTTCAACTGATGTACAATTTAGCTGGGTCATTTTATAGGACTGTTAGTGAAAAATGAAAAAATTAGTAAAAATTAACTAAGAGTTAATATTCACAATGAATGACGATTTTAATTGCAAAAATTTGAAATATCATACATTTATTTACATTTTTTAGTCTAAGCAAGAAAATGATCAAACTTCAAAGGAGTGTTATTTACAAATCGATTGACCAAATGAGGCGAAACAAGTATCGATGAAAAGCTAGTGAAAAGTCAAATTCAATGAAACAATCAAAATAGAAATCCGATGAAAAATGAAAAAACGAAAAAATTGTAAGACAATTAACTTAAATGAAAAATAAAAGATGCGTAACCAAAAATTAATATAAAAGATCCCCATTATTTGAGTCAATAATTCAAAGATGAGGTTGTTGGGTTTTCCCTACAACAATGGCGACATACTAGGAAAAACTAGTTATCTCTAGTTAAAGATAATGAATTTTAATTTACCCAAAAGTTAAAAATAATGGAAATCACTAAACTGTCTAACCATAAAATATTTCCATAGGGCCACATAAATAGATTAAGCAATATGAGTGTGTAAATGTAAGTACTCAAAGAATACTTGAGTGAAAGTGATGAATCCAAATTTGGAAAAAATTATTTTAAACTATCTCATATGATAATAGAACAAGGTAGAGATAAAGAGTTTTTGATAAAGCATATATCCATTTTATGATTGTACCCCAATGAAGTTGTCTTTATGCCATACAAGCCTAGTCCCCCTGCTAGTGAGCTTCCATAGCCCCTACGGGTTTACATGTATTTCTCATGCTTCCTCTTTAATCACCCTTTTAATAAGCGCATTTTTCAAGATTTTAGTTTACGATGTATTTGAGTGAAAGAGGTGGGATGCTAATAGAGATTTGTGATTGATGGACATAATACTTTCATAATTTTTACTTCAAATTATTTCCTTAGAACTATCAATAAGAGGCTTTTATGCGGAGAAGTGGGAGGGATTCATTGTGTTAAACTCAAACCAGCTCTTTTCTTGAAGAAGTAAACTCAATTACTTAGAAAGGATGTGTGTTCTTCCATGAAAAAGATTTAAAGCAAGAGGGATTTATGGTTCCATAAATATATGTCTTTAATAATAAATGAAACTCACTGAAATAGATAGCGTTAAGAAATTTCCCATGTATGTTAATTGTTGTCGGGTAAGGAAAAAGTATTTCGCATAAATCATGACAGAGTCATCAAAATCAAAACAAAACTGAAAGCAAAAGGAAAATGATTCTTAAACTAAAGTAAGAAAAGAAATCAACAAACAAAATTAAAATGAAGAAGGCAAAAAGTGAAAGAAAAACCCAAATTTAAAAGATAAATTCCAATAAGACTAATTATACAAATGTCTCAATCAAAAGAGATAAAAGAAAATAAGCATATGTACGTTCCTTCCAATGTTGAGATTTTTATTTTTATTTTTTTATTTTTATCTTGCAGAGTTATAATAAATGAGACTCTCAAAATGGAGAGGGTGAATAGCAGTGATGATAGATAATATGCTAAATGATAAGCCTCTATTTGCTGTAAACTTTCTTGTTTCGAAGCACCTGCAAAAAACATCTTAACCATTTTTTGACAAAAGTAATGCTTAAATGAAGAGTTAAAGGTTCAGAAACTCACCAGTTTAGCTGATTTGAGGAGAATCGTTAGTGCTTCTCTCAATAATATCAAAGAAAATTGAAAAAAAGAGAATGAACTCAACACTGATTTGGTAGAGGTGTGAAAGGTTCATGAAGACCTATAAAACAGAGTTCAAGATCAACAAAAACTAAAAACAATAGTAAGTAATGAAAATAAATGAAAGCGGGTACATGAAACTTACCATTGGAGAATTGCATTTAATCTTACTTGAGAGGTATCATTTTCTCCAACAAAATATAATTTATTCCTTTAATTAAAATTAAAAGCATGAAGAAATTTTATTGACCCAAAATCATCATTTATTAAATTTAATCTAAAGCGAGCAGTAACCTAGAATCATGCAATGCTTTATGTCCAAGGAATCTGAAAATAAAAACAAATCCATCAGAAATAAGAATGAAGATATGCTTCTTAATGAATTGCAATGATGAATGTTCTCTTAATATTACAAGTTTCATATCAACTCCATGTTTTTCATAAATTGGTCAGAATTAAAAGCAAATCTAAGATAATGAAATAAAAATGTGTATATGGGGAGGTTTTGAATTAAATATAGAGTGATATATCTAAAACTTAAATTTAAGATAAATCAAAAATGATTTAACCATGTTGCAAATGTCTTATCAATTTCTTTATTATCCGAGAGTGCCTTAAAGTATTTTATGCAGGACAACGCCTCATCGGATGTTTTACATCGCAAATTTCTTTTCCACGCTTAATCATTAAGCTCTTAGATTTACCTTTGTCGATATGTGATTGAGTGTTATGCAAAGTTAAAATATAATGGCAGATAGGCATATATTGTAGTTTATCGCATCAGAGGATGTCAAGACAAGGCATCATTTGAGTTTTACGATGTGATACAAGCGTCGCGATAGCGGGATTGCGATATGAGCATATGCGATGGGAAATTGCAATGGAACGATGTTGAGATTTCCTAAAATAAGAGGAAGTTGTAAAAAATTTCCTTTCGTCTTTCTGGGAAGAACTTTGGAGTCATTTCATTTAGCTCTATGAGTTATGAAAAAATCGAGTCGTTCTTGCCCGTAGACTCATTCGTATCGGACAGCGATCTAGTCGGAACAAGATAGGAAAAAAGAGATGTATCCGGATATCAATATTCCATTTTCTATAGATTTACTACCCAAGGATCTCATTCGTCATGAGGAAGAACAAAAATCTTTTATCCTGTGGGGATGAATCATTGGGAGGAGTAGAAACAGAAGAAGAATGAATCAAGATATCTGAAACCAACTAGTGTTTATAAAAGATTCTCAGGGATTTCTAGATATACGACTCGGAAAAATCGACAAAATACACCTATTCGATTGGAATCAAATAACCCTTTTAAATTTTGAATCAATTTTGACTTACAATCATAATTTATTCAAGAATGAATTTGGAGATCAAATCATTAGACAGCTAGGGCTTATTCAATTACGATAGCTCGTCCAAGATGCAGAGCAACAAGGTTCTGTTTCAGAGAAATATGAACCTCAATTCGAATCTACTTTCGAGATACCCTCTGCAACGTTTGGATCTACTTCAACTCTGCAATTATAGATCTATCATTGGGATAATCTATCCCATTTCGATTCGGAAGTACGGTGCCAAGATTACCAACTCTTACTTCTTTGTTATATTGTTCAATCTGTTTCCGTATAATACTACTAATTTCGTCGAGTCTAATACTTCCCATTAGCACCTATAGTAGCAAGATGAAGAAGATTGTTATTGATAAAAATATAGTGGTCCTCCCCCCATATTAGTACGATAATTTGTTGATGAAAAATAAACAGTGTATTGCAAATCACTTTTTTGCTTTTCATGTGAATAAAAATTTTCATTGGGAAGAATGGCTCGGGCAGAAGAAAATAGCGAAAAAGATTATCCCTAGGGTCAATACCAACAGGAATGTATAAACCAATGCTTCCATAGATTTGATTTGTTCATAATTTACATTCCGAGAACGTGGCGCAATGACATATACCATTGTGGTAGCAAAAACTGCGGATTCTCCCGCTACATTACAATATCTCGCCCCTTATACAGGAGCAACTTTGGTGGTATATGGACCTTCGTTGCTCTTCACGGTGCTTTCGGTCTAATAGGTTTCATGTTACATCAATTTGAACTTGCTCGATAACCGCGCATTCCACTTCGATCGTATATATCCTCAATATCTATTCGCAATATGGGTTTCTAACTCATTGGTAGAGTACTCGACTTTTAAGTGCGACTAAGATCTTTTACAGAGGGATTGACCCCATTGTTAACCCTGAATTGGTCGGAATATTCAGACTTTTTGACTTTTCGTGGAGGATTAAATCCAGTAACGGGGGGTCTGTGGTTGACCGATACTACGCATCATCATTTGGCTATTGCAGCACCTGGTTCAACAGCTCCTGGTGCAACAGCGAGTACCAGCTTAACCTGGGGAGGTGGTGATTTGGTGACAGTAGGTTCCAAAGTGGCTTTCAAAGTAGGAAAGGCTTTTATACAAAATACACTTAGAAGAAATTCTCCCATGAATCCTCTATCTACCAAAAAGGAATTATGGAAGAAAAGGTTTCGTTATTTGTCCGAATGTGGACTAGTTTGACATTGGGACAGATGATGCTCAGAGTACTATATAATGATCTAGATGCATGGGTTGAGTGTAGCAATAGGTCTGTAGCAGGTGCATCATTCCTTCAGGTAGTATCAGAGAATAACCATATCAAAGATTGGAACTATTAGGAAAATGAAACGTCGATATTATTCTTGTGATAGCGGGAATGCGATAGATGACATGGCTCATTGGTGGGACAAACTTTGTATTTTATAAGAGATCAACGATCAGAAGTTTTGAGTATGAGATATTACCATGTATGGTACACTGATATGCGATGAAGAACGAACCCGATAGTTTTATTATATAGATTTAATTTCATATCGAATCTAGGACATCGGAACTTTTAAACATGTGCCTCAACCGAAATTGTGATTTTATGAGCAGATGCGATATATTTTAAAACTGAATTTAAATGTCATACCAGGTCCAAAGTTTTATGGATATCGTAATATTGGCAAAGTCATTTATCAGAAATTGTTGATTCAGGATATCAGAGAAATTTGAAGTATGCTTATTTGAGAACCTCCGATATGCAAAATGCAATATGAGACGTGACATTTTGTGGGGCCAACAACTTCTTAAAGTATTCAATTAAAAAGAAGGCAACCAACTTAACTTTTCATTTTAACAAAACCCCGTTTAATAATTTAATTAACTGTAAAGAGTATTCAATCGGAAAAAGATGTTATCAGAACTTTCTTATGAGGAGAGTTGCGATTTTGTAATGATTTGATATGAACCTTTTGGTAATTTATTATTATCGGAGTTTTAATGAATATAAACAAACTTAAAACAGTGCTCAAATTCAGATGAAATAATAATTACTTCCCTGAACATGAAGCATATTTAGAAAAGGTCTGGCTGCTTTCTTATCTTAAGTTTCCACAAGTCGATGAAGACCTAGAAGAAAATTGACTATAAATTTTACGACATGAATCTTCAATTTCTCCCATGTTCAGTATCATCTATTTATTTGATCTAAAAAATGATAAGTAATGAATTTTTATATTGCATCCACCTCAAATTTACATCGAAAGACAAGAGTGGTTAAAACGAACTCTTTTTGAAATAATTGTGAATAAAAAAATTGTCAAACTATAAGAAATTCATGGAATTTCTTCATATATATGATCAATGTGATGTTTTTTTTGCAAAACAAGACAATTAAGGGCTTCCCAAATATGTATGATCTGATTATTCAAGAATTTCTAAAATATTCTAAGCTTCCTTTACAAAAATGAAAAGTGGATGCCTAGAAGAAATTGGATTCATTACTTGCTTATAAAAAACGTGCAATAATGAAATAAGTGCAAACAAAAAATAAATCTAATCTAAATTAATATATTCTTATTTCTAACTTAATGAAGGAAACATGACTAAGTATAGTCATACTTCTAATGTAACCATTTAAAAATTTTAATTCCTACCTGTATGTACATGTCAAACATTAGTAATAAAAATACAAATAAAATTAAACTAAGAAAGATAAATCTGAAAGCAGAGTATACATTACTTGCTAATATATTTACAGATAGAAACTTATTTACAATTACCATATCTTGAAATGTCCTTTCCAATTGAATTTCAATTGGATCCTAGAAATTTGGATGGATTTCCATTATTGATTGGAAGACGTTAAAAAGAGAAAATGACAAGCCAGATTATGAAAAAGAGTTTTTAGATAGAATGGTCTACATAAATTTATTAGTGTTATGTGCAAGTGTTAAATTATTAACAATCTTCTATGTAGAAAAAATCTCCAAACATTTTTCAAATGGGTCAATGAAAAATTGATGAAAATATGTTAGATACAATGGAGGATTATTAATTAAATTAAATTGTTGGTTATATTATGAAAATATTTTCTCTTGTTGGGACTGCTTTCGGGAAGAAAGAAGTAATTGATAAGAAATTAACATAATTTGGAATTGGAAGAGAAATAACTCTTGATGTTCGCAATTATAATTGGAAGCTTCATATTCCCATTCAGGCAATGCATCAATTGAGTGTTCAATATTGAACTGCTCGATATGCCAACACAAAGTATCTAAAAATTGAAAACTAAAAACAGGAAAATAAATCTGAATTTAAGCAAAATACGTGAAAGACAAATAACAAAATCGAATCATAGTTTACACTAGCGTTACAATTATTGTGACAGCACAATTGAGACTGACTTAAAACAATTTCCTTTTCACAAGACTTGGTCATAATAATATAATTTGAATGATTGCTAATATCAACTTGTGAATTAGAAAGAGAATTATGACTCTGAATAGGAATGAGAGCTTGATCGTCATATAAATCATAGATTGGAATGGTTTCTTGAATGCTGAAATCATGAGTATGATTAATTGTTTGAAAATGAGAACTGTTTGAAACAATTTCTGAGTTAGATTTTTCTCCATTTTCGCATGTGATTTTAATTTGCTTATGAGGATTCTCATAAGCAGAAAATAAATCAACATTCTCCTAATTATCATAAATGATTTTAGGATATTCATTAGAATTCCTTTCACATGTTCATTAATGGCAGAAGAATGATCAATAATTAATTCTCTATTTTGATAAAAGCGAATTGGCAATTCATGTAGATCAACTTCTCTATTTTCTGAAATAAAATTATTGCAAAGAGGGAATAAATTGATATCAACAAAAACATCAAGATATAGATAGAAATGAGAATAAGATGCAATGGATTTAAAAGTGTCTCTATTGAAAAACTCTTGTGCATTCTGTTCATTGTAAATTTCAGATTTAAGATCATTTACTTGGCTAATTGTGCTTCTTGAAGAATGTTGCTTTGTTATTCTAAATTTGACATTTTCTCATCATAAAAAAATTCAGAAATTTGTACAGTGGATTGCGTGTTATTGGAAACTTTAATCACTACTTGTACTTGCTAATTTATGCTCTGATATTTTATAAATTTAACGCACAGTAATTTTCAAATTTCAAAGTGGTATCTTCTCCAAGATTGTTGCTAGTATCTTCTTGCGGTTGATTAGCGAAATTTTCCATGCTTTGAAATATTGATTTATTAACATGACTATCATTAATATCGTAAACGGTGTGTATTAAATTTAAGAATTTATCATACATGGCCAAAGCCACTTCATCATGATTGATATGCACCTCTATGTTGGAATTCTCAATTATGTTAATAAGGAATTTGAAGGGGATTAATCAAAGCTTCGAATAATTCCACATGGATTGTGAATGGGAGGAAGAGAGAAAATATATTCAAACCAATAGAATAAACTTTTAAAATAAAAATACTCCAAAGGACAACAAGTCTTCAGGCCCTCCTTCTAGCGTAAAAAATGTTGATGCCTCGGAATTCGCTGCAACAACATTGGGGATGACCACCCGGTCTGGACCTTAAAGCAAATCCTTTTCCGTTTGGAATGGTGGTTCCAATAGGTTTAACTAGGTCCAGTTACGTTATCTAAATCTCCAATGGCTTAAAATATGACTTTCATCCACCAATGGAGAAGAGACATCAATCAACCCTCTTGCTGATTAGGTAAGAAAGTGATCCTTACGTTGATATGGGGCTTCATCCAAGCCACAATTAAAGTTTGCCTCTTTGGGAAGATGACTTCTATGAATCTAGAATTAAATCCACATGAAAAAAGGTATTCTAAAATGCAAGCAAAAAGAACTAAATCCTAATCATATCTCAATTAGGCACATATAGATCTAACCCAACTAAGAGAAAGATAATTAAATGATTGAGATTTAAATATGTCTGGCTTATAATGAATATCAAGCTAACGGAGTAGTTCAATTAACTAACATTATGAATACCAAAACACATTCTATTCAAAGACCTCTTAACTGAAATAATCAACCAACAACATTTAGGAAGTAGTTCGCAAAATGATATTGATTGTTAAATCAATAATTCAAATAACTAAACAACAATATGAGAAAATAATTCAAACATATCATTATTTGTTAAATCAATATTAACAGATAGATTTCTAAGTAAATAGTTACTTAAGAATTAGAATTCAACCCATACGAGCAAAGATAAATAATAACATATGATTGAGACAAATTACTCATACTGACAATAGTGTACAAATATGAATAAAACGACACATTCCTGCCATCATAAAATGAAACTAGTATTTAAAACAACAGTATTATAAATACCAATTTATTGAATCCATTTTAATGGTTCTAGTCTCCAACAGTTCTCTATAATCTTTGAACTTTTGTTGTTATAACAAGAGATTCAGTAGTGCAAGATTTGTTCTCCATACATAATTCAGAATGCAAAAGAAAAATCCTCAATAATCTCAGATCTGAGATTTTCTCTCCTCTCACCTACAAATCTAAATCCCTATTACAATAGTGCTTTTAGAATTCTAGAATTATAGAGGAGAGAAGCCCATTGATACATTCTACAATCTACTATTTATAATACTTACAAAGAAATTCTCAACAAGAAAGTTTGTTGAAGAGTAAATCTGCTTCATCCATTTTCATTGGCTCAAAATTCTATTCTTCTATTGCTGGAGCATTCTCATTGATGTAGATCTTCTTCTCCTCATCTATTAAGATGTTTTCCTACAAACACAAATCAAAACTAAATTAATATAGAAATAAAATCAAAATACCAAATATGGAATTTAAAACAAATATAATCAAAACTTATTTACATAATTAAAATAAAGGAAATTCGAGTTTTCTATTGATGTCTATGAAGATTTAATTGGTCAAAGGGAACATTGACGAATGGATTTGTACTCAAAAGAAGTCATGAGCAAATGAGAAAGCATAAAATTAAACTCAAAAAATTAATTTTATTAAAAATTCGGAGCTTGATATTTTGCTGGATTTCAGATCCAATAAATGATCAAATATGGAAATGAAACTACTTCAGAAATATTTTCCATAATTTTATCTTTCCAATGAGCCATTCTGGGCCTCATTTGGCCAAGTAAAACTCCTTTTATGAGCTTTCAAAATTGATATTTTAAAATTGCCAGAATTCTGGAATTTTTGTTGCTTTGGCTAAAAATTAGAATTTTTAAATTAAAATCGAATTATAAATTAGATTATAGTCATTAATTAATGCTAATTAGTTGCATCTACATTATTAAACTTAATTAATTATTGACAGAAATTAATTAATACAAAAATGATTGAAAAATTAATTAGAATATACTTGTATTATATTAATATTATAATTATATTATATTAAAATTATAATTATAATATAAATATAATATATTACAAATTATATTAATAAAATTCAAAACCAAAAAAATTATAACAAAATCAAAATCCCATCGCATTTTTTCTTATTGCAATTTAGTAATTGAGGAGCTTAGTGACATTGCGATACGCGATATCGTAATTTTGCAATCTGAAGTGGGGCCCACGTGAATTAACAATCCTACAAATTGGACTACAACCACTTTACAATTTTAGGGTTTTGGGTTTTGAAATTTGTTTTAAAATAAGAAATTGGAATAAATTACGAGGATCCCGAAACGTTTTTCAACTGACGTATAATTTAGCTAGGTCATTTTGTAGGACCGTTGGTGAAAAATGAAATAATTAGTAAAAATTAACTAAGAGTTCATATTCACAATGAATGACAATTTTAATTGCAAAAATTTGAAATATCATACATTTATTTACTTTTTTTAGTCCAAGCGAGAAGATGATCAAACTTCAAAGGAGTGCTATTTACAAATCGTTTGACCAAATGAGGCGAAAAAAGTATCGATGGAAAGCTAGTGAAAAGTCGAATTCAATGAAATAATCAAAATAAAAATCTGATGAAAAAAATAACAAAATTGTAAGCCAATTAACTTAAATGAAAATCATAAAAGATGCTTAACCAAAAATTAATATAAAGGGTCCCCATCATTTGAGTCAATAATTCAAAGATGGGGGGTGTTAGGTTTTCCCTACAATAGGCACCTTTACCCTCCATGAGTTCACATATAAAAACCCTTGGCCTATGCCTGGCTGTGGGCACACATTAGTGTGACCTACTAGGTTGTGTTGCACTTGTACATACTGTACATAGGATTGTTATGATTTATCTCTTTTTGTTTAGTGTGTGATGCAAGTATTTTTCATGCTTTATTTATGCCAAAATTTAAAAAGAAATATAAAATCCAAAATATCAAAATATATGGTCTTTTTTTTACCTCATCCATGTTTATTTTTGTCATCATGTGATTTAACCATGGTTATGGTCTTTCTAGATGGCTTTTACAGGATAGGGTGGTGTTTCTACTGCGACATCCATTAGACCTTAGGTGTGTTTCTCTTGAACTTGACATATAGGGGTAGGTCATATATCACCATCATCGCTGCATTATTGACTGTCAGTGCCATCATTATGCCTTAGGTCCAACCTCGTCAAGTTGCAACTTTAACCACTCTCTTTTATGCACGTCGTCGCATGGTGGTAGAGCTTACCCGCTCATGGATACCCTAGTTAGCACCTTTTGCCAAGTTGGTTTCCATGCAATCATTGTTACTCCTTCTTGGAATTCCTCCTTCTGACCCACCATGACCTAGAATTTGAGCCATATGTTCTCTTATTTGTCTCATTTCTAGATTTACCCTAGGGGGATTCCACCATTTTTATCCCTTGTGATTGCCACTCTTCTATCAGCCTACTTTTGCACAATGAGCCTTGGTTTCTATTTTCCATTGCCATCATCTGCTTGGCCTCCCACCCGATTTCACTTGGTGTTTTCCCTTTCTTGGAGGAACCGTTGTGATGAGTGCTCCTATTAGCTAGCCTCTTGTCCCCATTATGTCATGAGTAGTTTCAACATCACTGGAACCACTTGATACCCCTTTAGACCACTCGTTCCTCCAAGGGGATTTTTCTTTAAGATATTTTTAGACTCCTTAATTTAGAAAATATTGTTGAGTGAACTTGTCTACTTCACGCTCGTTAAAGTCCCTGAAGTTTTGTCGACCCAGTATAATTTTAACCCTTTTCCTAACTGGGCTATACTAGTTATGAAAAAGGAATACCCTAGTCTTCTTGGCTAGAAGGTTTCCTGTTGTATACTTTTATCTCTTTTTCCAGCTTGGGGGACAACTTTATGAAAAAGGAACATATAAAAAAGAGAATGGAGGGAACATATTTTTCCATTAGTCATCTAAATGGTAGCGTCAATTGCGTCGCCCTTGAACACGACACCAGTATGTCTCATTATGTCATAGTTTGGTTTTAGGTTGCCTAGGAGCCATACCATCCATATTTGTCTCTTTACTCCTCCGGCTGGTTACTCTTCCAGTCATATGGAGCATGCTTCGATGCCTCCTACGTCATTGCATGATATCACATGGTGCTCATTAGTCATGTTACCAAGTCACTCTTGTGTCATGCCGCTATGTGTTTAAGGGAAGTCTCAACATGTGTCGGCCATCTGGAGTAGCCTGTTGAACTTTTTGATTTGGCCATCCCTGTGTCAATTGTACTTCACCGCTTCATGACTTCATCCATTCATCATATCATCCCAGTTTGTTCTGTGTCGATTGATGGGGGATACAATAAGGCCTTCCTTCGACATATCTTCTCCTGTTGAATTCATCTCATTATCTAAGAGCTTGATCTAGGAACCAATAGTACCTTGGAGCTTGCAAACCTTAGTGGCAGGCTTCCTCGCAATTGACAGTGGGTTTACATCATTGGCTCCTGATTGATCGAGTTCACTGGTGTTCGACATTAGCTCCTCTATTCACTCTTAGTGGATTGTACTAGGAACCTTAGGGTCCATTTTCCCCATTGGTGGATTCCCTTGCATATGTTACTAGTTTACCTCATTGGCGGGTAATTAGGTGGTTTCTGCCATGCTCGACTTCAACTCATATATTCACATGATGTAGATTCGTACCATCAAGGTTATGTCAAAGGCCCTGGGTTAAGGACATCTCACGTTTATATGGCATCCTCCCTAGGCTACATTGGAGTTATGTATCTCTTATGTACTTTGAGGGCTATTTGAGACACTTCTCTATCTATCATGTGTCCATAGTCAATTGATGTATACTATGCCATAGATCCACATTGTATTTGTTGGTGGCTATGCTCTATCTGTTGAGTCACATGGATCCACTGTGTATGTTGTTGTGGCCATGTTCTAGCATTTCATTTCTTGGATCTGCAATGTATTTATGGCATCCATGTTCAATATCTTCTTCTAACCGAGCATGGGTATGCTTGCCTCAAGGATGTTATCAACAAAGTCGACACTTTAGCACTTGAGTTCTTCTGATCCAACTTTGTGGTCTTGGCTCCTTCCTCCCATTTTCAGCATTAAGTATTATTGTAATGCATTTCAACCATTAGTTTCTCTTCTGACGTCATGCATTAGGGGGTATTTGTTATAACCCTATTTACCACTTTGTTATAGTGAGAGAAACCCAATATCAACTTATCCCAGTTGTTTGGATTAAATGCATACCTTTTCACCTTTTCTTTTACTTATGTGAGATTTATCCCATGATAAATGGGTGAAATTACATAATTGAGGAATTTCTCATAATTATTTTTCCAAAATATTATAATTATGAGATAATAATTATTTCATAATTGAGATAAGATAATTGAGAAAAAACTCATAATTGTGAAAACAAATTCTAGAGTTTGTCATTCCCAAGGAGATCAACTTTACCCGCTTGTGTCTGAGTTGGATAAGGGTCCATTATTGTAAACGTTTCCTAACTTCTCAAGGCCCTAGGTGTCTAGATACATTCTCCTAGAATATGGAATGAGCCTTTATAATCTCACCAAGAAGGAAAAAGGGAGAGTATTGAAACTATAGTGCGAGAGCTATGCTACCTCGGGAGAGGAGACCATACTGCAAGTTGGAGGAGATGATCTTATTTGTTGAAGGTATACATTTGATGTACTTTCATTTATATGGTTAATAAAAATCTATGTTCCCTTCCTTACATGAATTTGTGTTCAGTATGTTATATGATCATATCTATTGCTTTTGATCTGGCAATCTTACGAGGAAGATCAACTGTTGTCCTTGTTTAGTTTTATTTGTGTGCAAGGATAGAGATCTAGTGCAGACATGTTGGATCGCTTGAGTGGAGCACAGGATCTGCATTAAACTCAAAACCCTTCCCCAATATGCGAGGATTCTAGGTGTAATCTCTTATCTTTATAACATAGATCTGACTGCTTGCTACATGCATTACCATCTGGATTATGGATCGTTATTAGATTGTATTATCCATTATATTTTTCTGTCTGGTGATCTCAATCAGGCATGAGATAACGAAGAAATATCTCCTTGCATAATTAAATGCAACACAAAACATAATTATCATCATTAATCATATGTGTAATGTATAAATAAGACGTCAATCTTCCTTTTATTTCTTTTTCAAACACAAGATTCAACTTGATTACATCATTACCCCACAAGTTACTACTTGTAGGTTTATCAATTGTTATTGAAAGGAACTTCTATCCATGTTGTTTATTAGATACCACTAAAAGAGACTGCTTCCCCTACTTGTTTATCAATTTTCATTGAAAGAGACTCTTGCCCTTGCTCATTTATCAACCATTGCTAAAGGGACTCTTGCTTCTGGAATGCAAGCTACCACTTGTTGGCCCTGTTGATCCATCTTTCATCCATTTTCAAACTCAAATCAATAGGCCACTTTCCTTCATAAATAAATAAACTGCTCACTTCAACTGCTCACCAAAACCACCATTAAAACACCTTCAACAATATTTTATTAATGAACAAACACCAAACACACCAGTAATCATTGATTACTGATAAAAAACCAAACATACACACCAACAACATCAATCCTTACATCAAAACACCAATTCATTCTCTATCTTCTCAACATCTTTCAGACACCACAATTGGTCTCAGATTCACCTTTTATGTTTAACAACACTATGCATCTCATTGCACCAACACAATTTCTCACACAATTGCACACGCCTACACTTTGCAAATTCGATTATGCTTCTAAAGAATTATGGATTGATATTGTTGGTTTTTGATCTTTAGTTATCTTCAACTCTTCCTCATGCATAAATCTTTATTTTTTTCCTTTGTAATACTTCAATTGAGTCTTCTGAATGTTCTCTTCAAGTCATCAAACTTTGCTCTATTGTTTCCCTAAGAAGAACTGAGTTAAACTGGTATTTTCCGCAATTCTGGTGAGCTACAAGATTTAGTAGAGGTTCTTCTATTTTTAGATAGCTCTAAATTTGATAAACTTCCAACTCTGCTACTAATTTTTTCTTTTCAATATAATGTTGCCAACTTGTCCATGTGTGTGTTATCAAGCTTTAACGCTCTATTGTTATGTTTGGCATAATTTCCAAACTCCAAAATCTGTCAACTCCTTTCATGCCTAAAGTTTGAAGGCTTTTAAATAAAAATGATCCCAAATATAATATATGTGCTTTATAAAAAACGCTCCCAAAGCTTTTAATTATAACTCTGCTGTTGTGGAGGTAAATCCTCTCTGCGGACAAAGACGATCCCTACTAGCCCAGAGCGGGTCTAGCAACAATCACACAATGCTATCACGCAAGTTCCTAATTGCAAATAAAAAGTAGATGGTGAGAACCTACTTGGATTCCAACGCTAGTGTTCATCGAAGAGATGTCGCCCTCGTTCCTTTGCCTTGGTCGGTCACGATCCCCACGATCTCCGTGATTGGACACCTGCACATGCAAAGAACAACACGAAAACAAGCATAAAATCTAGTAGATGCAATTATATATCAGTCAGAAAAGATATAACTCAACATCAAACATAAAACAATGAGAGTGGAACCATAATGGTAGTCATCTATTGTTAATAAATAACAGAGAAGAATACAACCAAAGTTCTGACGTCAAATCCTTCTCAAGAGGGTCCAGCCAGCAAGTCTCTTAAGCATTCACCCTTGGAGGTAGATCTCCCAAGACAAAAACTCTCTCTCACACAAGTTTACACAAGAAAGAAACACTTCACAACCTTCCTTAAGCTCTCTAGCAATCCCACACTTGTCACACCAACTACCTATCAAGATCACACACTAGCAGCAACACTCCAACCACTATCAATTCCAAACTAGTTGCTCATGGCAATGGTAGAGGCTTAAATAGGAGAAGGAGTCTCCATGAATGGTGGGAGGATGAGCTTATCTCCAAGGAAGGTGGCTCAAATGATGAAACAGACATGCCAGAGAAAGGAGGGCGACATTTACAAGGCCAACAACCAGGTCTGGAGTCATCTGGAAGGCCGGCTGTTAGAACAAACTTGCCCAAACTAGATCAGCGTGGGTCCATAACTGCACTGGAGCGCTGACATCGCAGCTGAATAACAAAGAAGGTCGTGTCAGCGCGATCAGATATGAATAACAGATGCGCTGTCTGATGAAATTCGACCAGCGCGGGAAACACGTGTACTTCCGCGCTGGCAGCGCATTCCGTCTGTTATGGAGCGCCCATCAGCGCGTTTATTTTGACAACAGTCGCGATGATAGCAAAAACTTTGGCAAAGTGGGTCATTTGGCAATATTAGAGAGCATGAGCATGGATGAATTGGACTCATGACACAGTAGGAAGACTGACAGGGAGACAGTGACAAATTACTGTGTAACAGATGCCCCCTAAAGCATGAAGCCCGAGAGAGTGGGAGGGGTGAAATGCTTTACGAAACTGGCTGAACTGGAACACCACCAGGAAGAACCTGCACGTATGTACAACTGATATCTCTGATAATCAATGACATGTAGTCCAGGCATGGGCGCAGCCATCCAAAAGACATACGAAGGAGGTCCGTGGTATGGACGCAGCCACCCAGCTAAAGAGACCATGATGATAATAAAGGTATGGTCGCAGCCATCCATGAAGACTCAGGTATGGGCGCAGCCATCCATCAATGAGTCATGTAATGATCATAAGAATCCACAAAATCGCAACCTGGATTGCAATAGACAAAATCCAGGGTCTTGCGCTCCATCTCGACCCGAACAAAGTACAAGTTCAGGCATGCGAATACATGAGTTGAAGTCGAACATGCAAGAACATCGTCTGATTACCAGTCAATGATGAAAACTGTTAACAGACGCGAGAGGTACCACCAATAATGACAATGGCCCTCAAGGTACTATAGGTACAATCTGCGGCGTGCGAATAGGTGAGCTGGCGTCGAACACCCGCAGAATCATTCGATCGGAGGCCATTGATGAAAACCTCTCGTCGAACATGAAGAACCTGCCATTGAGGCATGCAGGCTCCAAGGCACCGGAAGGGAGTCTCTAGATCAGCTTCCTGGATAATGAGCTGAAGTCGACAGGAAGTGACCTTGATCAAAGGTGGGCCATAGTGTTTCCCACATCAGTGACACGAGACAGAGGAAGGATGTTGTGGTGAATCAAAATTATGTGAGGTATCAGAGGGGGTTGTACTGTTGCAGAGGTCAACTTCTCTTGAACATATCGGCGGCACGACAGTGGACTTGGTAGTATCTGACATCAAATGAGAAGAGGTCATGGTGACAAGGCAATGAGCAGATGAAAAGTCAAACAGGATAACCCAAACCCACGGAGGCCAGTGTAAAACAAGATGAGAGACTCCCACCCAGACACGAATGCGGTCAAGTGCCATGTTCAAGAGCGACATACTGCCGACACGACAATAATTATGGATCCATTTTCCCCACCATTTCTGGCGAGTACCCCGATTATTTTTTGATGACAAGCTTGACGGGGATAGCATATGCTTGGAAGGCGTCATTTTGACAGAATCCAATGTCATTGAGTTTTAACGAGTCTGACAAAGGAAGAAATCGACGTCTTTTCCTGTTTAGAGAGTCTGAAAAGACAACAGAATAGAAAACTCCAGGGGGGTCCTTTTTCGTAAAGTTGTGTCTCTCGAGCCCGAAAAAGTATAAAACAATGCTCGAAAGAACCGCCCGACCAGTATGATCGAGGAGTACTTTTTGTAAGTAGTGACTTCGACCCGAAAAAAGTAGAAAAGCGGTCAGAAGTACGTCGTTTTGGAGCCAATAACGAGTTCGAAACGACAAAAACCCGACAATCTTTTTAGTTTAAACGGTCGAAAAAAAGAGCTTTAAAGGCGACCGCCTCTCATTCCTTTTAACGAGCCGAGAGGGGGACTCGGCTATCTTTTCTTATTTCACGTCGGCAAAGAGCTTAAAGACGACGTTCCAGGACCAAGTGTGTATAGAACCATCGTAATTCCACCGACATGAGAATCTGCACAAGAAACACCACACGCGTAAACCTGTTCGAGATAATATGGACCACACGCATAAAAACATAGCAGAACTATATCGGCACCAAGCACATGGTAAAAATCATCACAAAAAACCAACATTTATGAAAAATAATACATAATTATGAAATTTTACCATAAATAGAGGGGTAAAAAAAGTTTTTTACCATTGTTACCATTTGGAGCTTTGGAGGACGTCTTGGAGCTGTGAGGTTGACGAGCCGAATTCCAGTCCGTACGCACATCAACCATCCTGCAGTCTGTTCCAGGTAGGTTCACCCTCCTCTACGCTCCATTTTGAAGTATTTTAGCCGCATTTTAACGGTGGGAAGTGCTGGTCTGGGCAGATTTTTTGAAACTCAATTCGCCCTCGGTCAGCGCGGATTTCCTTATCGGGTCCGCGCTGATCGAAAAAGATTTACACAGACCACCCCCGGATCAACGCAGAAGAGTGATGTACTTCCGCGCTGACCCAGGAAAAATATCAAAGGGAGCCATTATCAGTGCGACTGTTTTAAAAACAGTCATGTTGACGCCGCGCAACAAGTTTTTTAACAAATTTAACGTATGAAACTTTATGGACAGGGCCCTAATGAATTTTTGTGATCATGCAGGGTAAAATGGCGTTCATTTGGTAGGAAGGAGCTCATGATAATGAGGACATAGCGGCATTTGCCGATGCTGGGTGCCGTAATGCAATGCGGGCGTGCGGGTTGCTCAAATTCTTTCTAACTCCACGCCTGCGAGCACAGCCTGACTTTCTTGAATTCTTGATCAGAGCTTGGAATCCCACTGATGGGAAATTCGTGATCGGAGGCCGAGATATTGAGTTTGACTATACAGATATCTATTTTTCGACTGGGTTATCACATCGAGGTGAGATGCCCATCCTAGAGGGGAAGCGACCTGGTGGTGATACTCTGGATATGTTGATGGCCCAAGTGTGCCCACAGGCACGCAAGACGCGGAGTGGGAAAGTAGCTATTCCTACGGTGGAGGACATCGTCCTTCGAACCATACTTTTCATGGTGACTCGGGCAGCGGGCTCCTTGGCCAATCACGAGGCCTCGAAGGCCCATCTTCGATTGGCTCTCGAATGTTTAAATCCCACTATATTCAACTGGGCAGCAGCAGTAACAACCGGTATGAAGAGACAGCTGACCAACTGCCGACGTGTTGAGTCGAAGCAGTTTGGCTATGGGTCAATTTTAGTCTCGCTCATGCTGGAGCGGGTACCGGCATTACAGCTACAGGACATGGTCGTGGATCCACCTAGAGGCCCCCGAGAGACGAGGGCCACACGATGGGGCCATGTCATGCCACGAGGAGGTGGCGGCCGACCAGTGGCATGGGGAGTATACTTCCGAGAGTGGCTGGATCGGCAGACTATTTTTGTGGAGGACTAGCCATATGCTGGCATAGACTTCCATAGAGACCCAGACATGTCGTTGCCTGCTAGAGAGCAATGGGACGATGGTGGTAAGCCACTTGATCTCTTTTTGATTTTTTTTTTTTTTTTTGTAATGTTTTTTATTTTTCATGTACATGTCTTAATGATGAGTGCTATGGTATGCAGATGTAGGACCGACGAGACCCCTTGGTTTGGCCCCAGAGGCGCGGAGGGATGCACAGGGCATTGGAGCTCTGGCCTTGGTTCCTCCGGGAGTCGATACGATGGAGACCGTGATACGTAACCTCGAGGGCTTACTGTTAGGGATTCCAGATTACCAGGGGATAGAGGAGGTCCCCATAGCATCTCAGATCCATACAGTGGGGGTAGAACCTAGGATGCACCGCCTTTTGAGGCGGGTGGCATGAGCAGCTGTAGATTATAGAGAGCATAACCCACCCCAGTAGACATCTAGGTCTTTATTTCCTACTGATGGTTTTTTTGAGAGACATGTGTCTCAGATGTATCGAGAACACAGGCCTTATCTAGACATATACACTTATTTTTTGAGCACCTTGGTGCACCATATGATATATATATACATATTCCTATGGTTTATTATTGTGCTTTTATGTGCTTGCTTGTATGATGTTTTGATTATAAATTATGCAAATGTCTATCTAATACATGATTAGCCAATGCATCAGATAATGTGTTTAATCGTCGTGGAATATGCTGATATGTGATAAAGTCAAAATTCCTTTCTAACAATTTAACACGTAAGTACAACCTTAAAATGTGACGGTCTCTGATGGAATATCGCCCATTGAGCTGATGGACGACAAGTTGAGAGTCTAGGTTAACAACCAATGTACGAATATTGAGATTAATCGCCTCGGCTAATAATTCAATAACAGCACTGTATTCAGCGACATTGTTTGTAGTACAACCTAAACACACACCTTGAATATCTATCAACTCACCGTGAGGATCGTAGATCACCCACGCCGCAGAGGACAAATTGCGAGTGCTCTGGCAGGCACCATCAGCGAAACCAATATAAGGTGCACCCGACATCTGCACAAGAAGCAAAAACACAATAAGGAGCAATCACGCTTTTCACACCAAGCCAAAAAACATGAAAACATACACACACACACACTTGCTAAGACACACGCATGTATAAATTGAAGCGCATGAATCATGCATAGTACTTTTTCAAGTACAACCCATTGCGGGGCTTATCAAGAGGATTACCTTTGTAGTCAACTAGCTCGTATGCCCCTTTTTGCAACACTCTCTTTACAATATAAGGGCCTAGCCACATGGGCTCGAGTTTGCCTACCCCCAACTTGTCATTCGCTTGGTCGTATAGCAGGACTAGATCTCCCTCAACAAAGGAACGAGGATGAATGGTATGGTCAAAATGAGTTTTGACTCTCTTCTTTTGAGCTTCGATGGCTAGAGAGGCTAAGCGATGGGTCTCGTCTAACCATTCTAGATAAAGAAGCCGTTCCTCTACCAGAGTAGTGTTGGGAAGCAACTCAACGGCTATTTTCAACGAAGGAATTTCACATTCTATAGGAAGGGTAGCCTCCAGTCCGTAAACTAGTTGAAATGGAGTGAAACGGTGGCATCCTTCACAGAGGTTCGGTAGGCCCACAAGGCGGGAAACAACATCAAATGCCAATTAGACTTATGCATGTCAACAGTACGTTGAAGCGTCGTAACCAAAATCTTGTTAATGGCTTCAACCTAGCCGTTAGACTGAGGATAGTACGGGGTCGAACTATCATGCCGTAAGCCTAGTTGGGTTGTCAGTTCAGTCATCATGTGATTACGGAAATGCTTTCCGTGATCCGTGACGATGGCCTGTGGAACTCCGAACCACGTAATAACATGATTGAACAAAAACTGTGCCGCTGTGTGACCGTCTTCAGTTAATGTGGGCATCGCCTCGGCCCATTTTGTAAAGTAATCGACGGCAACGATAATAAACCCATGCCCCCCGGCCGAGCGAGGCTTACAGGTTGTATAATCAATGCCCCATTTTGCAAAAGGGCCTACGGTCACTATAGGGTGCAGTGGGGTCGGTGGCGCACACATCTTCCGCTGGTATATCTGGCATGCATGACATGAGCAGACAACAAGAATGCAATCCTTAAAAATGGAGGGCCAGAAATAACCAGCGCGAAGAATTTTTCGAGCTATGGCATATCCGGACATGTGACCACCACAGGCGCCAGAGTGGCAGTCATTCAAGACTCTCTCAGCTTCCTTGAGGGTAAGACATCGGCGGAGAACGGAGTCCACACCGTGACGGTACAGGATGTCCCCTATGATACGATAGGGTTGAGACTGATGACGGATCTGCTGCTGAGCATCTTTGAATACAGCGGGGCGGAAAGAGGACGTTTGTAAATAAACGATAATATCCCCGTACCAGGGATCGAGGGTGCTGATCAAAAAAAGAGTTTCGTCCGGGATATGATCCCCTGAAAGAGAGGGTGTAGAAGGAGATGGCAAAGAATAGAGTAATTCAGCAAAGACCAGAGACTTCTTAGACTTGGTAGCAGTAAATTCCAAGTCAAACTCTTGGAGGATTACAATCCACTTTGAGTATTTGCCCCCCAGCAACTGACGTGACAAAATGTACGTCATCGGGTTGCAGTCAGAAATCACAGTCGTGGTGTGCAACAAGATATAATGCCGGAAGCGTTGGATGGCACAAACGGCGGCCAATGCCAACTTCTCGACGTAAGCGTAGCGAGTTTCCGTATCTAGGAGGTTGCGGCTGAGATAATATATGACATGCTCATTGCCATCATCATCGTCTTGCACGAGAACTATGCCGATAGTAGTATCGGTGGCGGCTAGATACAGAGTATAATCACGGTGGTAGTTCGGAGGTCGCAATAATGGAGCAGATACAAGGAGGCCCTTGAGTCGCTCGAAAGACTCCTGAGCGATAGCATCCCAATGGAAGGGTGTGTCTCGCTTCAACAACCGTGTGAAACCCTTAGCCACCTTGGCATAGTTCGGAATGAATCGTCTTAAGAAATTCGCTTTACCCTGCAAACTCTGCAACTGCTGCAAAGAAGCGGGGGGAGGAAGGGTCAAAATAGCCTCGACTTTGAGGGGGTCCAGACGGATGCCCTCTCGGGAGACGATAAACCCGAGCAGTCGGCCTGATTCAACACAGAAGACACATTTATGAGGATTAAGCCTGATACGGTAGTGTCGACAGCGGAGAAAAATTTCGCGAAGATGGGAGGGATGGTCTTGACGCTTGGCTGAATGAGCTGGAAGATCATCCAGATACGGCTATACAATGTGACGAATGTCATGAAAGGCATAGGACATTGCACGTTGGAAGGTAGCGTCGGCATTCTTTAAACCGAAAGGGAGCTTCTTATAGGCAAAAGTGCCCCAAGGACAGATAAAAGCGGTCTTATGTTGATCAGCGGGCGCAATATTGATCTGGTTATATCCAGAAAAACCGTCCATAAACGAGTAGATTTCTCTTCCTGCACACTCATCAATAAGCTGATCGACGAAAGGTGTGGGGAAGTTATCCTTAGGACAGGCTCGGTTAATGTCACGATAATCAACACAGACTCGAATAGTACCTTGCTTTTTGTTCACAGGGACTATATTAGAAACCCAATCCGTGAGTGGAATGGGGTAAATGAAACCAGCCTTGAGAAGCTTTTCGACTTCTGCTTTAATGGCTGCGGCCTTTCGGGGGTGCACAGGGCGTAGGTGTTAATGAACAGGCTTAGCACCTGGATACGTAGGTATCTCGTGCACCACTATGTTAGGGTCGATGTCGGGTATCTCTTCATAGGACCAAGCGAAGACATCATGAAATTCACGAAATAGATCGGTGTAAAGTTGAACTTCCTCTGGAGTGCAAGTGACTCCAATATGAATGTGCTCGGCAATCCCTGGTTTGACAGAGATGTCGATGGGTTAGGTCTGCGTAATGTTTCCCATATTGCCCTCAGAAGACACTTGGTAAATTTAAATAGGTGTTTGAAGAGGCTGGAATGGGATACATGAAGCAAATCGTTCGAGACATGCGATCATTTCCTGATGGGCAGGGAGAAACGAGGAACGGTGGTGATGATCGGACCAAGGGGGCTCCTCAAGAGACATGGTCTCTATGATGGCTTCATCGGAAGGAAATATTTCCTTTAATGGATCCGAAGTAGCATCATCTCCAAGCCAAGGGAAATGAACATATGAATCGGGAACACCGCTCGGAAGAGCAGGTTCGGGAGGGGGAGCCGATGCAGCAATGATTTCGACGTAGTTGAGCTCGGCAGGACTCAACGGCATCATATCACCCCAGGATTCTATCTGATTAGCGGGAGGAAGGACCCACGGATCAGAACACACGGAAATCATGTTAATAGGGGCGAGATTTGGAGGTGGGAGTGGAAAGACACCCATTAGGGCGGGATCCTTAAAGAGCCTAGCTCCCACACTCTCAAATGATTTGGAGGTATGCTCCACGAAAGGCACATTACCTTCAGAAGAAGAGGCGAAGAAGGAGAGCTGGTCCACTGTGACAATCTTCCCCTGATGAGGGAAATGAATGACACGGAAAAGGGAGGAGGCCACGGCTTGCATGGCATATGTCCAGCTACGTCCGAGGAGGAGGTTGTAGGTAATATTAGCGTCGACAACTTCGACCTCCACTTCTACCGTCTTCCCTTCCAAGGAGATGGGCAAGCGTTGGAGGATACCGTAAGGACGGGACTCTCTTCCATCAAAGGCTTCTAACGTCGTAGGAGACTGGCTCAATGTTGGAGAACCAATAGCTTTCCAGCAAGCAACAGACATGATGCAAGTTGAGGCACCTTCATCAATGACTGTACGATGAATCGTTTTACCATTGATGATGACCTGTATAAGGAAAGCGATTTGGTGAGGCAGTCTCGGCGTATAGCCCTCGAGATCAAAAGAAATCAGATCCGAGTCAGCCGGGTCTATGCCACCGATGGCCGATAGCAAGGACTTCCTCTGGGAGGGGCAGCTCTGGAGGACTTCTAGAGCAGACATAGCAGACGGAGCCTGGGCTAAGTCCTCAACAATGCTGTAGTGCTGAGCAGCACGAGCATTCGGGTTGTAAGAAGACTTCCGGAGTACACCTTTTGGAGGGGGTCGGATCGTCGTCTCAGTGCTAGGTCTTTCGATGTGGAGAGGACCAGAACTAGACAGAGGAGCGCTGGAGGGGACCTTCGGCTCTTTCTCGGCATGAGATGGATATTCTTTTGCTCGAGTAGTGACACGGATGGGAATCGTCCCAGCCATGAAGACTTGAGAGCCGAATGAAGAAGAGGGTTGCGATGGATCTGCCACCATTTGAGTTTGCTGTGAAGGGAAAGGTTCTTTAAGCATAGCAGGAGTCCCAGGAGCACCTTTCAATAATCGACTAACTTCGGACCGCCTAGGGTAGTCTTTAGTGTAGTGATCCTCATCATAGATGAGACAAGGATACTTAGGTTTACGTTTGGCTCCTTCCTCGAGTGGAGGTTTAGGGGAGTCCTGTTTGGGCTGTTCGAATTTATTCTTGGCTTTCCCTTTCTTTTTCCCTTTCGAGGACTTATCCGCCGTGGTGGACTGAACGGCGTTTACCTCGGAGGTACTTCCAGAACTAGATTGACCCTGAGAAGTGTTTCCATTAGAAGCATTCTGTTTTTGCTTCCCAGGGTTCGCGGATGACTTCTTTGAAGACGCGTTTACAGAGCCAATAACTCCGTCAACAGATGGTTTGGGTGGAGCTTTGGATGCTCCGGGTCTCGGGGCGTCTGGAAAATAATCATATAAAGTACCTGACTGAGAATATACCAAGTCGAGGTACTGAGCACGCGCAATAGCTTGCTCTTCAGTTACACAAGCTCCCATAGCAATGTCTCGCGCGATTGCAGGGACAAAGGAAGTCGTAAACCAATTGGTTAGGAGCTGATCAGGAATCCAAAATTTGATCAAGCGACGACGCCGTCTCCATTCATGTATATGATCGGATATATGCATGTCCGTGTCCTGTTTGAGAGACGTAAGGAGATGTGTCCCTGTCTCATACCGAATGGGTAACTGAAAATGAGTTAGGAATGCCATAGTAGCGAGTTGAAATCTTGAAATGTTCTGCGATTCAACTCAATATACCACTTAGCAGCTGAGCCGGTGAGAGTCCTTTGGAAGAGGCGGAGCCGGATGGAGTCATCAAGCCATGAGTTGGATGAGCACCAAAGTTGATAGGTCATGGCATGGGCTTGAGGATCTTCACCAGCTTTGCCATCGAATTTTGGGCAATCACCGGGTATTTTAGTTGGAACTGGTGGCCAATATGGATTATGAAGAATGGGATCATTCGTCAACTTGGACACATCTGGAAGTTCCAACGTCGCTAAGAAAGGCAACTGAGGATTAAAGGACATTTGTGGCTATGGAAGATAGGTAGTAACAGGGTTCCAACCAGGTGGTGGTTGCCCCCATGGACATTGTCTGGATGGGCCCGGCCCATAAGGGTTCTGCCCATAGGGATTTTGCCCATAGGGGTTTTGTCCATAAGGATTCTGTCAATATGGATTCTGTCCATAAGCAGACAGTTGACCCTGGGTCTGCCTCCCAGCACCCCATGGATTAGCAACTTGACCTGCAGGTGCAACGTACTATTGCTGATAATTCTGGTAAGGAGTGACCTACATTTGTTGATAATTTTGATAAGGGGTAAATTGAGTTTGCCCTTGGGGTTGCTGGTAGCCATACGTCTGCTGAGCTCCATACTGAGCCTGGTAAGAAGGCTGCGCTTGGTAAGAAGGTTGAGGTCGTGGCCCACCTTTCATTTGATAACCAATTTGAGTCTGGGGCCCAGAAGGATGTCCTTGAACAGGTTGAGCTTGGACCATCTGGCCGGAAGGTTGGCCTGGTTGGGTTTGGGACGGACCTGTTTGCCCAGAAGGATGTGCTTGCTAGGTACCAAGTTGTCCTTGAGCAACCAAGGGTTGTCCTTGTGGAACAGATGGTTGAGCAGGCTGGACGGCCGGTTGACCTTCAGGTTGGCCAGCCTGTCCAGAAGGATGACTAAGCTGGGCAGTGGGTTGGCCTTGCTGTGCAGAAAGCTGACCCGCTTGCCCAGAAGGATGACTAGGCTGAGCAGTGGGTTGGCCCTGCTATATGTAAGGCTGCCCCCCTTGCCCAGAAGGATACCCCTATTGGACTGCCGGTTGACCTTGTGGAATATAAGTTTGTCTAGCTTGTCCAGAGGGATAACCCTGCTGGATACCAGGTTGGCCGTGTTGGATGTAAGGTTGTCCTGGTTGTCCAGATGGGTAACCTTGCTGGGTACCAAGTTGCCCCGGATAGCCAGAAGGTTGAGTAAGATAGGTAAAAGATGGACTGCCAGCGGCCGAAGGTTGTCCCTGATAGGGTTGTCCTTGTAGGCCCCCAGGTTTTCCTGGGTAAGACTGGCCATAATATTGCTGCCCTTGGGGGGTTTTCACATAAGATGGTTGGCCTTGGTTAGGTGGTCCCTGAAGCTGTGTAGGCATTGCTTGGCCCCCATGGAAAGTGGTGGTGTTCCAAGCAACGGATAATGGTACCGAAACCTCAACAAAAGGTTGAGTAGGCAAGGGTTGAGAAAGCTGAAGGTATTTACCAATAGAATCATAATAAAAGAATGGAACTTACGCATTCGGATCCTGAACAGCTTGCCCATAGGCATCATATGGCCCCCCTCCTGGGACGGGACCAGAAGAGGGTGGAGCACTTTATGCAGGGTGGACAACTTTAGGTGAGTGTGCCGGCTGGCCGTTACTCACTTGACCGTGAGGGGGACCAGCACCAGTGTTCAAGGCTGAAGACGTTGTAACGGCACTAACAACCGGAGTTGAATGTGCTACACAAACAGTTGGATTCGTTGGAACTAAAGTGACAGGTGTAGTGTGGACTTGTGAAACAAAAGATCCCGTGGTGGGAGTGATATGGGGGTCCCACATAGTCGAAGCAGGGATCCTAGCACTTACCCTATCCCTCAACGACTGGTAGCGTGGGGGGAGCGGAGAAGTAGCTGGGATAGGAGTGTCGATATTCGACAAGACAGGTGTCTCACTCACTCTAGGAGATGTCTCATCCATGTGAGAGGTAGACATTGGAGATGAAACACCAGGGGGGGTAAAAGGAGTATCGTCCTCTTCAGGCTCCCAAATGGGGTTCCAATGAATTTCGTAACCTTCGTCGTCTGGAGCGCGAGAGTTGATCGATTGGATACTCAGGATAACAGGAAGAATATCACTTACAACCGGTACCTCAGGAACAGCGGAGGACAGAGACCCTTGATTACTTGGAACGGGAGTCGACGGTTCAGCCAGGATGACAAACTTCAGACAAGACCTAAGGGAGTCTAACAATAAAGGACCCTACTCAAACTAACGCACACAAGATCTAACCAGGTAATGTTTATTGCGGCCAAATAAATTTTAAGACGCAAGGACACAACTTGACCTTTTCATGTTTTAAGAGTCGAGAAAAGGACAAAAAGGTGACTCTAGTCGCCTTCGAATGTTTTGTGAGCCCGAAGTGACAAACTGCTCAAGTGAGCCTTTTCTTTTAAGGAGTCTGAAAAGGATAAAAAGTGACTACTCTGGAGAGACTAGGCAAAGGGTTTACCAAACAAATCCGTAAAACTGCATATACACCTTGGCAATCATATGAAAACCAAGGACTTCCCGTACGGCAGTCAATCTTCCCGAATGCTGTGTTCGGTGCGTTACGGCTTGTAAGGCGGCAGACACGGCTTCCTGTGGATAAAGGATGATAACCTAGTGGGGTCTCCCCTATATATGCGACGGTACGTGGGAGCTCAAGTCCGTGCTAGACCACTATCGAGTCACAAAAGGAGGAATCACCCAACCGTAGTGTGAAACAACAGTGACTAGGTTTAACGACGCCGGAGCACGTCTCTAGCCTAGACCTCTAATCAGTGAGCGTTATGTTCCAATGCGTTTTTAAGTTCATTCAGTTCATTTTATGGTTGATCTTCAATTAAGTTTCAATTTCCAGGTCCTACTGTATGTAATCTCTCACAATTCCCTAAATGCAAGCTATATGCCAAAGAATATCATTTCATTCGATGAACACTAACTACGAGAGAGTTGAGAATTTTTCAATCAAACAAAATGACCACAAACAATCAAGAACCACCCTAATGCAGCTAATGACAAATAAACGAAACTTTTCTTTGTTTTAAATCACTTAATCAATGAAAAGCTTCTAATTTCAATTAAATATGCAACTCAAAAGAGATTATTCTTTTCTTTTCAATGGCAAAGTGCACTAAATTTTTTGAGAGATAATAACAAACAAATGTGAAAAGAACCGGTTGACCCCAAACAACTGTGATCCGTGTCCGTGTAGTGAGAAGTAATCGAAACAATGCAAAGACTGGTTCAATAACAATCACCTAAACAACCAAGCAAAAGCAAGCAAAGAGGAAGGTTTCTCAAAACCAAAATTAAGCAGTAAACGAACCTCTGTGAGCGAGTAACCAAGCAAAGCCGATCCAACGAAATTGGAATGATAAAACTAGGTCACAAGACACAAAAAGCAAGATCCGCTCAACAAGACTTCTCAAGAAAGTGCTTCAATCTTCAGACAATGGAAATCAAGTCATAAACCAAGTGAAAAAAGCAGGGGATAGCAAAACCAACAGGCTCAGGAGGTAGAATTGAAGAAATTCAATTCTACAGGTATCAGCGCGGATGATACACAGCAACAAGGCGCTGATCAGAAACCACGCGTAGCAACAAAGCGCTGTCAGCGCGGAAGTACACGGATTAACCGCACTGGTTCGATTTTCAGAACCGTCGCGACTATTCAGTGTATAAACGCGATGATCACGAAGTCAGAGAAACAGCTATGCGATGGCAGCGCGACTGTTTTATTATAAACCACGTTGAAGCTAAAAAATAGGCACAATCAAGCCAAAAGCTCCCAAACCAAGGCAATCACTCTTTAAACAATCAAGGCACCTCCCAGACTGAACCAGGAAATCCAAAAACAGAGAACTAATCCCCAATCTTTGAAAAGAGAGCAAAAATCAAAACTCAAGGACAAAAGGTGAACACAAAGACAGAAGCCAGCTCCAAGCTGTTCAGTTTGTAAACCAAACCGGAGATGGACTGAAGTGGCTTTGATCTACTTCGCTAATGCAGAGCAATAGCGTTTCGAAGGCTATCTGGCCGTGCTTCAGGCTCCGTCCAAAGTTTACAAATCAAACAACAAGGTAAAGAAACTCCCCAGCGGAGTCGCCAAATTGTTGTGGAGGTAAATCCTCTCTGTGGACAGAGACGATCCCTACTAGCCCAGACCGGGTCTAGCAACAATCACACAATGCTATCACGCAAGTTCCTAATTGCAAATAAAAAGTAGATGGTGAGAACCTACTTGGATTCCAATGCTAGTGTTCGTCGAAGAGATGTCGCCCTCGTTCCTTTGCCTTGGCTGGTCACGATCCCCACGATCTCCGTGATTGGACACCTGCACATGCAAAGAACAACACGAAAACAAGCATAAAATCTAGTAGATGCAATTATATATCAGTCAGAAAAGATATAACTCAACATCAAACATAAAACAATGAGAGTGGAACCATAATGATAGTCATCTATTATTAATAAATAACAGAGAAGAATACAACCAAAGTTCTGACGTCAAATCCTTCTCAAGAGGGTCCAACCAGCAAGTCTCTTAAGCATTCACCCTTGGAGGTAGATCTCCCAAGACAAAAACTCTCTCTCACAAAAGTTTACACAAGAAAGAAACACTTCACAACCTTCCTTAAGCTCTCTAGCAATCCCACACTTGTCACACCAACTACCTATCAAGATCACACACTAGCAGCAACACTCCAAGCACTATCAATTCCAAACTAGCTGCTCATGGCAATGGTAGAGGCTTAAATAGGAGAAGGAGTCTCCATGAATGGTGGGAGGATGAGCTTATCTCCAAGGAAGGTGGCTCAAATGACAAAACAGACATGCCAGAGAAAGGAGGGCGACATTTACAAGGCCAACAACCAGGTCGGGAATCATCTGGAAGGCTAGCTGTTAGAACAAACTTGCCCAAACTGGATCAGCGCGGGTCCATAACTGCACTGGAGCGCTGACATCGCAACTGAATAACAAAGAAGGTCGTGTCAGCGCGATCAGATATGAATAACAGACGCGTTGTCTGATGAAATTCGACCAGCGCGGGAAACACGTGTACTTCCGCGCTGGCAGCGCATTCCGTCTGTTATGGAGCGCCCATCAGCGCGTTTATTTTGACAACAGTTGCGATGATAGCAAAAAATTTGGCAAAGTGGGTCATTTGGCAATATTAGAGAGCATGAGCATGGATGAATTGGACTCATGACACAGTAGGAATACTGACAAGGAGACAGTGACAAGTTACTGTGTAACATCTGTCAATTGAATATATTCCATTAACTTCACGACACTTTATTAATATAACTATTGCATTGTCTATATATATATATATAGTCGTAGACCCATCGACATATAGCCAAAGTGCTTATAAAACAAACAATATTGCATATAACTTTTGCATTAGCCCGTGGTTCTTTTGATCAAATGCTGACTCGTTCATACTTAACGCACTAATCCTTTTAACAATGAATATAGCACTTTACCTTGTAACTAGCTCAAAAGCCCTTGATCACAATAACACACAAAATTTTTGCAAAACTATGTTCTGGAGCACCTTTTGTAATTTTATAGGAACTTCAATTACCAACAATACTTGTGTCTGATCTGAAAATGGGGCACTAATGACTTCTTGTCAAGCTTACAAGAACTTCTCTCCAAAGCTTAAATATTCCCAAGACCTTATGATTAACCAATTGCGGAAATAAAAAAGTGCTTGAAATAGGTGTATGCTTATGTTTGTTTTTAAACTGTTTATGTGCTTTAAGTTGATTTGCTTAAACTGATATAAAAACATATAATAGTGAAACAATGCAGTAAATAAGCATCACACATAATAGCAATATAATATGGAGTTCACCCAAACCTCCTGGGCTACGTCTCCTTGAGATTTAGTCAACTCAACTAGGCTCTCTGGGATTATGGCATAAACTCTTTTACAAGATCCACGCTCAACTCCATAGGTTTACAAACATGACTCTATGGGTTTATAATACCATCTTATCTCGTTGGTTGTCCATACTCTACAGACAGATCTAGGCTTCTCTGGAATAGACTCCTTCAATTAGCGTTATGAGATATCTTGAGCTCTAGCTTGCACAAACTCCCTCAGAATTCTTTCAACTGTCTATGGAATGCCTTCTTCTATCTTCAACACATTTTGGACACCAATAATAGCTGGATCATTTGATCTCTTTGTTGTTCTCTTGGCTCTGGCTCTCGACTCTCGCTCTGGCTCTTGGCTCTTACAAGCTTATGGTTTCGCTTGACCTCCAAGCGATTTGAAGCTTTTGAGTCACCCCGACTCCACAGACTGCCTCCTCTGGGCTTACACTCGACATTCAAGCATTTCTGAGCCTCTTGGGCTTCTCTGCACTTCTCTTGAGTATAATTCTGCCTCTCTGTGTTATCTCTCAGCCTCTGCGTGAATCCATTGTCAATCATGCTCTTTGTGTTTTTGTGGAATCCTTCGACTCTGCGGATCCCCCAGCCGTTCTTCTATCTCTAATCATGAGGAATCATTCCCTTGCGGCTCTTTGACTGGCCCTCTAGCTCACCAGCTTTGTGGCTTTACGTCTGGCCCTCTGGCTCTATGGCTCTGCATCTGGCCATCTGGCTCTTTGGCTTTTTGGCTCTCTGTGTATAACGCATTCCTGCATCATTGTTACAAATGCCCGCTTACAGCGTGGCAAGAAGAATGGGAGCCGTTACAAAGAAAATACATAGGCAACCTCTTTTCAAAACTAATTCCTGAAAATAGCACATAATCCTAATACACAGAGAATACTCGGAATTACACTATCGGGCGCAAAACCCTGACTTCAAAATCTATGAAATCATGCTCACAATCCCTATCGAGTCCACCTTCCATCGCAATATCGCAATCACATCGTTGCATGGCCAAAACCCAAATACATGGGAATACATTGAAAATCCGAATTTCAGGATTTCAAATATTATGAAATTGCGCTGATAATCCTCATTGGGTCCGCGATTTATCGGCATATCGCATGTCAACGACCCATGTATCGGGGATCACCGATTGTCGATCGCCGACATTGGCGTATCGCTATTGGCACCGTTGCTATATCACACCTCACAATTGCAACGGCCCCGGGGGTCCTCCCTTTGACCATGTCAATCGTCGATCTACCGACCCGCCGATCGTCGATATCGCATGTCGCATATCGCATCGGCATATCGCATATCGCTCTGCGTGGGGTTCCAATATCAGGCGAAGGCCTACCTCCGATGTTGGAAATAATACTGAGAGGGGGGGTGAATCAGTATTATCAAATTCTTTTCAATATGCCTTCCAGATTTGCACTTTAATTTATTCTTCAGATATTGATCATTAATTTGTATGTCAGTGCCATATAATAATGAACAAGAACAAGAAAAATAGATGAGCACACCAAAGAACACCAGATATAAGGTGGAAACCCAATGTGGGTGAAAACACCTGCTGCAATATGTCTCTATCTTCTTTCAATTAGAAACTTCTTTTACAAGGATTTTGTACTGGTGCAGTCCTTTACCAGTACATAGGCTGCAACCTGTAGAGAGCTACAACTCTCTCTCGTTTTCCAGTCTCTCCTGGAAGGGAGCTACAACCCCCTTTGCTCTTTTACTTCTTTAGGGGCCACGTTTCATTAATTTTCAAACTGGATCCAAGAAGATCAAATAATCATCAAGTACATGTAAATTACCCAATATCCTTATACAATCAACCAATGAATCACCCAACTTCTCAGAATGCTGTAAACAAAGTAATACCAGAAATCTAAACCCAGAACTCTGCAGCAATAGATAGAAGACAACCAACAAATGTTTCAAGATAGGTCCGCAACTTCACCAATAGAGACCTGCGAATACCCGCAGCTCTTCTGTGTCTAAACTGCGCAGATCCGCACCCAGTCGGTCTACTTCTCTGCGTATCTCCGCACCACTTGTTCTGCTGCCCTATGTACCTCTGCTCACATCCGCATCTGCACTGCCTGCCTGACAACGTACCTCCGCGACGTGTTCTTCTGTTTCCCTATGTACCTCTGCACTGCACCTTCTCCTGAGTTGCGTACCTCGCACTGCGCCTTCTGCTGCGTTGCGTACCCTCACACTGCGCCTTCTCCTACGCTGCGTACCCCCGCACTCACGCCGTGGATTGCTGTGAACCTCTGATTAGGGCCAAATTAACAGTCCTCCAATGTGCCACAGTCAGTTAGATCCACAGATCTAGTCATGTGCCCGAGAGATCACGACTTATTAATAGATTCGCTTTAAATTTTCTCCTTGATTTAGATCTAGCTTTTAAAACCAATCACCCAAACTTTCAGATCTTAAGATATTCAAATTTCACAAGTGTCTAGCCAAGTGATCTCCTTCCCCTTTTTATAGACAAACCCTTATCCACACCATGGGACAAAACCATCAAAAATCAATACAAGGGATCCAAACCGAGGTTCAATAAATTAGATCCTATACCACGGGCCAAAACCATAGGATCGTAAAATACAGGCTAGATACCAAAGGCCAAACATAGGATACCCCACGTGAGCGCGCTTCTCTGCATTGGAGTGAGTGAACTGGGGGACCGCACCTTATGAACGGTGAACCTGCAGGTATGTCCGCACTCCCTGGACGACGAACCTGCGAGTCCACGCCTTTTGAACGATGCACCTGCGAACCTCTAATTTTCCATCATTTTAAGAGCCTGAATAGAGATTTGCCACTTGAGTGAGTTTCCATCAAGTACAACACCTGTACCATAGAGCCAAACTAGAATCATAATGCCAACAATCTCCCCCTTTGGACTTGATGGCAACCTCAAGATCCTCATCGTCATTCTCCCCCTTTGACATCAAGGGAAAAGGGTTATGCTCCCCCTGAGAACATGCTTAATTCTTTGATCATGCTCCCCCTGACGGTAAACCAGATCTACAAACCATAATCCACCATACACCATAAGAGAAAGAGATAGAGACATATTGCAGCAATATTTAGATCAGCATCCATGTTCTCCTTCTGTGCTACCATAATGCCAACAATGCATTACATGTGCTCCCCCTAAACCTGTGCCATTCGATCTTTGACCAATCCATAAGCCAGCAAATGTACGCGTATACCCCATATGAACCTCGCGTACAACCAAAAATCTCTGAAACAGATGAGATTCAACAACAAGATGATACATCAACAACCCCCAGCTTTTGCCTGAGGTATTCAAAGGTATCCCTGGGCAATGGTTTGGTGAGTATATCAGCAACTTGTTCCTTAGAAGGAACATACTCCAACTTGACCTTTTGTTCAAGCACTTGTTCCTTGAGAAAGTGATACTTGATCGGTATGTGCTTGGTCTTTGAATGCATGACTGGGTTCTTTGAAATGCTGATTGCACTTGTATTATCACATAAGATGGAGATAGGTGGAGTACAAGGGATTTGAAAATCCTGCAAGGTCTGCATCATCCAAAGGAGTTGAGTGTAACAAGATGCAGCAGCCACATATTCCGCTTCAGCTGTAGATAAAGCAATCGAACTCTGTTTCTTGCTGAACCAAGATACTAATCTGGAACCCATAAAGAATGCACCACCACTTGTGCTCTTCCTGACATCCATGCTTCCGGCCCAATCTACATCTGTATAAGCATGAAGTGTGAGATCTGTATCTCTAGGATACCATAAGCCATAGTTTTGAGCTCCTTGAAGGTACTTAAAAATTCTCTTCACTGCCTGAAGATGAGTTTACTTTGGATTTGCCTGAAATCTTCCAACTATTCCCACTGCATGCATGATGTCTGGTCAGGTACCTGTTAAATAAAGTAGACTTCCAATCATAGATCTGTAGGTTGGTTGATGCACTGCTGGCGATTCATCATTTGCACTGAGACTACATCCTGTGATCATGGGGGTACATACTGGTTTTGCATCTTCCATGCCATATTTTTTCAAAATCTGCTTGAGATACTTGGTTTGAGACAAGAAGATCCCGCCTTCATTTTGTTGGATTTTCAATCCAGGAAAATATGTCAGTTCTCCAAGCAAAGACATTTCGAATTCTTTCTGCACCACCAAGGCAAAGCTTTGACTCATAGATTCTTCATTGCTGCCAAAGATAATATTATCTACATACACAACAAGTATTAGTAATTTTTCATTTTCAATTTTTATATAAAGATTGCTATACGCTGATCCCTTTGAGAAACCTTGTTGATGAAGATATTTGTCCAAACGGTAGTACCAAGCCCTTGGAGCCTGTTTAAGACCATAGAGAGCCTTTTTTAGTCTGCATACAAGATTTGGATCATTCCCAAGGATGAAATCATCTAGTTGCTCAATGTGCACTTCTTCTTCTAAGTCTCCATTCAGAAAAGCTGATTTTACGTCCATTTGAAATACTTTGAACTTCTGAAAGCTTGAGAGAGCAAGGAACATTCGGATGGCCTCAAGTCTAGGAACGGGAGAAAATGTTTCTTAAAAGTCTATTCCTTCTTGTTGAGCATACCCTTTACACACAAGTCTGGCCTTGTTTCTAATTACTTCCCCATTTTCATTCAACTTATTTTTGAAGATCCATTTCGTCCCTATGACATTCTTATCTTTTGGTCTAGGAACCAACTCCCAAGTGTTGTTCTTTTCGATCTGCTCAAGTTCTTCATTCATTGCCTTGACCTAGCATTCATCTTTGCATGCCTCTCTTACATTTTGTGGTTCAGCGGAGGATAGCAATGCCAAATAGCTTGAGGCTTCTGCAATTGTTCTTCTTGTTTGTACACCTGCTTCTTTCTGCCCCACTGGATGATTCTTCTGAACGTACCTGGATGGAGTTTTCTCTTCTATCCTTATCTGTTCCTCTGGTGCCTCTTAAGATTCTTCTTCATCATCTGTCTGATTTGGAGCGTAGTCTACATTCTCTTCAATATTTTCATGATTTACTTGCCTAGGGATGTATCCTTTTTCATCAACCACTACATCAATGATGTCAACAATTATTCCAAGCCTTTTATTGTAACACTTATATGCTTTGCTATGGGGAGAATAACCAAGGAGAATGCCTTCATCTGCTCTAGGTTCAAGTTTTCCAAGTTGTTCATCAGTATTCTTAATATAGCATTTGCTCCCGAAAATTTTGAAATGCTTTACCGAAGGAGTCTCACCATACCAGAGCTCATGAGGAGTTTGAGTGCTGTTCACTCGGACATTTGTTTTGTTTAGAATAACAACCGCAGCAAAAGCAGCTTCACCCCAGAAGGTTGCGGGAGTCCCAGACTCATCAAGCATAGCACGAGCCATTTTTTGGACCGTTCTATTCATCCTTTCCACCACTTCATTTTGCTGAGGAGTCCTATCTGTAGAGAATTCCCTTCTTATTCCATGTTCTTCACAGAAATCGAAAAATTCATTTGAGGTAAACTCCCCACCTCTGTCGGACCTGAGGCACTTAATTTTGTGATTTGATTCGTTTTCTGCCAAGGCTTTGAAAGATTTGAATTTTTTGAATGCTTCGTCCTTGTGTTTCATAAGTCCCAACCAAACCATCTTGGAGAAGTCGTCAATGAATAATATAAAGTATTCTTCTCCTCGAGGTGACCTTGTCCTAAATGGACCACATACATCTGTATTGACTAGTTCAAGAGGCCTGCTGGCTGATCCTTCCTTCTCAGGGAAGTTAGTTCTGGTTTGCTTACCAAACTGACATGATTTGCATATGGTGTTGTCTGGAATTTTGATATCTGGAAGACCACGAACTGCCTGGTATTTGCACGCTTTCCTTATTTGTGAAAAGCTTAGATGCCCCAACCTCTGGTGCCATAACCAATGTTCATCATCTTTGCTCAAATATCATTTTTGTTTTCCTTCTTCAAATATGTATAGATTATTTGGAGTTATTCTGCCTTTGATCACTGTTTTTCTTGTATCAAGATCACGAATGCTACATCCATTTGATCGAAATATTACCTTGGTTCCTTGATCACACATCTGACTGACACTCAGTAGATTATGCTTCAAGCCATCAACATACAAAACATTTCCATCTTTGACCTTTTCTTTCAAATGATCAGTGCCTTTTCCTTTTATGGCTGCAGGGGTATCATTTCCAAAAGAAACTTTCTTACCCTTTTCTAAAGCAGTATATGATTCAAGTTTTTCTTTATCACCTGTCATATGCTTCGAACATCCGCTATCGATGTACCATAGATTCTCCTGTCCTTCTGCATAAAAATATATCCCACATCTTTCTGGTTGTGGTTCCTTTATTCTCCATGTTCGAGTGCTTGAAGCTTGTTCCTTTGTCTGCCGAAACCTGCTCCTGCATTCAGAATCTTCATGACTGAAGTTATTACAAATATAACATTCAATTTCATTTTCAAGGGCCGAAAAATTGTTATAGGTCCTTTTCGTAATCCCGATCATACTTCTTTGTTTTTGAGCTTCTCTAGTCATGATTGTATTATAGGCAACACATTGAGCTGCTTTGTGACCAAAGTTATGGCAAGAGAAACATTGGCCATTGAAGAAACTTCTGCGATTATCAGATCTACTAGCCAAATTATTGTAATTTCTATTTTCATCCATTCTTGAAGCAAATTGAGAAGTTTTTACCTGTGGCTGGTTGTAGCTTTTGTTCACCCTTAAGATGGATTGCCCCTGGTTTACCTGGTAGTCTCTGTTTGTTCTTGATGTAATTCATCCCTGCTTTACCTGATGATCTCCATTGGGCTTTTTCTCATTCCTCCTTGCTGCATCAAGATAACTCTTTGAGGTGGATGCTCGAGATGTTTCTCCATTATAACCTAGACCTGCCTTGATTAGTGGAGAACGTTGTACATTGATAATCTCATCCAGAGTTTCAGATCGTTTAACAAACTTAAGATTAAGAACTTTTGTTTTCTCAACTTCTTTTCTAAGGCCAACAATTTCACATTCTAACTTCTCAAGATATTTTTCTTTTTCATCAAGTTGAAATTGCAGAGTATCAATGGTCACATTCTTTTCTTCTAAACATGTCTTGAGTCTAGAATGTAGAAATTTTGAATAATATGACACATATTCACAAAGATTATCCTGATTATACACTTATAAGCAGAACATGCATAATACATAACCTCCTCTAAGTTGATAATCAATTTATAGAAGCAGAAACATTCATAGGTGTACATAGAAGCATCAATCACACATATCAACACAGTATTTTCCCGGGGAAAGCATATCGCTAAAAACCCCAACTATCTGTATATTATAGTGATTTAATCATGTAACAATACATAGTACAATTCTTATCACAAGAAATCCAGTACAGCTCCACCTGTTACACACAATACAGCTCAGATCTGATCTCCAAATCTATTCCACTGCTTGCCTGCCTCTCCAGCTCAATACCTGCCCAAGAATTGATGAGAATGGTTTACCAAACTGGTATTTCACCTGCAAAGAATCACTCACACTATGTTGGACGTGAGCACAGGCTACAATTCTTGGTATTGGCCAATTCATTGGCATACTCAATCCCTCTGATTGTGTAAATCATCATGCACAGCTATAGTCACAACTGATAGCAATCTGATCCTCTAACACCTGTCCTTGTTGAACTGAACATGCACTGACATGCAACTGAGTGAACTGATGTATTTTATAGTTGCACTATGAGTTAATAACTTGTGAATTAATTAATAACTAATTCACCCAACTCATCTCTAGTCTATTTGCCAGTTAGACTAAATACAACCAGTTTAACAAAGCTAAACTGAACACAACTCCATCAACTGCACCTCCAGTCCACTAAACTCAACTCACTTGAGTTCTAACTGAAGTCCTGCATGCAAATATTAGTCATCCCATAGGTAACCACGTATTTCCTTCTAGGATCTGCATGTACCACATCCGTAGCTCATCCTGAAGTGCTCCAAGAGAATAAGATCAAGTTTATAATCCAAATATTATTATGAGACAATAATATTTGACTTTTCTATTTTTGACAGCCAGTCTAAAAATAGACTTTGATCACTCATACTATGATCACCCATACTGTGGTCACCCATACTGTGATCACCCATACTGTGATCACCCATACTGTGATCATCCCTGCTGGGATCAAAAATAGAACTTGCGCCATAATTTGCCAGCGGGCCCACTTAGTGAAGGAGACTCTTTTCACTAAGCTCCATCATCTTGTTGCATTCTCAACAAGCATTTCTTGTTACACACTTTTCAACACTCCCTCTCAACAAGAAAGGATTCCTCTCAAACCCGATCCTGTAACTCTGGAATGTTCTCCATGCAACACATCTGGCCGGTCCACTTGCTCTGTCATCAAAGTCTCTGACTGCTATTGCCTCTGTCGAATGAAAACTCTGCATCTTTGTGCTCTTCATCATCTGACTGCTCTAGCCTCTGTCACTTTGATCTCTGACTGCATCTGTGCTACTGCTAGTTCTATCTCCTAGCATTGCATCCGCACTGCACCTCCCAACTGACCTCCCTGTTGGGCTAGAAACACCCTCTGATGCTGAAGCTCTACTTGTTGCTGACAAGTGCTCCCTCTCTGACATCCGCGCTACTGCAACATCTCCATACATATCGCACCATTGCACACCTCTCTGTGCCACCTAGCACTGTGCAAAACACGTGTGCCTCTCGCATTGCTGCAGCCTGCTAGCTATGCGCTATCCTAGGATTCCCTGCATTGTCGCTCTCTCTGCCGCTCCATCCGCATCTGTCTCTACCCAATCAATCAGTTCCTGCTACTACACATTGGGGCTCCCGTAGCAAGGTCGCATCCAAGAGGTTGGATACCTCAAGGATCTTGCCCCTCCTCCTTGGGACAATCAATCCACATCACCCCACCTCCTACCTGGAGGTATGGTTGCATGCGATCCCTCAGCCCACCTGGCTCGAAGTTTCCCCTACTGGAGGTCTCTGCATGAGTAGATGTCTCTACTCGATCTCTTCTCAGCTTCCCTTGTTGTGGCTCCTCCACAACCTCCTGAAGCTACTGCACCAATCGTGGCTCCTCCACAATCGTCTGAGACTTCTTCTGGCTCTGCATGTTTAGAGGTAATGTATACTCCCTCTCAACCACGAAGTCTCCATCATTTGCCTCGCTGCTCAAGAATTTGCATGCATCTTGAACCTCAAGAGCATACAGGTTCTTGACTCGTGAACCAATCTGCTTCACCTGTCTAGTGATGATGTGTCTAAGGAAAACCTTTCCCTTACTAAAGACTACATCATAGCCTCTGTCTTCCAACATCGCGATCGACACCAAGTTTCTCTTCAGTCCTGGTACATACTTGACATTGGTCAAGGTAAGGCGAGCTCCATGCTCCCTCTGAAAAATAATCGTGCCTACACCTGAGACACTATACTTCTCATCATTACCCATTGCTATGAGTATCTGGAGATCTTTATCCTCCAAAGTACTGAACAAACTTTTGTCACCGGTCATGTGGAAAGAAGCTCCACTGTCAAGAAACCAACCACTTCCCATCATGGATGAAACCATGCATGCGAAGAGTATGAAATCCAACTCAAACTATGAAGCAAGTGCCTCACCTTCAGATCCTTCCCTGGATCCCTTCTTGGACTTCGTCTTTGGGAAATTAGTAGCATAATGGCCCAACTCATGACAACGAAAGCATCGCACTTTTGATTTGTCAACCTTCTTCCCACCACTGGAAGAACTGGATTCGGAAAGAGAACCCTTATCCTTCCCCTTCTTCACCTTACTCGCTAAGGCACAATTCTCCTCATCATGCATAGATGAATAACTGTCTCTGATGCGTCGTCTAATCTCCTCCTACATCAAATCTGACCATAGTCATTCCCAATTTGGCAGTTTCTCCCTTCCATTCACCGAGTCCTGGTAGCTATGCCAACTCTTAGGAAGTTCAAGGAGTGCTAGACTCACCATCCTCATCCGACAGTCACCCCCACACTTCCCAACTCATCCCAGCATTGGGTGAACTTCGTGAGATACCTGGGCATACTGTCTCCATTCTCACACTGAATGTTTCTGAGTTTTATCTCTTGCTTTGGAATTAAATTCGAATTCCACCAGCTCAAAAACTCAACCACTTCCGATCTAGAATTTGTGAGAACAAAGTATTTCTCATACAGAGATTGATTGTATGAGCATTCATCGGACATTTCACCTTCCAAAAGAAGGATGAATACAGAGGCTACCTAGCCCGATTACAGACTTTTCCTGAAGAAATAAATTTTAAACACTTTCTGAATAGTAGATCTGATGATCAATCCTCGCTTTGATATCCTGTAGAACTTTTCCTACAAATCAAAGGGCTCCGATACCATGTAGAAATTTTGAATAATATGACACATATTCACAGAGATTATCCTGATTATACACTTATAAGCGGAACATGCATAATACATAACCTCCTCTACATTGGTCATCAATTTACAGAAGCAGAAACATTCACAGGCGTACATAGAAGCATCAATCACACATATCAACACAGTATTTTCCCGAGGAAAGCATCTCGCTAAAAACCCCAACTATATGTATATTATAGTGATTGAATCATGTAACAATACATAGTACAATGCTTATCACAAGCAATCCAGTACCAGCTCCACCTGTTACACACAATACAGCTCAGATCTGATCTCCAAATCTATTCCACTGCTTGTCTGCCTCTCCAGCTCAATACCTGCTCAAGAATTGATGAGAATGGTTTACCAAACTCGTATTTCACCTGCAAAGAATCACTGACAATGTGTTGGACGTGAGCACAGGCTACAATTCTTGGTATTGGCCAATTCATTGGCATACTCAATCCCTTTGATTGTGCAAATCATCATGCACAGTTATAGTCACAACTGATAGCAATCTGATCCTCTAACACTTGTCCCTGTTGAACTGAACATGCACTGACATGCAACTGAGTTAACTAATGTATTCTATAGTTGCATTATGAGTTAATAACTTGTGAATTAATTAATAACTAATTCACCCAACTCATCTCTATTCTATTTGCCAGTTAGACTAAATACAACCAGTTTAACAAAGCTAAACTGAACACAACTCCATCAACTGCACCTCCAGTCCACTAAACTCAACTCACTTGAGTTCTAACTGAAGTCCTGCATGCAAATATTAGTCATCCCATAGGTAACCACGTATTTCCTTCTGGGATTTGCATGTACCACATCTGTAGCTCATCCTGAAGTGCTCCAAGAGAACAAGATCAAGTTTATAGTCCAAATATTATTATGAGACAATAATATTTGACTTTTCTATTTTTGACAGCCAGTCTAAAAATAGACTTTGATCACTCATACTGTGATCACCCATACTGTGGTCACCCATATTGTGATCACCCATACTTTGATCATCCCTACTGGGATCAAAAATAGAACTTGCGCCATAATTTGCCTGTGAGCCCACTTAGTGAAGGCGACTCTTTTCACTAAGCTCCATCATCTTGTTGCATTCTCAACAAGCATTTCTTGTTGCACACTTTTCAACATAGAAATCTCTTCATAAAAGTCATCCACATTTATAGCATACATGTAATCATCATCTTCAAAGGCCATTAAAAGTTTATAATCATTACCTCGTTCATCTTCGTCACTATTTGATAGGCTATCACTGTCTTCATGAGTGTAGTAACTTTTCTTAGTTGCATTCTGTTTCTTGTTCCATCTAACAGGTTCCTTTCCTTTGTCAATCTTATCCTTGTGAGGACATTTGGCAGCATAGTGACCGACTCTTCCACAAGCAAAGCATTTGAAAGGTAACTTAGCTCGGAAACAACCAGTACCCCGTTGAATATTTCTGACAAAATTTGATTCTTCTTCTTCTTATGACACGTGTCCTGATTCATAGTATTCTCCTTTGCCTGAAGCCTTGAAGGCAGCTTCTCTCCTGTCTGATGGACCTCCTTTCCTCATTTCATAAGCAGTTAGAATTCCGTGCAGCTGTGACATTTTAAGGCTTTGTAGATTCTATTTTTCTTCTATTGCAGAAACTTTAGATTCGAACCTAGGGGACAAAGATCTTAGAACCTTTTCAACCACAACAACCTCTTTTATTTCTTCACCCAAATTTTTCATACAATTAACAATCTCATCTACACGAAAAAAATAGTTAGCCACACTTTCATCATTATAAATCCTGAGATTTTCATACTGAATTCTGAGGGTTTGAAGTTTTGCTCGTTTTACCTGATCATCTCCTTCATAGCTCAGAACAATTTTGTCCCATATCTCTTTTGCGGATTTAAACTGCATTACCTTAACAAATTCTGATTGAGTTAGGCATCCTAATAGAGTATTAACCACCTTTGCATTTGTTTCATATTTCTTCTTCTCAGCCCGATCTGTAGGAGTTGCTGATGGAAAATTATACCCTGTATCTATGATATCCCAGACTTCTGTACCAAGAGATTGAAGATAGGCAGTAACTCTTACCTTCCAATAAACGAAGTTTGTCCCATCAAAAATCGGTGGCCTGATTGATGCTTCCCTCTCGTAGTTGCTCATGATGAAAGATCTTTCTTCAAGCGATCAAGCTTCTTCTGAAGAACCTGCTCTGATACCAATTGTTGGAAATAACACTGAGAGGGGGGGTGAATCAGTATTATCAAATTATTTTCAATATGCCTTCTAGATTTGTACTTTAATTTATTCTTCAGATATTGATCATTAATTTGTATGTCAGTGCCATATAATAATGAACAAGAACAAGAAAAATAGATGAGCACACCAAAGAACACCAGATATAAGGTGGAAACCCAATGTGGGTGAAAACCACCTGCTGCAATATGTCTCTATCTTCTTTCAATTAGAAACTTCTTTTACAAGGATTTTGTACGGGTGCAGTCCTTTACCAGTACGCAGGCTGCAACCTGCAGAGAGCTAAAACTCTCTCTCGTTTTCCAGTCTCTCCTGGAAGGGAGCTACAACCCCCTTTGCTCTTTTACTTCTTTAGGGGCCACGTTTCATTAATTTTCAAACTGGATCCAAGAAGATCAAATAATCATCAAGTACATGTAAATTACCCAATCTCCTTATACAATCAACCAATGAATCACCCAACTTCTCAGAATGTTGTAAATAGAAAAGTAATACCAGAAATCTAAACCCAGAACTTTGCAGCAATAGATAAAAGACAGCTAACAAATGTTTCAAGATACATTTGTAACTTCACCAATAGAGGCCTGCGAATACCCCCAGCTCTTTTGTGTCTAAACTGCGCAGATCCGCACCCGGTCGGTCTACTTCTCTGCATATCTCTGCACCACTCGTTCTGCTGCCCTGCGTACCTCTGCTCAAATCCGCATCTGCACTACCCGCCTAACAGCGTACCTCCGTGACTTGTTATTCTGTTTCCTTGCGTACCTTTGCACTGCGCCTTCTCCTGAGCTACGTACCTCACACTGCGCCTTCTGCTACGCTGCGTACCCCCGCACTACGCCTTCTCCTGCGCTGCGTACCCCTGCACTCACGCCGTGGATTGCCTGCGAACCTCTGATTAGGGCCAAATTAACAGTCTTCCAATGTGCCACAGTCAGTCAGATCCATAAATCTGATCATGCGCCCAAGAGATCACGACTTATCAATAGATTCGCCTTAAATTTTCTCCTTGATTTAGATCTAGCTTTTAAAACCAATCACCCAAACTTTCAGATCTTAAGATATTCAAATTTCACAAGTGTCTAGCCAAGTGATCTCCTTCCCCTTTTTATTGACAAACCCTTATCCACACCATGGGACAAAACCATCAAAAATCAATACAAGGGATCCAAACCAGGGTTCAATAAATTAGATCCTATACCACGGACCAAAACCATAGGATCGTAAAAGACGGGCTAAATACCAAGGGCCAAACATAGGATACCCCACATGAGCGCGCTTCTCTGCATTGGAGTGAGTGAACTGGGGGACCGCACCTTATGAACGGTGAACCTGCAGATATGTTCGCACTCCCTAGACAGCGAACCTGCGGGTCCGTACCTTTTGAACGATGCACCTGCGAACCTCTAATTTTCCATCATTTTAAGAGCCTGAACAGAGATTTGCCACTTGAGTGAGTTGCCATCAAGTACAACACCTGTACCATAGAGCCAAACCAGAATCATAATGCCAACATCCGATGCGATAAGTCAGAGGTCGCAATCGGGGTTCCTTCCGCCTTTGCCTTAAATCCTTCCCTTTGGCACATTTGCGATGAGATTTCTTCAATGAGCCTTTTAGGCCATTTTTATAAGAATTTGCCTCCTTTTCAAAGGACAATGGAAATCTTCTTCCTACAATAATAATATTCAGACGAAAAGATCTATGCAATGGGACTATTTTCAGAAGCATCCTTTGACTTTCATTTTTGAGTGAAAAGTCATCTAGGATCATTTTCTAATCATGCCTTCCCACTAAAAAGCTTTTGGTCTCCAAAGACTGATATACTGATCTAAAAAGTAAATGAGAGTAATAGCACCCTCTTCTTTCAGCCTCCATACACTTTTCTTGCATAATGCCTCTGAACTAAAGCCTTTGACCACTCTCCTTCCTGGATGTGCTAGTCCTCTTGGGAAGAACTATTTTCCTCCTTGACTTCATGCAGAACTCCTGCTGAGATGGTCTGAACTTCTCTTCCTTGATCATTGATCCAAGGTGGCCCAAACCAATGTGAAGTTACGTCTGCTTCACAAAAAAAATTATTTGTACCTGTTTGACATGCTATCAACAATAATTGTTAATAGCAGCAAAAATACAAACAACAACTGGATGGCCTAAACTCCTGCTTCAACAAAAGAAACAGATTTCACATCTTATGAACACCTCCATGTCTTTACATCTGCAGAAAAATGATGGACTGGATAACAAGCCCACAAAACATGCCTTTAAAATGAATGACCCTTCAAGTCAAGCATGTAGAAAAATATCTCAGGGATTCTTTTCAAAAGATGAAACACTTCATCATTATCTCCATCTTGGAGACCAAATCAACTTTTCTCAAGTCAATATTACATTCATATTTAAAACAAAGCAATCAACCCTTCAAGTTAATTACACATACATGTTCAACATCCCTGTGTTCATGCATGGATTTCATCCTTCAACCATAGCTTAAGCACACTGTACTTTCGAAGCTGAAATGAACATAATGTTGTAGCAACAAAGTGAGTCTCCTACTCAACTTTTTCCATTCACCTTCTTGGTAAAACCTTGCAACTTGCATTCCATTAACAAAGAAATGAAAATAGATGCTTCAATAGACATGCAATTTTAATTGGATAAGAACTCTAACCATTTCTTACCAATCCATTTCAAAGGTGCTTCCTTTGTCTGCACATCAGCATCAACATGTGAATCATCCTGAAACACATCATTCATGGAAACTTCCTTTCCATTTTTTCCATTTTCTCTTTCCACCTTCTTCAACTTTTGTGGAAGCATTGTTGGATTCAGAGTCCAACATTTGTAGCAACTTGTCCTTGCTTATGGCAGTAAGTGCAACACATGTGCATCTTCTTGATAGCATGATTTTCCTTGTCCAGTGGACCTTTGGCTCTTTGCTTCTTTTCCTTCAAAGTTTCATGTATGTGACCATTCTCTTCGAACATCTAGAAACACGATCGTTATCCAAACCACAAAAGGAACATGCAATTATTTTCCCATACTTATATGGAAATTTACCATGCTGAACAGAATCAAAAGGAATATGGTTAGAACTAGATTTATACCTTTCTCTTTCACCTTTATTTCCTTCATGAGGAGATGAATTGAATGAAGAAGTGGCTCCCTTTGGAACACCATCAACCTCTTCAAAGCTTTCATAGTTTCCACAACTCTCTAGTTCAAGTGCATGCTTATGAACACTTACATATTGCAAATGATGTTTCAATCTATTGCATTCTCCACGAATACAATCTTCACACTCTTGAGGTAGAAGTCCTGCAAATGCAACTCTTTCTTGGAGTTGTTTCAATGGCCTTCATGGCAGCTTTGGAACTTTCTCCATAAGATTGTCCATAGCCAAGACCCAAATACTTAGGCCTTTCCTCAACCATTATTGGCTCAACAATACCTTGTGCATGTTTACCCAAACCTTTTCTTTCATAGCCCATCTTGGACATTAACTTGGAACCTATGCCTCTGGTATTTTTTTCAAAAGAACCAATATAATCATTCTTAAAACAATTTGAAGACAAACAAGAATTGTTTACCTCTTCTTCAAGCTGATACTTGACTAAGGCTTCTTTGGCAACAAAGAGTTGTGTCTCCAACTCATGCATCCTTTTCAGTTTCATATTTGCAATATGAAGTTGCCTCTCCATTTCCTACAATTTGTCAGAAAGCAACTGCTTTTCTTCCTCCACAGAATTCAACTGCTCTCTAAGTATGTTGCTCTTCCTTCTATCCTCATACATTTCTCTCACCTTATCCATCATGATGAACAAGTCTTGCTTCATGTCTCCATCAAAGAATCTTGTGATGAAGGAGGAATTTGAGGACTCACTTGTAGAAGTTGTCATTATGACAATGAAAAAAAGAACTTCAAATAAGATTAACAAAGAGCTCTATTCAAGCAACCTTTTGCAACAAACCTCTTGTGCTTCAAGGATTGCCTTGAGGTCCTTTGGGATAAGAAGAATGCCTTCAGCCCTTCTTCCTTCATGTCCTCTCTTAGACTCATCTAACAATAGCTTTCCCTTCACCTCTAGAACTCAAACAATAGTTAGTTGCAAACAAGCATACAATCAATCAGACAATCAATCCTTGAATACCCAAACACCTTTCTGACAAGCAATCCTTTGCTCTGTCAATCAAGCATTCTGATTTGATACCACTTGCACTGGTATAACCAGCTTTGATATCACCTTCCTGAAGGTGGGGTAAATCAATCTCAGGCTCTGATACCACCCGATCTGAAAATGGGGCACTAAAGGCTTCTTGTCAAGCTTACAAGAACCTCTACCGCTTCCAAAGCTTAAATATTCCCAAGACCTTATGATTAACTAATTGCGGAATTAAAAAAGTTCTTGAAATAGGTGTATGCTTATGTTTGTTTTTAAATTGTTTATGTGCTTTAAGTTGATTTGCCTAAACTGATATAAAAACATATAACAGTGAAACAGTTCAACAAATAAGCATCACACATAACAACAATATAATATTGAGTTCACCCAAACCTCCTGGGCTACATCTCCTTGAGTTATAGTCAACTCAACTAGGATCTCTGGGATTATGGCATAAACTCTTTTACAAGATCCATGCTCAACTCCATAGGTTTATAAACATGACTCTATGGGTTTAGAATACCATCTTATCCCACTGGCTATACATACTCTATAGACAAACCTAGGCTTCTCTGGACTAGACTCCTTCAATCAGCGCTCTGAGCTATCTTGAGCTCTAGCTTGCACCAACTCCCTCAGAATTCTTTCAACTGTCTCTGGAATGCCTTCTTCTATCTTCAACACACTTTGGACATCAGCAACAGCTGGATCATTTGATCTCTTTACTGTTCTCTCAGCTTTGGCTCTAGCTCTTGGCTCTTACGAGCTTCTGGTTTCACTTGACCTCTAAGCGATTCAAAGCTTCTGAGTCACCCCGACTCCGCAGACTGCCTCCTCTGGGCTTACACTCATCATTCAAGCATCTTTGAGCCTCTTGGGCTTCTCTGTGCTTCTCTTAAGTATAATTCTGCATCTTTGTGTTCTCTCAGCCTTTGCGTGAATCCCTTGTCAATCGTGCTCTCTGTGTTTTTGTGAAATCCTCCAACTTTGCGGATCCCCAAACCATTCCTACATCTCTCATCATGAGGAATCATTCCCTTGCGACTCTTGAGCTCTTCGATTGGCCCTTTGGCTCATCAGCTCTGTGGCTCTGTGTCAAGCCCTCTGGCGCTCTAGCTCTAGGGCTCTCCGTCTAGCCATCTGGCTCTGTGGCTCTATGGCTCTCTGCATATAACACATTCCTGCATCATTGTTACAAATGCTCGCTTACAGCATGTGTCATGCAGAAAGAGTCAATTTTGCGGACAAAACCGACCTCCCTAGAAAACAAGGCTTTTCTAGTGACAAACAAAACAATCGAGCACTATCTTTCCCTAAATATGCATTTAAAATAAAAGCAACCAGGTGTTCAAGTCTTACCTTTAGTCCAATGATGTTTGTAGCAGCCAAGCCTCTCCGATCCAGATGAGCTCCTTCTCCTCGAAGCCTGCATACACTAACAAGCAAACGATTACATAACACCTGAATAACTCATATAATAAAACATATTCATCATAAAGACCAAGGAGTTTATGAAACAAATTATATATAACAACTTGTTGAGAAAAATGAACTTAATTGTATTAATCGGAAACAAAAGAAACCTTACAACCAGTGCCTTGGTGTTGTGCAGGTCCCTCCCAGGGTCCAGCAAGAGTTCTCCTTTACTTTGATCAGCTCACCCACTTCCAAATGAATCTAAGAAAGGATTGGAATCTCTCCTCTCAAGCTCTATAAGGGAGTCCTAATTTCAGCAGCATCTACCCTTAGGAATGTTCAGCTTTCAACCTCCCCTCCCTCTGGCCCAATGCCTGTATTTATAATGCTTTGGAGGAAGTTAAACAGGTCCACCATCAATGGGATAAGCCCCTCTTTCAAAGGGATAGCTCCCCTCTTCATGGGATAAGTTCCTCTTTCATTGGGATGCATGAACCATCTGGAGGCGCTCAATCCACGTCAAACCATCTTTTAGAATGCTCTAGAATCAACCGCAAGTAAGTTTTTTGAAGTAAAACTTGTGCCTTTTGACTTTTACAGGGGTACGCACCCACCCCTTTACAGACAGAGCGTACAAGTACGCAGGTATTATGAACTTGAGGTGTGTGCACGCAAGTAAGAGTAAGAGAAACTTCGTAACCAGAGTTATATTGATTTTTTAAAGGCTTTCTCTCTTTTTTGGAGTTCGACATGAAGAGAAAAGGTATAAGACTTGCCAAGGAGGACAATATGGTTGTTGATGGAGCCATATTGACTGCAAATAGTCATGGTGACAAATTTTAGTGTAACAGATTGCCCCCTAAAGTGCGAAGTCTGTAGTAGATTAGGGTTTTATATCATCTAGGAAGGGTGAAGCACTTTATCATTTCGAGGATTATCTTGTGGAGAACCCAGTCGGAACCTGCAAATATTCAACACAAAATACATATATGAGATCATATCATCACTGAGGTAGGCATTCCCATACTCAGATCAAAAACTTAACTAACAAACTAACTACTGCTCTGATATAGGAATGATTTCGCAATACATCATAATCATAGACACATGTAGACACAGTATGGACGCAGCCATCTGTTTATAATTAGTCTACTGTATAATGAATACAAAACTCCTCGCAGCCTGGATGGCAGAAACTAGATCCAGGGTCTTCATTTCCGCTTCCTGAAATAGTACGATTCTATCCATGCGAATAAATGAGTTGATGTCGAACATGGTAGAAACCACTTGATTACCAGTCAATGATGTAAACTGTTAACAAGTGTGAGAGAGACCACCAGTGATGTCAATGGTTCTCAAAGTACCCAGTACAATCCATGAGATGTGAATGAATGCGTTGATGTCGAACATGTCACATAATCCCTTGATCGAAGGTCATTGATATAACCTGTCGTCAAAGGCGAGAAACCTGCCATTGAGGCATGCAGATTTCAAGGTACTGATGATTCCTAGATCATCTTTCTAGATAATGTGCTGATGTCGATAGAAAGCGATCCGTCGTAGGCAAGCCCACAACACGAAATCATAGATCAAGTTGAAGAAATGTAGCTGTAAGGACTGACTCAGGGATGGTCAAGATGGATGACAGATATTTTGCAGATGAATGGTCTATTTGCAGTGACCTCTTGAACACATAACGACACAACAGATGGCTTGGTGACAATTGACCCAAAGTTAATACCCAGAAACCGGCTGAAGACTTTCAATGTGGTTTGATCAACTGTTAGGCAAAGGATTTCCCAACCCAGGTGAATGAAAAGTGTCGTGTTCAAGAGTGGTGATAAGGTTTTTCCGAGACAAAGGATAACAAATAGGTTCATTTTTCTCTCTTTTCCCCCACCATTTCTGGCAAGTACCTCTTTATTTTTTACAAGCTTGAGGAGGATAACATTTGCTTGATTATAAGCTCATCCTTCGGATGATTCCAACTTAGTTTAGATTCGAACCCTAAGAAGGAGTGGTCCGTTCCTGTTTGTAATCGAACAGGTCCTTTACTGTGAAATTTTAACGAGTCCAGTATAGGAGAAACTTGGTGTTTTTCAATTTTAGGGAGTCTGAAAAACTTAAGAAGACTCCAGGGTTGACCTTTTTCATAAATTTGTGTCTCCCAAGCCCGAAAAAGTATAAAATAATACTTGAGAGAACCGCTTGATCTTTACGACCAAGGTACTTTCATGATTAGTGTCTCTGGTATGAAAATTAAAAAGCGATCAAGGACACGTCATTTTATTTCCAATATTGAATTTGAAACGACAAAAATCCGGCAATCTTTTCATGTTTTTACGGTCAGAAAAGGGCTGTAAGAGGACCGTCTTTTAATTCCGTTTTAACGAGTGTAAAAGAAACGCTCGGCAATCTTTTCATGTTTTGGGAGTCAGAAAAGGGCTTAAATATGACTCTGATGTTTTTATTTGTAAAAAATGACAATTTTCCCTGAAAATCCTTTATCATGCGCAAAAACCAACACATTACTCATACCTGTTGAAGATAGATAAAAATACTTTGAAAAATACCTTTTCATGGTGAAAAATAAACAAATTTACCATTTATTTACCCAAAAAACCTATAAAAAGGGCTTTTACCAATTCATTTTTACCATTTTACTGTTGAGGAGAGAAAAAGGGCTTTTGGCAAGAAACTTCATGTGGACACTGCGGAGAATCCGACCGTCGAAACCGAACGCCGTCTCTTCCAGGTAATTTTCAACATCCTCCTCTTTAATTTCATCCGTTTAGAATTCTTTTTAAGGCCCCTGATTTCATTTTTGGGAGGTTTTGGGGTTTCAAAGACCGCCTCTCGGCGTACGCAGGCACCACACTAGGGACCCGCGTACCCCGACATTTTCTCAGTTGGAAAAATGTTGGGGGTACGCACCTTGCCTTCAGGAACCCTGTGTACCCACGCTTTGTTCCTAAAGGCGGGGTGCGTACTCCGCGCAACAAGTTTTTAAACCCTAAATTCTCCAAAATGGACCAAAATTCTTTTATTTCATGGAATCTAATGGATGTTTCATGGCTTGTAGATTGTTCACCATGCTTGATTGGCGCGAGAGAGAGCACGAAGATGTTGATTTGGCCGCCATTAATCATCAACCGTCGATTGATGCTTTGAAGGTATGCGGCCTTTATAAGTACTGGGCCATACCTGGCATGAGGGCCCAAGTGAGCTTTCTAGAGTGGCTGGTAGAAAGATGGAACGTTCAGGGCCAGTGTTTTTATATTGGAGGGCACCAGCTTGAGATGGAGCCATCAGATATCTACTTTCTCACTGGTTTGCCCAAGAGAGGCGAACACTTGACTCTGTTCGGGACTCGGGCAGGTGGCCAGTCTATCGCTAGATGGCGATTGATTGCTATCGAGGTACCATTTTCAACTGGCGTGATGCTGTGTTGGCCAATGTAAAAGGCCAACTGACTAGAGCCAAAAATGGACAGCTAAAGACCTTTGGTTATGGGGCTTTAGTTGTGAGTTTTGGCTTAGAGAGGGTTCTGATGCTGATCCCACAGCAGCTCACTGTTGAGTTTGGGCTTCCCCGAGAGCTCAAATTGATGCGATGGGTTGCGGTTATGGCCCGTCATCCTGATGAGGGGACGAAGGTTGTCCGATTTACTCCGGAGTACTTTCACTAGTTAGAGGACCAGGTCTTTGCTATACAAGATTTTCCTTATGCCGGAGTTGATTTTCGTGGAGATCCGGACATGGTTCTTCCACCGGGAGAACAATGGGATGATACAGGTAACTTCATTTTTCACAAGTTTTTTAAACTATCTATTATTTTTGTTTTTTTTATATCGTCTCAAAACTGATAGTAATAATTTTCAAAATGCAGATGTAGGCCTACGACGTCCAGCCAATCTCTGGCCTTACGAGAGGAGACAACCAGTTGCAGCGGCACCGGCCCCACAGGACGAGGCCACAGAGACTTTGGCTAAGTTGGAAAGTGACCTGGAGCGTCTTACAACAGATATACCGGAGACTACCATAGATGACATTCCAATCAGGCTTCAGCGCTATGTAGTCGGGGTCCCAGGACCTTTTAGGAGGTTCTTGTGTAGGGTGGCCCATGCAGTGGTGTCATATAGAGATCATCACCAGTGATTGGATGGTCGTTTTGTAGACACATGTGACATTTTGGTTTTTTGTACTTATCATTTTTGTTGATCATAAGGTGTTTTTCAACCTATGATCGAAGATGATGTATTTTTTGACACACTCCTATATATATATCATTATTACCGGCTTATCTTGTTAAACATGTGTGATGAAATGTTTTTAAATTTACATGTATGATTATTGCAAATGTCTATTTAACATTCGAGAAGCGATTGCATCTGCTAATGTATTTAAAGACCTTGGAATATGCTGATATTCAATGTAATCAAATTCACATTCCAAGAGACGCACTCTCAAAGATAACCTTAATAACACTGGATTTCTAATGGCATACACTCTATTAAGCTGTAATACAACGAGTTCAGAATCGAACCTCACTATCAAACGCCGAATCCCAAATGAAATAGATTCAGACAATAACTCAATCACTACACTGTATTCGGCAATGTTGTTTGTTGTTTGACCGAGGCTCACCCCATGCATAGATACTAACTCGTCAGAGGGCGAATAGATAACCCAGGCTGCGGAAGAGATATTCCATGTACTACGACAAGCACCATCAGCGAAACCAATGTATGTTTGGAGAGGCATCGACATCTGCAATATCAAGAGTAAAACCAAGATAATCCAGAATAACGACGAAAAACACACTCTCTAAGCTAAGCACACTGTCTAAACTAACAAATACACCAGCTAGAAAGAAAAACTAACCTAACTAAAAATCTCCATACCCATTCTTCTAAGCATAATACCTCTTCAAGTAAAGACCATTTCTGGGTTTACCTAAAGAGTCCCCGTCAAAGTCTACCAACTCATAGGCCCCTTTTGCTAGCTTTCGCTTGACAATATAGGGCCCATGCCACATAGGAACGAATTTTCCAGCACCTAATTTATCATTAGCTTGATCATATAGTAACACTAGGTCTCCTTCCGAAAAATTTCGAGGGGTCACATTTCGATCATACTGAGCTTTCATACGTTTGCTTGAGTCTCGATCGCCAATGCAGCATCACGTCGATTCTCATCTAATTGAGCTAAGTATAATAAACACTTTTCCTCTTCGGAAGTAGCTGGAAGTAACTCGATGGCCATTTGCAGTGACGAGATTTCGCATTCAATGGGTAGCACAACTTCCAAACCATAAACTAGTTGGAAAGGAGTGAACCCTGTTGATGTTTTCACTGAGGTTAGGTACGCCCAAAGCACTGAAAATAACATGTTATGCCAATTCGACCGATGAATACCAATGATTCATCGGATCATGATAACTAAAACTTTGTTGATGGACTCAACCAGACCATTTGCTTGTGGATAATAAGGAGTTGAGCTATTGTGACGCAAACCAAGCTGGCCTGTAAGTTCTGTCATCATAACGTTTCGAAAATGGCGCCCATGGTCAGTGATTATCACTTGTGGGAAACCAAACCTAGCAATTATATGATTGAACACGAAAATTACAGCTGTCTTACCGTCTGCCTCGAATGTAGGCATCGCCTCGGCCCACTTAGTAAAATAATCTACCGCAAGGATGATATACGCATGCCCCCCGGCCGAGTGAGGGTTACATGTAATAAAATCGATACCCCATTTGGCAAAAGGACCAACGACAATTATAGGGTGGAGAGGAGCAGGTGGAGCGCGCATCTTTCGATCAAACACTTGACAGTTGTGGCATTTTCGGACCGCAGTAATACAATCTTTAAACAAGGACGGCCAGAAGTAGCGAGCGCGCCATATCTTTTGGGCTGTGGCATACCCAGACATATGACCGCCACACGCTCCAGAGTGATAGTCATTCAAAACCCTTTCAGCTTCCTCATGTGTTAAGCAACGTCGAAAAACCAAGTCCGCCCCACGGCGATAAAGAGTATCTCCAATAATTTTGTATTGTTGGGACTGGAATCGAATTTTCCAACGTTCCGACTTTGAAACTTCGGGCCGAAAGGATTGGGTCTGGAGATAGACAATGATATCCCCATACCACGGATCTAAAGTGTTGATTAGAAACAAAGATTCATCCGCAATGGGCTCCTCTCCCACAGTTTCCGTGTCAGCACGCGGGAAGTCACACATTAACTCTGCAAAAACTAAAGATTTCTTAGACTTAGATTTCTCAAACTCCAAGTCGAACTCCTGCAGGATAACAATCCATTTGGAGTACTTGCCCCCTAGCAATTGTTTGGTCAAAATGTAGATCATAGGGTTGCAATCCGAAATGACTGTAGTTTTACGGAGTAAAATGTAGTGACGAAAACGTTGGACAGCTTGAACGGCTGCCAATGCCAATTTCTCCACATGTGAATATTTTAGCTCAGTTGGATTTAATGTCCGACTAAGGTAATATATCACATGTTCCATTCCGAATTCATCTTCCTGAACTAAGACCATTCCAATGGTGGAATGGGAGGCGGCGAGATACAAAAAGTAATCCTGGTTGTAGTTGGGAGGATGCAGCAACGGTGCATGGGTCAACGCGTGCTTGAGTGCATCAAAAGATTTATGAGCTATCTCATCCCAAGAGAATTGAGCGTTATGTTTCAACAACCGTGTAAAACCCTTTGTAACCTCGGCATAGTTAGGAATGAATCGTCGTAAAAAGTTTGCTTTCCCCTGCAAACTTTGGAGTTGGCGAAGACTCGAAGGAGGAGGCAATTTGATGATAGCTTCTACCTTCGAGGGATCAACGCGAATGCCGACTTTTGAAACTACAAACCCCAGCAATCGACCCGTTTCTATACAGAAGACACATATATTTACTATTAAAGCAGGGACGTCCACAAATATATTTCCGACGTCGTGTAACGTACCTGACTGAGTATAAAATAAGTCAAGGTATTGGGCTTGAGCAATCACTTGCTCCTCAGTAACTACTCCGGCCTTAGCTACGTCTTCAGTAATCTTCGGTAACAATGATTTAACAAACCATTCAGCTAAGATCTGGTCCGGGATAAAAACTTTCACTAACCACCTTCGACGTCTCCATTCATGAATATGATCAGAAATATATGTGGACGTCGACCCGTTTATGTGGACGTCGATTGCTTTTGATCTATGATCTATGTTGGTGTATCATAGCCCTAGTAAACAAAAAGTTACTAAAGCCCCATAACCAAAGGTCTTTAGCTGTCCATTTTTGGCTCTAGTCAGTTGGCCTTTTACATTGGACAACACAGCATCACACTAGTTGAAAATGGTACCTCGATAGCAATCAATCGCCATTCGCATCTGGGATCCAGTGGCAATGTGTAAAGCAGTAGCCCCGCAAAGTCTGGTAACTGTAAAGGCAATCACCATAAGTTCAGGAAGGGATATAGTTTTGATCTCTATCCCTTTCTCCTGAGACTGAGTGTTACACCACTCTTGTCGGAGACTAGCGATAGACTGGCCACTTGCCCTAGTCTTGAACAGAGTCAAGTGTTCGCCTCTCTTGGGCAAACCAGTGAGAAAGTAGATATCTGTCGGCTCCATCTCAAGCTGGTGCCCTCCAATATAAAAACACTGGTCCTGAACGTTCCATCTTTCTACCAACCACTCTAGAAAGCTCACTTGGGCCCTCATGCCAGGTATGGCCCAGTATTTATAAAGGCCGCATGCCTTCAAAGCATCAATTGACGGTTGATGATTAATGGCGGCCAAATCAACATCTTCGTGCTCTCTCTCGCGCCAATCAAGCATGGTGAACAATCTACAATCCATGAAACATCCATTAGATTCCATGAAATCAAAAAAAATTGGTCCATTTTGGAGAATTTAGGGTTTAAAAACTTGTTGCACGGAATACGCACCTCGCCTTTAGGAACAGAGCGTGGGTACGCAGGGTTGCTGAAGGCAAGGTGCGTACCCCCGACATTTTTCCAACTGAGAAAATGGCAGGGTACGCGGGTCCCTAGTGTGGTGCCTGCGTACGCCGAGAGGTGGTCTTTGAAACCCCAAAACCTCCCAAAAATGAAATCTGGGGCCTTAAAAAGAATTCTAAATGGATGAAATTAAAGAGGAGGATGTTGAAAATTACCTGGAAGAGACGGCGTTCGGTTTCGACGGTCGGATTCTCCGCAGTGTCCACGGGAAGTTTCTTGCCAAAAGCCCTTTTTCTCTCCTCAACAGTAAAATGGTAAAAATGAATTGGTAAAAGCCCTTTTTATAGGTTTTTTGGGTAAATAAATGGTAAATTTGTTTATTTTTCACCATGAAAAGGTATTTTTCAAAGTATTTTTATCTATCTTCAATAGGTATGAGTAATGTGTTGGTTTTTGCGCAGGATAAAGGATTTTCAGGGAAAATTGTCATTTTTTACAAACAAAAACATCAGAGTCATCTTTAAGCCCTTTTCTGACTCCCAAAACATGAAAAGATTTCCAAGCGTTTCTTTTACACTCGTTAAAATGGAATTAAAAGACGGTCCTCTTACAACCCTTTTCTGACCATAAAAACATGAAAATATTGCCGGATTTTTGTCGTTTCAAATTCAATATTGGAAATAAAACGACGTGTCCTTGATCGCTTTTACTTTTCAGATCAGAGACACTAATCATGAAAGTACTCCTTGGTCGTAAAGATCAAGCGGTTCTCTCAAGTATTATTTTATACTTCTTCGGGCTTGGGAGACACAAATTTACGAAAAAGGTCAACCCTGGAGTCTTCTTAAGATTTTCGGACTCTCTAAAATTTAAAAACGTCGAGTTTCTCCTATACTGGACTCGTTAAAATTTCACAGTAAAGGACCTGTTCGATTACAAACAAGAACGGACCACTCCTTCTTAGGGTTCGAATCTAAACTAAGTTGGACTCATCCGAAGGATGAGCTTATAATCAAGCAAATGTTATCCTCCTCAAGCTTGTAAAAAATAAAGAGGTACTTGCCAGAAATGGTGGGGGAAAAGAGAGAAAAATGAACCTATTTGTTATCCTTTGTCTCGGAAAAACCTTATCACCACTCTTGAACACGACACTTTTCATTCACCTGGGTTCGGAAATCCTTTGCCTAATAGTTGATCAAACCACATTGAAAGTCTTCAGCCGGTTTCTGGGTATTAACTTTGGGTCAATTGTCACCAAGCCATCTGTTGTGTCGTTATGTGTTCAAGAGGTCACTGCAAATAGACCATTCATCTGCAAAATATCTGTCATCCATCTTGACCATCCCTGAGTCAGTCCTTACAGCTACATTTCTTCAACTTGATCTATGATTTCGTGTTGTGGGCTTGCCTACGACGGATCGCTTTCTATCGACATCAGCACATTATCTAGAAAGATAATCTAGGAATCATCAGTACCTTGAAATCTACATGCCTCAATGGCAGGTTTCTCGCCTTTGACGACAGGTTACATCAATGACCTTCGATCAAGGGATTCTATGACATGTTCGACATCAACACATTCATTCACATCTCATGGATTGTACTGGGTACTTTGAGAACCATTGACATCACTGGTGGTCTCTCTCACACTTGTTAACAGTTTACATCATTGACTGGTAATCAAGTGGTTTCTACCATGTTCGACATCAACTCATTTATTCGCATGGATAGAATCGTACTATTTCAGGAAGCGGAAATGAAGACCCTGGATCTAGTTTCTGCCGTCCAGGCTGCGAGGAGTTTTGTATTCATTATACAGTAGACTAATTATAAACAGATGGCTGCGTCCATACTGTGTCTACATGTGTCTATGATTATGATATATTGCGAAATCATTCCTATATCAGAGCAGTAGTTAGTTTGTTAGTTAAGCTTTTGATCTGAGTATGGGAATGCCTACCTCAACGATGATATGATCTCATATATGTATTTTGTGTTGAATATTTGCAGGTTCCGACTGGGCTCTCCATAAGATAATCCTCGAAATGATAAAGTGCTTCACCCTTCCTAGATGATATAAAACCCTAATCTACTACAGACTTCGCACTTTAGGGGGCAATCTGTTACACTAAAATTTGTCACCATGACTATTTGCAGTCAGTATGGCTCCATCAACAACCATACTGTCCTCCTTGGCAAGTCTTATACCTCTGCTCTTCATGTCAAACTCCAAAAAAAAGAGAAAGCCTTTAAAAACTCAATATAACTCTGGTTACGAAGTTTCTCTTACTCTTACCTGCGTGCACGCACCTCAAGTTCATAATACCTGCGTACTTGTACACTCTGTCTGTAAAGGGGTGGGTGTGTACCCCTGTAAAAGTCAAAAGGCGCAAGTTTTACTTCAAAAAACTTACTTGCGGTCGATTCTAGAGCATTCTAGAAGATGGTTTGACGTGGATTGAGCGCCTCTAGATGGTTCATGCATCCCAATGAAACAGGAACTTATCCCATGAAAAGGGGAGCTATCCCTTTGAAAGAGGGGCTTATCCCATTGATGGTGGACCTGTTTAACTTCCTCCAAAGCATTATAAATACAGGCATTGGGCCAGAGGGAGGGGAGGTTGAAAGCTGAACATTCCTAAGGGTAGATGCTGCTGAAATTAGGACTCCCTTATAGAGCTTGAGAGGAGAGATTCCAATCTTTTCTTAGCTTCATTTGGAAGTGGGTGAGCTGATCAAAGTAAAGGAGAACTCTTGCTGGTCCCTGGGAGGGACTTGCACAACACCAAGGCACTGGTTGTAAGGTTTCTTTTGTTTCCAATTAATACAATTAAGTTCATTTTTCTCAACAAGTTGTTATATATAATTTGTTTCATAAACTCCTTGGTCTTTATGATGAATATGTTTTATTATATGAGTTAGTCAAGTGCTATGTAATCTTTTGCTTGTTAGCGTATGCAGGCTTCGAGGAGAAGGAGCTCATCTGGATCGGAGAGGCTTGGCTGCTACAAACAGCGTTGGACTAAAGGTAAGACTCGAACACCTGGTTGCTTTTATTTTAAATGCATATTTAGGGAAAGATAGTGCTCGATTGTTTTGTTTGTCACTAGAAAAGCCTTGTTTTCTAGGGAGGTCGGTTTTGCCCGCAAAATTGACTCTTTCCGCATGACAAAATAACCTTAATAACACTGGATTTCTAATGGCATACACTCTATTAAGTTGTAATACAATGAGTTTAGAATCTAACCTCACTATCAAACGCCGAATCCCAAATGAAATAGGTTCAGACAATAACTCAATCACTGCACTGTATTCGGCAATGTTGTTTGTTGTTTGACTGAGGCTCACCCCATGCATAGATACTAACTCGTCAGAGGGCTCTGATACACCAACATAGATCACGCTAGTGTCTTGGAGTAGGAGAGTAATTAACTCTCCAAGATAGTAAAAACAAACAAGTAGCTTATCTTGCGGTAGGATAAATCCAATTGTTACATTTATGCTCTGGGAAAGCTCCTCTTAAAGGAGAAGCACGAGATCGTGTCCGAACCAGTGAGGGAATCAATCCTCCTTCATTGGGAACGACGCCAAATATGCACGTACTACAAACGGTAAACCTCGGTTTAACCATTGTCGAGGAGCCTGGGGTCACTTGTCGGTAAACCTTGGATTATTGTCAAGGAGCCGGCATGGGGATTGAGCTTGTTACTCTGCCCTTGTGTGCGTATCGGATCGTAGACTGTTCCCCCAAGTATATTTGTTGCTGTTGGTGACCTTAGTGACTATTATCTTTAGGTTTCTTCCTAAGGTGACGGTGGAGGGAAGATCCCACTGTACCTGGAGAAGACGTCGGCTAGACTCACTTGGATTTTTTGGGGGGTTCACTTCACTCGAGATGGTTAAAGTGGAGGAACTTGTGCCAGTCTATTCATTAAGCAGGTTTCCGGGGTAACTGTTCCACCCGCCATTTCTGTACTGAATTCTGCGATGTTGGATTTCATCACCAACTAGTGTTTTCGATCCGGAAAGTTACTGTTTGTGTGTGGTTTGACGCCCTAGATTCTTTAGGCGTGTGATGACAAAATAAAAAACTAACTCAATCCTAAGCTATTCCACCCAAATTCACAGTTAATCAGTCAAAAACTAGAAAGAAATCAAGGTTTCTCAAATCAAAGTATCAATCAAAAGAGAAATCAATCAAATCCATGGATTCCCCATTGGAGTCGCCATTTTGTCATGCGGAAAGAGTCAATTTTGTGAACAAAACCGACCTCCCTAGAAAACAAGGCTTTTCTAGTGACAAACAAAAGAATCGAACACTATCTTTCCCTAAATATGCATTTAAAATAAAAGCAACCAGGTGTTCAAGTCTTACCTTTAGTCCAACGCTGTTTGTAGCAGCCAAGCCTCTCCGATCTAGATGAACTCCTTCTCCTCGAAGCCTTCATACACTAACAAGAAAACGATTACATAGCACCTGAATAACTCATATAATAAAACATATTCATCATAAAGACCAAGGAGTTTATGAAACAAATTATATATAACAACTTGTTGAGAAAAATGAACTTAATTGTATTAATTGGAAACAAAAGAAACCTTACAACCAGTGCCTTGGTGTTGTGCAGGTCCCTCCCAGGGTCTAGCAAGAGTTTTCCTTTACTTTGATCAGCTCACCCACTTCCAAATGAAGCTAAGAAAGGATTGGAATCTCTCCTCTCAAGCTCTATAAGGGAGTCCTAATTTCAGCAGCATCTACCCTTAGGAATGTTCAGCTTTCAACCTCCCCTCCCTCTGGCCCAATGCCTATGTTTATAATTCTTTGGAGGAAGTTAAACAGGTCCACCATCAATGGGATAAGCCCCTCTTTCAAAGGGATAGCTCCCCTCTTCATTGGATAAGTTCCTCTTTCATTGGGATGCATGAACCATCTGGAGGCGCTCAATCCACGTCAAACCATCTTCTAGAATGCTCTAGAATCGACCGCAAGTAAGTTTTTTGAAGTAAAACTTGCGCCTTTTGACTTTTACAGGGGTACACACCCACCCTTTACAGACAGAGCGTACAAGTACGCAGGTAAGAGTAAGAGAAACTTCGTAACCAGAGTTATATTGATTTTTTAAAGGCTTTCTCTCTTTTTTGGAGTTTGACATGAAGAGCAGAGGTATAAGACTTGCCAAGGAGGACAGTATGGTTGTTGATGGAGCCATACTGACTGCAAATAGTCATGGTGACAAATCTTAGTGTAACAGCATGGTAAAGAGAATGGGAGCCGTTACAAAGAAAATACATAGGCAGCCTCTTTTTGGAACCAATTCCCGAAAATACCACATAATTCCAATACACAGAGAACACTCAGAATTACACTATCGGGCACAAAATCCTGGACTTCAAAATCTATGAAATCACGCTCATAATCCCTATCGAGTCTGCCTTCCATCGCAATATCGCAATCGCATTGTCGCATGTCCAAAACCCAAATACACGGGAATACATTGAAAATACGAATTTTTGGATTTCAAATATTATGAAATCGCGCTGATAATCCCCATCGGGTCTGCGATTTATCAGCATATCGCAATCGCATATCACACGTCAATGACCCTTGTATCGGGGATCACCGATCGTCGACCGTCGATATCGGCATATCGCTATCAGCTTTGTCGCTATATCGCACCTCGCAATTGCAATGGCCCCGGGGGTCCTCCCTTTGACCATGCTGATCACCGATCCACTGACCCGCTGATCGCCAATATCGCATGTCGCATATCGCATCGGCATATCACATATCGCTCTGCCTGGGATCCCGATATTGGGTGAAGGCCTACCTCCGATGTGATAAGTCAGAGGTCACAATCGGTGTTCCTTCCGCCTTTGCCTTAAGTCCTTCCCTTTGGCACATTTGTGATGTGATTTCTTCAATGAGCCTTTTAGGCCATTTTTATAAGAATTTTCCTCCTTTTCAAAGGACAATGGCAATCTTCTTTCTGCGATAACTTCTTCATCCGAAGTCCATTTTATCCCATTCAAATTGCATTAGATTTAGATTGAAAATATCTATGCAATGGGACTATTTTCAGAAGCATCCTTTGACTTTCATTTTTGAGTGAAAAGTCATCTACGATCATTTTATGATCGGTGTCTCTCAGCTCCATTATCTCGACTAGTTTTACTTGTATGTCTCTATTTTTCCCTTCGAGATAAGCCTTCTAGGATGGCATGTTCATCGTGGGGCCGCCCTGCATATTACTCCATTGGTTCATGTCTTTTATATCAACTGCCAAATCATCTTGTTGCTCTATTAGCCATGAGGTATCTCTTTTGTACTCTTTACAAACCTTTAAGTGTCGTTGGTCTGGGATGACATGTCCCTAAGGGTCCACTCGATGCTTCTGTGCACCAATCAACAAACTGGTTAGGTTGATGTTGTCAATGCCATGTTCGCCCAGTGCCTAGTCAGCTTGAAGATTCTACCTGTGCACCACTCATAACCTTCTAGGCTATCGTCATTTTGTAATATTCCTAATAGGAAATACCAGTGATAACAAAGGAAAAATCCAAGCATGCAACACAAAAATTTCAAATCATGCATAAACAACAACAAGTAACACCAAAAACTACACCAAGATGAGCGATTTTATTAACTAAATAATATGGAGTACAAAATGTAAGAGAATAAATGAAGCCGAGCTTGCTACAACAAGCAATGCAAAAATGCAGGTGGAGATAAAGGTAACCAAGTGTTGAATATGCCTCTGCAACCAGAACTATGCCCAACTAGGAAGAACTGCTAGGGATAAACTGTTAATCTGGCCCTCCAAAATACATAGAAAATTCAACAAAATTAACCACAACCTCTACACCCCAAACCCACAAAAACCTAGCAAGGATTTGGCTACTTCTGGTTGGTCTAGAAAACCCTAAAAATGTGCACTCCTCTCTCTGCTAGTTAGTGTGTATTTCTGAATAAGGGGGTTGCTCTCCAGCCCAAAAATCACTCCAAAAATCTCTCCAGAAGCCCCTCTGCAAATCCCTCCGGAAATACCTCCAAATCCCAAAACTTCTCTCACCCCAAAATCCCTCAGCTCTACCCTTGGGCATGTCTAGCCAGTGACCCTCTGTGCATTGCCAAAATGCAATAGAAATCTTACTCTAAACTCCCTTCACTCCAACCCTTCAAAACACCTCAAATATCTGAAAAATTCTAAGGCAATCACTCCCCAAAATCCCAAAATCTAGCATGCCCTATAACAATTTCTTGCAAGGAGTGTGTGCTCCCTTTCTGCACCTAGTATGCTCCAAATGATGGCTAAATGTACCTATGAATCCCTCAGGAAAAACTATGAAATGTAGTTATAAGCTCCCCTAGGGTGGCACTCGAATTCCACTAAAGAAATAGGTGAGATTCCCACCCGGAAATATCTTGTGTTGAACACCACGATGTTAACTCGGCTAAGAAGCTCAAGCAAACAAGAGTTCAATTTTGAATTTGGAAAAAGTCCCCAAAATAATGCCTATGCCTCTATTTAAATTTTCTTCTCCTCCTCTCTCCTTGTGAGCTCCACAAGTCGACCTCCCTTCCCTCTTATTTCCCCACAAGTGCAAATTCTCCTAAGGAATGTGAATTCTCTCTTGGAGTAGACCCCACATTCCACTTCTTAATTTTATTTTCCTCATATTTTTGGGGCCTTATTTCATCAAAGTGTCAATTGGGGTCCTCCTAACCACTTCTCCTAAGTCAATACATGCCAAAATATCAAAGTTGTGAAAAAAATTATTACTTAGAACAACTTTCTAAGTGGGAACATCACACATGCTGGCATCACCAATGCCACATGGTGGCATCTAAGTGGTGACACCTTTTAATCAAATTTGGCTCACTAGGGCACCCAAAAACATTGAGTCTTCCTACCATGTGTCCTTTGTACTAACTTCATGTTGACATCATCATCCATTTGTGCATTTATGATCTAATAAAATGTTGTCACGCACCTGTTAGAGAGGAGAAGAAAAGGGTCCGAGCCTTTGTGTTTTGCAACCATTTTCTTTATTAAATTTTAAGCAAAAAAACCACCAAATTCAAGCTTTCATTCATTATTGTGACTCTCCTTGTGACATGCTACTCGACCATATTCATTCCAGGCCTAAACTCTACATTGTGCCTTGTTTCTTCTGGGAAAGGTCTCTTGGGCTAAGTTGTCCCATAGGGACCCCCCACTTTAAAACTCTGCCAGTTAAATATGATTGTCTCTTCCGACTTTGCCTGGAGATATGTCATCCGTTGTCTAAGGTACTCCTCTTATATGTGCCTCTGAACAAGGTACTCTCTGCCAAGATGAGTTGTTATAGTGATTATGTCGTTGGGCTAGTAAAAATAATTCTTGGTGCTCTACTATCAGATATGTTTGGACGAATTCATGGTTAGTTTCTATGCTACATTTGGATGTTATATCTAAACTAAACTTGCTCCAAAGGTCCTCCACCAACATTAACTCTGCAATCTTTGACTTTGGGGGTACTTGACTTTGACTAGCTCTAACTTGTGATTCAAGAGGTCATTTTAGAACTTCAATATACCACTAGAAATATCTTTCAGATCTCTATCCAATTGCATTTAAGATAATATATTGTATAATAAATGGTACCAAAGTCTTTGCACCTTCACCAATTAGCTCTATTTTTCACCAATCTGTTTGGAAACATCTGAACCTTGCAACACCTTTTCCATACATGTTTTGATCTTCCTTATTCTTGAAGTCGTCTTTACTCTTTCCATTGCAGTACCCTTAATTTGGATACACCAACATTGACACCTATGATATCAATGAACTAATGACAACACCTTTGTCAATACTTTGAATCAATTACTTAATATCAATGAGCACCTCCTTTGCCAACATATTCTAACAATCTCCCATTATCTTCTTTGCCTTTGCCTTCATCCTAATCACCTTTTCCATCAATGACAACATATTTCTAACAATTTCCTCCTAGATACCTCGATTTCCTTTCGTAATCTCTCTACCTCAACATCAACATCAATTTTTTCTCTTGACTTCTTCAATCCTTTTGTAACCTCATTGTTTTAGCATTAGCTTTAATTTTTTTCCTAGCTTCCTCAAGTTCATTGTTTTGGAGCAACAATATCCTATGAAACACTTCCTTAAAATATTTTTCCCTCACCAAAACTTATTCCTTTTCCTAGTCGTCAAGTGTATATGGCCATATCAACTATACTTATTTACCATGACATTTTTCCATTGACTTGGGGCCATGTCTCCTAAATCTGCATTCCCTTAGGTTGAACTCTTGTATGGCATTATCTTCCATTTCAACAAACTTATAATCATTTAAGCAGTACTTTAAGTCATGCATTCCAATGTAAAGAGGATATATAAAACAACATTTCTTCTTATCCTTACTCAATGATACATTGAAACCATGGAGAATTGCTTGATATGCATTTCTCTGATCACCAACTTGTAGGGAAAAAATTTGGGTAATAAATGAGGTGATATAGGCTGAATTCTCACTAATAAATGAATATGTTATCTCACTTAACATAGCCATGGATCCATTGGTAAACCTAGGTGCTTCCTTACAGAAAATAAATTCATATAAGTGAGAAAAGAAATTATCATAAATTTGAGTCAAATTTATCTTTTACTTCCATAAAACTTGACAATGAACCTACATTCAACATTATGCAAGATTCCAACACTAAACCATATCCTTAAACTTTTTACTTGGATACACAATATCTAGAAGATACGAAGACCAAAAATTTAGGAGGAGAGTCAAGTTCAAAGAACTTAACCTTCGATAAATATTTCATTAGATTATGTGACAAAATATCCTCCTAGTTAAACACAAATCCCTTCTCAACAATAGCATGCATGAGAGGTACCCAATTAATTTTAAAATGTTAGGAACTTTATTTTCCATACAATCTATCAATAAAGGCTACAACATACATGTATGGTTTCCACATATTAATAGATGTATTAACACTAGGTCCTCTCAACTTAAATTGCTTTCATTATGCCCACCACTTTTATACAACTTTGTGGTAGTGCTTACCAAACCATCCTACCTTCTCATAAGACATGTGAACCTATAGTGTAGCAAATGTGTACTACCTTTGAAGCTCATTTGGAAGAAATGAAGGTATGAATTATCCTCTATCGTTCACCAATGTTCTTTCTTCTAACTTAACATATTTGATAATTCAACGAATTACTTCTGCATAGGGAAATACAATAAGAGCTTTTGATTGCATTATGTATCCAATATTTTCTAATATTTAGGTAAACTTCGTCATAATTTTCATCATAGGTAGAGGAAGGTATTTTTCATCCTTGAAAATCTGAAATAATTCTAACTAGTCTAGAAAATTGGTAGTCCTAAATGACTTTAGAACAAGATTAACATCTGTGATTTGTAAAAGTTTCTTGTACAGGTACTTGTGCTTTGTGTATCATATCATATTCTGTATTTTAAGGTTTGGGATTCTTCTTCTTTGGAGACATATAAATGATCTTAGTAAAATTTTCGAATAATGGATGATATCAAAATTACAATTTTATAATGAGATCCATGATGGATCTTGATTGAGTCTAGTCATGTTGACTATGTAATGTTTGAGACCAAGATGGTCATAGAGAGCAACAGTTCCCAACATGCTCAGAATTTTACAGTCTCAGATGCTCACGAGACTACAACCTGGCGGCCCCGCCAAACCCATCGACAATGTTATCAATGCTCCAAACTCATGGATAGCAGCAACTCAACGTGCAATCAATATGGCAGAATATGTATAAACTTTGGTTTATATGTCCGCCGTTTCGTTGTATTTGGCATTCCGAAGTTGGTTAGCAGTGCTCCAAATATCGCGGGAGCCTCCACCAAACTCGGTGTGGAGCAATCTTATGACAATGACATATTCCAAAGTCAAATCGTATATCACGAATATTCCGTGGGGAGCTATGTCAAACTTTGGTTATATTTGATATATGCCATGGGTTAGAGTAGTATTCCACCGTCAATGTTTACCACACCGCCGAGGAGAATTACATAACTACTAGAGTTCATGCACTCATATGACAATGTTACATTTATTATAACCATCCTATCCAATCATGGATGACGCACCATCGGACTCTGGTCATAATGCATATGGAAAAGTTATCAAATATATGCCACGTTGAACCCAAAAATATCATCTGTCAGTTCAATTGAGCTTATGTTTATCCTATGGTTATGACTATATCATATCCAATGCCATGAGGTCTTGTCACCGCCGGGTCTTTGTTATGCCATATGTGGTATATGGTTGCACCAGAGCGAAGTGCTAAGTGCATACTTTGGTTTTATAACCGAAATGTACCACAAAGATTCGTATATCTGCCAAACTCATCGGCAACGATTATATGCGGTGAGACAAGGTATGAAATATACATTGCATTATGGTTTTGAGCCATGATATGGGGAGTTATATTTATTGACGACGATTCAAAAGTTTTAACCATATATTATATGGTAGGAATGTTGTTAAAACCATATTTTAATATGGTGCAGATTTGTTGATATATCTTGTCGCAAACTTTGGAAATGCTCCAAATATCACATGACGTGGATGCATTCCAACGATTACTATGTTTGCAATATTGTTGCAACGAATTCTAAAATTAGAGTTTCAAGTCAATGCACTAGAGCCAGGGACACGTGGGTTGTGAGCTAGCTTTGGAGCATAAATTGAAATTGGCATTCCAAAGTCTTACGGAAGCTAAATTGAGCGTTTTAAAAACCAAAATAGGGGTTTTGGTGTGCTCTGGACACACTAGAATAGTCTGTTTGTTATTTGTAGCATCCTATACTTGCAAAATAGTAGCCATTGATTCCTGCGAGCACATTCCAGAATGGTGAAGTTGATGTAAGAGAATTTTTGAAGGCGATACATCGCTTGTTGATCTCGAGTTGAGTATGAGGACCGTCGCTTCTTAGTTCTCCTTGTAAAGGCGCAATTGCCTCTTTGTAGAATTGGGTTAGTTTAAGGGTGAGAGTTTTATGTAGGAGGATGTTTCCTGAAGGGAAACATTGCCACTCCAGTGTCAACTTGACTCTAAAGACACAAAGATTATTGATGTACTCTCCATGTGAGATCAATAAAACGGACTAGCCTTTGAGTAGGGCCTAGAGACATAGCCCGAGAGGGGTGAATTTCGTCATCAATTGGTTGTGTCTCTTGCTTTATGTGATTTTTGTGCTTTGAATGTTTTTCATCTTTGAGTTCATTAAATTCGATTTTTTTTATGTGAATAAATTATGAACTAAAGACATAATTCAAAAAGCTTGCAAAGTGTCAGAGGACAATCATCTATTTTCATATCATTTTTGGTATCAGAGTAGGTTTTGACTAGATTGCAAGAATGAGTAGACGCACGAAGCAAAGTTGGATGCAAGAATTGGAAGAATACAATTAGAAATATCAGCCGGAGAATGTTGCATTGCAACACATGATGAAAGCATTGCAAGAAGAAAAACAAAGACTGCAAGCAAGGATTGAAGCCATTGCAGAGAAATCGACAGCGGGGAAGTCTCTTAGATCGAAGTCTATCCATAATTGGATATAATGAAGTATATCCACTTCATCAATCGGATGAAGAAAGCTCCTATCCATATGCTTCTCCAAAATCACAATGAGTGGAAGAAGCGATTAGTACCTTTTCCTCACCTTCTGAGGAACTTCCTTATGTACCAACATCTCAGGAAATTGCTTCAAACATTGAGAAGGAAGAGGTTTCAAGTGATCCCGAGATTGGAGCTTTCGAGAAACATACCAGAGGAATTGTTATGAAGTTGATGTACATAATGGGATATCAGCAAGGTAAAGGCATCGACAAGCATGGAAAAGGCATGCTCCAACCAATATTTGTTCAAGAAACACCCCAAAAAGAAGGATTTGGATCTGACCAGTCAACATGTGACTACTGTGGAAAGAAACGTCACATAGTAGATCAGTGTTGGTAATTACATCCTGACCAAATGCTAAAAAGGTACAGGATTGTAAAGGTAAGCATACGAGTCATTATAGCAGTGATTCGGAAGGTGAGCTTTTCAATCAATTTTTTTATGAAGATTGTTAAACAGATTATCCATGTACTTTTTGTGGAAGTAACAACCATTGTGTAGCTGACTGCTAGAAGTAGAAGGTTTACAACAAGAAGGTGCATGCTACATGGAGTATTCTGCTGAAGGATGATGCAACACTGAAGGTAAAGAAAATTTGGGACATACTTTGGTAAAGTCAGGAAAGGACTCGGCACCGTCAAAACAAACCTCAGAGAAATCGAGCAAGAAGACGACCATTGCAAACTTAGGAGAGAAAGTTTGTTCACAGTGTAAAATGAAAGGACATTCTGAAAACATATGTCCAATGCTACCACATGAGTTGACAACAACACAATCAGGCCAAGGGGAAGCAACAAGATCTGGAAGGAAGAACGTAAGTCTCCAGAAAAGTCGCTTACTTGGAACTGGGTAGATTTCATGCCTTATGTGTAAATTGTCAATTGTGTGTCAGTGAGTTGTAATCACATCAGTACGTCTAGTTGAGTCTGTAAATAAGGTCAATAATTTTTATGTACTGATGAATCAGGCAATAAATTCATTATTGTAATAAAATTTTGGTGGACCAAAAATCTTTTAGTTGGGAGGAATGATCCAGGATGGATCTTGATTGAGTCTAGTCATGGTGGCTATGTAATGTTTGAGACCAATATGGTCATAGACAGTAACAGTTCCTGACATGCTCAAAATTTTACAGTCTCAAATTCTCACGAGACCATCGCCAAGTCAAAGAGGTTGTCGCTCTAATTTGGTGGTATGTTCGATTTCAAATATGGCCTCCGTATGAGGGAGAAAATGAACTCTGAAGTTTTTCCCCAACAAGTAAAAAAGGGGCTAGAGAAGGCCAAGTGGTAGTCTCTCAACAAGACACATGGCAATCAAACAACAATACACGTGGCGGTCATTGTCAAAGTCAACTCAGTAACACGTCAAACTCCAAGGTTGGGCTCAAACCCACGGCCTCCAACATCACATTACAAAATCTTACCATCGGGCTATGGATTTGTTTTATTTACAATGGTGCACAAGTCTTATTTAAAGTTTCGTTATAATGCTAATGGGGGTAAGGGTTGGCATAGCCCCGCCAAACCCATGGACGATGTTATCAATGCTCCAAACTCATGGATAGTAGCAACTTAGCTTGCAGTTAATATGGTGGAGTATGTCTAAAATTTGGTTTATATGTTCGTTGGTTCATTGTATTTGGCATTTCAAAGTTGGTTAGCAGCGCTCAAAATATCGCAGGAGTCTCCACCAAACTCGGTGTGGAGAAATCTTATGACAACGCCATATTCCAAAGTCAAATCGTATATCACGAATATTCCGCGGGGAGCTACGTCAAACTTTGGTTATATTTGATATATGACACATGTCGAAGAAATATTCCATTGTCAATGTTTGTTACCCCGCCGAGGGGAGTTACATAGCTGCTAGAGTTCATGTGCTCATATGGAAAGGTTACATTTGTTATAATTGTCCTATCCAATCACGGATGACGCACCATCGGACTTTGGTTATAATGCATATGCCAAAGTTATCAAATATATGCCGCGTGGAACCTAAACATATCATTCGCCGATTCTTTTGAGCTTATGTTTATCCTATGGTTACGACTATATCATATCTGATACCACAAGTTCTTGTCACTATCGGGTCTTTGTTATACCATATGTGGTATATGGTTGCACCAGAGCGAAGTGCTAAGTGCAAACTTTGGTTTTATAACCGAAATGTGCCACGAAGATTCGTATATCCGCCAAACTCATTGGCAATGATTATATGTGGTGAGACAAGGTATGCAATATACATTGCATTATGGTTTTGAGCCACGATATGGGGAGTCATATTTATTAACGATGATTCAAAAGTGTTAAAATTGGAAACTAAGGCCAAAATCCATGTGGGTCACCTCATTTATGGCATCTGATATTTTTCCTAGATTCTTCTTGTTGAGAGGTGTAGGATTGATCTAAAGATCATCCGATTCTGACAAGTATTTATGGAGATATGAATTTATTTGTATTTACTTAACAAATTGTCAAGGTCAGCCAGTAGTTAAATGTGTGGCACACATGCCTAGTGAATCATATAAATACAAGAGAGGTTGATTCATTTTCTCATCATCTCATCTCACTCATTCTTCCCTCTCTCTCCTTAGCTTTGGGTTATACAAGGAGCAGCTCACACATGGGAAGAAGGAGGACACATTAGGGCAAGGAGGACGCTGAAAGGAGGACGCAAAAGCTGTTGAAGGTCTCTTTGACATGCGTTGACCAAGTGTTGACTCATCAAGGGTGTGGTTTTGGTGTGGTTGCCTCTCCTAGGCAGGCCGCAGATTTTGGCACAAAAATTGAGGCAATCCGTCCACAGGTTTGACCAACATTGACTGCCCTAGTTTTGGGCAGCAGGTTGACTTCAGTCAACAACAGTTTGATCATGTTTTTGGGGTTGTTCAAGGGTTGTTTCTTCAGGCTATTCGAGGGCTAGGTTACCAAAAATTGAAAAAGCATATTGGAGGTCAATTTCAACTCGTTTGACAAAGTTTGACTTTGCTGATCTAGGGTTTGCTGCTGCTGATATAAAATTACAGAATTATGATTTTGTACTATTTCTCTCTGCTGAACTATTGAATATACAAGAAGATTTGATCAAAGGGTTTCCCTGCATTGGGGTTTGTCCCTAGCTAGCCGCCATATCTTGTGTCTCTTGCCTTGGCTTGTTTTCTATTGATCGTTTGATGTTCTATTTGCACTTTACTTAATGTATATGTGATTGCTAATATGTGGTTAATAAAAAGAAAAGAAGTAAACTGCTCTAAGCATAGGACATACCATAATTTAACACGGTATCAAAGGTGAGGTGAAGAGAAAGCCCAAGCAAGATCAAGAGCAATCACCGAAGAGAAGGCTGGCAAGGATATCCTAAAAACTTGATGGGGTCCTCAACACTCTTCCCTGCCGAAGACAAGCTCTGTGAGAAGTTTAACTATCACGGATGGAAGATGTCTCTCGATCTGACTTTAGAAGATCAAGAAGTGTTGGACCATGTGAGAGGCAATATTGTTGTGTCTCCATCAAATTCATCCGTTGCTGCCAAAAGCAAGTGGTCCAAGGGAGAAGTCAAAGCAAGGAAGATCATTTGGGACTCTATCGACAAGCGCCTGGTGGCCTATGTTTTCGAGCTGACAAACTCCAAGGAAATCTACAATAGACTGGTGAGTTTATTTAAAGTTCATGATGCAAATCAAGTTTTGTTCCTTAGAAATAAGCTGAAGGAATTAAGAAGGGAAAAGATGAGAGTATGCAAGCATATTTCTTAAGGATCACCGAGATCAAGAATGACCTCATATCTATTGGGGAAGTAGTTCCTGACAGGGAAATGACTATCAAAACTCTTGGAGGACTGCCACCTGAATGGTATATATTCAAGACTAATATTCTCAATAATAATTTCATCCCAGGATTTGAGGAATCGATGGCTAGATGTATTCAAGAAGAGACAAGGATGGAAGAGCAAGAAATGCACGCACTTAAAGGCCATCCCTCTGCCTTTTCTTCTCATGCTAAAAGAAGAAACAATTATGGGGCTAAATACAAAGGAAAGGTTGGACCAAAGGGTGGAAGAAAAGGACTATGTTACAATTGCAATAAAATGGGCCACTATGCGAGGGAGTGCCCTGATAAAAGTGACTCACACCATGATGATGACCAAAACCACTCTCAAGGAAATCAAAGGAATGGCAAGTCCAATGGCAGAGGTAAAAGAAATGTCAGAAATCAAGGAAGAGGACAACCTTTCAAGAAGGCAAGAAACTCCAGGTATGAATCGAACGTTGTTAACAATAGGCAAGATGAATATTCTCTACCAGTGGCCCTCTCTACTACTGCTCCCCCGAGCAAGTTGGGAAATTGGCTTATTGATAGTGGTGCCTCAAGGCACTTCATTGGTTTCAAAGAATCTCTCTCTAATCTGATAGAGAAGGAGACCAACCTGGAAATTGTTCTTGGAGACAACGCAAAATATCCCATGAAAGGCATAGGGAATGTCACCCTTCAATTGAATCACGGTAATACAATCCATTTGCAAGAAGTCCTATATGTACCTGATCTCAAAAATAACTTGGTGTCCATTTTGGAAATGGAAGACAAAGGCTACAAGGTAACCTTCATCGATGGCAAGGTAAGTGTATGGAAAAAGAATTTTAAAGAAGCTTTCACTCTTGGGTTTTGAGTCGATTCATTATATCAGGTCGGAGGAAGTCCGTTGGGTGTCATGTCTTGTGACACATCACTTCAGTCCAAACTATGGCATCAGAGGTTTTCTCACCTTCATTATAAAGCTCTACCCAATGCAAGACAAATGGTGACAGGCATGTCCGAGTTCCAAGTAGAGCAAGAAGGTGTATGTCCGGGATGTGCCGAAGGGAAGCTCAAAAGGGGACCATTCCCCTCAAGCCTAAGAAAGACCTCTGATATATTGTAGTTGGTTCACTCAGACATATCTGGAATGATGCCTGTGAACTCTTTGGGAGGATATTTATATTACCTCACTTTTACAGATGATTATTCTCGCAAGACCTGGATATACTTCTTAAAAAATAAGGATGAAGTGTTCACTTGGTTTCATCACTTCAAAGCCTTAATCGAGAATCAAACCGAAAAGAAGATCAAGATCTTAAGGACTGATAATGGGATTGAGTATGAATCCAATGAGTTCCATGATGTTTTCAAAGAGGCTGGCATTAAGAGGGAGACTACAACACCATATACTCTTGAGCATAATGGTGTGGCAGAAAGGAAGAATCGTATGATTGTGGAAGTTGTCTGTGCTATGCTCCATGATCAAAGGCTTCTGAAGTTTCTATGGGCCGAAGCTACGAATACTGCCATATATGTTCAAAACCAATGCCCTCATCAAGCATTGGGTTCCAAGACTCTCTAAGAGATGTTCACTAGTAAGAAACTTGACGTATCTCATTTTAGAATTTTTGGAAGTCCGGTATATTTTCATGTGTCGAAGGATAAGAGGAATAAATTGGGTGCATATGGAAAGAAAGGAATCTTCGTGGGCTATAGCGAAAACACTAAGGGATATAGAATCTATGTGGTTGGTCAAAGGGAAATCAAGATTAGCCATGATGTCACCTTTGACAAAGATATGGCTCTTAGCAAAGTTGACAATCTTCCTACTCAAAGGGGATCTAAAGAAGCTAACACCAGGGAACTAAAGGAAAAGGAATATGAGACGATGCTCGATGTGGAATAACCTATGGATCCTATTGATCCCCCTCCGCAAGAGCCTTCCTCTTCTAGGAAGAGACCTTCATGGCTTAGGGGGACACTTGATGATGCTGAAGGGCATGTTGCACCCAGGGGAACCTTCTAGGAAAGTAAGAAGTTGACCAGGTATCAGGGATACTTGACCATCATGAGCACGATCATCCAAAATGAGCCTTCGTCATTCGCAAAAGCTATAAAGCATCAAATATGGAAGGATGCTATGACTGAGGAATATGAGTCCATCATGAAAAACGATGTCTGGGATGTGGTCCCCAAACCCCAGGAAAAAGCAGTTGTCACTTCAAAATGGCTTTACAAGATAAAGCATGCAATTGATGGAAGTGCGAAAAGTATAAGGCTCATTTTGTCGCTCGTGGCTTCTCCCAGAAGGAAGGTATAGACTATGATGAGATATTTGCACCTGTTGCCTGATTCATGATCAAGAATCTCATGTGTGCAGGTTGAAGAAGGCCCTCTATGGGCTGAAGCAAGCACCCCGAGCGTGGTATGAGAGGATCGATAGCTACTTGATGAAGATGGGATTCACCGGGAGTGAAGCCGACCCTAACCTTTACTTCAAGGTTGAAGATCACAATCCTCTCATACTGGTGTTGTATGTTGATGACCTCTTTCTAATAGGTGCAGACCCTCTCATTCACAAATGTAAGAGGGAGTTGGCTTTTGAATTTGAGATGAAGGACCTAGGACTGATGCACTATTTCCTAGGACTAGAAGTTTGGCAGAAGCCAGGGGAGATTTTCCTATCCCAAGGAAAATATGTGGTGAAGATATTGGAGATATTCGGTATGGTGGACGGCAAGCCCGTGACTACCTTGATGGAGCTTGACTTCATGAAGTTAAGCGGTAGTGTTTTCGGACCAGTTTTATGAAATGCTACCAAGTATTGTCAACTCATTGGAGCATTGATGTTCTTGGTGAACTCTCGTCCGAATATATGTTTTGCAGTCAACACGTTGAGTCAACATATGGTTGAGCCTCACCACTCACATTGGATTGGTGCCAAGAATATGTTGAGATATCTTCGTGGCACAATCACTCATGGGTTGAGATACATTGTTGAAGATGTGAGACGACATGGATATACCGATGCTGATTGGGCAGGTAGTGTGGTGGACTGAAAGAGCACTTTTGGGCGTTGTTTCTCTTTGGGATCTGCCTCGATATCTTGGATGAGCAGGAAGCAGAAGTCGGTGGCTTTGAGCACTGCCGAGGAAGAGTACATTGCTGCTAGTATGGCCTCTTGTTAGGTGGTCTGTTTGCGAAAGCTCTTCAATGAGCTATTTGGATTTACATTGGCTACCACCGTGATTCTGTGTGACAACCAGAGCGGGATTCGTTTATCATACAATCCTGTATTTCATGATCGCTCCAAGCATATCTATATCAGGTACCACTATATTTGGGATATGGTGCAATGGGAAGCAATAAGGCTCCAACATATTAGTATAGATGACCAGGTCGCCAACATTTTGACAAACCCCTAGGAAAGGTCAAATTCTTGACTTTCTGAGAATGACTTGGTGTCATTCAGAGACCCTCTTATGAGTGTCGAGTATGATGTATTGAGCTCTAGGAGCTCCAAGGGGGGTTGGGGTACTTCTTGGAGCAACATGCGACCACAGGGCGACTCACCATCCCCTGGTGGTGCACTATGTATAGGGTGAAGGTTAAACCTTCCCTTGTGACACCCCGTGGCAACTGTAGGACAGGATGATTAATTCTCTTGTGGGTTAGGATGATTATTTCTCTGTGGCGACTATGGATCAGGATGATTAGTTCTCCTATGGGCCAATATGATTAGTTCTCTGTGGTGACCGTGGAATAGGATGATTAGTTCTCATGTGGTCCAAATGATTAGTTCTCCTGTGGCGACTATTGGACATGATGATTCGTTCTCCTGTGGACAGGATGATTAGTTCTCCTATTGAGGCATCCCACCCATGTAGTCTGGGACTCATGGGAAGTACCTCTCATCTGATCAATGAGTAGGGAAATGGAGTTAGGGACCATTATTAGTACTATAGATGGACGCATCATTGTATCTACCATACTCCCTATGCTAGGATGACCTCCATTGATCTAGGATCAGTGAGAGTGGTATGACACACTCTGAGACTGACTTCGGGTTAGTGGAGGACGGTATGATACATCCTCGATCATTTATTCTTTTTCATAGTTCGAGCAGAGCAGAGCAGGGCCAAGGAGTGCAGGGCAGTGCATTTGATGGTTGGGATAGTAGCGACGGTCAGCTGGATTGCAAATGGAGTTCTCTCTAGTTGAGAGGGAGTGTTAAAATTGGCAACTAGGGCCAAACTCCATGTGGGTCACCTCATTTATGGCAGCTGATATTTTTCCTAGATTCCGCTTATCAAGAGGTGTAGGATTGATCTAAAGATCATCCGATTCCGACAAGTATTTATGGAGATATGAATTTATTTGTATTTACTTGACAAATTGTCAAGGTCAGCTAGCAGTTAAATGTGTGGCACACATGTCCAGTGAATCATATAAATACAAGAGAGGGTTATTCATTTTCTCATTATCTCATCTCACTCATTCTTCCCTCTCTCTCCTTGGCTTTGGGTTATACAAGGAGTAGCTCACACGTGGGAAGAAAGAGGACGCATTAGGGAAAGGAGGACGCAGAAGCTGTTGAAGGTCTCTTTGACTTGCATTGATTCATCAAGGGTATGGTTTTGGTGTGGCTGCCTCTCCTAGGCAGGCCACAGATTTTGGCACAAAACCCGAGGCAATCCGTCCACAAGTTTGACCAGTGTTGACTGCCCTAGTTTTGGGTAGCAGGCTGACTTCAGTCAACAACAATTTGACTGTGTTTTTGGGGTTGTTCAAGGGTTGTTTCTTTAGGCTGTTCGAGGGCTAGTTGATAGGAAATTGACCAAGCATATTGGAGGTCAATTTCAACTCGTTTGACCAAGTTTGAATTTGTTGATCTAGGGTTTTTTGTTGCTGATATAAAATTACAGAATTTTGATTTTATACTATTTCTCTATGCTGAACTATTGAAGATAAAAGAAGATTTGATCAAAGGGTTTCCCCGCATTGGGGTTTGTCCCTGGCTAGCCACCACATCTTATGTCTCTTGTCTTGGCTTGTTTTCTGTTGATCATTTAATGTTTTATCTACACTTTACTTAATGTATATGTGATTGCTAATCTGTGGCTAATAAAAAGAAAAGAAGTAAACTGCTCTAAGCATAGAACATACCATAATTTAACAAAAAGTTTCAACCATATATTATATGGTGTGAATGTTGTTAAAACCCTATTTTAATATGGTGTGAATTTGTTGATATATCTTGTTGCAAACTTTGGAAATGCTCCAAATATCACATGATGTGAATGCATTCCAACGATTACTATGTTTGGGATATTGTTGCAATGAACTCTAAAGTTAGAGTTTCAAAACATTATAAATGTATTGCCAATGCACCAGAGCAAGAAAAAGGTGGGATGTGAGCTAGCTTTGGAGTAGAAATTGAAATTGGCATTCCGAGGTCTTATGGAAACCAAATTGAGCATTTTAAAAACCAAAATAGGGGTTTTGGGGTGCTTTGGACACACTGGAAAAGTCTGTTTGTTATTTGCAGCATCCTATACTTGCATAATAGTATCCATTGATGCCTGCAAGCACATTCCACAATGGTAAATTTGATGTAAGATAATTGAAGCCGATATATTGCTTGTTGATCTCGAGTTGAGTACGAGGACCATTGCTTCTTAGTCCTCCTTGTAAAGGCGCAATTGCCTCTTTGTAGAATTGAGTCAGTTCAAGGGTGAGATTTCTATGTAGGAGGATGTTTCCTAAAGGGAAACATTGCCACTCCAGCATCAGCTTGACTCTAAAGACACAAATATTATCAATGTACTCACTTTCCATGCGAGATCAATAAAGTAGCCTAGCCTTTGAGTAGGGCCCGTAGATGTAGCCTAGGAGGGGTGAAATTTGTCATCAACTGGTTGTGTCTCTTGCTTTATGTGATTTTTGTGCTTTGAATGTTTTTCATCTTTAAGTTCATTAAAATTCGATTATTTTTATGTGATAAATTATGAACTAAAGACATAATTCAAAAAGCTTGCAAAGTGTTAGAGGACGATCATCTATTTTCATATCATTTTTGGTATCAGAGTAGGTTTTGATAAGATTGCAAGAATGATTATATGCATGAAGCAAAGTCAGATGCAAGAATTGGAAGAATCCAATCAGCAATATCGGCAGGAGAATGTTGCATTGTGACGCATGATGAAAGCATTTCAAGAAGAAAAACAAAGACTACAAGCAAGGATCGAAGCCATTGCAGAGAAATCGACAATGGGGAAGTCTCTCAGATCGAAGTCCATCCATAACTGGATACAATGAAGTATATCCACTTCATCAGTCAGATGAAGAAATCTCCTATTCATCTACTTCTCCAAAATCACAGTGAGTGGAAGAAGCGATTGGTACCTTTTCCTCACCTTCTGAGGAACTTCCTTATGTACCAACATCTCAGGAAATTGCTTCAAACAGAGACAAGGAAGAGGTTTCAAGCAATCTCAATATTGGAGCTTTCAAGAAACATACTAGAGGAATTGGTATGAAGTTGATGAACGGAATGGGATATCAGTAAGGTAAAGGCCTTGACAAGCATGGACAAGGTAGGCTCCAACCAATATTTGTTCAGGAAACACCCCAATACGAAGGATTTGGATTTGACCAGTCAACATGTGACTACTGTGGAAAGAAAGGTCACATAGAAGATAAGTGTTGGTCATTACATCTTGAGCAAATGCCAAAAAAGCTACAGGATCATAAAGGTAAGCATATGAGTCATTATAGCAGTGATTTGGAAGGTGAGTCTTTCAATCAAAATTCTATTATGAATATTGTTAAACAGATTATCCATGTACTTTATGTGGAAGTAACAACCATTGTGTAGCTTATTGTTGGAAGCAGAAGGTTTACAACAAGAAGTTGCATGCTACAAGGAGTATTATGTGGAAGGATAACGTGGCACTGCAGGTAAAGAAAAATCTGGGAAATACTTTGGTAAAGTCAAGAAAGGACTCGGCACTATCAAAATAGAGCTCAAAGAAATCGAGCAAGAAGACGACCATTGCAAACTCAGGAGAGAGAGTTTGTTCATAGTATAAGATGAAAGGACATTCTGAAAACATATGTCCAATGCTACCACATGAGTCGACAACATCAAAATCAGGCCAAGGGGAAGCAACAAGATCTGGCAAGGAAGAACGTAAGTCTCCAGAAAAGTCACTTACATGGAATTGGGCAGATTTCATGCCTTATGTGTCAATTGTCAATTGTGTGTCAGTGAGTTGTAATCACATCAGTATGTGTAGTTGAGTCTGTAAATAGGGTCAAGACTATTTATGTACTGATGAATGAGGTAATAAATTCATTATTGTAATAAAATTTTGGCGGACAAAAATTATTTTAGCTGGGAAGAATGATCCAGGATGGATCTTGATTGAGTATAGTCTTGTTGGCTATGCAATGTTTGAGACCTAGATGGTCATATATAGTAACAATTCCTGACATTCTTAGAATTTTACAATCTCAGATTCTCACGAGACCATCGCCAAGTCAAAGAGGTTGTCACACTGATTCCAGTGGTAAGTTTGGTTTCAAAAATGGCCTCCGTATGACAAAGAAAATGAACTCTGAAGTGTTTCCCCAACAAGTAAAAAAGGGGCCGGAGCAAGCCAAGTGGCAGACTCTCAGCAAGACAAGTGGAAATCAATCAATAGGAAATGTGGCGGTCATAGTCAAAGTCAACTCAACAACAGGTCAAACTCCAAGGTCAGGCTCGAACCCACGGCCTCCAACATCACATTACAAAAACTTACCATTGGGCTATGGATTTGTTTTATTTACAATGGCACACATGTCTTATTTAAAGTTTTGTTATAATGCTAATGGGGCTAAGGGTTGGCATAGCCCCTCCAACCTGGCGGCCCCGCCAAATCCATGGACAATGTTATCAATGCTCCAAACTCATGGATAGCAGCAACTTGGCGCGCAATCAATATGGTAGAGTATGTCTAAACTTTGGTTTATATGTTTGTTGGTTCATTGTATTTGGCATTCCAAAGTTGGTTAGCAGTGCTCCAAATATCGTGGGAGTCGCCACCAAACACGGTGCGGAGCAATCTTATGACAACACCATATTCCAAATTCAAATCGTATATCACGAATATTTTGTAGGGAGCTATGTCAAACTTTGGTTATATTTTATATATGGCACGTGTCGAAGTAATATTCCATTGCCAATGTTTGCCACACCGTCGAGGGGAGTTACATAACTGATAAAGTTCATGCGCTGATATGCCAAGGTTACATTTGTTATAACCATCCTATCCAATCACAGATAATGCATTGGTTATAATGCATATGCCAAAGTTATCAAATATATGTCACGTGGAAACCAAACATATCCTATGGTTACGACTATATCATATCCGATGCCACAAGGTCTTGTCACCGTCGGGTCTTTGTTATACCATATGTGGTATATGGTTGCACCAGAGCAAAGTGCTGAGTGTAAACTTTGGTTTTATAACTTAAATGTGCCACGAAGATTCGTATATCTTCCAAACTCATTGGCACGATTATATGCGGTGAGACAAGGTATGCAATATATATTTCTTGATGGTTTTGAGCCATGATATGGGGAGTCATATTTATTAACGACGATTCAAAAGTTTCAACCATATATTATATGGTATGGATGTTTTAAAACCATATTTTAATATGGTACGAATTTGTTGGTATATCATATTGCAAACTTTGGAAATGCTCCAAATATCACATGACGTGGATGCATTCCAACAATTACTATGTTTGGAATATTGTTGCAAGGAACTCTATAGTTAGAGTTTCAAAACATTATAAATGTATTGTCAATGCACCAGAGAAAGAAAAAGGTGGGTTGTGAGCTAGATTTCGAGCAAAAATTGTAATTAGAATTTTGAGGTTTTACGGAAGTCAAAATGAGCATTTTAAAAACCAAAATAGAGGTTTTGGGGTGCTTCGGACACACTATCAGAGTTTCTTTGTTATTTGTAGCAGTCGATACTTGCAGAATAGTAGCCATTGATGCCTATGAGCACATTCCAAAATGGTAAAGTTGATGTAGGAGACTTTTTGAAGCTGATATATTGCTTGTTGATCTCGAGTTGAGTACGAGGACTGTTGCTGCTTAGTCCTCCTTATAAAGGCACAATTGCCTCTTTGTAGAATTGAGTCAGTTCAAGGGTGAGAGTTCTCTATAGGAGGACGTTTCCTAAAGGGAAACATTGCCACTCCATCGTCATCTTGACTCTAAAGAGACAAAGATTATCGATGTACTCACTTTCAATGCGAGATCAATAAAGAAACCTAGCCTTTGAGTAGGGCTCGAAGACGTAGCCCAAGAGGGGTGAACTCCATCATCAACTGGTTGTGTCTCTTTCTTTATGTGATTTTTGTGCTTTGAATGTTTTTCATCTTTAAGTTCATTAAAATTCAATTATTTTTATGTGAATAAATTATGAACTAAAGACATAATTCAAAAATCTTGCAAAGTGTCAGAGGAAGATCATCTATTTTCAGATCAAATTTAAAAAAAAAAAGTGAAAAAAAAGACATTCAATTATATTTTATTTCATTCATCAATCAGTAATTAAATTAAAATTAAGAAAGAAATTAATGAGTCTATTTATGAAACCATGAATCAAAACAAACCCTAATTTCAAATTCATTTCAATAACAAGTGAAAAAGTTGGAAGTGATAACTAAAGATAAGCTAAAATCAACGTCTCCTCTTAATATAACTAAATTTCTAGCTAAATAATGAATCAAATTATCAAATAACATTTCATGACATTGATAATAAGGGACTCAACAAAGGGGATTCAATGACTACATTGTAAGGCACTTAATCAAAATCTATGTAAAATCTATGTAATTGAAAGTTTGAAGTATCATGGAGACACAATAATTGTTATAGGCCAATTTGTCACATCTGGTCAATAGGCCTACAAATTGGATCAATAAACATCCATGAACACCTTCTTATTATCCTTGAAAAAATCCCTAAGCATGACTCTCAAATCCCTGCGTTTCTGACCATGACTGCTTCATTTCAGTGTTTTTAAATCCCAACGCACCTTGGCCTTTTAGGGACTTGCGGTCAACAACATGTTGCTCAATTCTTCACCTGTTGTACTCATAGAATGTTGTCCCTTGTTGGGGGTGCGCTAATTCTACAAATTCGAGAAAAATAAAAATAATCCTGAAGCTTCCTCTTCCAGAAGCTTCCAAGAGTTGTTACAACCATTTACCATGGATAAGAACTTTGAATCCTATCTCATCCTACATTTGAGATTTCACCCCTTATCCCTTGAGCTCCTCCTCCCATCAAGAGTGGATCTAGAGCCTAGATTAGTAAATGGATAAGAATTCCTAAACTACCATCCTCTCCTATTTATTTACTTCCATCCACAAGTTACAGGTTGGATTTTGGAGACTAATCATACCCTTATGTTGCTTCTTTGATATAAGAGAGTTATCATTCCCATGAATTAGGGTGATCTTGAGGTGTACATTATGGCAAGGAAGGACAAGCCAACTTGGAGGGATCTCTACAAGATCAAATTCCACTTTTTATTGTAAAATCTCTCCCTTTCATATTAATACAAAGATTATATCATTTTCGTATATGTGTTATGTTATATTTACATTCCTATATTTCAATGCTATGTTGATCCATTGAATAGAGTGATTGGATAATGCTACATAGATGTCGTAGATCTTTGGCTTGTGTTGTTTGTTTGTGCAGGTTCTAATTATAGTGATCAGAGCTACAATTGGAGCTTACAAGCTAAGAGGAGAGAAGATCTTGCGATGGATCACATGTAAGCATCTTTCCATTTCCCAATTTCTATAAGGAGAACCTATAGTCTTTGATTTTTTTTGTCTAAGTCTAGGAAAGATACTTCTCTTCGCAGTCATAGATTTCGTATAACAAATTAGCGACTCCACTTGGGATCGATTAATTCCCATAGTGGTTCCTTGAATTTATCCCTTGTTACACATCCTGAATAGACTTCCAATGCCTCACACGGTCTGAATTGACCCTAGGAAGACCTTTCATTAAGATGCATTTGGTTTTTGTGTCAAAAACTCCCTTTTCCTTGATCAACACATCCCTGGTCTGCTGACAGAGAGTTGTAGAGCACCCTGGCCTTCTTTGTACCTACATTGCGGAGCATTGGTAGCCTCTTTGCACCTAGGCTGACCCATGTTTCATGTAAACAATTGCCTTTTCATGATTTTCTCTCTGATTAAATTGGTTCCAGTTGGTCCTCCTTGTGTCCCTGAGTGTGTTTAGCTCTCTCAGAAGCCTTCATCTTGTTTGATTTTGGTTTTGAGTGCCTTTGATAAGAATTTGTTTAGATTTTTCTTTCTTCTTGTCATTAGGTCATTAGCAAATTAATTGCTTGATCATTGGGTTGCTTGAAGGAATTGGTGTTTCAATCATCATTCTGAAAAATGTTTTTTATCAGTGATTAGGCGAATACCTTAGTTGTCGTCTGAAAAATAAGTGGAATTGAAAAGAAAAATCTTATGCATCATGCATTGCAGCTAGGGTTTTGCGAGTGAAATTGTAATTAGAAACAATTGCATTAGGGGAATTGTTTAACAATATTGTCTGTTGCATATTCTTTGTTCTATTCCCTCCATATATAGATTTTCAATGAAAAGAAAAAAATCATTTTATCATGCTAGTTTGCTTTTAGGATATTTAGGTGAATTTAATTAATAATTATTATTATTATTATTATTATTATTTTGTTTATTTTATTATTATTTTTATTTATTATTATTATTATTATTATTATTATTATTATTATTATTTATTTATTTTATTTTTATTTTTATTTTTATTTTTTTTTGCGTTGCATTCTAGGGATGATATCATGTACCAGATCGTTCTCCACGTACCTCCGGGTATATTGGATGACACTCCATGGATGAAAAGTATATGGGAACACTCTCATATTACGATTATGCATTAGATAACACTAGCACGAAATACACTTCCACGTACCATCGACTATATTTTGGAACTCCACCATAGGGTGCTATCCTCGCCATAGGTAACCGATTCGGTTGCCTTGTACACTGTGACACACTAAACTCAACATTTAGGGAGACTGCTTGCCTGTACGTAAGTCCTTGGTTCTCCTAGGTTGTATATTGTAGTTCACAGTTGCTTGGTAATCCTTTATGCCTAGTTTACCCTCTTTGTTTTCTTTTTTTTTGTGTTAATTGTTAAAATTTATTAATCCAACATGGAAGATAAAACCCTTTACCCCTTCGTTAGCGTAGAATGAAAACTAAGCCTCCTCTTCCACTAGAGGCAACTCCTGCCCGTCATTAGAAGCATAAGAAAACATAGACTACTGAATCTAGTAATTCAGGTGTTATAACTTCTGGTCCTTCATTTGAGATAGATCCACTAGAATCATATTTTCCTATGAGTACGAAGCCCAAGAATACCTCTCTGTTGTTTGGTGACTCTGACACAGTCAAAACCAAAGCACCTGAAATCTCTTTACCTGAGGTTATTGGACCTGACTTTCCCGCATCAGATACAACTCAACATGTGGTTATACAACCTGAGGTAGCTCATCCATCTTCACCTATTACTTCAAGACGTTCTCATTCTCTTCCTCTGTCTTAGACACAACCCCAATCTATATATCTTAGACCTGACGGTGAACCCCTTCCACCCGGTCTTGTGAGCATCAAACATATTCCACAGGAAGAGCCTCATCCCTCCTCTCCCATTTGAGCAGGGGCTCATTTTTATGAGGCCCATCCTTTTCCTTCTCTTCATACTTCTTTTCATTCTCCTTTGTCTGATTCTTTTCCTTTCAACTCACCTTTTATTTTCCCTTGGAAATCTTCTTTGGGACAGATAACCATGACTGAGTTTGCTATGGTTTCCCATCATGTATCTACTACCATGGCTGAGACAACCCAAGTTGCGACCTTATCCATGTTTGTAATGACACTAGAGGTACATTTGTATAGTGGCCCGTCCTTCCTGCCTGGTTACCAATCCTTTTCTAGTACCTTCTCTGGTGCAACATCCAATCCATAGACCTCTCCCATGACATCTACATCTGGAATTTCGTATGGCACTTCTTTAATGAGCGCTACACATTATGCTCCTCTACCACCATATACACCTACAATTCAGTAGCAGACTAACCCTTATGTTAGTGTACATGATTATCTACAACAACCTAATCCATTTCCTATGGGGAACCATCCTCTTGGGGGGCAGTTGCCCCCGTATTATCCTCCTCTTTCAGCAGGGGGAAAACCTATTGTAGGTTCATTTCCATCTCCTCAAGTTAGTGCTCAGCCTCAAATGAGTCCTCCGTATTCCATAATAGATGCTAAAGTTTGGAAACCCACTTTTCCTTTTCAACCTAGTTCAGTTGTGGCTTCATATTTAGCCTCTCAACCTCTTCCACCTACCTCTCATATTTTTGTTGAAAAACCCATATCTCAACTTGTTCAAACTCAAATGAATGTGAGCCAACCTTTATAGGTTGTACAGCAACTAAATGGTATATTGAATTACCTAGAGCTTCGTTTGATAACTTTAGAGACTTGCCTACTATATTCCAAACACGTTTTTTGTTACCCATTAGGTATGAGACTGAAACATAACTCTTAACCAATTTCAAACAGAACAATTCCACTCACATCTTTAATCATATTCATGAGTGGTGAGGCCATTGTCATTTGGTTAAGACATTTGTTCCTCACCAATTGTTAGCTGAATGGTTCATTAAGTCTTTGTTTCCATCCATCACAAAAGACGTAGCCAAAGGCAGAGTCGTACTGAAGAGCAGGTAATTGCTTGTTCCTAGTACTTGGATCTCATCTATATGCAATTTGGCATGCTTTATGATAAGATACCAAATGCTCCCGACCCACCAATATTGTTTCTAAAACTCCTAGTAAAGAATCACATGTTGTCGATGGTGTGATTGGTTCTGTTAGTCAACAGTCGAAGAGTAAACCATTTGGTTCAACTCTTGTTGTCACTGCTCAAAGCCCTCCTTCCAATCCTATGGCTTCTACTTCGGAGACCAATATTGTTCAATAATCTAAGTGAGAATCTTTGCAACTAGGAAGTAATAAGAAAGGAAAAGGAAAAAAGAAGAAAGACAATGCTCAGTAGGATAAAAAAAACAATCGGTCTCCTGAAGAGAAAAGGAAACCTCGTTACCCATGTTGGATATGTGATGAGGAGAATTTTACTGATGATTGTCCATGCTGGGTGGAGGTGAATCAATTCCTTAAATCGTACGCTACACTCGATGTGTTGACCAGTCCATTTCTAAATCAAGAGACCGATATGGTTGCCCGAGAACCTACTTCCTTTAACTCAGTTTTGATGCTTTCCTCTACTAAGCCCAAAAATGAAGTTATGGTGGCTACCCAAAGTAAAGACTACGGTAATGTGAATCCTTCAAATGGTCAGGCTACTAATCAACCTACCAGTTCGACCGCATCTCCATCAGATCCTACTCCAAATGTCGTACATATTGAATTAACGATTAATCCTCCCAAGGGCATTATCCATAAATCTACATTCAACCCTCATGCAAGAGTTGCTCAAAATTATAAAATAGTTGAGGATATGACTCAGGCTCCTTCAACTATGTCAAATCTTGAGGGGTTGCAAAATTTCCTCGCCCAAAAGAAGGCTTTGCTCTCGACAATTGGATGTGTTGATCCTTCAGATTCCAACCTAGTAGTTTTTTACCATGAGAATCATACACCTCAACTTCTGACTCAATTGGAATTCATGATCTAGGTTGTTATTCGTGGTAAGAATATTCATCGTTCCAATGTGGAAAAAGGCGCCTCAACCTCTATTATGTCCATGTCTTGCTAGAAGACTATTGGTTCCCCTAATTAAGCCATTCACCAACCACTTTGAAAGCTTTTGATGGAAGAACTTATAAACTGTGTGGGATTTTAAATTCTCTACAAGTAGAATTAGGTGGCAAGACTGTATCAATAGAAGTTGAAGTTATTGACGAACCTCTAAATTATAAGCTTCTATTAGGCTGCACGTGGGTCTACGCCATGGCTGCGATTGTTTCCACATATTTTAGAATGATCGCTTTTCCTCATAAAGGAAGTATCATAGCCATTGATCAACTCACTTTCATTGTCATTGATTTCTTTAGTTACTGGAATTGTCCCTCTCACGGGGGAAACCCCTCACCCATATCAGCATGTTGGGGTTGGACTACTTAAGGATTCCTCTCTTATGGGAACCTTTCTACTTCCTCCTCCCTCACTTCCTGAAAAATCTACCTTGGTTGCCTATATTAATATGATATCTTCTTGTACTGCTCCAGTTCATCCATGGGTAGTACCAAATCAATCCAATATCGATAGTTTTGGTGACCGAATTCCACTCAGCCCCATTGAGCTAGATTAAGAATCCCTCCATTCATCCTGCATGGCCTACTCTGATCCTTCCTCTTCAATCAATTCAGTTGACCTTTCTTTAGATTATGGTACATCATCAGATCCTTTATCTCGTACGTTTTCCATCGACGAGAGCACCATGGAGATAATGATGTCAGATGATGCACCATGGGACAATCATCATCACCATTCCTCCTTGCCAAATTCCTTCGAGGACAATCTTAATGAACTTTATTGACCCAATTTCGTTGAGTTATCTACAAATTCCACATCCATCTACGATGTTGATTATGAGAAGAAATTGTCAAGCATTGAAGAGACTATCCCTCTTGACATTTCAATTAAACCTGACATTGTTGAAAATATACATATTAGTGCGTCTTTCTCTCTTGACGAGGTCAAGACTTATAAATCCCTATTCCAGGAATTCAGAGATGTTTTTGCCTAGTATTACGAAGAAATGCCTGGTATCCATCTGAACATCGTTGTGCATGAAATTAAAACGTATCCTGATGCTAAAACAATTCGGAAACGCCTTCGCCCTGTTCATACCAAGAAGGCCGTCACTATTAAAGTAGAATTTGAAAAACTCATACGCATTGGTTTCATCTATCCCATACCTTTAACTAATTGGGTGTCTAATTTTGTTCTTTTCATGAAGAAATATGGAAAAATCCATTTGTGTGTCGATTGTTGGGACATCAATCGTTCTTTCCCGAAGGACAACTATCCCACCTTGTTCATCGACGATATCGTTGATGATTGTGCTAAATGTGAGATATTTTCATTTATGGATGGGTTCTCTGGCTATAATCAAATCAACATTCTCCCAGTGCATCAACATAAAACTGCATTCATTTGTCCCTAGGGTACATTTGTATATAGAAAACTCCTTTTCAGATTAAAGAATGTTGGGGCTACATTTCAGAGGGCAATGAATTATGCCTTCCATGACATCAAACATATTGTGCAACCTTATTTGGATGATTTTCCTGCTCATTCACGACATCGGGCTAATCACCCAATGCATCTTAGGGACATATTTTTATAATGTAGACATTGTAAAATTTGACTCAATCCACACAAATGTGTGTTTTGTGTAAGCTTCAGTCATCTTCTGAGATTTGTTGTATCAAAACAAGGAATTCGTATTGATCCCTTGAAAGTTCAGGTGATCATCGATCTGCCTGCTCCTTCTTCCCTCCTTTAGCTTCAACGACTCCAAGGGAAGGCTAACTTTCTTCGGAGGTTCATTCCCAATTACACCGAACTAACCAAAGGATTTACTCACTTGCTAAAGAAAGGGGTTCCCTTCCATTGGGACGATGCTACTCAAAAAGTATTTGATGCCTTGAAATATGTATTGATTCGGGAATCCTTGTTATATCCCCCAAATTACCAATGTGATTATTTCTTGTACATCATCATTGTAGTTACTACCATTTCTATGGTATTTGTTCAGGAGAATGATGTAGGAATTGAACATCCTATTTATTACTTGATTCGGAATCTCAATAATATCGAAGTAAAGTACACCCATGTCAAGAAGTTATCTTTGACGACTGTTCAAGCTATCCAAATATTTAGCCATTACATCTTGCTCCGCAAAACTATGTTTATTTCAGATTGCGCCCCGTGACGTACATATTATCATGACAATTACTGGGGGGCAAATACTCTAAGTGTATTTTCATCCTACAAGAGTTCGATTTGGAATTCATCAAATTTTAGTTTTTGTTGAGCTAATTTGCGACCTTCCCAATTTTGAAACTAAAACAACATCTAGAAATTCTATTCTAGATGAATTGTTGTTTTTGATCTTGTCATCTGAACCATAGTATGTTAACATTATCATATATCTCCAAACCCAGAATTTCTGATCGGATACCTCTCACTCTGACCAATGATGTATCTAATATCAAGCCAAACATTATATTATAATTGGTGACACTCTCTATCGTCGCCATATCGATACAGTTTTTCGAAGGTGCCTCACCCATGAGGAGGTCGAGAAAGTATTAAATGAATACCATTCAAGAGCATGTGGTGGTCATTTGTCTAGATATGCCACCACACAGAAGATCCTACGTGATAGTTACGTTTGGCCCAATTTATTTCACGATTGTATCCTTGTTGTCCAAAAGTGTCATGCATGCCAAATTTATGATCATAAGATCAGTGGTCTGCCCGCTCCTTTGCATCCTATTATCGTCGTTGGTCCTTTTGCAAAGTGGGGCATTGATTTCATGACATGTAACCGTCACTCGGCCGGGGGTAATGGCTATATCATCATAGTGGTTGATTTTTTACCAAGTAGGTCGAGGCGATGCCTACATATAACAATACTGGCGAAACAATTGCTCTATTTTTATTCAACCATGTCATTGTGTGGTTTGGTGTTCCACAAGCTGTAGTCACGGACCATGGAAAATATTTTCGCAATCACATGATGTCTAAATCAACAGCCAAACTAGGAATTTCCCATGAAATTTCTACTCCCTACTACTCTCAGGAAAACGCGCAAGTTGAGGAAATTAATAAAGTTCTCAAAATTATGCTTCAACATATGATAGAGGTCCATAAATTGGATTAACATATTATTCTTTATGCAGCCTTGTGGGTGTACCAAACTTCTGTTAGGACTGCTACTGAGTTTACACCATTCCAATTGGTTTATGGTCTATAGGAAATAACTCTGATTGAATCTAAAATTCCATTGCTCAAACTTTATTTTGAACTCCTCCTTGCCACTTCCACGAAGGAGGAATGTCTCTTACATCTGACCCACTTAGATGAAACCTGACATGATGCCTCAATGGCTAATGATGCTCATAAGAAACGTATCAAGGTGAAATATGACAAGAGTGTCAAGCCTCGTGTCTTCTCTAATGGAGACCTTGTTTTGGTATATGATCAAAGAGTCTAATAAATTAGGATTACGGAAGTTAGAGTCAATGTGGCTGGTTCCATATATTTTCAAACATGTTCTTGCTAAAGGGGCCTATGAGATAGTTGATTTGATGGAGTTCCTTTGGCGTAGCCTAGAAACGGGTTGTACCTTAAGAAATACTAGGCTTCGGTTTTTGCATAGAGCACTGTGTACATACTATATATAAGTGTGATTGAGTGTGTTGCCTTCAAAATTTCCTAGGTTTCTGTTAAACCTGTTTATATTTGGTTTGTAGATATTGGCATCCCTCGAACCATATGTTGGTCATTCTGATGGTGCTAGTTGTAGTACTCAGAACCTCTCTTCCGTAGATTGGTCTATATATGCTCCAAATGGAAAGCATTTGTATCATTTGGTCTACCAATAACATTGTTGATTATAACACAGTGATCAAACCATTGTCTGATGTTATTTCCCATGGTATGCACCGTATAGTTATCAGACTCAACTCACAGTTTGTAGTACTACAATTGACTAATGTCTATTCGATTAGAAGTCTGACTATGTTTCACATGTTCATGAGGGTTCACCTTTTGGAAATATATTTTGATTTCATCCAGTATCAACATATTTCTAGAAATCTAAATACATTGACAGATGAATTCACTAATCATGTTTTAGATATACATTTGCGACACATGTAAATTAATTCAATACAAATCACATCATACACACACACACACACACACACACATATATATATATATATCAAAAGTTTCATTTTTACAAAATTTGTGCCTGAGACACATGTGGCCACACAACCTAAAATATACATGTAGTCAAAATATGGATATAAGCCTCCTAGTAGACTAATAATAGTGTTCATGATAGCACGACACTACACGAGCCATTTTTCACAATAGCTGACTGATACGTCCAAGCACACCGATAGTATGTTGTTGTAGTCTCATAGGGTGTTCGGTGACCCTAGTCTCAGCTATGCCATGGGCCAACCTCTCCATATGATGCTCAACCTTTTCTAGGGTCTTGACCACATTGAGAGCATGTAGTACTTATCGTCCTACTGCAACAACTTGTATTGTTTTTGGTGCCTGTTGTGGGTCTCTTGCACGATAAAGATAAGAAAATCCCACTGATCAAACAGGTCCAATAACTGCATGTGTAGAAACTAGTAGTTTAGTCTCAAATACATCAAAAATCACAAAAAAATTGTAAAACTTAAAAAATAAAAAAATGTTCAAAATGTTTTACCTATGGTACCCCATCGCTCGACATCAGGAAGCACAAGCTCTGGGTCTCTACAGAAATCCATCCCTGTGTATGGATAATCTTCTATCATAATGAGCTGCATGCACAACTAGCTAAAGAATACAGGTGTGACTCTTGGATTTGAGGGCTTGAGTGCGATACATTGTGGCCTGAGCAATGGAACCCATTCTAAAGAAAAAGAAATTAGAATCGAACCATAGCCAAAATTATTTAACCATCCATATTTTGCTTTAGCCAACTGCTCTTTCATGTTTACTAATACCCCTTCACTCCAGTTGAATATCATTGGCTCCAGACATTCTATAGCATACTACATATGTGACTTATTCACCACATGAAGAGATGCATTGCCGACCAATATGACAATAATGAATAGGATCATTCTTAAAGGAAAATGGACTACATCCTTGATGTCGATTTTTCCATCCTTAGTTGGTTGGGATCTTGGTCGACAATGTGCACTAACATAATCTTTGATTGTTTCTCCACCACTCCTTGAATAAGACAAAGAGACGGGGGACCTTGCCTTGATAGACCAGTCAAGAAATATATATTCTCTACCTGTATTTCTAATCTATGTGCACCAAGTCTAAATGATTGTGCTTGAACATCCCATGCATGTACAAGATACCCCAATATTTATATGTGTTGCCTCATGCCAGGAAGCCAAAAGAATTTTAAGAGTCCACAATCCCTTAAAGCCTGGATTGTGGCAGGATCATTAGCTGCAATCAAATATTGTTCTTCATGTTCTCTCTCTCTCCATATCAAGGCCATTTTGTTCCAATGGACACCCACAACACACAAGAAGGATCATAAGGACGATTTTCATGCCAAAAAACAGAGCAGTTTTGAGGCAAATAAACAAAACAAAGTTTTGAATTGCACCCAATGCACCCTACTAAGGGTAGACAGTGCATTGCAGCACTGGCCCTAGAGTATTTCTCTCTTGACCAACACACCTTTTGGACCTTATAGGGGTGCATTGGACCTAGGGCGAGGAATTAGAGCCCTAGGGCCCTCAAAAACTTGAAAAATGTGCATGAAATCACAAAATGGAACCATGAAAGGAAAGAGAAAGGTTCTAGCTCCTACCTGGAAGTGACGATGCTCAAATTGATCCACTAGATTAGTCACAATCAACTGCAGAAGATTGGGGTCAAAAACACTCAGAACTCACTCTCCAAGAGGTAAATGTGAAATGGTAAAAATGAGTTACCTTTTGCCTATTTTATGGTCATTTTCATCATTAATTTATTAATTTATTAGTGTTTTGACCTAAATATGACTCAGTTTTATCATGAAACGGGTATTATTGATATTTATTGGTGTTTTGAGTAGGATGACAATTGTTTTAATGGATTTGACAAATGTATGATTAGAAACAGGTCATTTTGACCAAGGACCATACTTGTATCGCTTTCTCGGATAAAAGGAAAATAGAATAGTTATCCAATTTTGAAACAACTTGCATCTGGTATAGAGCACCGATCCAAACTCTAATGGATTCTGCTGGATTTTTTGGATTTATCCAGATCTAGAACAGATCCAGATGAATTAGTAGGAAATAAATCTTCTTCTACCCTTGGGTATTTGGCTTCTTTAAACACATTTGCTTTCTGGAGAGATGGCATGATAAAAGATGGAAACAAGGTAGCAGCATTTTCAAGAGTGGCTAATTCACTTTTGTTTTGTTGGACTTGAACTGGTTTGGGAATTTCTATTTTATGTCCAACTTGACTACTTGATTCAGCAATATTTTCTTCTTGAGATTCACTTATATCCCAACTTTGAGGAATGTCCATGTTTTTAGAAAATTTTGAAGGCTGGGATTCTCTTTTCTTCTTTTCTCTCCTTCTTCTTTCTTTAGCTTCACGTTGTTGTTTTTCTGCTTGTTGTTCATCTTGTAAGAGTTTGAGATTAGCAAGGATTAACTCACTCTGTCAACCTAAATCATCAAGCACTTCTTCAGCATGTGCACACCATGTTGTCAGATAATTACCAATCTGGTAAGTTTGATCAAAATCATTAGGATTTTGTGCATTGTGTTCTATGAGAGGAGCACAGTCAGCTCGTGTGGCTGGTTGCTTGGATGACGAAGAGGTTGTACAAAACTTGGTTTGAGGAGGCCACTTGCCACCTTTGACAAAACGACGATTGGCATACTGCCATTCTTCAACAGGAGGAAAATGAGATATCCGATGCATTTTATTTACAGGTAAAAAAGGTTTTGACTCAGGTATATACAACTCAGTAGAAGACAACTGAGGTTCAAAAGAATTCTCAACTTCAACCGTGGAAAAATTAGTATTGTTGGAAGGGATGTCATTTGGAGCAATCGAAAAAACATATCGACGAGGTCTGGCTATTGGTCTAGGTACCTTTGGCTTGGCAGGAATCAAATTTACTTGACCATTGTCTATTGAGACCCTCTTAAGCTTAGATTCAGGCTTTCTTTCATCAATAATTGATTTATATTGAAAATACCAATTATTTGGTAATTCAGAAGGATCATATAGTACACCTTCGACTTGTGCATTTGATAAACCTACTGTAACACAGTCTTTTAAAACAGGTTGTTTCAGCTTAGGATGTGCAGTGTTAGTCAACTGAAATAAGGCTTGTACAATTGCAGAAAGGTATTCACTATCTTCAGCCATATCAAGACCTTGAACTCCAGTCAATAGTTTCCAGCAATCTTTTAAATGTGCATCATTCAAGCTAATAGAGTAATCAGGAAATATGGTTCCATATTGGCATCCAGTGGACAAATTTCCCATAATGGTTCCTATTCTTGCACTATCATAGGTTTGATGACGGGTGTCGAACAATTCAGCAATACAAGGGGTATTTATACCATGACGAAACAGAGGTGCAAGACCTATTCTTATCCCCCCAAAATGAAGATAAGAGTACTTCTTTTCCTTGACATACTGACGGAATTTCTTTATCTCGTCATCAGAAAATAAATTCAAAGCAAGAATTTGAACAGCAGGTCCTGAAATCTTTATAGTAACTTCGTCTTCTTTTAAGAAAGATTTTCTTTTCAGAACAAAGGACATCAAGAGTTTATATACATCAGTTGCATGCAGTGCAGGAGGATTCCAATTTGCAGGAGTTTCAACTACTTCATGATTTTCAGTATTATCTATTTCAGATTCATGAGAGCGAGAAGAGACTTCAGTTATTACTTTACGGTCAATAGTAGAGAATGAGCGTAAGAGATTAGCCATAGTTGACAAAATGAACCAGAGATAGACTAAAGCAACATTTATCTACTCAGCAATTGTAAAAAAAAAGCTTTTCGAAGGCTTCCTGGCTGGCTTTAGGCTCTATCTATAGTTTATAACTTCTGATTTTACACACAAGATGAAGAGCAGGACTAGAACAGGGCTCTGATACCAGGAACTACTACTGAAACATATTTCAATATTTTGATGATGGACTCAGTAACTTACTTGAACCTTTGAAGTGGACGCTAAGGCAAAACTTCCTCACATCAACCTGAGATATACGCGGACTTACGCGACCCTTTCGCTTTTCCAACGCGCTTTACAATCTCAACCTCTTGAGATGATCTTAGAACAAAACTGTCCTCAGACAGGCGGCCCAACAGGCTTCAATATTAATTCAAGCAATATGTTACATACCAAGTTAAGCCTCAATATTAGAGCTTGCTAGTCTCTGGTCTTTGAGAGCTCAGAATACAAACATACTCACACTCAAACACTCAATGCCTATACTAACTACAACACATGTATGTCAATATTTGAGAACCTTTTCATCACCTTGGGATTATCAAAGCATGGAATTTAGAAACATTGTCCTTCTGGTTGTCCTCTTCTTCCTCCTCTGGTTCCTCAAGTGGTGGGGCTTCCTCCGATGAACTGTGATCAGTAGCATTAATTTGAAAGAATTTGGGCTCCTTGCATTTATGCCCTAGGGAGTATTTTTCATCACAGTAGTAACATAATCCTTGCTTTCTTCTTTCCACCATTTCGACAAGTGACACCTTTTGAACCTTGAGTGTTTGGGTGACCTTGGCGGTGAAATTTGGGCGATTAAAATGGGCCGCTAACGCATGTTCTACTTCACAAGCTATCCTGCAAGCCTCCAGCCATGAGGGAGGGTGGTGCAATCGGACATGGGCTTGTATGGCTTCTTTAAGACCACTAATAAAACATTCCGTGTAGAACTCATCTTGTATACCTCCAGTGCGGAAAGCTAAGGCTTCAAAGGCTATAATATATTCATCCATTGTTCCTGTTTGTTGGAGCTTAGTGAGACGACCCAAAAAGGCAGAGTCATGGTCAAAGCGATCCATAAGAGATTTTTTGTAATGTCTCCCTAGTTAAAGGCCTTCCATAGTGTTAGAGAATTATATATTACGGAGCAATGGAACACATAAAATATTGCAGAAATATAAACACAGAAAACGCACAAAACAAGAGAGACACAGATATACGTGGTTCACCCAGTTTGGGCTACGTCCACCCCGAACAGCCAGTCCTTCCTTTCTATTATCCAGCAAAATGAAGAGACACAACCTACAGAAAATCCGTTGTAATATCCTCTGCTTTTTCTCACAGTCTCAACTCTCTGTTTCTCGCACACAGAATACACATCTATCACACAGCCTCAAATACAATGCCCTCATACAAAGAGAGGGGTTGCCTTCTAGGGCAAAAAACCCTAAACTAAACATAAGTTCTATCGTCAGATCATCCGCCTAATGAACGGCCCAGATTGACTAGAAATTACTATACTTTTACAAGGCAATTTTACATTTATTTTTGGCTTCGGGGGCGCTGCCCCTGAGCCCCCGCCGGGGGACCGCTGGCCCCCGGACCCCCCAGCTGGGGGGGATGGTGTACAAAACTTCCTGGGGTATACATCCGGCTGAAACAAAGACCTCTGAACAATCATGCTCCGCACACAACAATCTCCCACTTGGAGAATGATTGTAGCAACTCCACCGCTGCTTCATTTGTTGGACAATGACTCCTCTTTGGACCTGGTTGTTTCTCATCTTCATCGTCATCCTTGAAGACCAATTGAAACTGAGCATGTTCTCAGTTTCTCCCTGGTTACAACTTTTTTTAGCATATCTACAGGATTCTGGCTAGTGTGTATCTTTTCCAGCTTCAACTCTCCATCCTCCAACACTGATCGTATGAAATGATACTTGAGCTGTATGTGTTTAGTCCTGGAATGAAATGCTGAGTTCTTTGCAAGATGAATGGCACTTTGGCTATCACTGTATAACGTGCCCATATCATGCTTCTTACCCAACTCACCCATAAACCTTTGTAACCAAATCATTTCTTTACTAGCCTCTGTAGCAGCAACATACTCTACTTCTGTTGTTGAAAGTGCAACAACACTTTGGATTTTTGAAACCCAACTGACAGCTGTTCCTCCAACAGTAAATACATATCCTGTAGTGCTCCTCCTGTTATCTCTGTCACCTGCCATATCTGCATCAACATATCCTTGTAGGGAGATGTTTGAACCACCAAAGCATAATTCTTGATTTGTGGTACCTTTCAAATATCTGAGAATCCATTTTACTACCATCCAATGTTCCTTTCCTGGATTGTTCATGTACCTGCTTACAACTCCCACTGCATGTGCAATATCAGGCCTTGTGCAGACCATTGCATACATTAAGCTTCCAATTGCTAATGCGTATGGAACTTTAGACATATAATCCATGTCTTCTTGGGTCTTTGGGCACATTTCCTTGATAAGTTTGAAATGGCTAGTAAAAGGTGTACTAACTGGTTTTGCATTGTGCATGTTAAATATTTTCAACACCTTTTGTATGTACTCATTCTGAGACAATGTTAATTTACGATTTTTCCCGTCTCTAGTTATTCTCATACCAAGGATTTGTTTTGCAGCTCCCAAATCCTTCATTGCAAATGAATTTGCCAATTTTCTTTTGACCACATTTATTTCCTGCATGTTAGATCCTGCAACAAGCATGTCATCTACATACAATAACAATATAATATAGTTGCCATCATTTTGTTTTTTCAAATAAACACAATGATCAGAGTGACATCTAGTATAACCTTGTTCAGACATAAACTTGTCAAATTTTAGATACCACTGCCTTGGAGCCTGTTTCAAGCCATACAAGCTCTTCTTCAACCTGCACACTAGTTTCTCCTTCCCTTTCACCTCATATCCTTGTGGCTGCTGCATATATATCTCTTCCTCCAAATCCCCATGGAGAAAGGTTGTCTTTACATCTAACTGCTCAAGATGCAAATCTTCAACTGCTACAAGACTTAAAATAGTTCTGATTGAAGTCATTTTAACAACAGGAGAAAATATTTCATCAAAATCAATACCTTTCTTCTGTGCAAACCCCTTCACCACAAGTCTAGCTTTATACCTCTGTTTTCCTCCATCTTCTTCCTTCAACCTGTAAACCCATTTATTCTTCAATGTAGTTTTTCCTACAAGCAACCTGACTAAATCCCAAGTCTGGTTATGCATTAAGGAGTCCATCTCTTCTTCCATGGCTACCTCCCACTTCTTCCTGCTTTCAACCTGCATTGCTTCTTCATAACATTCGGGTTCACCAGAATCAGTCAACAATAAATAATATAATGAAGGAGAGTATCATTCAGGGGGTCTACTTATCCTGGTAGATCTTCTAACACCACTTTCAGGTGTTTGGTGTGCCTGTTGCTGTTGTGGTGGTTGTTGTTGTTGATTATTATTATTTTCAAGCACCTTTACCTTTTCACTGATTTCATCAAGAACTGCGTATTCCTTGCTTTCTTTTTCCTGTTTCTTTTCCTGCAACTAATTCTTATACAAGACCTTTTCATTGAATTTTACATCTTTGCTCCTAATGATTTTGTGATTTTCATAATCATATAAGCGATAACCAAAATCATTAACACCATATCCAATAAAGGTACATTTCTTTGACTTTGCCTCAAGCTTTGTTCTATTTTCTTTATCAATATGGACAAAGGCCTCACAACCAAAAGGCTTTAAAAAAGAGTAGTTTACCTTTTTACCTGTCCATGCTTCCTCTGGAACACCACCATCCAAGGAACTTGAAGGCCCTCTGTTTATTAGATAAACAACAGTATCTACAGCATCTGCCCAAAACTGTAAAGGCAATCCTGCATGCAATCTCATGCACCTTGCACGCTCCATGATTGTTCTGTTCATCCTTTCTGACACACCATTTTCTTGTGGTGTTCTTGGAACTGTCTTCTCTCTGCGAATTCCATGCTCTGAACAGTACCTATCAAACTCTTTGCTGCAATATTCACCTCCATTGTCTGATCTAAGACACTTCAATTTCTTTCCTGTCTCAATCTCAACCAAAGCTTTCCATTTCTTGAAAGTATCAAATACATCAGATTTATTCTTAATACAATAAATCCAAGTTTTTCTAGTTGCATCCTCAATAAAAGTAACATAATAACGAGAGCCACCGAGAGATGATACCTGAGCAGGTCCCCATACATCTGTATGTACAAGCTCTAATTTTTCATTCTTCGTTTCTTTCCCAACTCTGAGAAATCTGACTCTTTTGTGTTTTCCATAAATGCAATTCTCACAGAAGTCCAAATCAACATTCTTCAAACCCGACAACAAATTCCTTGAGTGAAGAATCTTCATCCCCTTTTCACTCATGTGTCCGAGCCTATGATGCCATAATGCTGCATCTGCTCCTTTGGAAGTTAAAGCATTAACAGAGTTAGAAATACCATTGCATAAATACAATGTACCAACGTTTTCGCCTTTTGCTATTACCAGGGCTCCTTTGGTGACCTTCCAAGCTTTATCTGTGAAAGTTGTCACACAACCTTCACCGCCTAACTGCCCTGTTGAAATCAGATTTTTCTTTAGATCTGGAACATGCCTTACCTCCTTTAATAGCCATTGGTTCCATTCTGCTGTTTTACAAGAACCTTACCCATTCCAATGATTTTACAGGGTTTATCATCACCCAGACGAACTTGTCCAAAGTCTCCTTGAACATAGTCATGAAAGTATTTCTTATCAGGTGTGGCATGGAATGAAGCCCCTGAATCTACCACCCAGGAATCAGTAATATTTTCGAAAGAAAGAATCAAAGCATCTTGTAACACCTCACCTGTCACATTTGCTTCATGATTGTTTTCTTGATGTGCATCTCCTTCTTTTCCCTTCCGAGATCTACAGTCTTTCTTTAGGTGTCCTTTCTTTCCACATTTCCAGCACACTATCCCCGATCTGGACTTGGATCTGCCTTTCCTTGATTTACTGCGATATCCTAAGCTCTTTCCTCTTTCCATTTTTCTTCCTTTAGACTCTGCACTCAAAGCATTTCCCATTGTCTCACCGGAGCTTTTCCGTCGCATTTCCTCGCTAAGGATAACACCGACAACATCATCAAAATTTAAAGTACTAGATCCAGAAACAGAGTTACTAATGGCCATTACCAAACCATTCCAACTTTCTGGTAATGAGCACAAGAATAACAGAGCTGTAACTTCATCATCAAAGTTTACCCCTACAGAACTTAACTGACTTGTAACTGTATTAAAATCATTTAAATGGTTTGCAACAGATCCACCTTCCGACATATTCATATTAAATAACCGTTTCATAAGAAATACCTTGTTTGAGGCCGAGGGTTTTTCATATAGTTTCGACAACGTCTTCATCAAACCCTCTGTCGTGGTTTCCTTCGAAATGTTGAAGGCGACTGACGCAACAAAGCACAACCGTATTGTTCCGAGTGCCTTTCTATCGAGAAGGTTCCATTCTTCGTCTTTCATACCCGTCGGCATCTTTGTTTTTCCGCCCAATGGTAAGTATAGATCTTTCTGATACAGATAATCTTCCATCTGCATCTTCCACAGCAAGAAGTTTTGGCCGTTAAATTTCTCGACCCTAAACTTACCATCTTCCGCCATTGCTCCCACTCGAACCAGGAACCCTTCTTTCCTACGAGTTTATCAGCCTAATAGACCTTCGGCTCTTATACCAGTTGTTAGAAAATTATATATTACGGAGCAATGGAACACATAAAATATTGTAGAAATATAAACACAGAAAATGCACAAAACAAGAGAGACACAGATATACGTGGTTCACCCAGTTTGGGCTACGTCCACCCCGAACATCCAGTCCTTCCTTTCTATTATCCAGCAAAATGAAGAGACACAACCTACAGCAAATCCGCTGTAATATCCTCTGCTTTCTCTCACAGTCTCACCTCTCTGTTTCTCGCACACAGAATACACATCTATCACACAACCTCAAATACAATGCCCTCATACAAAGAGAGGGGTTGCCTTCTAGGGCAAAAAACCCTAAACTAAATATAAGTTCTACCGTCAGATCATCCGCCTAATGAACGGCCCAGATTGACTAGAAATTACTATACTTTTACAAGGAAATTTTACATTTATTTTTGGCTTCGGGGGCGCTGCCCCTGAGCCCCCGCCGGGGGACCACTGGCCCCTGGACCCCCCAGCCGGGGGGGATGGGCCCCCCCGGACCCCCGCGGGGGGGACAAGTCCCCCCCGCGTGGAGGGGTGTACAAAAATTCCTGGGGTATACATCCGGCTGAAACAAAGACCTCTGAACAATCATGCTCCACACACAACACATAGCAACATTGATGTCATTGCCACCATTGCCATCTTTCATTGTCCAAGTACATGATACCCACACTAAGCTGAGTGGCATCATCCAGGATGTAATTCAAATTGAAATATTGCTCCATTTGTGCTATCCATGCTGTTGGGTTAGAGCCATCAAATTTATACATGTACAACCTGGGAGGTTGCGGATGGGATGGTTGGGGGGTGCCAAAGAGGTGAAGAGACTGGCTAGACTCACCCTCATTGTTTTCATTGCCAATATATGCCTCCTCGCGTGCCCCCTCCTTGCCCTTAGAGAGTGTTGTAGTTATTTCCTTCAGCTACGCTTGGATTTCTTTCAAGGATGATTCAAGGTTGTCCATCCTCTCATTCGCCATAGCTTGAGCTCTAGTTTGTACCATGCATCGAGCTGATTTACTTGAAATTTGGGACCACCCGAATTTTTTGGCACTAACAATTGAATGATACCACCTTTCTCAGCTCGTCATCCTAATTCTTATGGACCAAGTCACCAATGAGCGCCCCGGGGGTCTCAGACTTAGTTTTAATCCTTGCTTAGGAATACTGCAGTAGCCAAATCCCGGAAATGTCAATGCTACCAAATGTCCTGCGAAAATCGCGCCTAGGTATAGGAACCCACACAACTACTCAGATCTGGATGGCAGATGTGATGGATCTGAGAGATCTGAATGGCTAATCTGATAGATCTGAATGGTGGAACTGATTGTTGCTGTTGCTACAAAACCCCACTTGCGAGATCTGATTTGGTAGAAATTATGCGTGATCCCGAGATAGAGATGGGACTATGGTCTCTAGGAGTATCAGGTGCTACAGATTGCAATATACATAAGGGTCTGACAATAGTACTCGGTCTAATTTTTCAGGGCACTAACCAAGGAGTATCAACTGTACCCTTAGCCATACAACCTGACTACCCTATTGTACAGGCAAGTAATCTCTTCGAGTGTTGTTCTTGGTGTATTATAGCAGCAAGACGGCCGACGGTTTATCTATGGCGAGGTTTCAAGGGAGCTAGGGGGCTTCCGATATGCCCAGAGGGTACTTTGAAGACAGTCCATGTGCAGTTTTGTCTAATGCGCTACTACTCGAAGGGGTACCCACAAGGGTTACAAGGGAGTCCAACAAGCGTGACCACCTCTTGTATTTCCTACGTGCATGCCTCCCCAAATCCGCAGGTTTATGTGCTCAACGACAGATCTTGTGGTTTAAAGATGTTGGAACACGTCTCTAGCCAAAAAAAAAAAATTGCTAAAAAATGGAGATCCCACCGGCCCTGGAAAGCACTCTGATACCACTTGTTATGCTATTAACCTACAAGAAGATACTAGAATACCAAATATGCGAAGAAATATACCCAGAACATAGAACAGTGAGAAATAACAACGAGTATTTTATTATTCAGAAAACAATGTTCACTTGCCTCTTCGAGGGGGAAACCTCCAATAGAGTAGAGCTCGATTACAAAATAAGACATGATGCTCCTCACAGGGAGTCTCTATCCTTTATATAGGGTTCATACATGCAATACCATGGGGCAATACCATGGTTCTTATTAATACCATCTATCTAATACCATGGCCCATTTGCAACTAACCATAGTCCCGTCATTAAATGCGGGTTAACCACTTAAAATTATTAATATGGGCTTTATTGACTCTTTACTAACTCTTTACTAACTATAACTATGACTCGATCCTATTACATAAATAAGGGGGTTAGGGTGGGACCCTAACAATGAACTTACAGATCAAGCACATGTTATCTCCTTAATCTTGTTAAAAAATAAAGAGGTAGTAACCAAAAATGGTTAGATAAATTTGGAAAACGGGATATTCTACCTATTAATCGTAGCGAGTCACTCTTGAACACGATAATTGCTCTTGAAAATGACACTCTTCCACTTCATCTTCGTGGTTATTGGGTTGGGAAATTTGTTTGTCTTTTGGTTCATCACACCATTTCAGAGCCTCCATTTTCAGTTTTGGGTCAATGTTGGCAACTCCATTCAGTGTCGTCGGTGTGTTCAAGAGAAGTCATTCATTTGATATCTGCTATGATACTCTTAATCCTTCATTCCATGTTTGTCGTTCCTGAACCAGTTCCACATCAAAGTAATTTTGTCTTGAATCATGATACATGTTTCGGGTCGTTGATGGGGGATACATCAAGACCCTCCTGCGATGGGTCACTTCCTATCGACATCGGCTCATTATCCAAAAAGTTTACTTAGAAACTCTTCCTTCAGTACCATGGGACTTGCATATATCAATGGAAAGTTTCCTCACTCTTGGAAATAAGTTTACATTAGTGGCCTTCGATCGATAGATTTTGTGTGGTGTTTGACTTCAACTCATTCATTCACACCATATAGATTGTATTGTGTACCTTGAGATCTATTAACATCGTCAATGGTTTCTCTCACATCTGTAAATGACTTACATCATTGGACGGTAATCAGATGGTGTCTTCATGTTCGACTCCAACTCCTTTGTTTGCATGGTTATACTTGTATGTTGGACAATCAAGTGAAAGAGATAGAAGACCTCGAATTTAGTTTCATCCATTCGGGTTGTGATTTTAGGATTAATACGAGATCATAATGTATTATGGATAGGATCATACATATAAACATCCAATCATGGATCCACCCTTTGTCATCAATGGATATGTCTTCTCAATCATTGTACACGTAATGTTAGCTTATGTGTTGAGCATGGGTATACCTCCCTCAACAAAGATATCATGATGAAAATGTATTGTAACATATGATGATCTGACCAGTTGTTCTTGATCCGAACTTGTCACAAGGTAAAGAACTTCAATCATCAGTTGCCATTTCCAACTTTTCTCTTTAGGGGGGCAATCAGTTATAGGCCATTTTATCACATATGGTCAACAGGCCTACAAACTAGATCAATCAACATCCATGAACACCTTGTCATCATCCCCACACAAATCCCTAAGCATGACTCTCTCAAATCCACGATTTTATTACCTTAATTGCTTCATTTCATTGTTTTTAAGGCCTAGCGCACATTGGCTCTTTAGGGACCTGTGTTTAGTAACATGTTTCTCAGTTCTACACCTGATTTTATCAGAGTGTTGGACACCTAATCCTAAATGGGTTAGTGTGGAAGTCGAATGGACAAAAGCAGTCCAAGAGACCTTAGGATCTGAAACCCAAGAGTCACATATTGTACTATAAATGTATATCTGATGTTAATAAAAAAATGTACTCACATGATTTATCTTTCCTATTCTATGTTTCCCATGTGTGTTTAACATGGTATCAGAGCGGGCGATCTCCTGCCCTGCTCCATTGTGAGCCACCTGTTTCAGCGCTGCCATTCCTCTGTTGTGAGCAGTCCTGGCCCTCTGCCATATTCTTTTCAAGCGCTGCCTTATAACGCCTCTGTCATCAACGCCTCTGCCCTGAGCACTACGCTGCTCTGTCCTGCGCTGCTCTGCCTTTGCCTGGGATATGCTAGTAATTGAATATCGTTGCTATGTCCTGCGCTGCTCTGCCTCTTCCTGGGATATGCTAGTAATTGAATATCGTTGCTCTGTCCTGCGCTACTCTGCCTCTGACATGGTCTGACATTCTCTGCACATCCGTTTTGAACCCTCAACCAACCGTAACCAATGCCTTTGGTATAATCTGCCAACCGTTACACCTCGGACGTGGCTCCATAATTCCCATTGAACTGTGGACAGTGTAGAGACCACATCTGCACGCGAATTTGTCTCAAGACGAGGAGCTGGGAGAAGATAAAGCGGAAAGAGAAGCCTTAATATCGCTTCCAACAGCCAAAATATTTGTGTGTTCTCCTTGTTACAGGCATGTGTTCAAATCATGAAGAAGGTATGTGTGTTCTGCTGATAAAAAAAAAAACACCTGCTTGGAATCTTGGCTGGCAGGTTAACAATGAATCGTTTGGAATGGAAGGGCCTCGAGTTCAGGCCCCGTGGACCCTCTGTTCTCCTCGTTACAAGCATGTGTTCAATAGCAGTATCGACACACCTCAATGCCTGTATTCGGTTTTAGATATTGGGTTCGAATTACAGTTATTGTATGCATTATCATCTATATATTTGAAACGAGTTGCTGTACGCTGAAGACGTGTGTATGGCGTGACTGTTTAATCTGTTTGAAATCTGTGCATTAACACTACTTGATTCGTGCAGTGGTTAGAGAGAATCCAACTTGAATGTGGTGCTCTCTGTCCATATACTCTGCTAATTCTATGCATCCGAGTCTATTCTCTTTGTATTGTAATCGATACACTAGCTCATCTCCTAGAAATATCTCTGCGAAGTTTCAATATGTTGGTTGAAATATGTTGAATTCTATGTGCGTTCTCTTCTTCGGTTCTCACAAGTTCATAATTTTGAGAAACCCAATGATGAGCATGCTTTACAGCTATTGAATGAATGTGCGATAGATATGCTTGAAGAATTTCCAGATCGAGCCAGAATAATAGTTGTTAAGGACAATGCAAATGATAAAATCTCTGGTAGAATGCTTTGAGGTAGATAGGGGACGAAAGTCGACCACATAACCTGTGGAAGAACAGAGAGTCCACCAATTGTAATACAATCTTCCCAAAGCCTCCATATGCTAGCATTAAGCAGATTGTAATAGTTGAGAAAATTGAAAATTAGGCCTAAACCTACAGCGACAGAAGTGGCAATGAAAAGGGTAGAAGGCATGGCTCCAGCCATAGCAAGCTGGAAAAGAACACAATAAATCGATATTACTCCCACTGTCTGTACAACGATAGTTCCAGACTCCCTTTTCTTTACAAAATATGAGAGCAGCGAGAGCGTTGTAGAACTGAGATTGGAACCAAAAACGTCTTTGCGGTATTTAGAGCAGGAGGAAATTGATAGCCTCAAGACCATTGCAGAGGCCATTATTCCTTTCGCCAAACTTCACTGAATCTTGTCTGTATGTATTACATGTGTAGTGCTATCAGTTGCAATATTTCGTTTTTATAGGAAGGAGGCGAGCTGGGAAAGAATCGAGCAATGGTGAATCAGTAGCGTGTCGTGGCAATTGGGATGTATGAGCAGCTTACACATAAAGTGAATCACAACCGAAGATGACGGGATCGTGGGGGAACTGCAGACGGTCCATATCTTCACGTGAATCTCCCTTCTGAGAAACCCTTTTAATGTTTTGGGTAGAAGATACATGCATATCGCTTGAAGGCTTTTTGCATTAACTCAAGACAAATCGGTTTGCATAGTGACAGGAATGGATATGGGTTTTGCTGAGAGTTCTGATTGGAGAACTGGAAACTGGAGAAAGTTACATTTCCAATGTGAATATGTGGCACATGTTTCATAAAGCCTCTTGGAGAGATTTTCCTTCATAAAGACTAGTTATTTCAGCATCATGTATCATTTTTACCCATATGTCAGCTGCTTGCAGCGGTCCAACGTAGATGGTGAAGTTAACACATGAATTGTGCATTATATTGTGGAAGACATTCATTTTTTCTTGCAAAGGAGTGTTGTTTATGCATGAAAGAAATCAGTTTTGTATATCGCTCATTGATTTATTTGTGTGCTGACCTGGAGCTGTATTGAATGCAACGAAAACTGTGATTTAAGCTGCCTGAATACGTTATGAGGCTGCCTAAAATACGTTGAAGCTGTTGTTTTAAATAAGTCTGTATGAGGCCTGAATGGTATACAATCCAATGGTATGGTGATTGGTTTCAAATACACTTTGAATAGTTCGAATTCCATTTGCAACCAAGATTCTGTGCTTCTGTTCCTATAGTTGGATCCGATTTGATTGCTGGTGCCATTCATATGTTTAATGCTTTGCTGAGGTTGACCGCTGTAAATTACAGTTCAAAGAATGCCCATGACATGGTGTTATAATTATTGAAGTTTTGATAACCATAATTTTTGAAGGAGTACTTGAAGGATCCAAACAAGTTTGTAGTTGTTGCTGCCCCAATTGTGGCATTGTATTTAAAACTCATTATAGTACATTGATTCCTTGATTCCACTGTTGCATAAAGATTTTGGTGAACTGATTATAATCTTTTATATTGCACATTAATCATTTGCTGACATTTATAAAGGATATTGCTGTGTACTGTGAGTAGATATTACTTTTCTGCATTGAGTAGTAGTTGTGATCAGTTTTTTAAGGTGTAAATCAGACATTGAAGAAAAATGGCCAGAACCAGTGAAGTATTACAGTTCGTTAAAACTCTGATATTATCTACTGTTGATGACACATTACAAATCAGCAAAGGATCTCTCTTAGAAATTCATACATGTTTACAAAATGCACAGGAAAAGATCGATTTTTTGCAACTTGAATCACAGCTACAGCAAGAAGAGCTACATCAAAATAGACACCATTCTGAACCTGTTTTTGTTCAGAACATTGAGACAACCACCCATCAACAGCATGTTAATAATGTTACAGTTCATTCAAATAAAGCAGCAGTTGTATATGCAGATGCAGAAACTCAGTCTGCACTTCCCAAGCCCATCATCAGACCTTGGGAACAGCTTGTCCACAACAAGCACAGAACAGGTCTTGGATATGACAAGGACTTGTCCTTTCATATTCCAGACTATGCCAAGCCCATTCAATTTCAGAGTGTCGAATTCATTCATGATAGTTCACCTGCTCCTCATGACAGTTCAGCTTCAGCTGTTCCAGATTCTGCCCCTCTTCCACAGCAACAACAACAACAAAAACAACAGATCGTGAAATGCCAACACTGTGACCGAGTTGGCCATTTGAAAGATCACTGTTTTGATCTTCATCCATGTAAGCACTGTCATAAAACCAGCCATTCTTCACACAGATGCTTCAAAAACAAACGTCCTGCAAGAACAAAGATTCATCTTGGATGGATCGCTTCTTGGCAATGGGCATCAACAGCCAAGAAGATATTCCAAACACATGTCAGAACTTGTTCCAGAATATTGAACAGTCTTGCAGTTGAGTTTTCTCCATCTTCTCACCTTGTATCTGACAGGAGGGGAAATGATGGTCATCTACAAGCTTCAAAGTCACTTCAAGCGAGCCTGAGCCACAACCTGCCACACCAGTTTCAGAGTTGTAGCCAGAGACAAAGATGCCCGTGAACATGCCTTCAGTTGGCAATCTGGGACACTTCCTCTAGCAGAAGACTTCAGCTTCTTGCCAGTTTCGGAAGCATTCCAGGAACACAATTGAGAACACTTCCTCTAGCAGAAGACTCCAGCTTCTTGCCAGTTTTGGAAGAGTTCCAGGAATTGCATTAAGCATTCCAGAGTTGTTGGTTATCCTTAAACCATCATAGGTTGAGACTTCCCTTTTCAGGTTGAAGTTTTACCTTTTATGCGGGGTGAGACCTCCCTTTTATGGTTGAAGGTTTCCCTCTTTAAAACAATAGGATCACTTCCTCTAGCAGAAAACTTCAGTTTCTTGCCAGTTTTGGAAGAGTTCCGGGAACTGCACTAAGTGTTCCAGTGTTGGTGGTCATCCTTAAACCACCGCCCTTTATACCAACATTTCATAGAGCACATTCAGCCTAGCGCTGCCATGCATTTTTTGCACATTTTGTATTACAGCTCTCTTCTTGGACTCATACATAACCCTTCAGATTTAGGGGGGGAATGTTGGACACCTAATCCTAAATGGGTTAGTGTGGAAGTCGAATGGACAAAAGCAGTCCAAGAGACCTTGGGATCTGAAACCCAAGAGTCACATATTGTACTATAAATGTATATCTGATGTTAATAAAAAAATGTACTCACATGATTTATCTTTCCTATTCTATGTTTCCCATGTCCCTTGCTGGGGGTGCGCTGATTCTAGAAATTTAGGGGGAAAAAATCCCAAAGCTTCCTCTTCCAGAAGTTCCTAGGAGTTTTTACAACCATTTACCTTGGATAAGAACTTCAAATCCTATCTCATCCTACATTGGAGATTTCACCCCTTATCCCCTGATTTCATCCTCCCATCAAGAGTGGATCTCAAGCCTATATTGGTAAATGGATAAGAATTCCTAAACTACCATCCTCTCCTATATATTAACTGCCATCCACAAGTTAGAGGTTGGCTTCTGGAGACCAATAATACCCTTATGCTTCTTCTTTGATCAAAAGAGAGTTATCATTCCCATGCATTAGGGTAACCTTGAGGTGTCCATTGTGGCAAGGAAGGACAAGTCAACTTGGAGGGATCTCTATAAAATAAACTTCCACTTTTGATTGTAAATTCTCCCCTTTCAATGCTATGTTAATCCATTGAATAGAGTGATTGGATAATGTTACATAGATGTCGCAGATCTTTAGCTTGTTTTGTTTGTTTTTACAGGTACTATTTATAACGATTAGAGCTATGGTTGGAGCTTACAAGCCAAGAGGAGAGAAGAGATTGTGATGTATCACAAGTAAGCATCTTTATGTTCTCCAATTTCTCTAAGGAGAACTTTATAGTCTTTGATTTTTGTTATTCTAGACCAGGCCACTAGGTCTAAGGAAGATATTTTTGTCTATAGTCGTAGATTTCATATAACAATAATCAATAATCACAATTCATAGTCTTCATTAACTTCCTAATTCCAACAAGTTTCAAAAAAAAGAAGATCAAATGTAATGCATGCAAAAAACATTTTTCAAACAAAAATGGAATCAAACTTAACTAACCAATGGAATGAATAAATTGGGAGAGCCCCCAGGGTGTAGATGATTTGGTGATAGGATGCATTGTTAAGGCACTCATTGCAACATCATTGGTTCAAACCTTGACTAGATCATGTACCATGTGTAGGGCTATGGGAATAGGTATAGAGGTTATAGTAGTAGTGATCATAATCAATCTCGTTCCTTGCGAATGCAAGCTCGGTCGAGTTGTTTATTTCACTAATCACAAAAGAAAAATGAAAAAATTAGGAGAGAAAAAAAAGCAACCAACCAAAAATTTGAATTAAACAAATATGTAACAACATCAAGTAATTATATTCTTAATTTTCCCAAAGAAAGTATGCCAACCATGGAGAAGTTTGTCAAATTAAAATGATCACTGAAATTGCAATCGACACAAATGTGCTACAAATATGTAAGTTCGTGCAAGAATGGTGATGATTTCCCTTTCAAATCGAAAGCTAAAAACTAGCGTTGTAATAGTGGAAGGAATTGAATATATAAAATTTAAAAGGTTTTTTATCCATCAAAATACAAATATTTATACTTGAAAGTCCCCACAAGCATCAAAGTGAGGTGAAAAATCAATGATACAGTGGTGAGAGATCTAGTAGAAAACATCAATTATAAACAAATTCTAATGATATCAAGGCTAAGTTGAAAATCAATAAAGAAACATCTTCTAATAGTATCAAAGCATAAAAATATATATCATTTTATGGTGATCTCCAATAACATTAGACATATAAAATGAAGTGGATTTGTATGAAACCTCAATGATGATGAGACTAAAATAAAATTGAAGTTTTCAAAATCTTTGATAGCATTGACATAGAACCAAAGATGGTGTCTTTAGAAACCTACAAGATGATCCCAATGGAAAATGGCATCCACCAATGGTATTCATCCACCCATTTACCCATGGTATTTTAAGTGGCATCCACCCATGGTATTGCAAGTGGCATCCATCCTTGTTATTCATCCTCCCATGGTATTTATCCACTCATGGAATTTACCCATGGTATTGTAAGTGACATCCACCCATGGTATTCATTCACCCATGGTATTTACCCACCCGTGGAATTTATCTATGGTATTGTAACTAAAAAAGACTATAAGTAACAAGTCACATTTTTTAAAAGGTCACATTGTCCACCACAATGTAGCTTTTACAATTATTACCTGTTTTAATAAAAAAAAAAATCTTTGTTGTTTTGTTATTGTGTGTTCTCCTATTTTCTTTTGGCATTTCAACTTTTTAGATCTTAGGGGTCTCCCCCCAAGATCTGGATCAATGGTATCAGATTCAAGTTACGATTCCATATAAATGAGGGTTTGATGCATATTTTAGTTTCAAATTTTTGCGGCAATATCCTGTTATCACTCAGGTTGTTCCCCAAAGTTGTAATAAAGGGAATACGACCAAGGTAACCACAGACCAATCTTTTAGATACAAATTCTAGCCAATATGCATCCAGAGAGGGCTCTCTCTTTATGTTTTAGTTTTGTTTTAAAATGTGTTAGGCTAGTTATGAAGTTCAAGGGTTTTTGTTTCGAGTTTGGATCGTGGAATTCAATAGAACAGTGAGGCAAACTGAATAGTTCAGTCCATTGGGCATGATGGAGTCAAAGAAGGTAGTTTTCTGGATTAGGTTTCTTAACAGAGGATGGTATCACAGAGCGAGGTAGTCAAACATGGAACAAATTTAGGCTAAAATCAGATGGAATGGAATCAAATGGATGAAGGGCAATTAAGAATCCTTCAACATCTTGAAAGAGGGAAAATGGATGTTTACTGTCAAGGAGCAATTAAGAATTCCTTAGCAAATAGACAACATGCAAGAATCAAGAAGCAGGAGCAATTAAGAATTCACTGCTTATATTAATTCTGAAGAAAACACAGAGAATAATAAAGATTGAAGACAGAGTGCAGTTTAAGCAAATTCTGAATTAATCATTTTCTTTATCATTCAGATTATGAAGCACAGATGATATAGCAAACAAGAAAACTGCGAAACATGAGATATAGGGGACTTTTGATTCAAGAATTATATGACAAGTCTCCTGCATCAATTCCTAATCTAGTGGGCCAGACAACAAATGGTTCCAACAGCTTTTTTATTCCGAATTTTTCAGTACTACAGCCAAAATCTATGAATACCCACCAACCCCAAATACTTCGTTTGGGGGGTTACTTATACAAAATATCTTACAAAATATTTGATGGAGATAATATCTAGTGATGACTAATCCCATTTTTTACAAAAGATAGAGACAAACAGTCTCGTAAACAGGGAAAAGATAAATTGATGCCGTGCTTGCTACTCTGTCTTTATCAGATGTGTTGGATGCAGGCTCTGTGAGTCGGTTTACAGCTGTCTTCCACTGATACTCTGTGCTAGCTGCTCCGTCTTTGTCGGCTATTCTTCAATCCTATTTCAATATACTTTGACCCGTTCGATCCATGTTCATCTCTGTTTAACTTATTGCGGAAAAATAACCCGAAATTTATATTTTACTTAAGATAAATTTACAAAATCCCCAACATGTCTTCCCACCATTATTGCTCTGGTAATTTGTGCTTCTGAAGTTTCCTTAGGGTTTCATCGACTTTTGTATATCTGAAAAAATTAGGCTGGAGCTAAAACAGATGTTTTACCTCATGCTCAATGTAGAATAAGTTCTCTAAATTATCATAGAGAATTTGGCCTGTGGGGTGTGCTTTTATTCTTGAAGCACTTGTTGATGAACTAACTTGATCAACAACATATTTGTTCAACTTATGTACATAATCTATGTGTTTCATAAGTCAGTCATTATTTCCTAAAAGACTTGGTAGCCCCTTATCCTGCAAAACTGTAAACATTTCCATGAAAGAATTAATTTCTACTTGCATATCCTGGCATCTTCTTTCCAAATTCCACATTAAAGTTCTCTTGGTTAGAACTTCTTTGATTTCCAAAAAGGTACCTGTCCTGTCTGGGATGCCGAGTTGTTCCAACTATTCCCTATTTCTGTTATTCAAAAAATGTATGAGCCGGTTGGCCTGATCAGGAATTTGTCCTAATAAATCTCTTGATTTTTGAATTTCTTCATGTGCTACATTCACTAAGTCAATCTACTCATAAATGGTTTGGATGGATGGTCAAATATTATTTAGGGATTGATTGATGTTGGTCCAAAGAATTCATTTGATTTTTGCCAAAGGTTTATCCATAGTGAGATCCTTCTCTAATTTTCTCACTTTATTCTCTAATGCTTTAAACTCTCTTATTTTGTCTGCAACATTTATCTTGGATTTGTCATAATTCTTTTCTGCTTTTGCCAAATTTTCCTTTACTTGTTTCAGCTCTGACACTTGGAGTCTCAATTCTTCCATGGCTTTTATCAATTCTTCTGTGCTCATATTAGTATTGTTGCCTGGTGCTGCTGCTGCTGATGATGTACCTGTGATTGCCTCTGTTGTGATTGTTGGGGCATTTGGGGCCATTGCTTATCCAATTGTTGAGGGGATTGCAGTTGTGATTGTAGGCATTACCTCAGGTGGCTTGGATGTCGACTCTCCTTGCTTCTCTTTTAATTCTTTTTCGAGTGCCTGCTCTGTATCAGTTAATCTTTCATTGAGTTTCATGAGCAGGTCCATCATGTCTTCCTCTGATTTCTGCTCTATGATTTCTGCAGTCTGAGGGTGCCTTGAAGGAGGTAGCTTCAGCTGTTTCCTTAGGGTAGCAATGTCCTCTTCCTTTTTCTTGATTAGTGCCTTTATGCCTTTAGCATATTTTGGGTCATGTCCCAGTTCCATGATGATCTCTTCTAGGGATTTGATTCTGTTATCCTTGGCCAGAGAAGAAGATTTCTCCCAATGCAAATGAGTTGTTGTGTTGTCTAAGGAACTTTGTAACTGGTGGGCCAACATTGCTTTGCCAGTTAGTGTGGAATAAACCATTTCCCCAATCTATTTGTGAAGTTCAATTTGGTCCAGTGGATGAATGTCTTTGGCTAGGACCTCCAAGTTTGTTCTGATGTAATCTGCTACCGACTGGGGTTGTTGTACCTTTGGCTTAAAGTAACTCATCAACATTTTGCCTTCTTTAATGTCATAGGTAGACATCAATCTTTGCTGGGTTGAGGGGGCCATTTTCAAGTATTGATTATATATCTCAATTCTCATGGGCTCATTCCTGGCCTTTATGTCTGTGAAATTTTTCTTGATGTCTGAGGCATGTTTACTTTGTGGCCTGGTGGTTGACACCTCTACACTGTGCTGCCTTTCTAGATCCTACCTATGGGAGCTAGTTGATGTTTCTATCACTAGGGAAGTCTGCTGGCTGACTACCCTTTCTCTCCTGAAACTATCAGTAGTTTCTTCAATGATTTCTTCTTCTGAAATAGGATTTAGTCTTTGTCTCTTTGCTCTTGGTTGTTCAATAGGTCCACTGATAGGTGTGGCCTCTTCTATGTCTCTCTTCTTACTTCTTTATTCATTTAGAGGAGTTTGTAGTGCTAGAATTTCTAGTGCTTTGGTTTGGGCTGGAGGAATTTGCCCCTAATTCTGTTCTTTTGGTGTTGCTGGCTGATCTGTCATCATAGGATGCTCTGTGGCATCTACCTCTTTACCCTTTGAAGTCCTTGTGACTGATGTGCTGGTTTTCTATGCAGGTTGCTGAGAAGTTCCAGCAGAGGATGTTCCAACTCCTGATTGTTGAGGTAGCTTGAAAGATACTTGTCCAAAAGAGTCCAGGTCAAGGGCTTTTTCAAGATCTTTCATGGCATTTTCCATCTTTTCTTGCTCACTAGTTTCTTCTACTAAAGTCCCTTCTACCCATTCTTCTTGATTTGCATACTGTTCAATTTCTGGGATCTTATGATGTACATACACTCATAGCATGTTCCTTACTTTTCTGTCACTTATAAAACTATTTGGGTTATATGGCACCCACCAAAAGTTTTTCTTCAATTTGAGGTGTTCTTCTAAAATCTTCTTAGCATCTTGCCATGCATCCCTAGAATGGATAACATAAAGGCCTAATTGGTTTTTGATTCTCAGCTGAGCCTTCTTCTTTACATTACAAAAGTGGGTTAGGTTTGTATTGATGATCTGCCTGAAATATTCTAATGCAAATAACCTCATGGGCACATATTTGGGCAACTTAAAAGGGCAAAGTTCACACCCATACATTCTGATCTCTGTGTAATTTTGGTAGAGGTACCAGTCACCTATCTTGTACTGTTTGGAAAGATGCAAAATCTTCTTCATGTCACCAGTGATCCTAGGAGGAGGCGCTCCTATCAACAGAGTGGAGGCTGGGTGTACAAATAAGTCAATGAATTCACTATATGTATAAGGGGAGTCACAGTTATGGAAGACTGAGCTCCAAAAGATCACAGACCTCTGATTTCCTTTTGAGTCTGTTTTCCTGATGGGGAATGGAAAGCTGTCTGGCTGATAATATAAGAGTAGATGGTATATAAAATATGTGTATTTGAAGACTCCTTCTCTATCCAAATTTATAAATTGATCATGGATTTTGTTGGCAATAAAAGTGGCATAGTCATACTTGACAGCAGGGGGTTGTCCTGGAGTAAAGATTGATAATAGAACCAGGGTGATCTCATCAACAAATTCACTGGACTTAAATCCCAAGATCAGGGATATCATGTCAAGAATGATTTTTCCAGTCTCAGTGAACCAGGTATGTAAATATGGAGGTGGGCCTTGGGGCTGGCAATCTGGTTTCTTGAACATCTGAGCAATACGGGTTATCTCTGAGTTGGGTAATTGAGAAGCCTTTTCAAGCAGAAATCCCATGGAAAGATGAGAAAGGGGCTCAGTGGAATGGAAATGTATCATCTCATTGATGGATTCAACAATTATGGAAAAAAGGACAGTTTGGGAAGGTGACATAACTGCTCTGTGGATAGGGTCATAGTTGGCACAGCATTGGTGAATGATGTCTGGGAAAACATGGACTGGGGGAAGGAAGTACTTGGGAAGGTTTGATTCCCATAGTCCAAAAATATCATAGTTGCTTAGATAATTATCCCTAAATTGGCATAAGGTCTGAAGATGATTCCTGTCACCAGATAAGTCTTTTATTTGGAAATCCCTGTCGGCCAAGGGTAGATAATTCAAGTCTTTATGAGGTGCATTCATGGGCGTGACATTTAGGGCTATGGGGGCTTCCATGTTTGGTTCTTGTGTATTCAAACTGGAATTTGGGCTTTCTATGGAAAGGATGGACTAAGCAGCGGTTTTTTGGCGTCCCTTTATGGCAGCTGCGAACTATTTTTTACTTGAATTCGGTTTTCACAGGCAGAATTTTCAGTGAAGAAATGAAATTTACAGGGTTGCCGGTAAAATGGATAAATACCTAGATTAAGGAGGAAAATTGAGTAACTGTAGGTCGGATGACAGATTGTAGAGCGCGTTGTTGTGGCCTCTTCGGCTGGGTGGCGGTTGAAAAGCTGGTATAGCGGCTCCAGCCATTATTTTGCATGGGAGCATGAACAAAGAGAATTACAACAAAAATGATATTTCGTCGTTTTTTAACGAAATTTGGGTTGGCGGGTATTTTTTGGCATTTATTAAGCGGATGACGTTAACATGACGGGACACCTTGTCGTGTAGCAGAGGGTGGTAAACGGTTTTACCCCGCACCTCTTATGGTCCAAAGTGGTTTCGGACGGGGGGGCCGCGATCAGCGCGGGAGTGTGATGCGTGTCTTGGTATGGGCGGCGATACCGCAAATCTCCTGAGTGGTAATGTTGGTGTATGGAGGGCTCGCGAGACGCATATCAACCGTCCAATGGGAGAGCACTGATCGGACAGTGGGTGTTCAATGGAGGCGGCGAAGGCTTTAAGTGGTGGGACCGCTATAATTAACCATGGTTTTAATGGTTTCGGGAGTGATTGCATTGGTTTTCGTGTTGCTTAAGTTAGGTTACTAATTAACCAAAGGTTAATTAATCCCGAGTTTATGCACGCGGTGGTTATTAATAAGCTCCTGATGAGCTATTAATCCCTTTTAAAACAGTAAATATGGTTATATAACCGGGAGGACGGGAAATATAAATAATTGGGATTTTTATTATAAATATAATACGGGAATGGGTAATGGAGCTGGATTTAAATAACAATGTTAAATTTAATATGAAAAAATGAGTCTGAAAGCACTAAGTGACAATGTTTAAAAACTTAGGAAAAAGGGGAAAAACAGGGATTTATACAAGGAATGAGGCAATTTCCCTAAGTAAAATGGGGATTCACTTAGGCATCTCATTAAAAAAAGGGAATGAGTGACTTTAAGGATATTAAGGAGATCTTAATACCTTAGGGGAATTTTAGCAAATGATTTGGGAAAGGGATGAAGGGGAGTTAGTCATGCTTTGCTTGAGTTGCTCCAAAATATAAAACTGCCATGGTACCTGTGATAGAGGTAAATCTTAACATATTTTTAGAGACAAAACCTATCACAAGTCTTATTCTGCAACACCAAAATTGCCTACCCAGCCTACTGTCCCTAACATTTTTTATTATTTTTCTTTGGGTGCCCTTGAACTGACAAACCCTCATCAATTTTATTTTCTTTGCATGATAAGCCTATCTAAGTCTGCCCTTATTTCTTCCAAGGGCTCAGATTAAACAATTGAGCTCCTTTGCTTCTCTACCTATCTATTTATCTGCCAAGATTAAATAGTTTGGACAGATTTTTTTCTCTATCTCTAAAACAGGAAATTCAAACGTGAACTGGCCAAGATTAAGCTATTTGGCCATTCATCAATTGTGGTAAAAAGTTCAACAAGATGTACATGATGCTTTATTTACAGAAAAATGAACTAGTAGTGGCAATTGGACTTGCACACTTTCCTGGTCTTTTATTTGGGGTTCATTTCTTTTCTCTTTTTCTTTTGACCATTTATTCTTTCACCCTTTCATTTTTCTTTTAGGGTATACCCTCTTTACATTTTTTAGTTTTTTGATTTTTTCATAATATGGAAAACCTTTACAACCAGAAAAGGTATGAAGATATTACAGAGCTCATCAATGTCAATCATGAAATATGACACCTATTGGTATAGGAGCATAACATTGGCTCCACTTGGGGATGGCTTTCCCTAGTGGAAAGTCAAGGACAGCAGGTTATGGCCTTCTCCATAACTTTGACTATGCTCTGAAATCTCCTTCTACTGGTTGCTTTATTTTATATATGACAGTTACACTTATGAGGCTCAGGGCCTTCTTTTCGAGCTTCACCTTTATCAAGAGGTTGATCAAAGTAGTGTTTCAGCATCCGACCATTAACTGGCCCTTCTTCTGTGTCTGAACCATCCAGGTTCTTCAAAAAGCAAGTATTGTTCCCCTGTGAGGTCGGGATAATAAAAGGTCCCTTCCATAGGAAGTCGAACTTCCCATGTTTTCCTTTGTCTTCTCTCCTAGAATCCCATTTTAAAACTTTTTCTCCTAAGTAAAAATCTTCTACCTTAGTCCTCTTATCAAAAGTTTTCTTGAGTTTTTCTTGTAACACTTGGGATCTTTGGTATACCTCTTCTCTGGTCTGCTACAAGTGGATGGTCTGATTTATTCTTCTTTGAATGTCATTAGGCTCCACTTGAGCTTCTTGCAATAATTTCATTACAAGGGACCCCTAATGATGAATGAAATACAACCTCCATACCATAGACTAGTTGATAAGGAATAGTCCCAATTGATCTCTTGGTAGATAATCTGTCTGCCCACAGTGCATTGGTAAGTTTCTTGTGCCAGTTTTTGTTGTTCTCTTCCAACACTTTCTTAATAATATTGATCAGGCTTTTATTGGAGGACTCAGCTAGACCATTACCTTGAGGGTAATAGGTTGTGGAATGGCCTAAGGTGACGTGGTACTTGTTACAGAAATTTATCATTTTCTTGCATTTGAAAGTAGCAGCATTGTCAGTTATGATCTTTTCAGGACATCCAAATCGAGACAGTATGTTTGTTTGTAAGAATTCTATAATCACTATATCATTGGCTTGTCTGGAAGGAATGGCTTCTATCCATTTGGTGAAATAATCTGTGGCAATGAGGATCCATTTATGTTGGCCTGAAGAAGGAGGATGGATTTCCCCAATGAAGTCCAAACCCCATTGCTGAAATGGTCTTTCAGTGGAAATTGGTCTAAGGGGTAGAGGTTAAAGTTTCCTCTTGCCTTTAAAAATTTGACATTTGTGGCAAGCAGTTACAAACTTCTTGATATCAGTGAACAAGGTTGGCCAGTAAAATCCAGCCCTTAGGATTTTGTCTGTAGTTAATTTCCAGTAAAGATGTCCACCACAGTCCCCTGCATGAAACTCCTTGAGTACCTTGTCAGCTTCATCTTTTATTAAACAATTTAATAGAATACCTTCATGATTTTTCCAAGAAAGAGCACCATGTAAAATACAAAATTTTGAAGCTTTCATTTTTAAAAACCTTTTCTTTGTTTTGGATAACCCTGGAGGAGCCTGCAGGTTTAATAATACATAAGTTATATCAGCATACCAAGGTGATTCTAAGAAGGCCTGGCTGAGTTGTGGAGTCGCCATCTCCTGTTCATTATCCAGTTCATTAATATCCAGGGCTTGGCAATTGGTTTCAGTCATGAGTTTAGCCAATCCTTGTCCCTTTATAAGCTTTGTGGGCTTTATTTCAATGTCATACTCCAATATATTGGCTATCCATTTACCTCTCTTGCCTTCAATCCCCTCTTGGGTCAGGATATCTTTGACAACAACACTTGGTACATAAGCTATTACATGGGAGTAAAATATGTATATTCTGAAGTCTTTAATAGCTTTCACAAGTGCATAAGCCTATTTTTCCATGATTGGGTATTTTAGCGGTGCATCTCTAAGTGCTTTACTAAAAAAGGCTATGGGTTTTTCACATCCTTGATCATCTTTTTGTAGTAAAACAACAACAATGGTGTGTTCTGATGCAAATGAAAATATTATGAAGTCTCTATCAAACTTTGGACTTGTCAGGACTGGTGTTCTGGTCAAAGCCATTTTAATTTCTTCAAATGCTTGCTTAGCTTCTAATGTCCATTTAACCTTGGAATATTTTTTCAGCATATTGTTCAGCAATCTAATTAATTCCGCCAGATCAAGTATGAATCTTCTTAGAAAGTTAATATTTCCTAGGAAAGCTTGAAGTTCTTTTACACTTCTGTAGTGGGGTATTTGTAGAATGGCTTCAATTCTATCAGGATCAATTTTGATGCCATCTTGGGAGGCCTAACAGTTTGCCTTCCTCTAGACCGAACAACAACTTCTTAGGATTTAAGGAAATACCATACTTTCTAAATTTTAAAAACACTTGTCTCAAATGATATAAATGTTGTTGATCTGATTTAGAAAACACAGTAAGATCATCTAGATATATGTCCCGAAAATCGTGAATTGCTTTTGCAAAAGCTATGTCCATTTCTCATTGGAAGGTTTCCCCTGCATTCTTAAGTCCAAATGGCATTTTGACATATTTGAAAGTTCCCCATGGTGTTGTAAAAGTAGTCTTTTCCTGGTCGTCATGATAGACTAGAATCTGGTTAAAGCCTAAGAACCCATCCAAGAGTGAAATCCTAGAGGCACCTACTACCCTTTGTAAAATGTGGTCCATCTTAGGTAAGGGGTAGTGGTCTTTTAAAGAAACCTTATTTACATTCCTTAAATCGACACACAATCTGATTTCTCTTGTTTTCTTCCTAGTGGGTACTAAATTAGACACCCACTTTGAGAATCTAACAGGAGCAATTATCCTTGTTTCATACATTCGTTTGATTTCTTTTTCAATTAAGGGGAGTAGTACAGGGTTAATTCTTCTGAACTTTTGCTTGAATGGTTTTTTATTTTCCTTGAGGGGTATTGTATGTTGAATTACAGAGGTGTTATAAGATTTCAGATCTTCATAGCTGCAGGCAAAAACATCCTGGAATTCTTTGATAAGTTCAACATATTTAAGCTTTTGATCAGGGGTAAAGTTTTGGGTAATTTTAACATTTTCGGATTTTCTTCAGTTCCTATGTTACAGTGTTCAATGTCTGCATTTAGAGGTTGCATCTTGGGTTTCTTTGGGATATCATTAGAATCAAAGAAATCTTCCAAAGGAGTTAGTCCTATGGACAAATAATTGTATTTTAAATTAATAACTTCATATTCTCCTCCGATAATCTCATCCATGTCTATTTGTTCAAGATCTTGCAACTTTTTATTAGTAAATTTCGTTGGGTGAAGTATTTGAGTTGCACTTTCTGCTGTAATGTATGTTTCAATTTTATCTTTTTGATCAACCTTACTAACAGTGTCCGTGTCTATATTAGTGCTAGAAAACTCTTCTTCAAGGGTTAAGAAATTGTTAATCTGAATATCATTGTCAAACACTTGCCAATTCTTTACATTGTCAGGTATGGCTGGCCTGTGTCTAATCTCAGTTGTAAACTGATGATTGGGTTCAAATGGTAATTTACAAGTGCTGGCAAATGTTGCCAAGTTGTGAGCATGCAAATTATGTTTTCTTGGAATTTTGGCAAGCTGTGTTTCCAGAAATGTATTAAAGATCTCAATTGTTGCTCCTCTGTAAGATCTTAATCTGGGATCATTTGTGAGGAAGTTCCCTTTTATCTGTTGAATGACCAAATCAAAGTCTCCCAAAACTGATACCCTGATTGCCCCTAAACTTTTTATCAATTTGAGTCCTAGCAACAGGGCTTCATATTCTGCCATATTATTGGTGCATCTAAGGTTTAATCTGTAAGTGTGCCCTTCAACATGATGATTTTCTAGATTGTCTACCCAAATCCCTGCTCCTTCCCCTAATTTATTAACTGATCCATCAAATTCTAAGTACCAAAGGATCTCATGTTCATAGTTGGTTTCAGGAGTCTCAGAAATTTGTTTACTAGGGAGATATGGTTTTTTAGTTTCATCTGTTTTCTCTTGAGTGTCTGATATATCATTGTTCTCAGAAATTTCTTGAATTTGAACACTAGACTTTTCGTTTATGATTTCTTCTTGTTCAAGTGCTAACACCTTGACATCGGTTGGAGGATTAATTTCAGCATTGTAGAGAATGAAGGAGTCCATGTCAGAGTGCATGGAGTAAATGGGAAAATTATGGGGTTTCTCTTGACTACTTACCATATATTTCATTAAAGTTTCTCGGTACAATCTCTTTGGTTGACCAAATATTGAAATAGTAGCATAGGACATGTCCAGCTGTAAAGATCCTTGGAGCTTTACACCCCAAGATCTAGATAACAACATGCCATATTTTTGTGGAATATCAGCTACCACTATGTCCATTAAAATGGTCTTGGCGAGATATTGAACTAGTGATACACATAAATATTTGATCAATCCTAGACACCTGACCTGGCTTGAGTCAAAAGAGAATAAGTTTTTGTATGGTCTGGTAATATCTAGGTCTAACTTCTCCATTACAGATTTAGGCATTAAATTATGAGAAGCACTAGAATCAAACATGGAATTATGAAGTATTTTATTATGTATGTTCAGACTCACATAGAAAGGAGGGACCCCTCCATCTATTGATTTTCCGTTTACCTCCGGGCCAAAAATTAATTCAGGCTGATCATCAGAGAGATTCACTGAATCTTTGTTCACCGAAATTTGGAGTGATCTGCTAATTTGACCTCTGTAAACATCATGTTTAGCCAATTCTGTCAATGGAATGGCTATATTTAATTTGCCTATTTCAGTCTCAAGATTGAAAGGTTTTTCAGTTTGAATTTTTGTATTTCAGACAGTGAGATCCTCTTTTTCTGTTGTATTTTTGGTGTTTTTCTCTTTTTCAGGAGTGGCGTCATGGGCTGAAGTTGCTTCCAAGACAATTTCTGGAGGTTCTTCCACATTTCCTTAGGGAGGATTGGAAATGGAAGGTTGATTGTTAAGTCATTGATTGTTGGATACATCTTCAACTATTGGATTATTTGGGTTAGGACCTGTTCTAAGAAGGGTTTGTACATGTGTGTTACTGATCTTAGCTTTGTTAGGTTGCTTGATTTCTTTCTGTTTATTGGCCTCAAGGACATCTATTCTTCCGCTCCTTAGATTGTATTGCTTGTGGAATTCATAAATGTTTGTATCATATCCCTCCCTAAAATCAAATGATTCACCTGGTTGAGTTTGGAATTGCTTGAGAATGTGAGCTTATTGGTCGTCTTGGGTCAAGAAAACTTGTTGTTCATCTTTGAGGCCCATTAGGTTAATTTGAGTGTCTTCTGTTGGTTGATCAGAAGTTGAGGCTTCAGCATAATTTTCCTGGAATGGGGGCCTAATGTTTTGGTCAGGCCCAATCTTTCCGGTATTAGGGTTTTGGTTTTTTCTGAAATTTGGATTTCTCCTAGTATTGCTCGGTTGGCCATCCCAAGGGGATTTTCTCTCAATTGTTTCTAACCTATCACCAAGTCTATCCATTCCTTTAATAATAGCATCTAATTTTTGGTCAAAGGCAGAAGGTTCCTGTTTGAAAGGTGTCCTCCTTTCAGCTCTAGCTCGAGCTCGTTTAGAAATCAGGTTGGCCTCAACGTTGACAACTATACTTTGCATCTCTTCTAAGTCTTAATGAGCTATTTCCCTAAGTTGGTATGCCATATCTGAATCAAATGCATCAGGGAATTTAGTCAAGGCCAAATCTGGAGGAGGTCTGATATTTTGAGGAATGGCATTGTAAACATTATTGAATCTGGTACAGTAATCTTGGACAGTTTCTTGGGTACCTCTCTTTAAGCCTTCATATTCTGATGAAATGTGAAGATGGTCTTTCTTCTTTTCCCATCTATTCAAGAAGGTCTGATAAAGAGCTTGTGGGTCATTTATACTGTTTGCAGGGAGGGCTCTAAACCATGTTCTAACATCTCCAGTTAAACTTTGCACAAATACTTTCATTCTGACATCATCGTCATCAATCTCATAGTTTTCAAAATAATCAGTCATTTTCTTGGTATGTTGTTGAGTTGTGTAAGTGTCAGTACCATCAAAATAGGTGATTTTGCTTTGATAATCTTGGGGCATGGCCCCTGGATTTGCAGGTAATTGCAGGGGAGCATATCGGTTTGCCATATTTGCATATATAAGTGTGACAACTAGAAGGGCAGGGATAACAATGGAAATGTATGTTGTAGATGGAGGAGTGGAAAGGATGGTTTGAGGTGCTGATGGAGAACTTGAAGAAGTTGCAGTAATGACAAAAAGATTTAGTGTTTTTCCAGAGGTAAGCTCAGTTTGAATAGGGTTCTGCAAATGTTTGTCAAGGTGTGAACTAGCAGAATATTCTTGGCTCTCCTAGCTTCTAAGGATCCTAGGAATCAGATTAGGATTTTCAAAGACAGGTGGGGGATTAGGATCTGAATTTGATCTAGTGTAACGGATCTTCTTTGGAGCCAGTGTCTATGTGTATTTTTGGTTTTTTTTTTTTTGGAATAATTTAACAATACAACTTTGACAGTCTTTTCTAGGAATATGTTAGATAATGGAACTTTGAACTTTCCTAAAAGGCTTTTGAAAAAAGGAACTGATCAAGAATTTGAAACCACCTGTTCAAAACAGATAGCAGCAATAAGAAAATTATTCAGTTCCCCAGTGGAGTCACCATTGATGTTATCACTCAGGTTGTTCCCCAAAGTTATAAGAAAGGGAATACGGCTGAGGTAACCATAGACCAATCTTTTAGATACATATTCTAGCCAATTTGCATCCAGAGAGGGCTCTCTCTTTATGTTTTAGCTTTGTTTTAAAATATGTTAGGCTAGTTATGAATTTAAAGGGTTTTTTGTTTCGAGTTTGGATGGTGGAATTCAATAGAACAGTGAGGCAAACTGAATAGTTCAGTCCATTGGGCATGATGGAGTCAAAGAAGGTAGTTTTCTAGATTAGGTTTCTTAACAGAGGATGGTATCACAGAGTGAGGTAGTAAAACATGCAAACAAATTTAGGCTAAAATCAGATGGAATGGACTCAAATGGATGAAGGGAAATTAAGAATCCTTCAACATCTTGAAAGAGGGAAAATGGATGTTTACTGTTAAGGAGAAATTAAGAATTCCTTAGCAAATAGACAACATGCAAGAATCAAGAAGCAGGAGTAATTAAGAATTCACTGCTTATATTAATTCTGAAGAAAACACAGAGAATAATAAAGATTGAAGACAGAGTGCAGTTTAAGCAAGTTCTGAATTAATCATTTTCTTTATCATTCAGATTATGAAATAAAAATGATATAGCAAACAAGAAAACTGTGAAAAATGAGATATAGGGGGATTATTGATCCGGAGTTTGATTCAAGAATTCTGTGACAAGTCTCTTGCATCAATTCCTCATCCAGTGAGCCAGACAATAGATGGTTCCAACAACTTTTTTATTCTGAAGTTTTCAGTATTACAGCCAAAATCTATGAATACCCACCAACCCCAAATACTTTGTTTGGGGGGGTACATATACAAAATATCTTACAAAATATCTAATGGAGATAATATCTAGTGATGACTAATCCCCTTTTTTACAAAAGATAGAGACAAACAGTCTCGTAAACAAATAAAATATAAATTGATTCTGTGCTGGCTGCTTTGTCTTTATCGGATGTGTTGGATGCAGGCTCGGTGAGTTGGTTTACAGTTGTCTTCCACTGATACTCTGTGCTGGCTGCTCCATCTTTTTCGGCTATTCTTTAATCCTATTTCAATATACTTTGACCCGTTTGATCCACGTTCATCTCTGTTTAACTTATCGCGGAAAAATAACCCAAAATTTATGTTTTACTTAAGAGAAATTTACAAAATCCCCAACATGTCTTCCCACCATTGTTGCTCTGGTAATTTGTGCTTCTGAAGTTTCCTTAGGGTTTCATCAGCTTCTGTATATCTAAAAAAATTAGGCTGGAGATGAAACAGATGTTTTACCTCATGCTCAATGTAAAATAAGTTCTCTAAATTATCATAGAGAATTTGGCCTGTGGGGAGTGCTTTTACTCCCGATGCACTTGTTGATGAACTAACTTGATCAGCAGCATATTTTTTCAACTTATGTACATAATCTATGTGTTTCATAAGTCGGTCATTATTTCCTAAAAGACTTGGTAGCCCCTTATCCTGCAAAACTGTAAACCTTTCCATGAAAGAATTAATTTCTACTTGCATATCCTGGCATCTTCTCTCCAAATTCTGCATTAAAGTTCTCTTGGTTAGAACTTTTTTGATTTCCAAAATGGTGCATGTCCTGTCTGGGATGCCATTGTTCCAGTTGTTCCCTATTTCTGTTATTCAAAAAATATATGAACCGGTTGGCCTGATCTGACATTTGTCCTAATAAAGCTCTTGATTTTTGAATTTCTCCATGTGTTGTATTCACTAAGTCAATCTGCTCATAAATGGTTTGGATAGATGGCCAAACATTATTTATGGATTGATTGATGTTGGTCCAAAGAATTCCTTTGATTTCTACCAGAGGCTTATCCATAGTGAGATCCTTCTCTAATGTTCTCACTTTATTCTCTAATGCTTTAACATCTCTTATTTTCTCTGCAACATTTATCTTGGATTTGTCATAATTCTTTTTTGCTTTTGCTAATTTTTCCTTTACTTGTTTTAGCTCTGACACTTGGAGTCTCAATTCTTCCATGGCTTTTATCAATTCTTTTGTGCTCATATTAGTATTTCCTGCCTGGTGCTGCTCCTGTTGATGATGTACCTGTGATTGCCTCTGTTGTGATTGCTGGGACATTTGGGGCCATTGTTGATCCAATTGTTGAGGGGACTGCAGTTGTGACTGTAGGGATTACCTCAGGTGGCTAGGAGGTCGACTCTCCCTACTTTTTTTTTAGAGCTTTTTCGAGTGCCTGGTCTGTATCAGTTAATATTTCATTGAGTTTCATGAGCAGGTCCCTCATGTCTTCCTCTGATTTCTGCTCTATGATTTCTGCAGTCTAAGGGTGCCTTGAAGGAGGTAGCTTACGTTGTTTCCTTAGGGCAGCAATGTCCTCTTCCTTCTTCTTGATTAGTGTCTTTATGCCTTTAGCATCTTTGGGGTCATGTCCGTGTTCCATGATGATCTCTTCTAGGGATTTGATTCTTTTATCCTTGGCCAGAGAAGAAGCTTTCTCCTAATGCAACTGAGCTATTGTGTTGTCTAAGGAACTTTGTAACTAGTGGGCCAACAATGCTTTGCTAGTTAGTGTGGAATAAACCATTTCCCCAGTCTGTTTGTGAATTTCAATTTGGTCTAGTGGATGAATGTCTTTGGTTAGGACCTCCAAGTTTGTTCTGATGTAATTTGCTGCCGACTGGTATTGTTGTACCTTTGGCTTAAAGTAACTCATCAACATTTTGCCTTCTTTAAATTCATAGGCAGACATCAATCTTTGCTAGGTTGAGGGGGCCATTTTCAAGTATTGATTATAGATCTCAATTCTCATGGGATCATTCCTGGCCTTTATGTCTGTGAAAGTTTTCTTGATGTCTGAGACCTGTTTGTTTTGTGGCCTGGTGGATGACACCTCTACACTGTGCTGCCTTTCTAGCTCTTGCCTATGGGAGCTAGTTGATGTTTCTATCACTAGGGAAGTCTGTTGGTTGACTACCATTTCTCTCCTAAAACTATCAGTAGTTTCTTCAATGATTTCCTCTTCTGAAAGAGGATTTAGTCTTTGTCTCTTTTCTCCTGGTTGTTCAATAGGTCCACTGATATGTGTGTCCTCTTTTCTGCCTCTCTTCTTGCTTATTTCCTCATTTAGAGGAGTTTGTAGTGCTAGAATTTCTGGTGCTTTGGTTTGGGCTGGAGGAATTTTCCCCTGATTCTGTTCTTCTGATGTTGCTGGCTGATCTGTCATTATAGGATGCTCTATGGTATCTACCTCTTTACCCTTTGAATTCCCTGTGATTGATGTGTTGGTTTTTTGTGCAGGCTGCTGAGAAGTTCCAGCAGAGGATGTTCCAACTCCTGATTGTTGAGGCAGCTTGAAAGATACCTGTCCAAAAAAGTCCAGGTCAAGGGTTTTTTAAAGACCTTTCATGGCATTTTCCATCTTTTCTTCCTCACTAATTTCTTCTACTAAAGTCCCTTCTACCCATTCTTCTTGATTTTCATACTGTTCAATTTTGGGATATTATGATGTACATACACTGGTAGCCTATTCCTTACTTTTCTGTCACTTATAAAACTATTTGGGTCATATCGCACCCACCAAAAACTTTTCTTCAATTTGAGGTGTTCTTCTAAAATCTTCTCAGCATCTTGCCATGCATCCCTAGAATGGATAACATAAAGGCTTAATTGGTTTTTGATTCTCAGTTGAGCCTTCTTCTTTACATTACAAAAGTGGGTTAGGTCTGTATTGATGATCTACCTGAAATATTCTAATGCAAATAACGTCATGGGAACATATTTGGGCAACTTAAAAGGGCAAAGTTCACACCCATACATTCTAATCTCTATGTAATTTTGGTAGAGGTACCAGTCACCTATCCTGTACTGTTTGGAAAGCTTCAAAATCTTCTTCATGTCACCAGTGATCCTAGGAGGAGGAGCTTCTATCAACGGAGTGGAGGCTGGGTGTACAAATAAGCCAATGAATTCACTATATGTATAAAGGGAGTCACAGTTATGGAAGACTAAGCTCCAAAAGATCACAGACCTTCGATTTCCTTTTGAGTCTAATTTCCTGATGGGGAATGGAAAGTTGTTTGGTTGATAATATAACAGCAGATGGTATATAAAAGATGTGTATTTGAAGACTCATTATCTATCCAAATTTATAAATTGATCATGGATTTTGTTAGCAATAAAAGTGGCATAGTCATACTTGACAGCAGGGGGCTGTCCTGGAGTAAAGATTGATAATAGAACTAAGGTGATCTCATCAACAAATTCACTGGACTTAAATCCCAAGATCAGGGATATCATGTCAATAATGAGTTTTCTAGTCTCAGTGAACCAGGTATGTAGATAGGGAGGTGGGCTTTGGGGCTGGCAATCTGGTTTCATGAACATCTGAGCAATATGGGTTATCTCTGAGTTGGGCAATTGAGAAGATTTTTCAAGCAGAAATCCCATGGAAAGACGAGTAAGGGGCTCAGTGGAATGGAAATGTATCATCTAATTGATGGATTCAACAGTTATGGAAAAAAGGACAGTTTGGGAAGGTGACATAACTGCTCTGTGGATAGGGTCATAGTTGGCACAGCATTGGTGAATGATGTCTGGGAAAACATGGACTAAGGGAAGGAAGTACATGGGAAGGTTTGATTCCCATAGTCCAAAAATATCAGAGTTGATTAGATAACTATCCCTAATTTGGTAGAAGGTCTGAAGATGATTCCTGTCACCAGATAAGTCTTTTATTTGGAAATCCTTGTCAGTCAAGGGTAGATAATTCAAGTCTTTATGAGGTGCGTTCATGGGCGCGACATTTAGGGCTATGGGGGCTTCCATGTTTGGTTCTTGTGTATTCAAACTGGAATTTGGGCTTTCTGTGGAAAGGATGGACTAAACAACGGTTTTGGCATCCCTTTATGGCAGCTGCGGACTATTTTTTACTTGAATTTGGTTTTTACAGGCAGAATTTTCAGCGAAGAACTGAAATTTACAGGGTTGTCGGTAAAATGGATAAATACCTGGATTAAGGAGGCAAATTGAGTAACTGTAGGTCAGATGATGGATTGCAGAGCGCATTTTTGTGGTCTCTTCGGTCAGGTGGCGGTTGAAAAGTTGGTATAGTGGCTCTAGTCGTTATTTTGCATGGGAGCGTGAACACAGAGAATTACAGCGAAAATGATATTTCGTCGTTTTTTAACGAAATTTGGGTTGGCGAGTATTTTTTGGCATTTATTGAGCAGACGACGTCACCGCTTATGAGCCAAGGTGGGGGGGGGGGGGGGGGGGCGCGAGCAGTGCGGGAGTGTGACGTGTGTCCTGGTACAAGCAGCGATACCGCCAATCTCCCGGGCGGTAAAGTTCGGTGGATGGAGGGCTAGCGAGACGCATATCAGCCATCCGATGGGAGAGCGCCGATCGGACGGTGGGCGTTCAATGGAGGCGGCGAAGGCTTTAAGTGGTGGGACCGCTGTAATTAACCATAGTTTTAATGGTTTCGGGAGCGATTCCATTGGTTGTCGAGGTGTTTAAGTTAGGTTATTAATTAACCAAAGGTTAATAAATCCTGAAGTTATGCACGCGGTGGTTATTAATAAGCTCCTGATGAGCTATTAATCCCTTTTAAAATAGTAAATATGATTATATAACCCGGAGGACAGGAATTATAAATAATTGGGATTTTTATTATAAATATAATACGGGAATGGGTAATGGGGCTGGATTTAAATAATAATGTTAAAGTTAATATGAAAAAATGAGTCCGAAAGAGCTAAGTGACAATGTTTAAAAACTCAAGCAAAAAGGGAAAAACAGGGATTTATACAAGGAATGAGGCAATTTCCCTAAGTAAAATGGGGATTCACTTAGGCATCTCATAAAAAAAGGGAATGAGTGAATTTAAGGATATTAAGGAGATCTTAATACCTTAGGGGAATTTTAGCAAATGATTTGGGAAAGGGATGAAGGGGAGTTAGTCATGCTTTGCTTGAGTTGCTCCAAAATATAAAACTGCCATGGTACCTGTGATGGAAGTAAAAATTAACATATTTTTAGAGACAAAACCTATCACAAGTCTCATTCTGCAACACCAAAATTGCCTACCCAGCCTACTGTACCTAACAGTTTTTCTTATTTTTCTTTGGGTGCCTTTGGACTGGCAAACCCTCATCAATTTTCTTTTCTTTGCATGATAAACCTATCTAAGTCTGCCCTTATTTCTTCCAAGGGCTCAGATTAAACAATTGAGCTCCTTTGCTTCTCTACCTATCTATTTATCTGCCAAGATTAAATAGTTTGGACAGATTTTTATCCTCTATCTCTAAAACAGAAAATTCAAACGTGAATTGGCCAAGATTAAGCTATTTGGCCATTCATCAATTGTGGTAAAAAGTTCAACAAGTTGTACATGATGCTTTATTTACAAGAAAAATGAAATAATAGTGGCATTTGGACTTGCACACTTTCCTGGTCTTTTATTTGGGGTTCATTCTTTTCTCTTTTTCTTTTGACCATTTATTCTTTCACCCTTTGATTTTTCTTTCAGGGTATACCCTCTTTACATTTTTTACATTTTTTATTTTTTCATAATATGGAAAAACTTTACAACCAGAAAAGGTATGAAGATATTACAGAGCTCATCAATGTCAATCATGAAATATGACACCTATTGGTATAGGAGCATAACATATCCAACAAATTTCAAGCATGTGCTACGACATCCACATATCACTTTCTTGGGCAAGCGGGAATAATTTTTATTTTTTCATTTTTTGCAGGAATTATTTTTTGGGCGGCAAGTTTGCAGATCAGATTTGAAATGTTTGGTGAAAATTTTGCAAAAATAAATAATAGATTTAGATTCCTTGCGAAAATTTTCCAAATTAAAATTAAAAAAAAAATGAAAAATAAATAAATAAATAAAAATTGGTCGAGTTGCAGTCTGGATGAGGGAGATATCGCTGATTTAAAATCATCTATATTGCAGAAATTTTTCTGACGACAATTCGTGCACGACGACTCTCCTATCATTTTTTGAAGTTTTCTGTGCAAAATTTCAGAAACATTATTGTGGATATGATCTCTTCTACAAAAATCACCAAATTTGAAAAAAACAAGTGGTCGAATCGGATTTCGGATGAGGGAGATATCGTTGATTTAAAATCGACTATTTTTTTAGAACTTTTGTGCCGACGGGATAGTTACAGCGTGAATCTAAGTTTCCAGAGTGTTCAGATAGGGATTTCAATTACATGGAAATATTCAGAATGATTATTCTATTTCTAAAACATGTTGTAATAAACATTCTGAGTTATATTGACCAAGTTATGTCCATTTTAAATCTGGAGCAACATTCAGAGCAGGTTCCCTTTGGAGACGTGCCCTCCCACCCTGCTTTAGTAGACACCTGCTTCACATTCAACAGTTTCAACATAGTAGCATCCGACTTAGGTTCTTTGGAGACGTGCCCTCCCACCCCAGGCTATGTAGTCACTTGCTACTTAATCAACAATCAGCATCATAGTCATGGGTCAACCACACAAAATCCTTGTCATCGAAGTCCGTTTGCTAGGCTGCACACTGTTAGTATCAAAGTTGTTCACAAGCATTACATGGTATCTCTATCCTCAGATCTTTATTTTTCATGGTTATGGGTCATCCACAAACCCACACTTTATCGAAGTCCATTTCTAGGCCGCACACTATAAGTATCACAATTGATCACAAGCATAATAGGGTATCTCTATCCTCAGATCTTTGTTCATCACGGTTATGGGTTAACCACACAAAACCTTTCTCTTTAGTGGATCTTCATATTCAACAAAGGCTTCTAAAGAGGGAACTTCACGCAATGAGGACCATTACTTCTTAAGGAAGGAGGAATGATCCAAATGGAAAATGGCATCCACCCATGGTATTCATCCACCCATGGAATTTACTCATGGTATTGTAAGTGGCATCCACCTATGGCATTCATTCACCCATGGTATTGCAAGTTGCATCCACCCTTGGTATTCATCCTCCCATGGTATTTATCCACTCATGGAATTTACCCATGGTATTGTAAGTGAAATCCACCCATGGTATTTACCCACCCATGGAATTTACTTGTGGTATTGTAACTAAAAAAGACTATAAGTAACAAGATGCATTTTGTAAAAGGACAGATTGTCCATCACAATGTAGCTTTTACAGTTATTATATGTTTTAATAGAAAGAAATCTTTGTGATTTTGTTATTGTGTGTTCTGTTATTTTCTTCTAACATTTCAAATTTTTAGATCTTGGGGGTCTCCCCCCAATATCGAGATCACAAGAAGTATCACAACAAAATGAAAAATAAATTTTCAAAAATACTACATATCGAAAGAAAACAAAAACTTGGACAATTGAAGAAGCACATCGAATGGTTAAAAAAGAAAACTTAGAACAACAACAATAATGTGTGATGAGATTAGGATATTGATTATTATGAGATAACCAAGAATCATTTTGAACACAGGGTCCAACCTCATATAGGAAGAAATTAAAGGATCAATGTTCAAAATAATTCTGATAGTATCTTTAAAAAACCTTAAATTATTGAAATTTGAAACAATGTAGATGACAAACTGTAATGATTCAAACAATCAAATTTACTTCAAAAAATCTCAAAAGAGTACGGAATGATTTATGAGGAAAAATATTAAAGAAAAAAATAAAATGCACAAATAAAGAATATGCAATCGAACGACAAACTAAGAAAGTGATATAAGAAAGCATGCCCTAGAAAAGAATCAGTCCCTAAAATCTAATGCACTCAAAGTTAAATTTTAGACCAAGTTGTCGATTCTAAATAGGTGCATCCCCAAATTCGATAATTTTTGGGATTTTTTAACACCTCAACAAGATCAAGAAAAGTTGAAGGCTATAGTGAATAATTTTGGGAAGGTGTTAAGGCCTCAACAAGATCAAGAAATAATTAAGGCTGTAGTGAATTCATCCACTCCAAAGAGTGTTACATGTGTGAGATCATTTATGAGTTTTGTTGATTATTATCATAGATCCATTAAGTGATTATCTGAGATTTCGTACTTGATAAATTATTTATAAAAGAAAGGAAAAAAATTGAATGGCCCAAAAATGCAAGAACAAATTTTCACAGTTAAAAAGAATCTGAGGTAGTTTTTCATAGTTGAAAATATCCTAACTAATACACAAGTTTGAAAATCGCATATCCAAACAAAGGCATTATTGTGTGTACTAATGCATGTAGGTCAAGATTCAATGGATTTGTCATGCAAAATGACCATAGGGTGTGTTACAAGTCAATAAAGCTAAAATAGCACCAAGGGTTAGCTCAATTGGTCGAGTTCCCATAGTTAAAGCACCTTGCTAATGGGAGGCCACAGAGTCAATTCTCCTCGACGCTCTTTAGTTTAGGCTCTACTCTTGAGCTAGAGGGAAGTGATCCCTTTAGGTGGATATGCCTAGATAATTTCTGTGCATGTAACAACCACTGATCTCCAGTATCCTTGAACTATGCTACTTGTGATCTAGAACTTGACATTGTAATACATGCATTGAAGATGTAGTTATAATACTTGATTGATGCACTAGTAATTCATGCTAATAAACAATCATAATGGTTTAAACTATTTGTTTAACCAACCAAACTTAAATTCCATGTAAACAACTTGGTCGAGATTTCTTTAAATTGATTTCAAAATCAAACATATAAAAAGAAAAGGAAAGCATGGTAACAAAGGAACTCATCAAGAAATTGCTTGTGGCAACAATCAACATTTGCAAAATTTGTTTAAAGAGAAGAGTGATAGAGTCTCACATTATAGAAAAATGATATACCCAAGTGAGAAATGGATTGTAGAAAGAGAAAATACCATAGAAGTAATAAGGCTATTAGCAAATATATGATAGATTTCTTACATAGAAATGTAGACCGTATGTTCCCAACTCAATGGAGTTGGTGTTGAAAATGTAGCTATGGTCGATCTTTATAAAATCTTTTATCGTCATTATTGTATCAAAATAATTTTTATAACCCATATTTTTCATGGCATTGAAAAATAAAAATGCAATTTTGTTGTAATTAACAAAGAGGCTCCACAAGTGCTAACCCGACTCCAAATTAAAGAGGGAAAAAAAAGTAAAAATTTGAATTTTCAAATTTTTCCTCCATAAGATTAAGTCAGCCTCCTATAATCTTCAAGTCAGATTGCCTTAAAAGGAACGTATTCGGATCTCTTAAAGGCTATAAATAGAGCACCATTCATCCTCCTTCAAAGGAAATTCACTTGTCTCAGCATATCTATTCGTTTTGCTCAAGCGAAGGTAATCTAAGGAGAAATTTAAAGTCCACTAAAGCAAGAAGTTTTCCTTCTCTCTCTCGTTGAGGTATATTTCATCTTATGATTATGATAGCAGTTATCTGAGGGCTTGATCTAAATTTTTGTGGCTCTAATTCAAAGTGATGTGGTTTGATCTAAGCCTGAGGCATAAGTTTGAGTTCACTAGTGACTAGAATGAGGTTTTGTGGCTTGAACAAGGTTTGTAGCACATATATGAGATCCAAGGAATTGATTTGACGTCTAATCCATTGATCCAAAGTTTGTTTCACTAATTTGAGATATATTTCATTTATCTAAAGTTTGTTGCATTGATATGAGCTATAATTTAAAGATCTGAAGTCTATTGCATTGATCTAAGCTATAAGGTATTGATATGAGGTATGCTCCAAGCTTTGAATCATTAATCTAAGGTCTGTTGCATTGATCTATTGATCTGAGGTATAATCTGAGTCATGTGGCTATAATATGAAGCTATTTGGCTATGATATGAGGTTTGTGTATTGTTCCAAGATCTGAACCTAACCCTGGTCTAAGATTTTTGTTTGAGGTTTGTATCTATGTTGTTGTATGATCCGACTTTGGTTGATGCATGTTCCAAAGTTTCCTCATATCTACACATAGGACGAGACCTAAAGGAAGAAATTTAGAGATTATGTTGGTGAGATGAGAGTCATACTTCAACATATTCTTGGTGATCATGTTGGATCTATAGTTATGGAGACTTTGCACTTGTGGAAGACTTCTTGGGTCAATATAGTCTTTGTCTTAATGTATTGTTGAAGGATCTCTCTAAGAAATATTTGGTTGAGTTTCCCCCCTTGTCGGGTTTTTCCGTGTTCTTCGACCTAATTATGGTGTCTCTTCTTTCTCCTTACAACTCATTTAATTTTTGAAGTGTAATTAACTGATGAAGTGAATTAAATTTCAAAGAAGACCTAATACATTCACAAGCAATTACCAGTAGTTTAGAAATTCTCTTCCACTTGGTTTCTTAACAGTTGGAAACCATCCTCAAGGATGAAATCCATAAAAGGCCATATTTTGACCAACTCGGTTTCTAGAGAAAGATAGCTACAACAATGAAACAATACTTTTGATTCAGAATTAAAAGGGATGTTGTTGAATCCATTGTGAGATATGAAATGTTGAAAAGGAATGGTTGAGCATCAACATCCAATGGGATTGCCACAAAATTTGTCACTTTCATAATGGTAATAGGAGGTGATAGCAATGGTTTTTATTACTAGATTGCCAAAGATAGCAAAGCAACATGATATAATCATGGTTGTAATTGATCAATTGAACAAGTTTGTGCATTTTATTCCCATAAAATATTCTCATAACATAGTGGACATTATGAAAAATTACATGAGATAATTTTTCAAGTTGCATGGGATATCTATGGAAATTATATCAAACAAACATTTGAAGTTCACTTTTAAATTTTTGAAAGGTATTTTTGAAGGCTTTGGTACCAAATAAGCTTCAGTGTTACTTACCATCCACAAAGGGATAGGTAGAATGAAAGAGTGACACAAGTGATTGAAGACATGTCTCATATGTATGTGCTGAATAAACCATCCAAGAGGAATGATTATTTACACCTTGTGAATTTTCTTGCAACACTAAACATTAGTGTTCATTGAATATGAGTCCATTTGAGGCTTTATACGGAATAAGATGCAACATTCCAATAATGCTAGGTAACCTAATGAAACATAATTATACTTGGGTTGAAAATGCTCAAAAAGATGGAATAAGAGATCACTAAAACTAGACAAAGTTTGAAAGAAATATTTCTATAAGAAAAAGTGCACAAAAATTTAAAGTTGGGAATCACATTTACCTCATAGTGAAGTCGAGGAAGAGTTCCTTAAAGCTAGGAAGATAAGCCAAACTAACACGTAAATATTGTTGATCATTTGAGATATTAAATGGGACAGGGCTAATAACATATAAACTTGCATTCACTACTAATATTACAACTCACAATTTTGCATGTTTAGTTACCGAAGAAAATATACATGATCATAACCACGTAATTGATTACATTATGATCCAAGTGGAACTAGAGGGAGAGTTCCAAGAAAAGCCATCATGCATCCTCAAAGTGAAAGTAGCAATTTTTTGGATATGAGCCATCTAAAATATACAGATGCAATGGAAGCACTTTGATCCCAATAAGCCTACATGGGTGCTAGAGGATGCCATGAAATAGGCACATCTATTTTTTTCTAACCAATTACTACATGTTGCATCCAAAATTATGCAATTCCAAAGTTACCATGGTTTTCATCAATAAAATTATTTTAAAATTGTGAATAAGTGTTATAATGATGGCAATCGAGCTTTATGAACTCCATTAAAATACATCAATGTATATAATGTTTGAATGTGCCCAATGAAAATGTTTGAAAGATGATCAATGGATCAATATAAGATAATTCGAATTAGACTGAGGGCCCAATGAAAATGTTTCAAAGAAGATTGATGACTCAACATATGATCATTTGAATTAGACCAGTGAGAGCATAAATGAAGGTTGCATGCAATCTTCAACCCATGCAACCAAGTCAATTTTCAAAAGAGAGATGAAATGAGAACCCCCAAAGGAAATTCAATTCAGTAAAAGAAAAAAATTACCTTATTCCCTCAATAAGGCTACAAAGGGAGTTGGATACATGACACTCATGTTATTTCAATGAGTTCTTAGGCATAATGCTCAACATAGTAGTTGAGCTCCATTTTAGAAGGGTCGCATATATTTCAATTTTTTCTACGCAACTCATGAAACTAGTAAATGAGAAATTTCATTATCAAAGAAAAAGTGCATTAAAGGTTTGATCAAAGAAAAAATGAATTCAAGGTTTGACGTTTCTTGGTGGAGTGTCGATTACATGAGATGATGTGATATGCTTTATTATGCATATTATATATGAATTGTGATGTTTCGCAATACAAATACTCAAATTTCACAAGAGTACAAAATTAAAGTGACACTACATAAGTTCCTAAAAATATGAACCAAACTCGATATAAAATTCCAAAAAAGGATTCTCTAGGTTGCATTATAACCATAAAGCTTGTAAGTTGATTCATGTTAAGGCTAACACAATGTGTGTTAGCCATGACGTGATAGTTAATGAAAGCATAATGTTGTTTTATAATAAATAAAACCTAAAATCGTATCTAAAAGTTATTTAACATGAAGATAACATGAATGGAAGAAAATAGGTTCAATGGATGAAGTGGAACAAGAAGCGGCAGGAATCAACTCCAAACATGATTCCCATGTATTTTCCATCCAAGTGGATGCAATAAATAGCTCAAATCCATAGGAAATTATTTGTTGGGTATGTGTTATATCTTTTACACGAATTATATGCACCATGAACAAAGGGGGTCTCAAGGGGGTTGTTTAATGTCCATATTTTTGGGTGTTTTTTGCATTCGTTTTGGCAGTTTTTGGCCCACAGTTTTGTTGAAAGCAATTTTGTGGCACATGGTGGTTTTTCCAATGGTTTTGTGGTTGGATTGATAGTTCATATGCCACAAGATGTATATTGTATTATAAAATTGTACAAAAATATATAATTAAATAATTAAAGTAATAAAAAAACAAAAACATAAAATAAAAAAATAACTTGCTAGTTTTCACGGGTTTAAGTTTCCAGGATAAAATCTTTGCATAAATTTGTGTGTTTCCCATTGTATCTTTTCTATTTTTATTAAGAATCTCTTCACAATGATTAACTATGCAGGGTTATAACCTAAATAGTATTGTTTTGCAACAACATGAGAGTAAGAAAACACCAAAATGGTGGCGTATCCCTTATAATGATGATTATTGGGATGAGCTCCCTATTATGAGCTAGGTAGGTAGATAAATAAAGATTAAAGAATTTATTATGATGAATTATAATCATGATATTCACCAAGATGAACTCCTTGATATGAGCCAAGAATGTAGAGCAGAAAAAGTAAGACATCACAGTGAATTACACTTTTATGGCCAACCTTCAAAACTCTTTTTAGCTTTACAATTATGAAAAATCCAAGGCAAAAAGAATTGAAAAAATGTAATACAAGATGAACATGGTATTTTGATGAATAATCAAACATGGGCTTTCACAAACCTATGTGCGGATAAAAAACTCATTCACTACAAATGGGCCTATAAAGTCAAGCACAAGGCATATGGGACACTTGATGAGCACAAAGTCAACCTTGTTGGAAAGGGATTTGCTTAGATGGAAAAAATTGGCTATGAGGAGACAATTTCTCATATTAAAAAAATGGAAACAATCTTATTAGTTCTAATGGTGGCAACACAATTTGGCTAGAACTACATTTGATGGATGTGAAGAGTACCTTCTTTAATGGTGATACAAAGGAATAAATATACATGTACCAACCACAATGATTTTAGGTTCCAGAGAAGGAACATATGATATGTAGATTGAAGAAGGAACTTTACACGTTCAAACACACTCCCATGCCCCTACACATCAAAACTGACAATGATTCATAATATACCTTTTGAACCAAAATCTCGATATGAAAAGCCATAATGGTGATCTAGTGATTCTAGTGATATATGTTCACAATATCATCATTATAGGTAGCAAGGAAAAAGAAATTGCAAGGGTAAAATATAATTCATGTTTAACTTTTGACATGATAGATTTAGACCTCCTACATTATTAGTTAGGTGTAGAAGTTTGACATACAAATAATCATATTTTTGTTTCATAAATAAATTATGTGAAAAGTTTGTTAAATGGGTTCAAAATCACATATTGTAAGATCTCAACTACATATATGGAAAAAATCATTGAAACTTTCAAACAAGATTTATTCAAAGGCAATAAATGAAACAATTTACAAGCAACTAGTGGATAATTGATCTATCTTATGAAACAATTTATAATAAACTAGTGAATAGTTTATCTATCTTACTAAATTAGACATAACTTGAGCTGTGTAATGAGTTGTATCTCTCAAAATATGCAAGCACTAAAATTAGAGCACTTGAAAATAGAATAAAGGGTGCTATAGTTTGTAAATGGAACATTGTATTTTAGCATTCCATGTGGAAAAAGGTAAAGGAACATTGGTTGTGTGGCTATTCAAAGTAGGATTGGCAAAGTTATTTGCATGACAAAAAGTCTGCAAAGTTATGTATTCAATGTTAACATAGGGGCAATTTATTGGATCAATAAGAAACAACACGCATGTTCACTTTCGTCTATAGAGTATGGAGCAAAAATATAAGGGAAATGTGACACATTTTTGGCTTAGAAGAATTCTTGCAAATTTATAGGTCAATCAAAATGAACCCACAATACTTTATTGATTAACTACGAGTTCCCACATTAGCAAAGAACTAAGTCTTACATGAGTGAACCAAACATATTGATATGCATTGTCAATTCATTATATTTGTAGAAAATGAAGAGGTTGAACCCAATTAGGAACCATAGTGCTAAGATTATCACTGAATCTCTTGGCTAAAATATATTTGAAAATTTTGGAAACAAACTTGGTGTAGTTTCTAGAATGGAAATTAAGAGAATATGTGTGTTATATAGTTCAGAATGGTCATTTAGACTATTGAGTTTGACATATTAATAAAGCCATTTGTTGACTTGGTTTAAAATTCATGTTTTAGTGTTATATTAATTACTTAAAATATATTTAAGTTATTTTAGGGTTTATGTCATTCCTTTACTATAGAAGGACATGAGCTCTTTATTTCTATCGTGTAAGAAAGTATTTTTCTCTTTTAAGTTCAATCTTTTAATTTGTGTTTCATTTTGTGTTTGGGTTTTTGCAATAGAAAAGTGGTCTATGAATATTAATGGCATAAAACTTGTGAATACCCTATTCATATTCATATCTCATATATTTGTCGTAAAATATGATATAGAAAGACTAGTTAAACAACCCAGGGTTTACGAGGCTAGGCTCCTCCATTGGAATGAAAATAAACTCTCAAGAGTAATTAATAAGTTTTCATCTTGTACGCAACACAAATAGGTGCAAAAGCTTAGATGGCTAGCTCGACTAGTTAGTGCTCTGATTGAGTCTGAAGGTAAATCCTTTGAATCCATTGTCTTTGTTTTGTGTCTCACTCAATGTCATCATTGGTTAGGTATCGTAATTAAAATTTATATATCTACAATAGGTACCATCCATGAAATGCGTGGAAGTGCCTAGGAATTTTCTCGCGAGGTTTTCCTTTGGAAAAAAACATAGAGAGGTGTGCATTCTTACATTTATCCCTATTAGAGTTGATCCCTTCAATTAAAAACTAGAGTATTGAGTTCTATCTGAACCAAAAAATAAAACCACTATACCAAGAATGTATTTGTTTGGAGGACAAGATTCAAACTAGAATATTGATGCTGTGCCTACTACCCACCCATGTAGGAAACACTTAGTAGAAAAAATTTCTCGTATTCATTTAACTTCTAGCCAATACCCCATTGATGATACAAAGATAGCTAACCCTAGATGCCTCACATCCATGCTTCAGTCAGTGCTTTATTTCATCTAGCATGCTCATTCGATGGAGGTGGTTCATCTCTTATAAAGTAAATTAACCATTTTTGCATTCAGGTGTTTTCATTTAATGTTTACAAACATTCTAGTATGGATCACAGGTTGAATTGTATGATAGACCACTTTTGGTTGTACTCTTGTTCCCATCCTTCAACTTGGTTGTTATTGATGAGCCTCAGTATTGCAACAAGAATGTTGCAACTCCCAAGGCTACCAACTTAAATTATAAACCTGAGTGTGTACAAACTTAAGAGGTATCGACACTATATGTGTAGCATAAAATGTGTCCTTCTTTCATTGATTTGATGTAATGGAGTGAATGCCATGAAATCAAATCCTAAACTAATTGTATAAATGGAACTGCTACTCTATTTTTAAGAAATGGAAATGCTACTTGCTCAAATGTAAACACTAATCCTAATTGCAAGAAGGTAAAGGTTATGCTATTTGAAAGAATGAAAAGTACTTGTCTATTTGCAGAATGTAAACTTTGTTCTACTTGCAACAATGTGAATCATTAGTCTAATTGCAAAATGTGAAAAGTTGCCTCCAAAAGAAACTAATCTTATTCAAGAACAACAATTTGTAATGAAATCCTAAGAGCATGAATTCAAAGAAATAGGACTAATCTACTTTGTAAAAAGGAAATTCCTAAGTGGTGTTTATTCTTCCCTAATCATGGATTTAGAGCCTAGGGATCATTATTCAAGCCTAAGATACAACAACCAATCTTTTAGAGCAAATCTAGTCAAGTTTACACGTGCTACAGGAGGAGATAACTTACTGAATGCCCCAGTAAATCAAATGAAAATGGGATGGCATTTTTTAATTTATTAAGTAGAATTTCTTAGGACTCCATTCCAAGTGAAATCACTCCAAAATACCTCTATTAACACGTGCTAAAAAATAGCAGAAAATTACTATTAAAATTGGAAATTCGAGCACTAGTGAGCTAGTTAACTTGCCAAATGCCTAACCTAATCAAATGAAAATTATATGGGGTAACTTATTTTATAACTTGAATGTTTTTATGACCAAATACAAGTGGAATCAACTAAAATGAAGCTCAATAACAAATTCTCAAATATAGCAAAATATTACTATTATTTTGCTACAAGGGACTTCTAGAAATTCTAGATTTGTGAACTAGTAGACTAATCCAAGTAGCCTAATGATGAATATGAATTTTCAAAGTTATTATAAGGATGCATCATGTTTGTGAATTTGTAAACAACCTATATAATGACTTACTTCAATCATTTAACCAATGTAACTTACAACAAAAGATGCATGAATAGTAAATGTAGAAATAAGAGATGCAAGTGAAAAAGCCATTCAAAGGAAATAAAAAAAAATTACAAGAGGGCTCTGAGGATCCTAGGATGGCCAAGCCCAAGGAAACTCAGATTCCTCCGAAGGAAACCAAGATTTAGAAGCTAAAAATGACACCAAACTTCATTATTTGAATCAATACAAATACATCCTTGCTAAAAATGAAAGTGGCGCTGCTAAATAACAAATTTTCTCCACAAGAAGACTAAGAAATACATGTCTCTAGAGGAAAATTCGAATTAGTACTTATAAAAAGTGATGACGAAGCATTCTCCTTGAAAAGAGGCAATTTTCCCCTCCAAAATCCCTCAAAAAGTGGATCTAGTTCCCAACACTAGGAATTTACATTAAATGATAAGGAACACATTCCTAGATTTTCTCAATCACTGGAGCTCTAGAATTTGTGCAATAATTTCATAATATCTTGTTCATTTATTATCCAATCTTGATCCTATTGTAGCAAGGAGCAAGTCCCTAGATTATCTCATCTTCCAAATCTTCATAATCAGCCCAATATTCTCACAATATTCTACAAAAATAAATAATATTAGATACAAATATGCAATTGTATCTACACCTTCCTAACAAACATATTAAAGTTAAAAATATGTCATCTAATGCAAAAAGATAGGTTTAATGTGTTGAAGGATGGTCAGATGGACCTTAATTTATGTCTAATTTGGAGGCTCATTATACCCGCTGCTAAAAGTGTTGCTCATCCTTTGAGAAACTTAGTGACCTAATCGTGCCTTATTCATGGCCTTGGTGGCCTCCCTAATCAGTCTTATAATTGTCCAACACTTTCCTGTAGCAAATTTCTACCTTCATATAGCAACTTCCTGCCTTCCTGTAGTAGGACCTATTCTTCTTTTATTTTTTTATTCATGGCTCCAATGGTGCTTGGCTTCTTCTGAGAGGTTTGGGGCTCCTTCATTTTGTATTAGAGGGAGATTATCTCTTTAGTTTGCTTCTTATTCTCATTTTATCCTTTGTGCTAATTTTTTTAGGCACTTTTTCTTTTGTTTCAACCATTTATTTTTATTTCCCAACCTCTTCTTCTTCTACAGCTCCATCCCTGACCGTCTCTTTAAGTCTAGAAAAGCTTTTCGATCCATGTCAATAGAAGTTTGCCATGTGTTCTCAAGGTTCGTGCAGGGGAACCTTGTTGCAAATTATCAATTTCATAGCACTTAGGATTTAAACTTATGGCAAGAGGTGCAGTGCTTCCTGTTGATGAGTGAGGAATGTTATTTTCAAAAAAAAATTATTCTCACATCATAATAATGCTCATCCTCACAAGAAAACTCCACACTTAAATTTTTTTGTTCTCAGGGTTCTGCTACAGGGTGTTTATTGGAGGAATTTTGCAAAAAAACACAGTTTTTTTGTTTGTAAGAGGTGAGAGATCAAGTACTTACCCCTTCCTTGCAGACTCCTTTAAAATTATAGGGTTTTGTGGCAATAATGCTCAATATAGGGCCCCTTTTTTCCCTTGGCACAATCTTGTAGTAGACAATCTATCTCCTGTAGCATCCTTGTTTCTCCTGTAGTAGATTTTTTTTTTTCCTGTAGCAGGGAAGTTTATGCCTTGAGATTCTTAGTTGTGGCTTCTCTAGTGGTTGGCCTTCTCATAGGTGTCAAAAGTTTCTTCCCCTTTGGTTGAAACCTACCTCGATTTCTCCTACTACTCCTCCTTAGGGTTACTTGGGTGTATTTTTAAATTTTTCCTTAGAGCAGTCTCGATTGTAGAGATAGTATCAAATTTTCCTTTTTATTTGAGATGGAGAAGGATGCTAATAGTTTTTATAAAAAAAACTTTCATCTGTCCCTATCTTGCCTTCACATATAACAATGTCCAAAGGGAACTACTTCACAATTGTTTACTACAGTGTACTTAATTCAAGCAGAATTCTCCATGCAGATGTATGGAAATTAAAGGAGAAAGCCACTTTCTCCTTTCAAGATAACTATGTCATGTGCATGAGGTTTTCAGGTCCACAAATTTGGGTAGTTTTGGCTCCCTTTCTCCCTTCAATTCTCTCTTGTAGCTTCCTTTCGGGCCTTCTGTAGCAATTCAGATCCTGTTGTAGCAGTTAATATCCTCCTATAGCTCCCACAAACATAGTTCAAAGCAGCTCGGTGGCACCCTGGGCAGACTCTAGTAGCATCTAACTCACCTTTTGTACCTTGATGGGTTTCTCTAATTTTTTCTTAGGAATGAGTAATTGTGCAAGTGAATTTGAGCCTCATACTTTTATTCCCTTTTGTGGTAATGGATCAAAGCACTTTGGTGACTTGGTCTTTGCAAAAACTTTATCTTTTAACCATTGTCCCCACTCCTCATAATCATCACCCTTCTTAATTTGGCTTTCCCATGTTGCATGAGTGACGGAGTTAGCTGCACTCAAATGTTTTAGGGTGGCTGATACTGCTGACCCATCCTTAACTTATAAAACCTCATCTCTCATGCATTTACAACAAATTTCTAACCATAACATGCTCAAGAGAAGAGGTGAAGAATATTGCATACATGTACCTACCAGTGATAGCAAACTATTGGATATGCTTGCATGTTGGAGCTGGTCCTCATAACCTGATGATCTTGAATGTGTTGATTTCCTTTGCTTGCTTTTGCACAAGTATTCATAGATTGTTGATTCTTTCACTGATAAAATTGTTGTGTGTGCAGGTTTCTTCCCAATGTCCAATCTATTGTTGGTGGAGTGGATGGACTACTTCTTAAGGAGGGTGTGCCCTCCTCAAATTCAGAAATGGCTTCATGATGCTCAAGGTGGATGGATCTTCTGCTCTGTGGGTGAAAAAAGAATTGATGTTGAGTTTTGCTGTAATTGTACATGTTTCTATAGGATGAATGTCCTTCCTATACCAATCGCTTAATTCCTCTTTTGAGACATCATATTGCATGTGAGATTGAGGGAAAATCATAAAAGGTATAAGGACAGGGTTAAAATAATTAGAAAGTGGTGTAAGTGGTGGAAAAATTGAAAGCAAAGCTTTTCTATGTTTTTCTATGTATGGCAGAATGGAAATTGAAGTTGAATTTTGGCTAGATGGAGTGGATGGGTGATGAAAGTGATGTTGGTGGATCCCTCTCAACATTTCCTAAAGAAGACATGACATTTTGGCCACTTTTTCCAATCATATATGCCTCTTTTAGCACTTATCGTTTCTCTTGTAGAATTTTAGGACAATCTCTTGTAGCATAATTGTTTTATCCACATCTATCAAACGGTACACTGGATTGACCTGAATTTTTTTTAGCATGTTTCCATCATCCTTATGCAACACCTCATAAGAATATTGGCTAATGGATGCATTAATATCGAGGCATATGAGGCTTCTGGGATGGCCAATCCAAAGGAAACCCAAAGTCCTATCAAGGAAACCAAGCTTTAGATGCTAAAAATGGCACCAAACTTCATTATTTGAATTAATCCAAGTACATCCCTACTAGAAATGAAAGTGGATCTATTAAATAACAATTTTTATCCATAAAAAGACTAAGAAATACATGCCTCTAGAGGAAAATTCGAATTGGTACTTATAGAAATTGATGAAGAAGCATTCTCCTTGAAAGGAGGCATCTTTCCCCTCTAAAATCCCTCAAAACATGGATCTAGTTCCCAACACTAGGAATTTTCATTGAATGAAAGGGAACACATTCCTATATTTTCTCAATCACTGCAGCTCTAGAATTTGTACAATAATTTCATAATATCTTGTTCATTTATTATCCTATCTTGATCCTCTTGTAGTAGGGAGTAAGTCCCCAGATTATGTTGGGTCCCTATAATACTAGTGATTACCCCATTACTATTGTATTTATACCCCTTATTTATATTGTTGTGCCCCTATTACCCCCATATTGTTATTTATGTGCCCCATAGAATCCCTCTATTGTTATTTTTGTGGCTTTATATTATTATTGTTAGGTCGGCTGGATTATATTGTGACTCCTTAGACTCCTATATATAGAAAGGAGGTTTTGTCATTTGAATCATCAAAGAATTGTTTATTTATGTAATTTAAAGGAGGTGGCCCCCTTGAAGAGGCTGAATTCTAAGGCATTGATCTATCTTTTCTATCTTTTCTTGAGCTGGTTTCATAACATTTGGTATCAGAGCTTTGGATTCTAGGGTTTCGCTGCTCCAAATAGGTCAGTGTGGCATTTTCGCTATAACTTATTTTCTGTGATGTTTCAGAATTCGCAAAAAAAACCATTTGAGAAGAAATAGCGCTAAACCTTGGGTCCAAATTTCAGATCATTTCACGCTATATTTTTGGAGATATGATCTGAGGAAGTTGGTATTTTTGCAGACTCCTGAATTACATTCTAAACAGGTGACCTGGGGAAAATTGTCATAACTTTCTCTCTAAAGATTGGATTGAAATTTCGTAAAAAGGTACAGAAAGAAAACGGACTATAGTTTCTTGCATGCATTTTTTAGATCCATAGGTCGAAACAGTGACTTTTGGCACGTCATACAAGTTTGCTCTACTGAATTAGTCTAAAATCAAGTCACTGTGGGAGATTTCGCATAACTCTTCCTTGGAGAATCCAATTTGGGTCAGACTTGTGGCATTGGAAAGAGGACGCAGAAGGCTACTACAGGTTGCAATTTCAGAACTGGATGATCTGAAATTACAGAGATACATCAGATTCAATATCAGGCTTCTACAAAGGGAAAAAAGGTGTGTAGTTTTTTTTTAACTTTTGCGTAAGTTTGGTTTGAAGGAATTCAAAGGGCATAGTAAAGCATTATTATCGGTAACTGATGCCCCGAGGAAAGAAAATGCAAACACCGAGTAAGGAACCTGAAAGCTCTAGCATGACTCATGAAGAAGAGGAAGAAATGCTACATGATATATCAAAATTACAAGAACATCTGCAACAAATGTCATGCTCACAAAAGCTAACAGAAGCTAAGCTAAATGGCGTGGAATCTAAGATAAAGGGCATGGAAGCTAATATGGATGATTCAAACACAGATTTGAAGAGAGACATGGCAGATTTGAAGACAGACATGGACGAATTGAAGATAAATATGAATAAGTTGCTACAAGAAATGGGCACTAAGGATGAAAGGGTACTAAAGGAAACTCATGATGAGAATAAAAGAAATGTTAATCATGATTCCATAGATGCTAAAGTTGGATCGAAGACTCACCATATTCCAAAAATCGATATGAGGAAGTTTGATGGAAAGGATCCTGCCACATGGATATTACAGATGGAGCAATTCTTCGATCTCAATAATGTGCAAAACACACAAAAGGTACGTATGGAAACTGTATATTTGGAACCAAATCAGTTTGTATGGTATCAATGGCTTTGCTCTCATAAACAATTTATCACTTGGGCAATTTTTACGGAATAATTGATAGCACATTATGAGGATACAAAAAGCAACACTTTTTTTAGGCAATTGATAAGTCTCAAACAAAAGGGTTCAATAATGGAGCACATTGAGGAGTTCCAAAAATTGAACATAAGGGTAAAAGATATTCCAGAGGAGCATAGGGTTGATGTGTTCATAGGGTCTTTAAAGGATAATATCCAACATGATGTTCGCCTTTGGGAACCTAATTCATTAGATAAGGCATTCAGGTTAGCAAGAAAAATGGAAAGCAAAATTATGGCAACCAAGAAGCATACCACTCACAACTATAAAGATGGAAGTGTTGTTGCCCCTAGTCTTCCACAACCTATAAGGTTGACACCACAACAATTGGAAGAAAAAAGTGCAAAAGGGCTTTGTTACAGTTGTGATAGCAAATACACTAAAGGTCATAAGTGTGCTGAGAAGAAATTATTCTACATAGATTGTGAAGAGGAAGAAGAAGAGGAGCAAGAAAGGTCAAAAGAAGAGGATATACTCCAGGAACAAAGCCTAGATGAAGAACAATTAAATCTGACCATATCTTGTAATGCATTGGCGGGAATTACCACTCCTCAAACCATAAATATAGAAGGACAAATCAAGAAGAAAAGGGTAATAGTGTTGATTGATTCAGGAAGCACCCACAATTTTATTCATTGTAGGGTAGCAAAAGAATTGAATTGCTTCCTATATCCAGCACCAGAGTGTCAAGTGATGATTGCAAATGGAGGAACAATAAATTGCTCTGGAAGGTGCATAATATCAAGCTACCCATGGGAGAATATGTATTGACTATCCCAATGCTTTCCATTCCAATGGGAGGTGCTGATGTTGTACTAGGAGTCCAATAGCTACAATCCTTAGGTACAATAGCTTTTAATTTTCAAGAACTTTTCATCAAATTTTCTATGGAAGGAAAGGAAGTTGAATTAAGGGGTGTTGCAGGGAAACCAGGAAAGACAATCAGCTCTAATGGTATGACAAAGCTTCTAAAAAAGGATCAAAGAGGTGTAATTGCACAATTATGTTCGCTAGATGTTTCCACATCAGAATCATCTATTTCTCCAGATCTCCAAAAAGTCCTGGAAAATCATTCCAAGGTATTTGAGACTCCCAAAGGTCTCCCACCTATGCATGATCATGATCATGCTATTCATCTGATTCCAGGAAGTGTTCCTCCAAACATCAGGCCGTACAGATATCCCTATGTCCAAAAAAGTGAAATTGAACATATGGTTGCATAAATGATAGAGGCTGGTATAATTCAACCGAGTCAAAGTTCTTTCTCTGCTCCAGTAGTATTGGTGCACAAGAAGGATGGATCATCGTGCATGTGTCTGGATTATAGGGAGCTCAACAAGCTCACTATTAAAGATAAGTTCCCCATTCCTGTCATTGATGAATTACTGGATGAATTGCATGGATCAATTTACTTCACCAAGTTGGATCTTTGTTCAAGATATCATCAAATCAGAATGAATATTGAAGACATTTCAAAAACAGCATTTAGAACTCATGAGGGTCATTATGAATTTTTGGTCATGCCTTTTGGCCTTACCAATGCACCTTCAACATTTCAAGGTTTGATGAATTCAATTTTCAAACCATTCCTTAGAAAATTTGTGTTAGTATTTTTTGATGATATACTAATCTACAGCAAGTCTTGGAAGGATCATGTTGAACATGTTGACAGGGTGCTACAACTATTGGAGGAGAAACAATTATATGCAAAAAGATCCAAATGTTTCTTTGGAGTACAGGAGGTGGAATATTTGGGTCATATTGTATCTCATGACGGAGTTAAAGTAGACCCTAGCAAAATTAAAGCCATTAAGGAATGGAAAATTCCCACATCCATAAAGCATCTGCGAGGATTTCTTGGGTTGACAGGGTATTATCGCAAGTTTGTTAAGAATTATGGGAGAATAGCAGCACCTCTAACAACATTATTGAAGAAAGATGCATTTTCATGGATTTCGGAAGCAACAAAGGCCTTTGAACATCTTAAAGAGGCAATGTGCCAAGCACCGGTCTTAGCTACACCGGACTTCACAAAAACCTTTATTGTGGAATGTGATGCTTCAGGAAATGGAATTGGTGCTGTTCTAATGCAAGATGAAAGACCCATTGCTTTTGAAAGTCGTCCAATCAAGGGAAAGTTTTTAAGCAAAGCTATTTATGAGAAGGAAATGTTGGCAATACTCCATGCACTTAAGAAATGGCGACCCTACCTAATGGGAAGACACTTCAAGGTAAAAACGGATCATGATAGCCTTAAATACTTTTTAGAACAAAGATTATCCTCTGAAGAGCAACAAAAGTGGGTCACAAAGATGTCGGGTTATGACTTTGAAATCATCTACAAGAAAGGGAAGCAAAATGTGGTGCAGATGCACTCTCAAGAAAGGATGAGGATGTGGAAGCATTGTTGTGCGGCATTTCTATTATCCAACCAAATTGGATAAATGAAGCAACGGAGGAATGGAAGAATGACGAAGAAGTTTGGGCACTTATTCGAAAGCTACAACAAGATTCCAGTACGTCTGATACATTTAGCTGGAAAAATGATTTGTTATGGTACAAAGATCGCTTATACCTCTGTAAGAATTCCCAGCTAAAACAAAAGATTCTTATGGAATTGCACACTTCTCCCTTAGGAGGGCACTCAGGATTTTTAAAAACTTACCACATGGTTAAGAAGGAATTTTTTGGGGATGGCCTTAAATCAGATATTCAAAAGTTTGTGGCGGAATGTTTGGTTTGCCAACGAAATAAAGTTGAAGCAATTAAGACACTGGGTCTACTACAACCTTTATCCATTGCAAGCCAATGTTGGGAGGAGGTTTCAATGGATTTTATCACAGGTTTACCCAAATCTGAGGGAAAAAGTGTCATCATGGTGGTAGCTGATAGACTTACCAAGTATGCACACTTTTGTGCATTATCACATCCATTTAAAGCCAGTACAGTTTCTACTGCATTTATGGAAACAATTCAAAGGCTACATGGAAACCCAAAGATTATTGTAAGTGACAAAGATCCCATTTTCACTGGAAATTTTTGGACAGAATTATTTTCTTGTCTTGGTACTCAGTTAGCTCATAGCTCATCTTATCATCCTCAATCTGATGGGCAAACTGAGATAGTAAACAAATGTTTGGAAGGATATCTTCGTTGCTTTGTATCTGATAAACATACACAATGGGTCAAATGGTTGCCTCTGGTTGAATGGTGGTATAACACTTCCTTCCATACAGCATCAAAAATGACCCCATTTATGGCACTTTATGGGTATCAACCACCACCCATCACATCATATTTAAGAGAAAATTCTAAGGTTCAGGCAGTGGAACATCACATCGAACATCAACAACAAGTCCTCCAACTCCTAAAGGATAACCTCGTGTTGGCACAAAATAGAATGAAACAACAGGCAAATCAACATCGCAATGAAAGAAGTTTTGATGTAGGTGATTGGGTATTCCTACAGCTATAACCATATAAGCAAATGTCCCTAAAGCAAGCTAAGAAGGATAATAAATTATCACCAAAGTATTATGGTCCGTACAAGGTGTTGCAAAAGATTGGTACTATGGCATACAAATTGGAGCTTCCTGCAGCTTCTCGATTGCACCCAGTTTTCCATGTTTCATGTTTAAAGAAGGTTATAGGCGACAAGCTCCCAGTTCAAACAATATTGCCAGAACTTGACGAGGAAGGAAAAATTATATTGGAACCGGAAGCAGTCACAGAAACAAGAACTCGACAACTACGAAATCGATCAATTTCAGAGTATCTTATCAAGTGGAAGAACTTATCCGCTGAAGATTCCACATGGGAGGATGAGAATTTTATGCAGAAGTATCCAGAACTACTCAAGCGTTGAGGACAACACTTTCTTGAAGGAGAGGGGCATGTTGGGTCCCTATAATACTAGTGATTACCCCATTACTATTGTAGTTATACCCCTTATTTATATTGTTGTGCCCCCATTACCCCCATATTGTTATTTATGTGCCCCATAGAATCCCTCTATTGTTACTTTTGTGGCTTTATATTATTATTGTTAGGTCGGCTGGATTATATTGTGACTCCTTAGACTCCTATATATAGAAAGGAGGTTTTGCCATTTGAATCATCAAATAATTGTTCATTTATGTAATGTAAAGGAGGTTGCCCCCTCGAAGAGGCTGAATTCTAAGGCATTGATCTATCTTTTCTATCTTTTCTTGAGCTGGTTTCCTAACAGATTACCTCCTCCTCCAAATCTTCATAATCTTCCCAATATTATCACAATATTGTACAAAAATAAATAATATTATGCACAAATATACAATTATATGTAAATCTTCATAATTAACGTATTAAGTTAAAAATATGTCATCTAATGCAAAAATATGGATTTAATGTGTTGAAGGATGGTCAAATTGGCCTTAATTTATGTCTAATTTGGAATCCCATCAGTTATCAGTTGCCCCAAATCCAAAATTTATGTCTAATTTGGAAGCCCATCAGTTATCAGTTGCCCCAAATCCAATGTGAACTTCCTTGAGGCCTTTATTTCACTATCTAGGAGGAGCACAAATAGGAGGCTCTAATTGATGTTGTGTGTCCATAGTAATCTATACTTAATACTTTCCATCTCTCCCTTGTATCGACATCCCATCTTTGGATTCATTGTTATATGCCACCAATATCGGTTCCCTATTTTCATCATCCTTGAGCATGGGCCTGAAATTCTTTCCTTAAGAGGTTGATGTAGAAGAAAAATAAAAAGAAGCATGATCCATAATCTTAAAATGAAAAAGATTTTCAAGTACAAATGAAAGTGTGTGGACAAAATCCTAGCCTAAGCTATACCCTCCTTATTAGCCCTCAGTTAGTTCCTAGCTAATGCATGATTTTTTTAAATAAAGGAACCTTGAATTATCCCAACCCCAATGAGCAATGAAATTCTTCATATCTAAGAGTTCAATGATGAATCAATGAAAGCTTGTAACATAATCTATGTATCTAAAAGAAAAATCAATGAAGAAAAAGGTGCACAAGATGGGTGGTCAAAATAAGTCAAAGAAAGGGGTAATTCAAGCCCCACAATTACTCCATGTTCGTGTCATAACACAATATGTTCGAATTTCATAGCTAGTACCAAAATGTGGCATCCTCCAAGAAATAAACCCCATAAAATGTCATTTATCACTTCCACTTGTTGATTGGTGAGTCAGCCTAAGAATTGTTCCTCCACTTAAAGTTGGAAGCACCTAACAGGGCGCTATGATAACCCTCCCATATTTAAGCATGGTAACCTATTTGCAAATCATAAGCTAGGAAGACATTTGAAGATGATACTTCTCTAAAGTAGATTGACCCATTTTTTAAATATGGCCCACTTTGATACACTTATGGTTCTTGCACCCATGATGTGATCTTACTTTATTATGTATGTGTTAGATGATTTCTCCAGGCACAACTGTGAGGGATCGTATGATACTTCTCCAACACTTCATAGAGGACATCCAATGCCACTTGGTGACTCCACTAGGCACCGGGGCTAGGACATTGACCACTTATTCAGAAGTGTTGACCTTAGGGATGTAGTCAAAATAGTTGATGAAACTATCATCTTCATCCAAAACATGAAACATTTCACATCTGAGTTAAGCCAATGCTTAGATATTTGATGTACCCCTGAGATGACAGGAGACCCTCGAGCTAGCTTTGCACCTTCTTGATGAGCATTGCCACATTTTTGGGATGGTTTGATGATTATGATGACTTGATATCCCTCTATAGGAGATTGTACACTATGCATGGTGACATCATGCCCTAGATCCATGACATCCTTTTCATGTCACTTCCACTGATGGCATGAGCTAATTATAATGATTGCATCTTGTTAAGGTAGCCTTAATTGATGATTTGACACATTTTGATGAGGATACATGGCTTTGGGGATCACATGCACTTCCTTGATTCATCATGATCCATAAAATACTGTGGATATTCCATAAGATAGTTCATCACATCAGATTTGATAAACTATAGCTAAAAGCCCAAAATCTGCACTATGATGTTTTATTCCTCTTTAGATTTTTTGATTTGTAAATTATTATTTATTGCATATGCATGCAAATTATAATCATTCATAAAATAGAGAAAAATAAATAAAAACTCACAAACCATGATTTGACACAAGATATAATATGGAAAACCCTTAGGATAGAAAATCGTGCTGGAAGGTGAGGTAAATTTTCTCTCTTTCTCTGAATAGAAAATGGCTGCGAGTATAGAGAAGTAAGGTATGTGGTTTTTGGGTTAATATAGTGCACAAATATTCTCTATCTTCTCTCTCTCTATCCTTCCGGGCTACTTTATTTGTCTCTGTTGACACCTAATCATCAGGATTGGATGAATAAGTGTAACTAATGTAAATAAATAATAATAAATATGAATAGTCACCGGGAGATGAAGTGAACAGTCTCTCCCACATGTATATAATAAAGACCAACCTGAATGAATATGAACAATTTTTTTTTGAGGAGTTACTGCTTGGTCTGACATGGTATCAAAGCCAACGCCATTTTTGGCTTCCCTCTACTTTGTAACTCCCTATTCTGACATTGAATCCTATGCAGACTCGCTAGCCTGGCAACTTTGACGCTTCCACTGGCCTGCTATGTTGCTCTGTCGCTACTCCATCTTCTATTTACCATTATTCTCTGCTCTGTCGGATAACTTTGTTTTTTACAAGAGGAGAATGGCACTAGCATTTTGATGGTACATTCATGGGATGTGACTTCAAGGAAAGGCCATAATATAATATCATTTGATCATTTTCTAGTTGTGTATCTCTGTACCTCATCGTTATTTTTCTCTAACTATGCTGCTCCTACAAAACGCTCACCAAAAGATGGTATACACCTCACCTCCACCGCTTGCATAATATATTATCTGTCCATACACGCTGCTGACCTCCCTCCATACGCTACTCTCTCCACACTGTTGGCCTCCCTCCATATGCTGCTCTCTCCACCCTAATTGGCCTCCCTCCATACGCTGCTCTCTCCATTCTACTGGCCAGCGTTCCATTGCCATACCTCCGCTAACCAACTTGATATTATATAACAGCGCTTTCACATAAGTCCACTAGCTGGTCTAAAAAAGAAGTACCTGCCTCTTGATTTGCGTCCCCAAAAGACTCGTGCCATCATGTGACACCTTACCAAGCATCAGGCATCATTGAAGACTGAGAGACAGAAAAATAAAGAGATGTATTTTCCAATGAGAAAGTATGCAGTCAAGGTGTAAAGCATAGGATTTGAGCTTTCATGCAAGTTGCTCGCGGGATGATATTTCCTATTATATTTCCATCCAAGTTTTTGGAAAATTCCAATTTGCATCAGAATTCCGATTCGCTTTTGAGTAGTTGATATTGTTTATCTTTTATTTCTCCTGAATTGCAACCATATTCTAATGCAAAAAAAAATGGTGATATTCTATATGGATAGAATATAGTTTTGCTCTTTGTATATTAAATCAATTTCTTACCTAATCAAGAAGGAAGAATAAGGCTGTATTATTTTGAAGCACATTTTTTGCTAGCAAAAGTATTTCTTTACAGTACATAGATTTTTTTTCTAGCAGAAGTTTTTTTTTTACAGTACACAGATTTTACAATGCATTCAATCATATCTATTGTGGGAATAGTTCTCACTGGCAAGGAGAACTATTCTGAGTTGTCCCGGATGATAAAAAATGCCCTCATTTTCAATGAGTTGTGGAAAGGAGTGTGCATTGGACACAGAGACAAAGAGCCAGAATATCCTACCTCAGACAAAGAGTTCTCCATTTGGGAAAATAAGAATAGCAAGGCCTATGCATTAATTGCAACATCTGTAAGTGAAGAGGTGAGTCGCCATATTTCGCCATTTTCAACTGCTTTCGAAGCCTTACAAAAGCTGAAATAACTCTATGACTCACATTTTGCACTTGAAGTTTTTCAACTCATGATTAAACTCTTCACTCTTGAATTACAAAAAAAAATGATCCTCTTGCTCTTGCATCCGAAGTAAAATCTATAATGCATGATATGAAAGCCACTAAGTTTGAATTGGATATTCCTCTTATCGTTTTTCTCAAGGCACTTTATCCTACTTACTCCAATTATCTTGAGTCATTGCAAGCAAATGGAAATATCAAAGATATTACCTTTTACTCTCTTGTGAAAAAAATTGCTGAAAGAGAGAAAGCTTTTGGAAAGAAGACAGCCCCTAAATCTTTTGAAGAGGTTGTGTGCCTTGCTCATAAAGAAAAGAATCTTTCCCAAGATTCTTCTAGAGGAAGAGGTGGTCAAAGAGGAAGAGGAAGATATTTCAGAGGCAGGGGGGGCAGACACTTTCAAGGAGAAAAGTCAGATTTTCACTGCATACATTGCAAAAGAAATGGATCACATGATGCCTCTACATGCAAGTTACCTTGGGACAAAATTGAGCAGCGAAGAAACCAACCCAAAGGTAAAACTAATGACACAAACAAAGGTAAAGCACCTGAATCCGCTCATTATGTTGTGGCACAATGTAATATTGGAGTAAATGAAGGCTTATTTAATGCTTCACTTGCTTCTTGGAAAAATGATTGGTTGCTTGATTCAGGAGCAACTTGCCACATGACTCATAGAAAATATTTTTTTTAAGAATTTACTAACAATGTTGATGGAGCAGTATACTTTGTAGACCAATCAAAAATCAAGCCATCAGGGCTTGGCACAATCAGGCTCAAATTTCCTGGTCTTCCAGACTTCCTTCTACATCATGTTCTATATATCCCATAGCTGAAGAGAAACTTGTTGTCCATGGTCCACATCCGCCAGTAAGGTCACTCCATTCATATGTTTGATGGCAAGCTTAAGGTGAGAAAGGCGTCTGACCACTCACTTGTCATGAGGGGAATAGAAGAATAAAGGCTTCTCAAGCTGCAAGGTACCTCTACTCATGCACAACATTTCTCATACAATTCTCATTATGAAGAAGGTACACTTCCATCAAGTTTATTATGGCATGCTAGATTTGGACATTTTAACTCTGACAACCTTTGCTTGTTGAAGAAAAATGGTGTTGTTGGTTTGCCTACAATTCCTAGGAAACTTAAGCAATGTGATGCTTGCATTCTAGGAAAGCATAGCAAACAATCTTTTCATGATTCACATTCAAGAGCACATACAAAACTTGAACTCATTCATTTAGATTTATGTGGTCCAATGCCTATTCCTTCTGCAAATGGAAATAAATATATGATGACATTTATTGATGACTACACCAGAATGTGTTGGGTTTATTTATTGAAGAACAAATCTGATGCTTTTCAAACATTCAAGAAATTTCATAAATGGATTGAAAATTATGCAAAATCTCATATTGGCTCTATTCGCACTGATAATGGAAAAGAATACACTTCAAATGAATTTGAAAGCTATCTTCACCAACATGGGATCAAACATCAAACAACTATGACTTATAATCCCCAACAGAATGTTGGCATTATGATACATATGTTGTACTTGATGGCAACCCACTCATCTAAGATGATAAATTATAGTGCAGCAAAGTTCACGCACTTTCATGAAGATAAAAGTTTATTTCATGTAGAGAAAAGTTCACGCACTTTTATGCAAAGAGAAGTTTAGAGAAAAGTTCACGCACTTTTATGCAGAGAAAAGTTTATTTCATGTAGAGAAAGGTTCACGCACTTTTATGCAGAGAAAAGTTTATTTCATGTAGAGAAAAGTTTACGCACTTTCATGAAAAGAAAAGCGCGTATATGTTGGAGAACTTACCTTTGGTCCGTGGTAGTTAGTCCTTGGTATTTGAACCTATGGTTTTGGACCATGGTACCTCGTCAGAAGTGTTGATCTCACGCACTTTCATGGTTGGTTCATGGTATTAGTCCGACAGTTTTTGATCCTATGGTTTTGGCCCATGGTATTGCATCCAAAAGTGTTGATCTCACGCACTTTCATGGTTGGTTCATGGTATTAGTTCGACAGTTTTTTATCCTATGGTTTTGGCCCGTGGTATTGCATCCAAAAGTGTTGATCTCACGCACTTACATGGTATTAGTCCAACAGTTTTTTGATCCTATGGTTTTGGACCGTGGTATTGTGGAAGGCCTAAGACTATAAAAGAGGAAGGAGATCATTTGGCAAAGTATCATCGAATGAATTGAATATCTAATAAGTGCTAGATCTGAAATATTTGTGATTGGGTTATGGTGCAGATCTGGATCTGAATGAAGGAGGAACCTTAGCGCATCAAGAAGGATAAGTTCTTTTGATGGTTCATAATCTTTATGCTTGAATAATAGTATCTTTGCATGATTTTGATCTGTTATATGAGGCGCATGCTTGATCTATAAATCTGACAATCTGGGTTAATTAGTGTCTGAATATTTGAAAGAAGGAATTATCCTTTATAGATCTGCACGCAGGTTTCAGGTTGTTGAAGTAGCGTATATCTTTAAATTATGATCTAGCTGCCTCTGTCTATTGCTGCAGTATTCTGGGTTCAGAATTTGGTGTGTGGTTACTGTTACTGTGTTCTGGGTACAGCTGTCAGAGAAGTGTTTACTTGATTCAGTGCTAATTGGGAAAAGGAGATTGTTTGATGCAGATATACTTGATGATTGATTGATGTTCATGGACCCAGTATGAAAATTTATGAAACGTGGTCCCTGGAAGAAAGAGAAGGTTGTAGCCTTCAGTAGGCCAGCACCTACGTACTAGTATCTTGGCTAGTACAAGAGCTAAGAGGGTTGTAGCTCTCTGCAGGTTGTAGCTGCGTACTGGTAAAGGACTGCACCAGTACAAAATCATTGTAAAAGGAGTTTCTTATTAAAAGAAGATAGAGACATATTGCAGCAGGTGGCTTTCACCCACATTGGGTTTCCACCTTATATCTAGTGTTCTTTTATGTGACTATTTGATTTTCTTGTTCCTGCTCATTATTTTATGATACTGACATACAAAGTAATGATCAATATTTGAAGAATTATTCAAAGTATAAATAAGGAAGATATATTGAAAAGAATTTGATAATACTGATTCACCCCCCCTCTCAGTATTATTTCCAACAATTGGTATCAAAGCAGGTCCTTCTGAAGAAGCTTGATCACTTGAAGGAAGATCTAACATCATGAGCAACTACGAGAGGGAAGCATCAATCAGGCCACTGATTTTTTATGGGACAAACTTCGTATATTGGAAGGTAAGAGTTACTGCCTATCTTCAATCTTTGGGTACAGAAGTATGGGACATTATAGAAACAGGGTATACTTTTCCATCAGCTACTCCTACAGATTCAGCTGAGAAGAAGAAATATGAAACAAATGCAAAGGCGGTTAATACTCTTCTAGGATGTCTATCTCAATCTGAATTCATGAAGGTTATGCAATATAAATCCGCAAAATAAATATGGGACAAGATTTTTTTGAGCTACGAAGGAGATGAACAGGTAAAACATGCAAAACTTCAAACCCTCAGGATTCAGTATGAGAATCTCAGAATGTATAATGATAAAAGTGTGGCTAACTATTTCCTTCAGTTAGATGAGATTAACTTGGGTGAAGAAATAAAAGACGCTGTTGTGGTTGAAAAAGTCCTAAGATCATTGTCCCCCAAGTTTGAATCTAAAGTATCTGCAATAGAAGAAAAAGAAAATCTACGAACTCTTACTATGTCTCAGCTACACGGAATTTTAACTGCTTATGAAATGAGAAAAGGAGGTCCATCAGACAGGAGAGAAGCTGCTTTTAAGGCTTCAGGCAAAGGAGACTACTATGAATCAAGTCACGTGCTAAAAGAAGAAGAAGAATCAAATCTTGTCAGAAATCTTCAACAGGGCACTGGAAGGTTCAGAGGTAAGCTACCTTTTAAATGTTTTGCTTGTGGAAGAGTAGGTCATTATGCTGCCAAATGTCCTCATAAGGATAATATTGACAAAGGAAAGGAACCTGCTAGATGGAACAAGAAACAGAATGCAAATAAGAAAAGCTACTACACTCATGAAGGCAGTGATGGTCTATCAAATAGTGATGAAGATGAACGAGGTAATGACTATAAACTTTTAATGGCATTTGAAGATGATGATTACATGGATGCTATAGATGTGGATAGTTTTTATGATGAGATTTCTAGACTTAAGACATGTATAGAAGAAAAGAATATGATCATTGATACTCTACAATTTCAAATTGATGAAAAAGAAAAATATCTTGAAAAGTTAGAAGGTGAAATTGTTGGCCTTAGAAAAGAAATTGAGAAAACAAAGGCTATTAATCTTAATTTTGTCAAAGGATCTGAAACTCTAGATGAGATCATCAATGTACAGCGTTCTCCGCTAAACAAGACAGGTCTGGGGTATAATGGAGAAACATCTCAAGCATCCACCTCAAAGAGTTATCTTGATGCAGCAAGAAGGAATGAGCAAAAGCACAATGGAGATCACCAGGTAAAGCAGGGACGAATTACATCAAGAACGAACAAAGACTATCAGGTAAACCAGGGGCAATCTGTCTTAAGGATGAACAAAAGCTACAACCAGCCACAGGTAAAATCTTCTCAATTTGCTTCAAGAATGGATGACAATAGAAATTACAATTATTTGGCCGGTAGATTTGATAATCGCAGAAGTTTCTTCAATGGGCAATGTTTCTCCTGCCATAACTTTGGTCACAAAGCAGCTCAATGTGTTGCATATAAAACAATCATGACTAGAGAAGCTCAAAAACAAAGAAGTATGATCAGGATTACAAAAAGGACCTATAACAACTTTTCGGCTCTTGAAAATGAAGTTGAATGTTCTATTTGCAATAACTTTGGTCATGAAGATTCTGAATGCAGGAGCAAGTTTCAGCAGACAAAGGAACAAGCCTCAAGCACCAGAACATGGAGAATAAAGGAACCACAAACAGAAAGATGTGGGATAGCATTTTATGCAGAAGGACAAGAAAATCTATGGTACATTGACAGTGGATGTTCGAAACATATGACAGGTGATAAAGAAAAACTTGAATCATATTCTGCTTTAGAAAAGGGAAAGAAAGTTTCTTTTGGAAATGATACTCCTGTAGCTATAAAAGGAAAAGGCACTGCTCAGTTAAAAGAAAAGGTCAAAGCTGGAAATGTTTTGTATGTTGATGGATTGAAGCATAATCTTCTAAGTGTCAGCCAGATGTGTGATCAAGGAACCGAGGTGATATTTAGATCAAACGGATGTCGCGTTCGTGATCTTGATACATGTGAAACAGTGATCAAAGGTAGAAGAACTCCAAATAATCTATACATATTTGAAGAAGGACAACAACAATGCTATTTGAGCAAGGATGATGAACACTGGTTATGGCACCGGAGGTTGGGGCATCTAAGATTTTCACAAATAAGGAAAGCATGCAAATATCAGGCTGTTCGTGTTCTTCCAGATATCAAAATTCCAGACAACACCATATGCAAATCATGTCAGTTTGGAAAGCAAACCAAAACTAACTTTCCAGAGAAGGAAGGATCAGCTAGCATGCCTCTTGAGCTAGTCCATACAGATGTATGTGGTCCATTTAGGAAAAGGACACCTCGAGGAGAAGAATACTTGATATTATTCATTGACGATTTCTCCATGTTTGTTTGGTTAGGACTTATGAAGCACAAAGACGAAGCATTCGAGAAATTCAAATCCTTCAAAGCCTTGGTTGAAAATGAATCAGGTTACAAAATTAAGTGTCTCAGGTCTGACAGAGGTGGGGAGTTTACCTCAAATGAATTTTTCGATTTCTGTGAAGAACATGGGATAAGAAGGGAATTCTCTACAGCTAGAACTCCTCAGCAAAATGGAGTGGTGGAAAGGATGAACAGAACAGTCCAACAAATGGCCCGTGCTATGCTTGATGAGTCTGGAACTCCCGCAACTTTCTGGGGTGAAGCTGCATATGCTGCGGTTGTTATTCTCAACAAAACAAATGTCCGAGTGAACAGCACTCAAACTCCTCATGAGCTCTGGTATGGTGAGACTCCTTCGGTAAAGCACTTCAAAATCTTTGGGAGCAAATGCTATATTAAGAATACTGATGAGCAACTTGGCAAACTTGAACCTAGAGCAGATGAAGGCATTCTTCTTGGTTATTCTCCACACAGCAAAGCATATAAGTGCTACAATAAAAGACTTGGAAGAATTGTTGACAGCATTGATCTAGTGGTTGATGAAAAGGGATACATTCCTAGGCAAGTAAATCATGAAAATATCGAAGAAGATGAAGACTACCCTCAAAGACAGAATGATGAAGAAGAAGAACCTCAAGAAGCACCAGAGCAAGAGATAAGGATAGAAGAGAAGACTCCATCCTGGTACGTTCAGAAGAATCATCCAGAATCTCAGATTTTGGGGCAGAAAGAAGCAGGTGTACAAACAAGAAGAACAATTGCAGAAGCTTCAAGCTATTTGGCATTACTCTCCTCCACTAAACCACAAAATGTAAAAGAGGCATGCAAAGATGAATGTTGGGTCAAAGCAATGGATGAAGAACTTGAGCAGATCGAAAAGAACAACACTTGGGAGTTGGTTCCTAGACCAAAGGATAAGAATGTTATAGGGACAAAATGGGTCTTCAAAAATAAGTTGGATCAAAATGGGGAAGTAATTAGAAACAAGGCAAGACTTGTTTGTAAAGGGTATGCGCAGCAAGAAGGAATAAATTTTGAGGAAACTTTTGCTCCTGTTGCAAGACTTGAGGCCATCTGAATGTTCCTTGCTCTCTCAAGCTTTCAAAAGTTCAAAGTATTTCAAATGGACGTGAAATCAGCCTTTCTGAATGGAGACTTAGAAGAAGAAGTATACATTGAGCAGCCAAATGATTTCATTCTTGGAAATGATCCAAATCTTGTATGCAGACTGAAAAAGGCTCTCTATGGTCTTAAACAAGCTCCAAGGGCTTGGTACTATCGTTTGGACAAATATCTTCATCAACAAGGTTTTTCAAAAGGATCAGCAGATAGCAATCTTTATATAAAAATTGAAAATGACAAATTGCTAATACTTCTTGTGTATGTAGATGACATTATCTTTGGCAGCAATGAAGAATCTATGAGTCAAAGCTTTGCCTTGGTGATGCAGAAAGAATTCGAAATGTCCTTGCTTGGAGAATTGACATATTTTCTTGGCCTGCAAATCCAACAAAAGGAAGGAGGGATCTTCTTGTCTCAAACCAAGTATCTCAAGCAGATTTTGAAGAAATATGGCATGGAAGATGCAAAACTAGTATGTACACCCATGGTCACAGGATGTAGCCTCAGTGCAAATGATGAATCAACAACAGTACATCAACCAACCTACAGATCTATGATTGGAAGTCTACTTTATTTGACAGGTACCCGACCAGACATCATGCATGCAGTGGGAATAGTTGGAAGATTTCAGGCAAATCCAAAGGAAACTCATCTTCAGGCAGTAAAGAGAATCTTCAAATATCTTCAAGGGACTCAAAATTATGGCTTATGGTATCCTAGAGATACAGATCTCATACTTCATGCTTATAATGATGCAGATTGGGCCAGAAGCGTGGATGACAGGAAGAGCACAAGTGGTGGTGCATTCTTTATGGGTTCCAGATTAGTATCTTGGTTCAGCAAGAAACAGAGTTCGATTGCCTTGTCTACAGCTGAAGCAGAATATGTTGATGCTGCACTCAACTCCTTTGGATGATGCAGACCTTGCAGGATTTTCAAATCACTTGTACACCACCCATCTCCATCTTATGTGATAATACAAGTGCAATCAGCATTTCAAAGAACCCAGTCATGCATTCAAAAACAAATTACATACCAATCAAGTATCACTTTCTTCGGGAACAAGTGCTTGAACAAAAGGTCAAGTTGGAGTATGTTCCTTCTAAGGAACAGGTTGCTGATATACTCACCAAACCATTGCCTAGGGAGACCTTTGAATACCTCAGGCAAAAGCTGGGGGTTGTTGATGCATCATCTTGTTGTTGAATCTCTTCTGATTGTTGGTTGTAAGCAAGGTTCATCTGAAGTATATGCGTACATGTGCTGGGTTGCGGATTGGTCAAAGATCGAATGGCACAGGTTCAGGGGGAGCATATCATGCATTGTTGGCATTATGGAGGAAGTACAGAAGGAGATCATGGATGCTGGTATGAATATTGCTGCAATACGTCTCTATCTCTCTTTCATGGTCATTTATGGTGTTTGATGGATTATGGCTCTTCTTTGCAGATCTGGTTTATAGTCAAGGGACGCATGTTCTTAGGGGGAGCATAACCCTTTGCCCTTGATGTCAAAGGGGGAGAGTGATTGGTTGTTGTTGCCATCAAGTCCAAAGGGGGAGATTGTTGGCATTATGATACATATGTTGTACTTGATGGCAACCCACTCATCTAAGATGATAAATTATAGTGCAGCAAAGTTCACGCACTTTCATGAAGATAAAAGTTTATTTCATGTAGAGAAAAGTTCACGCACTTTTATGCAGAGAAAAGTTTATTTCATGTAGAGAAAGGTTCATGCACTTTTATGCAGAGAAAAGTTTATTTCATGTAGAGAAAAGTTTACGCACTTTCATGCAAAGAAAAGTCTGTATATGTTGGAGAACTTACCTTTGGTCCGTGGTAGTCAGTCCTTGGTATTTGAACCTATGGTTTTGGACCATGGTACCTCGTCAGAAGTGTTGATCTCACGCACTTTCATGGTTGGTTCATGGTATTAGTCCGACAGTTTTTGATCCTATGGTTTTGGCTCGTGGTATTGCATCCAAAGTGTTGATCTCACGCACTTTCATGGTTGGTTCATGGTATTAGTTCAACAATTTTTGATCCTATGGTTTTGGCCCGTGGTATTGCATCCAAAAGTGTTGATCTCACGCACTTTCATGGTATTAGTCCAACAGTTTTTTGATCCTATGGTTTTGGACCGTGGTATTGTGGAAGGCCTAAGACTATAAAAGAGGAAGGAGATCATTTGGCAAAGTATCATCGAATGAATTGAATATCTAATAAGTGCTAGATCTGAAATATTTGTGATTGGGTTATGGTGCAGATCTGGATCTGAATGAAGGAGGAACCTTAGCGCATAAAGAAGGATAAGTTCTTTTGATGGGTCATAATCTTTATGCTTGAATAATAGTATCTTTGCATGATTTTGATCTGTTATATGAGGCGCATGCTTGATCTATAAATCTGACAATCTGGGTTAATTAGTGTCTGAATATTTGAAAGAAGGAATTATCCTTTATAGATCTGCATGCAGGTTTCAGGTTGTTGAAGTAGCGTATATCTTTAAATTATGATCTAGCTGCCTCTGTCTATTGCTGCAGTATTCTGGGTTCAGAATTTGGTGTGTGGTTACTGTTACTGTGTTCTGGGTACAGCTGTCAGAGAAGTGTTTACTTGATTCAGTGCTAATTGGGAAAAGGAGATTGTTTGATGCAGATATACTTGATGATTGATTGATGTTCATGGACCCAGTATGAAAATTTATGAAACGTGGTCCCTGGAAGAAAGAGAAGGTTGTAGCCTTCAGTAGGCCAGCACCTACGTATTAGTATCTTGGCTAGTACAAGAGCTAAGAGGGTTGTAGCTCTCTGCAGGTTGTAGTTTCTTACTAGTAAAGGACTGCACCAGTACAAAATCATTGTAAAAGGAGTTTCTTATTAAAAGAAGATAGAGACATATTGCAGCAGGTGGCTTTCACCCACATTGGGTTTCCACCTTATATCTAGTGTTCTTTTATGTGACTATTTGCTTTTCTTGTTCCTGCTCATTATTTTATGATACTGACATACAAAGTAATGATCAATATTTGAAGAATTATTCAAAGTATAAATAAGGAAGATATATTGAAAAGAATTTGATAATACTGATTCACCCCCCCTCTCAGTATTATTTCCAACACAGAATGGTGTAGCTGAAAGAATGAATAGGACAATCTTAAATATGGTGCGCTCCTTGATGTTTTTAAAAAATGTAAAGTTGATGTTTTGGGCTGATACAGTTCTATGTGTTGTATATATAAAGAATAGATTTCCATCTAATGCTATTAGAAACAAGACTCCATATGAAATGTGGTATGGGCACATTCCTTCGGTAAAACATCTCAGGGTCTTTGGTTCCACCTGTTATGCCTTGATACCAAAGGTACATAGAAACAAACATGGTGCAAGAAGTCGTAAGTGTATCTTCCTGGGGTATTCAAACACCTCCAAAGCATACTGTCTCTATGATGAATTCAATAAAAATTTTGTTGTATCTAGAGATGTAATCTTTCTTGAATCATCCAAAATTGACAATGTTGTTGAGCAGCAACTTGATCGCTTGGATAGATTCGCAAATGCAAAATCATTTCAAGAATTTGATAATCAGATTCCACATCTTGAAGGGGGGATTCCTATACTAGATCAACATGTGGAATCTTCTTCTGAAGCACTCTCTCCCGCACATGAAACTCCAACAATGAATGATGCTTTAAGTGATGTGATTGATAGAATTGGGAGACTCAATCTTGATTCAGTCCCAACTCAATCAACGAAGCAGCCTAGACCATCTGAGAAAGGTCCCCCAAAGTGGCTGATAAAGACACTTGAAAGTGTTCATCCTGATGAGGTTGGAAAGACAAGAACTAGAAATTCAAACCGGCAAAATGGAGGTGATGTAGATGACTCTAATTCACCTATTGATATGGATGTTTCTTATGATTGTGAATTGAATTTGTCTACAGATTTCGAACCAACTTCCTTCAAAGAAGCTACTTCTCATGATGAATGGAAAGAAGTGATACAAAAGGAGTATGATGCCCTAATCAAGAATGGCACTTGGAAGCTGGTTGATCCTCCATTAGGAACCAAACCTATTGGCTGCAAGTGGGTCTACAAGAACAAGTATAAAGCTGATGGCTCACTTGACAAGAACAAAGCCAAACTTGTGGCAAAAGGTTTTGCATAGAAGGAAGGGGTCGATTATGAGGATACTTTTGCCCCCACAACAAAATGGGCTACCATCCGGACACTCTTTTCCCTAGCAGCTCAGAACAGTTGGAAAGTCCATCAAATGGATGTAAAAACTGCTTTCCTGAATGGAGATCTAAAAGAAAATGTTTTTTTGTCCTAGCCTGAAGGATTTGTTGTGAAATGACATGAACATAAATTATGCAAACTTGTGAAATCCTTGTATGGCCTCAAACAAGCACCGCGAGCCTGGTATGAAAAACTAACTGAGCATCTTCTAAAACTCAATTTCAAACATTATGATCTTGATGATGCAACTTTATTTGTCAAGAAAGTTGGCAAAACAGTTGTATATCTTGTGGTATATGTAGATGATCTTTTGATGACAGGGAACAATGAAAGCTACATTGCATCCATAAAGAAGGAATTGAGGAAAGGTTTTGAAATGACTGATTTGGGCTATGTTCATTACTATCTTGGTATTGAAGTAACTCAACATCCGAAGTCCATATTTCTTTCTCAAAAGAAGTACATTGGAGAACTGTTGAACGGATTTGGCATGACAGAATGCAATCCTCTTACTACTCCAATGGAACAAAACTTAAATCTCACATCCATTGAAGAAAAAGAATTTGAGGATGCAACAAAGTATAGACAGCTTGTAGGAAGTCTCAACTACCTAACTACTACTAGACCAGACATTTTTTTTGTTGTTGGAATCCTCTCCAGGTTTATGCAAAAGCCTTGTGAGGGACATTGGTCTGCTGCAAAAAGAGTTGTAAGGTACTCGAAGGGATCTCAAGACTTTGGAATCAAGTATACACAGGTGGACGACTTCATCTTGATTGGATACTCTGATTCAGACTTCGATGGAGACAAAGAAACTGGGGTATCTACTTTAGGATATGCTATGAGTCTTGGATCAGAAGTTGTCTCCTGGAGATCACGCAAACAATTAGTTCCAGCAGATTCCACAACAAAAGAAGAATATGTGGTAGCAGTTGAGGCAACAAAAGAAATTGTGTGGCTCAGGAAAATTCTTGAATATTTGCAGGTAAAACAAGTACAATTGACTCCACTCATGATTGACAATACCTCAGCAATAAAGTTGGCTATAAACCCAAAGTTCCATGATTGAATGAAGCACATAAATACTAAATATCATTTGATTCGACATCATGTTGAGGCCATGACAATCCATCTCCGCCATTGTTCCACTAATGAGCAAATTGCAGACATCTTCACCAAAGCGCTTGGAATAGAAAAGCTTGAATGATTCAGAACAATGCTTGGACTCACCAACATCCCTTCAGATTATGGGGGGGGATGTTGACACCTAATCATCAGGATTGGGTGAATAAGTGTAACTGATGTAAATAAATAATAAGAAATATGAATAGTCACCAGGAGATGAAGTGAACAGTCTCTCCCTCATGTATATAATAAATACCAACCTGAATGAATATGAATGAATTTTTTTTTAGGATTTACTACCTGGTTTGACAGTCTCTAAAACAAAATGCACTCAAAAATAATGGAACCCCCTTTCCTACTAGTGGATCGGTTATAAAACAACTCAATAGCCTACTAGTGGTTAGGTTTGACTCCTTTAACTCTTAACTAGAGTTGCAACATTGACTCTTCTAGAGTTGCAACATTGACTCTTCTAGAGTCATTTTCATCATGATCACATGGCTATCCCATTTTCCATGAGTAATTGGGTTGACGTGGAATCCTCTCAAATTATGGTGGAAAAAACAGGAAGGTCATCTTCCAAGTGGTATAACTTTCATACAAACTTGAATTGAGGTGATTCTTGCACCGTTGGAAAGGTCTGTGTGTGGAAAATAGGAAAAGAGGGTGTGGCATTAGATTATAAAAATTTTAGCCAAAAAAATGTCATTTGATGCCTCAAAATGCTCCCAAAAGGTACCAGGTCCTAATTTTCCAAACTAGGTCTCGCTAGTAAAAATTGAGTTGATTCCTCCAATTTTTCTACTATGAAATCATTGACATAGATGAAAAAAAAAACATAATGATCCTATCAAGATCACACCTCCCCATGTTGGAGCCTTTTGGTCCCCAAAATCGTCTACTAAATGAGGTGAGGAACTTTTTCCTCCACCTTTTCCCAGGTGTATCATTTAGCTTTACCTAGAAGTTGTCATTTCAACCCAATTTGCCAAAGGTCATATTACCCTGCCTTATATCTGTAGACCTATTTTGCAATTTCTTTTTTCAACTATTCCTAATCATTTGGTACCAAATCCTCTATAGAAGGTAGGACTTGTTCATCTCCCTAATCTAGCATGGAAGGCTCATAGAGTTTTAGATTATCTACATTCAATATTGAGTAAATGTGCATGTATGGGGGTAGATTAAGTATATAAGCATTATCTCCCACCTTTTCCAGTAACTCATAGGAATCATACCGAAAATCCTTGATTTTCTTACTAGGACCCTATAGTGTATCCTTGTTCAACTATAATCATAGTTTATCTCCCACCTTGAATGACTTCTTTGCTTGTTGATCATGCTTGGCCTTGTATTTTTCCTGCGATTTATGCAATGTCTCTTGTACCTGTATATGGGTTTTCCTAATATTTTTTACAAATATTTTTTTCCCTTAATAAATCCCCTGTAAGATCTTCCCTTATTCCTTGCTGCCCATATGTAATATCCAAAGGTGAAGAAGGCAAATATCTAAAGCAAGTTTCAACTGGGGACTTGCCAAATAGAAGTGTGGACTAATCCGTTATAAAGTTTTGTATATGCCAAATTTTAATCATAAGTCTTTGGATGCTTCTAATTGTAACCCCTCAAAAGTTGCACCAAATTCTTGTTGACTACTTCTATCTTCCCATCTTTATGTGGATGGAATGTTGCAGACCCCTTCAACTTCATGTCCATATTCTGCCAAAATGTAGTCCAAAATTCACTGAGAAATCTTGTGTCCCTATCTGAAATGATGATCCTAGGTATTCAAAAGTGAAACCATATCTATCCAAAGGACAAGTTCATTTCTTCTTGCACTTTGATGGTCCTTTTATAGGGCATCAAAACACTCATCTTTTTCAACCTGTCAACTACCACAAACTAGTAATCATGTCCATTTGTCGTTGTTGGTAAATATCCCATAAAGTCCATGGACATGCTTTCCAATGGACAAGTGGGTACAAGTAAGGGATGATATAGAGTTTATTTCTTATTACTAGTCTTGCTAGTACAACAAATCATGCATCCTCTTATGACCCTAGCTACGTGTTCTTGCATCTTGGGATAATACACATACCTCTACAAGTTGGCCATTGTCTTCTCTACACCAAAGTGCCCTACAACCTTGAAGGTGTGAGCCTCTCTAATCAGTTTCAATCACTCACCTTCAGTAACACATAACTTATCCAATGTGTAGAGTAATCCATCCTAGATATGGTAGTTAATGATATCGCCACCATTGTGCACATGACTCTGACTCTGTATGCATCATAGTGAATGGATCCATGTGCATTAGAGTTCCCAAAGCTATGATATTTGATGTGAGTAGCCTTGAAAGCATGTCAACCAACATGTTTGTGATTTCCTTCTTGTACTTGATCACTAAATGAAAATGCTATGGAAACCCTATCCACTTGTAACGCCTAGTCTTTTGTAGCTTACTCTGGGCCTGTAGGTACTATAGTGGTTGGTGATCTATGTGGATTATTGTCTCCTTTCCCATCAGATAATGCTTCCACTTATTCATTTCTTTTATCATGGAATAGAGTTCCTTGTCATAGGTAGGGTAGTTAAGAACTTCCCCATGAAATACTTCATAATGGTAGCATATAGGCCTTCCTCCCTGCATCAAGACCGCTCCCATAACATAACCACTCACACCTTTCTCCACTTCAAAGGGATATTGCAAGTTTGATAATGCAAAAATTGGTTCTTGATTGATATTCTTCTTTGAATCCTCAAACACCCTGTGCTAACCATTTCCCCACTAGAAACTTGCCACTTGTTATTATGGCATGGGGTGTTGCTATTACCATTGAAAACAAGGTAATGAAAACAAGGTTATTGCCTCAAATGTGAGATGTGCTCCCCCCATGTAGCATTGTATACTAGTATATCATCCAAATAGACAATAACAAATGAATCTATAAAATGGTGAAGTATATCATTCATTAACCTCATAAATGTAATTGGTGCATTGCAAAGGTCATGTTGGAACTAGGGATGGCTTGAACTGGGTTATGTACACAGTTCAACCAACAAAATCACTCTAGATACTGACCCTTTTGGCATCACCTGTCAGATAGGTGAAGTCTCACCCAAGGCACCTATGAGGACTTCAAGAGCCAAGATTCTGCGATAGATAAGGGAACTAGAATCCCAACACAAACTAATCTTATCATCATTCTACTAGATCCTATTACAGACATTCATATCATTTATTAACTCATTAACAACATTTTAAAATGGGGGTGCCTTGCTCATGCAATAAACGGTGTCATTCTCATAAAAATATTGAAAAGGGAAAACAATTAATCTACCATGCAAACATTAAATGAACACCTTGAAATGGGACAACTCATCCATTGATCATCTTCTATTAATATTAAAAAAGGGCGCTAAGTGCAATATTACAACATTACAAAAATACTTCATCTCAGCTCACCGACCTAATTATAATATCATTACAAAATAGCAACCACAGAAGCAATAATCAACCTCAAATTATCTAACAAAGAATTAGCAACAAACCAGCCGAACCAACCCGAATCTTTTTGGCTCCTATATATTTATACATAATCATGTGGTACCAAGTTAACCTTTATGCCACTAGAAATACCAAGGAAAATAATTACCATGGGCAAAAAGACTACCATTGATAATCTAGACCTGATCAAAATTCGCTCAAAAGATATAGTAAAACGTAACCATTCCGAAATATTCCAAACTGGAGAACTACTATCTTATCTCATTTTTTTCCGAGTTTTGATTCAAGTTCTTAGTGATAAGTTCCTTCAAGCATCTGGTTTATACTTCACTGAAAGTAGTCTATATTATTTTTGAATAATGCATTCAACATTACATACGCCAACCAGTTTCCAAGAATAATCAATATACATTCATTATATGCACCCAGAAATTCATTACATCACTGATATATGATAAGTCAACCCATAAAATAAATTTATTATTGAAATTTGGACATACAGTGAAGGAATAAGTAGTATGGAACATGATTATTGAATCCACATATCAACAGAGACACATACAATAGTTATAACCCATATGAATTGAAATTTCCATGCTTATTTTGAGGATTGCGCTGCCCAGAAATGGAAGCACATGTCCACGTTAGTTGGAAGTCCTTGTTTAACACCCACCACCTCAAATCTGAAAAGTAAGATGTGATTCCTTACAACAATCACCATATTCAGAAAATCACCTAGACCTGTCTTTTGTAATTCAAAATAGAGGCCTCATGACCCTTATGGGCAACAAATACTCTTGCCTTCAAGTAACTACTCCCACACCATACAAATAGCTAATAGTATCACTCTCAGACCATTTTAATCAGCAAAGAAGTATGCTCATACCCTCCAAAAATACAGCAAGGAATCGTGACTTGCCTCACTGGTGATTTCATCCTTTCAATGTAGAGATTCAACCTAGGTAACTGATAGCTCGCTCAGCGTCAAGTGTAAAGAGAAATCAAACTCATCTTCCCAAGGAAACTTGTGCTTGATATGGTTGTTGCTAGTAAATATATTTGACATAAATTGGTTCACAAAAAGGGTGGGAATCACGACACTATTGGATGGAAACTCGTTTCCCTAACCTTCCTTTAAATTTCAGTCACACGATGCTCTACGTTTTTCCTTTGTGGGACATATGTGAGTTGGCCCCTACAATAAAATATGCATAATTCTTCAGATAACTCATGGGCCCCAAGAAGCTACAATGATTACTACTCTTGTACACAATATCTCTCTATTGGCTCAAATTTATATTTAGTGCTCCATTCTCCCATCAAAATTGTTATCCTGTCATAATAAGTAGGAAATACAGTATAAGGATATAAAAACAATTGAAAAAACTTGAATACCTTAATACTTTTAAGAAATCTTGTTCTCCATTGAAGCTCAATGGTGAAATCTGGGTTATTTCACTCTCAGATCCAAACTAGGATGTCTCATTTCAACATCGAAGTTTGTTATGGTGGAAATGGTTCCAAACCCTAAGCTTCTCCTTCCAACTCTCTCCAAGGGCTCATTCTCCAAACTCACAAAATGCACGAATGAGGAGAGTCTATTGAATTTCCTTCTTTTATGAGTTTAGGGTTGCCTTTTCACCTTCCCTTTTTTATTAAATTCACTTTTATAAAGTCACTTTATGATATTTCACTTTATAAAGTTAAAGTGACTTCTCACTTGCCTGGGAAATATCACCATTTTCCCCTTTTTGAACTTTATAAACTTTCCTTCGAAATTTTAAGTCCCCTTATTAAATATTTCCTCGCTTTAGCCTACAAGAACCTCCTTAGGCTAGCTGACTCTGTCATAAGCCTCCTAAGTGGCCGGGGACATTACAGTCCTCCCTGCTCAAGATTGTTTTTCATCAATAAATTTGAATTCAGGATGTTTGAGCGCTTGCTCGCCCTCCTAAGTAGCATCTTCCACCAGAAAATCCTTCCATTTTACTAGGTACTCCTTTATCATCTTGCTCTGTGACTTCCTTTCTCTTACATTTAGAATCTTCTTGGGAACTAAGACCAATTATCCTTCCTCATCCAATGGTGGAAGCACTATGGAAACAACAACATGCTGCCCCAAGGCCTTTTTGAGGCACGATACATGAAAGACATGAATTTTACATCCCTCTGGAAGCTCGAGTTCATAGGCCACTTCTCCTACTCTTCTCAAGATCTTGAATAGCCCGTAGAACCTGGGTTTTAACTTTTTTCCCCTTTGGTTTTTCAATGAAGACTGTGTGTGGGGATCAGAGGTATACCATATCTCCCACTTCAAATTTGTGCTCCACCCTATTTCTGCCTACATACAATTTTTTTTTTGTTTTAAGCCGTATGCAAATTGTCCTTGAGGACTTTTAAAATGTCTTGCCTCTTATGGATCTAGTATTTGTCCAGTGGTGCCTCATTGTCCCAAAATATCATTTCTACAAAAGTTTGGGTGTCATATCCATATAATTGTTTGAAGGGAGTCATGCCAGTGGATATGTGGAAAGTGGTATGTAGCAATGTTCCCCCAGATGCAACCACTTCACCCATGTCTTTTTTGTTTGGTCACATAATTCCTGAGATAACCTTCTAGCCATTTGTTGACTATATATGTCTATCCATCAATGTGTAGGTGGTAGCTAGCACTTGGAGTTAGCTCAGTCCCCAAAATTCTAAAATCTCTTGCTAGAAGCCACCTGTGAACCTGTTATCTCTATCACTGATGATGTTTTTTAGAAACCCATGCAATCTGAAAACTCCTCTGAAAAATAGCTCAACCACCTATGAAGCTGAATGTTTTGATGATATGGAAAAGAAATTGGAAAAGTTTGTGAGTCAATTTTCCACCACATATATGCAATATTTTCCCTGCACTGGTGGTAATCCAGTGATAAAGTCTGTGGAAACGCTCTCCCACTTTTTCTCCAGGATGGGGAGGGGTTGCAACAACCTTACTGGATAGGTGTGCTCCGTCTTCTTTTCCTGGAAAGTGTTGCACTCCCTCACAAATCTCAACACATCCAACTTGAGGCCTTTCCAGGTGAACCTCTACCTGACCTTTTTGTAGGTCTTTAAATATCCTGGATGTCCTGCTAAGGGTGAGTTGTGAGTTGCCTACATGATTCTCTATATTCTGGTACAAGATACATTTGGTCTTTATAGTAGATAATGTCATTCATAACCTGATACATGTCATCACAGATTAGTCCATCTAGAATCTCACAAGTGAATTTATTCTTTGAATACTCACCAGTAGCAACGACTTCCAATCTTCCATCATCGCTATGAGTGAGAAAGTGGGTAGAAACCTTGAGACAACACCAGACATTATGTTGTTCTTTCCATTGATGTACTCTATCAAAAATTCATAGGCATACAACTTGCTTATCCACTTTTTCTATCTCTCACTTAGTTATTTCTGCCCCATGATGAATTTCAAGTTGTGGTGGTCCGCTTTTACCTTAAATCTACAGCCTACCAGATATTGCCTGAATTTGGCCAAAGCATGCATTATTTCCAACATCTCCTTGTCATATATCAAATAGTGTAGCTCATAATATATAAGCTTGCAACTTTCGAATGTTACGGGGTGTTGATTGTGCATAAGGAACACTCTTATTCTTGTCCCTAAAGCATCGCATTCCATCATGACCAATCACATGCCCTAGATAGAGCATCTTTGTCATGCCAAACTCACACTTAGACTCTATTGCATACAATTCCTTCTCCTCCAAAATTCCCAACACCTCATCTAAGTGACTCAAGTGGTCTTCCCATGTCTTGTTGTAGACCAATATGTCATCGAAGAAGACCAACAAGTACTTACACATATTCTTATTAAATACATGGTTCATACATGACTGGAAAGTCATAGAAGCATTGGTTAGCACAAATGGCATAGCCAAAAATCCGTAGTGCCCATGGTGGCACCTAAAAGTTGTCTTCAGGATGTCTTGCTTCTGAACCAAGATTTGATGGTAGCCAAAATGAAGATCAATCTAACACTACAACAAATCCCTGTGATTAGCGTCCCTTTTTACTTCTTTTTTTTGCATCTAGAGCCCATTTTTGGTGCTATTTGCATCCATTTATCAAATATAGTGCAAAACTTGACACAAAATTTGCATCAGTTTTGCACCAAATCTTACACCAAGTTTAGCACCAGGTATTGCAATAGGTTTTGCACCAAATTTTATGCCAAGTTTTGTGTCATCCTTTGCACCAGGTTTTGTTCTAGGTTTTGCATCAAGTTTGGCACCTAATTTTGTCTGACATAGTTTTGCATCCTCATTTTCATCCACTTTTTGCACCTACACTTGCATCAACTTTTGCATTGACTTTTGCACCCTTTTTTGCATCATTTTTTGCATCATTTTTTAAATCATTTTTTGGATCCATTTTTGCATCCATTTTTGCATCCCTTTTGCGCCAAGTTTTACATTGAGTTTTGTGTCTAGTTTTGCATATAATTTTGCATCTACTTTTGTTGCATCCACTTTTCCATCTTGTTTTGCATCCATATTTACATCCTCTTTTGCATCTATTATTGTGCCCACTATTGCATCTAATACTTTTGTGCCACAATTGGCGCCTATGTTGGCACCTCCTTTTGCACCCACTTTTGATTATAATTTTGCATCCACGTTTTCATCCTCATTTGCGTCTAGGTTTTCATCAACTTTCACATCTATTTTTGCATCCCTTTTTGTATCGACTTTTGGATCAGGATTTGCATCGGGTTTTGTGTCTCGTTTTGCATCTACTTTTGCATCGACTTCTATTGCATCCACTATTGCACCCATTTTAAAGTCCACTTTTTGCATCCCTTTTTACATCTTCGTTTGCATCATAGTTTCATTCTTTTTTTGCATCTATCATTACATCCACTTTTACATCCACTTTTGTTGTGCCACAATTTGCACCATGTTTTGCACTTACTGTTGTACTCACGTTTGCTTCCAATTTTGCATCCATGTTCACATCCTCTTTTGCATTAAATATTGCATCTCTTTTTGCATCCAATTTTGTGTCAGGTTTATGCATTAGGTTTTGCATCTCGTTTTGTATCTACTTTTGCATCTACTTCCATTGTATCCATTTTTTGCATCCAATTTTGTTTCACCTATTGCATCAATGTTTGCTTCCACTTTTACATCCCTTTTTGCATCTTATTTTGCATATTTTTTTGTCTATTGTTACATCCACTTTTGTTGCGCCATATCTTGCGCCTACCATTGCAACCACATTTGCTTCCACTTTTGCATCCACATTTGCACCCTCTTTTGTGTTCAAGTTTGCATCAAATATTGTGTATGTTTTGCATCCCCTATTGCATCAACTTTCGTTTCATCCATTTTTGCATCTAATTTTGTGTCCATTGTTGCACCCATGTTTGTGTCCATGTTTACATCCCTTTTTTCATCTTATTTTGTATCCATGTTCGTCTCTTTTTTGCATCTAATTTTTTTTCCTTTTCTGTGTCTGTTGTTGCATCCACATATGTTTCACCACAATTTGTGCCAAGTTTTACGCCTACCATTGGACCCATGTTTGCTTCCACTTTTGCATTCATGTTTGCATCCAAGTTTGCATTGACAACTGCATATGCTTTTGCATCCACTTTTGTGTCAAGTTTCCATGTTGTTGTGCATCTACTTATGTTGCATCCACTCTTCATCCAATTTTACTTTTATTGTTGCCACCATTTCTGTGTTCGCTTTTGCATCCCTTTTCCGGCACTCATCATATTTTCTGCATTGATGATATTCCTTATGGAATTGATAATTATGAACAATTGATGACAATGTCAATAATCTTGACAATGACGAAAATGAAGATGATGGCGTTGACATGAATTGTGATTATGATGATAAAGACAATAGTGGTTACAATGACAATGATGATGATGGCAATGATTATGATGATGACGATGCTAATGACCTTGGCGAATCTTCCCAATTTTTAAATGTTGTCATTGTCATAATCATAAGCATTATCTTTGGTGTCATCATCCTTGTCATCATCATCATCATTATCATCATTTTCATCTAGGTCATCATCAAAAACAATAATGGCATGAATGATGATGATGTCCATGATGACGATTACAACAATGATGATAGAAATTACATTAATGATGATGATGGGGATGATAAAAATGACAATGACGATGATAACGGTGGTGGTGATGGTGATCATCGATCATCTCTCAAAAATAGAGTTGTTATTTCTCTTACGTATATCAATGTGTCCTAAACAACCCTTTTCTAGCACTGATCACATTTTCTAGGTTGATGATATTTCTTACAACATCTATAATTATGAACAATTGCAAACAATGTCCATAATGATGATGATGACGATGATGATGATGGAGTTGATGATGAAGGAATGAATGGTGATTATGATGATGGATGATGGTGAGAAAGGGCACACTCCATCCATTGCAAGTCCTAACCTAATACTGCGAGGTTCATCTTTGAATTTTCTTGGCCATTTTTCCTCTATATGTTTCATTGCTTTGGAGTCCGCAGGAATTCGCATGAATCCATATTTACTCTATTATTTGCATGCCAATCCATCACTTGTGCAAGAGATTTACAATGAAGCATCCGTTGTAGTCTAGGAATAATTGGCATGTGTCCTAAAACCTTATTTGGAACTGTAGAACCTTGTACATCCATACGATATCTTTTCTCTTTGCAAACAGGGCATTCTTCATTGTCTTTATATTCATCCCTATATAAGATGCAATCATTTTTACATGCATGATTTTGCTTATATTCAATCCCCAACTTGACTAACAATTGACGCGCTTCTCTACAAGTTGATGGCAACACATTATCTTCAAGGAGTATTTTATCCTTTAGAGCCATGTAAGTTTTTTTTTCAAACCCACATGTTAGAAATGTCATTTATAACATTGTTTATATACCATAATGTAAAATCCACCTCAAATTAAATTAAATGAAGTTAGTAGTTATATTCTAATTGAGGACACAAATTGACAGTGCAAAACTAGAAAAATAATTCAAATTAATTTAGTAAGGTAGTGAAGCTCTTATCCGACCAACCAAATAATGACTTGATTTCCAATAATATTAATGTTCATGAAAGCTTGGATGTTCTACTTGCACTTGATTTGAACACCACTGTCTTTGCTGCTTGCTTAATTGATTCGTTGATGTTGATATCATCATAATTATGTTGGTGGTAATTTCCCTCTATATCAACATCATCATTATTATGCATAGGATCATCACCCTCATCATTGTTTCCATCCCCAAAGAAACTTGTGAGAATTTCATTCAATCCTTCTTCATGCATTACATTTCCATCAACATCTCTACTCTGAGCAGTGGATGGCATGTCATCAGTGTATGCTACTTTCATCAATTCCTCAAATTTTTCACGTGGTAGTGCTCTCTTCAATGCTTCTCTTCTTCTCCTAGTATGGTTTAAAGGATGAATTGGATCATCTTGTTGAATTCTTAATGGTCTAGTTGGATCTTGATCATTAGTAGGTGTATCATCAACATCGTTTACCTATAATTAAATGCAACCATTATTTAATGTTAGATAGCAATTACTATATAGAACATGGATCCATTTCGAAGATATACGCAATAAATTACTCGACAAACAATATTATACATATATACAATAAATTAAAAATATTATTTTTGAACACATTATTTTAAAAACAAGCCACATCAATTTCATATTCTTAGATTTTCTACTTAGGAACATCCAAAAATAACAATTGTCTCAAAGTATTAATCCATGCATGTAGTATCATCATGACCAACCTCTTGTTCATTGTGTTGATTTTCCATTGCATTTACAAAATCCATTGTCATATCCTCTTCCACCCATTTCTTTTTGCGTGATTTAATTTTACAGCGTAGGCCACGTCCATATGCAGGTATTTGTATTGGTCTATCAAAATGATTAAACTCCTCATTTGTTCTGATTCCATTGCCAACCTAAAATAATTGATACATGCATTATTTTTTCCAAGGTTAGAGATTAGACTATATAATGTACTTATATTGTCCATTAATTTATAGCTGAACTTATTTATAACACCCACAAAGTATAACAATTGTATCAAAGTATTCATTCCATGTATTATCATCATGACTAACCTCGAGTTCGTTGCCACCAATTTCTATTGTATTTGCAGACTCAATTGTCATATCTTCTTCCACCCACCTTCTCATGTGATGTGCTTTAACAGTATGGGGTCCACCCTTGTGTACATATTTTGGTTGTTTTACAGTAAAAGGGTTCAACTTTGTATTTTTTGCAAACACATTTTCCACCTAAAATAATCAACGACATGCATTTTTTTTTCAAGTTTGAATAATAAACTATATAAATTACTAGGTTTAGGAAAACAAGGATCAGAAACTAAATTTCATTTGATTATATTTCATAAATTAATGTCATATTTAAGTACCTGATGCCCTAAATCATGTTGTGTGTCTTCATAGGAAATAAATTCATTTGATTCCATGGACTCTCCTAGTACCTGCAATACACAACGCTGATAACAATTTTTATTAAAGTCATCTATGGAATTGTTATAGTCTTATTTCTTATTCCATTATTTTAACCATTCTAATTTTCATGTTAGCTATTTGCATTTTTAGTTATGAAATTCTCCACCATTGTTGTGACACTCTTATGATAATGATTGAACCCAAGTTGAAGTCTTAATTTTTCATGCAGATCTACACTTCTGATTATTAGGGCCATATCTATTGAATTTTGGATACTAGTTTTTAACGTGGATATCAAGTTGCTTTTCTAGTTTGAATGTACATTAGGAACATAGCAGTACTAGACTCTCATGAAATTGTTTGAATCCTATGGTGATTTCCATATTTACCGAACATTAGATGTTGAACATATTATACTACCATGTCATACATGTGAAGCATATTTAATATATGTTAGATGATCTAAATTACACCTTTGCGTTAATATTAATACACAAATGATATTTTTTTCTTTCTGGAAAAAAAACACTATGGCATTCCAACCTAAGTCAATAATGACTAAAATAATTATTGCATAAATCAATAAATCCTAAAATGATGCCTAAGTGATATGTTCCTCCCAAAGAGACAGGAGTAAAGTATAAACGATACACCTATGGGCACTACAATGTAAACATCACATGTTCAAATGTTTACAGGGGTAGAGGCTCTATGCACATTGTGCATGAGGGAAGGTGTTTGATATCTTATAGTTGGTTTCCCTTCATCACCAAAGTGGATTAGGTTATGAGTGGATTGACAAAGCAACCCTTATTTGTTCCTTTTAGTTTTTGGGAAATCTCAAGTTCAACTAGTCCTAATAGATGGTTTCAAAGATGTTTGCTAGGGTTTTTCAACAAGGTCACTAGATCCCAATGCAACATAGAGACTTCAGATTTGTTAAAAAGTAAAACCCCCACATAGCACCGAATAGATCATTAATGACTACTTAGAGAACTTAGACTAAATCAATCATGGAAGTAAAACCTACAACCAAATTAATCATGAAAGTAAAAAATACAATTGAAAAAAAAACATACACTTGGTAATATACTAGAATTCATCCTCACCCAATCCAAAGTTGATGAATAATATGTTAAATATTTAAGTTGAGTGGACAATTTATAGCAAAATGGCCCAGCTCATGACAATGAAAGCATTTCACTTTCATCGTGTCTTTCTTCTTACGTCCATGGAAAAAATCCGATTTGGAATGGGAAGCTTTCCCTTCCCCTTCTTCGCCTTAATCACTAAGGCACCATTCTCTTCATCATCAGTATTTGATGAAGAGCCATCCCTGGTGTTCCTCCTGATCTCCCCCTGTGTCAAATCCGATCACAGTTGTTCCCAATATGGCAGCTTCTCCTGACCATTGACAGAGTCCTGATAACTATGCCAACACTTTGGTAGTCCCAAAAGAGCAAGACTCACCATAGCATCCTTGGTAACCGTGATTCCAACGCTTCCAAGTTCATCGTGACATTGAGTGAACATGGTCAAGTATTTTGGAATAGTCTTGCCTTTCTCCATTTTGATTTTTCTCAGTTTGTCCTTCAATGTCAATTTCCTTTAGTCACTGTTGTTATGGTACAAGTCTGTCAATGTTGTCCACATAGCATATGGAGGTTCCTTACCATGGAGAGTTGACACAGTGCGGTCTTGAACTCCCTCAAGGATTGTCCACCTCGCCTTCGCCACACACTTCTTCCATTCAGCCATATTCTATGCATCCGATGTTGTTGGCTTAGGAATGTCTTGATCAATGAATTCCTTTAAGCTATTATCCTCCAGAACAACCTCCATTATGTCCCTCCAGGCTACATAATTTGAGCTTCCTTCCAAGGCATACTCATGACACAAACTGTAGAATGCCATTTGTCGATCCTGAAGTATGTATTGAAAATTCGAATTTCACCAATAACCCAAAACTCAAAACTTTTAAATCTCCTCTAGTATATTTAATTCAACTTCGATACCATGTAGAATTTCATGTAGATTCATAAGCTCATGCAATTTACTAAACCACAAGACAAGAATCTACTTCTAATTTCAACCAGCGGAACCCCATAGATCGATGAAAACAATATGACTGATATTTACAGCTCAGTAAATCATACAACTGATAGTACAATGTCCCCGCACTCTAGTCTCAACTGGGTCTTTCTCTGAATTGACATGCATGATTCTCATGATTCTCATGAATTGACTAGTGCACCAACTGACTGTTAGTCCTCTATTAGTTCCACAAATAGTTAGAACTAATTTAACTGACCATAACTCAGTAAACTGAGTTAATCTAATTACAACTCAAATAAACTCATCTTGGACCCCTAAAATTTAGGGAGAACATATACATGACTATAGAAAGACTTCCAACTCGAAATTCCTAAGCTAATTAAGTTAATTACACTTAATTAACTATTTACAAGTTGCTATGATAATAGAATTTGATTTTAATTCACAGTTTAATTCAATGACAAATTAAACTGGAATTTCTTGTTGCCATTTCTCAACATGGCACAAGAAACAATGTTTTGTGATGATAAGTGATTGTCTTCCAAGTGATCGAGTTGATTGATATATATACATATCCAAGAGGGTCGAATAACTTCCTCTCATGCTGACTTGTTCAAGGAGGGTTGACTTGGTCTTGTGTTAATTCTTTGACTCAAAATAAAATTTCTTTTCTTTTTTCTTTCAAAAGTCCAAATGGGACTTGACTCAAATACATTTCTATTGACTCAAAATAATTTCTTTTTGACTCTATAAGCATGAAGAACATGCTTTGACCAAAATGAAATAATAATAATGAATATAATAATAAATATCAATGATAAAAATTACATTTTATTGCATTATGAAGACCGACACTAGTTACATTTTTCAACACTCCCTCTAAACTAAGGAGATATTCATAATGACACAACAAAGTACTCTCAAGTTGAAATATTCATATAAGAAAGGATCTGGCTTGATAAGCATCAATGATGATTTACATCATCATAGCCAGCATTGTCAAAATAGCAAGGCCTTGACTAACAAGTTCTATCTCTCCATTAGATCATAGCATAATGTTGGGAGGCATAAATTTGGATACCACTGCCTCTCTAGGCACTTACCCCACCAGGTTGTTCACCGGGTATGTCCTCACATTACCTTTCCTAATCCACTATTATAATACTTGACACTAAGAAATGTCGATCCTCATGAGTATTCTTATCTTGGATTAATGTACTTGGCTTATGGTGGTTATTCTTAGTCAAAGTACAAACTCTCAAAGAATATCGGTCCCAAATGTTTATCCAATTCACCATTCTCCCTACTGGTGTCTTTACTAGGCTTACAACTGTTAGTCCTGGCCATAGTACATGACACATGGATAATATGGTGTCCACCCTCACTCCCTCTCAACCAGGGAGGAGACATCCACAAGCATAAGCTTTTCTCAAGAATACCCATCCTTTTCATAGAAAATAACATCATTAATTCATTTTTATCACATGACACCTTTATGATTAAGCATTCATAGATTTGTGGCAAAATATTTTCCCTTTTTCCATTTGTGATGAAAGAAAAGCAAAAAGTGAAAGCCAAAATCATTAAATATACACTAGAATGATGTATCTAAGTCTAAACTCTAAGGTTGAAGACGAAATTCATGTAAATTTTATATCTATGAGTTGTGCCAAACTTATGAAAACCTCATTCCCTAAGTCCTATATATAAGAAAAAGAAAAAGAAAGTAAAATAAGGCCCAATGAATGGTAACTCATGTATTCACTCCCTCTTTGACAAACATATGAATATATACACTCCTAGTCACACTTGATCACATGCTTGTGATGGTTAAATCGTGAAGTCCTATTTTTTCCTTTGATTTTCACTTCATCATTTAAGCACCTAATTAAGGATGTAGGGAATGTTTGTTGCCTAAGGGTTTCATGTCTACACTTGGTTTACTTATGTCACACTACGGTCAATTTATGTGATGGAGTGAAATACTTAAGTTTGTGGAGTTATTAGAACAGTGTATTAAGTTAGTCACCACACACACATGTATTACATATCATGTTATCCACATGTGTGCGTTGGAGACTCATTGCTTTAGCTCTTTAATGGAAACTATTTTAGGGATTTGATGGTATAACTTACAAAATCTCTTGGTAAATATTATGATTCGTCCTTTATTTTCCTCGAGAGACTTGATAATATTGAAGTCACTCCCAATAATCCATGGATATGGGGAGTATAAATTATTTGTGCTAGCAATAGAATTGAGAAATAGAGGTTTTCCATTTGTGATATTGGAGTCATAGACATTGGATACATGTCAGTAGCCTTCGATGTCAATTAACTAAAATTGTATTATCATAATGTGAAAAGAGGTAAACATATTAATAACCTTGATGTCCTGATCATTCCAAATAATAGCCATTCCACCCAAGTATCACTAAGCATCAATCACTACTACTTGGAAATTCCTCCCCCATTTGCTAATTATGTGAGGTAGAAACTCACTTAATATTTTTGTTTCTTGTATCAACATTATTGATGGGTGCTCTACATACCATTTTCCTTTTAGGAATCTTTGTTTTCATTTATTATTGAGTCCCCTCATGTTCCATGAGGCTATTTTCATGGAGAATTTACACACAAAGAAAGTATAATGTGACTAAAAATAACATGTTTCAAGATTTAAGTTCTTGGACAATACCACTTCGTGACTCCTATATTTCCTTAACCCAAGACCGAATGGTGAACTTGATGGCCTTAAGGGAAATTGACCAATGAAAATCTCAAAAAGAGTTGATTTTTGACTTTATCACATACAAGTTAGTATATTAAAAAAAATATCCATAACAATTTCATCAAGAAATGAATCATTACATTAAAAGACAATCTATAAACCTTTTGGCAACTTTTTGCTAAACCATGCTCAAAACCAACATATTTAATATTAATATTTAACAATAATATGGACAATAACATTTTTTCATAAATTGAATAACATGTTATCAAGCCTAAGAAATGTCACTAAAAAGCATGCAACTAATGGGAGTGACCACTCAAGGCCACCATAAGGCAATTAATCTATTAAGACCAAGATTAATGAGAACAAAGATGTTCAAAGGACAATGGCAAAATCATTTTAACTTTCTTGTTTTATTAGGTGAAAATTGAACATCTCAAGATAAAATGAAGAGCATAATGAATTTTATTGCATTAAGAAAACCCAAGCACATTCTATAACTTAGCAAGGAAAAGCTATATAATACCCATCTCAACGACACAACACATGGCATTAAGTTATTTTTTATATATTATTTAAACTTTTATCATAAAATCACAAACTAGCATGAATGGAATATTTAAAATCCATTTTTATAAAAACTAAATATATTTTTTTAGAAAATAAAAAAATACTAAAACTAAACATATATTAAAAAAAACTAAATCATAAGCAAATAATTATTTTTTTAATTAAAAATATTTTTTTAGAATTCTTTTGCACACATCCCTCTATTCCAAAAAGTGGATAATAATAGAAATAAAAATGGAACAAAAATGGATTTTTATAAAAACTAAATATATTTTTTTAGAAAATAAAAAAATACTAAAACTAAACATATATTTAAAAAAAAAAACTAAATCATAAGAAAATAATTATTTTTTTAATTAAAAATATTTTTTTAGAATTCTTTTGCACACGTCCCTCTATTCCAAAAAGCGGATAATAATAGAAATAAATATGGAACAAAAATCTTCCTTTTTCTTGGTAAGGGTTTCCCACCATTCATTCCACTCACAGACATGCATTTTCACATTATGGAAGGGAGAGGAATTATGCATTTTCACATTATGTAAGGGAAAGGAATTTTCCACTTGGACTGGACACTGCAAGATCCAAACAAACCACTTTGATTCAACACATGCAGGTCTAGGTTTGGGTTTGGGTTTGGCCAACCCAATGAAATCCTAAAACATCAATTCCAAGTGCAATCAGCAGAAACTTTTCGAATTCACAGAACTTCTCCCACGCGATTTTTTTCTTGGATTCATATTTTGAAGCATTTTTGGATTTTTCTCTAGATGATCTTTCCATATTTCATGCTAAATGTGAGTATTCATCTAGCTCTTTCTTATACATTTTTTTTAATTGTATTAAATTTAAAGCATTTCGATTTCTTCTCTTTTGACAATGCATGCAAATCAAGTTATCTCTTAGCTTTTATTTTTTTGGATGGTACAAGCTCTCATAACAATAAAATCTTAGGATTATTATTTGGTAGATGGAGAAGACATAGCTATATATCATATGTCTAAGAGCTTAGGTTGTTGATTCCTCAACGATGCTATTGAAGAAGCCATTCAATTGTAGCTCAATAGGGGCAGTCCTTATTTTATTTTCTTTGACATCTCTTCCAGCAATGATGTTTGTGGTAAACAAAACAATCAGGTTTCACTCGAGGGCTCATTCTCTGAATTTCGCTATCTTATCCTTGAACCTTGTGATACTACTCTTACACAAAAAGATAGTTGAAATGCAAGCATAATAAACCATTGAATCATGGTCTTTTTAGTGAGGACATTAATGGAGCCAATGACAATTATTTAGATGAAGAAAAATTATAAAAAATTGAAGAATATGATTGTCCTGTCAACTCTCTAGAATGGAAAACCCTTAACTTACAGTTTGGACAAAGAAAGGTAAAGTTTTCTTTGTGGACTTCAATGATTGTCCTACTTTTTATAACCATTTTTTATAACCACCATGATGCCACCATTGATAAAATATGGATGGGTAAGGAAACATTTATTGTTGTTTGCAATCAGTTTCTACATCTAGAATGGATACATATCATCTAATTGTAATAAATATTTATTAGCAATTGGGCCACTAGTAAACATGTCTCCTTAATCATTTTCCCTAGAATCAGTCATGTGATCAATTGAGAATTTATTGAGACTTTTCCATTTGAAATAAGTAATTGTGATGGAAGTTACAGAAGCTTTGGAACTGTAGTCTCCTAAAGATCAACTTGAGGGACATCGAGTGTATTAGGTATGATGTGTGTTTGCATCCAAAACATGGAGGAAGCAAATGAACACGGAAGAAAAGTAGTGTGCAAAAATTACATACACAATTCATGGCTTGTACTTGTCCTTGTGAAAAGACACATAACCATCTATAATTCACCAACATGGAAACTCTGTGGAAACTAAACTCTGATCTCTGTTCTTATTCTTGTACAGAGATGTTGATCTTCAAAATGGCTACAAAGCCTCTATCTTCAGCATAGCTTGCACATATCAACCAACTAAAACAACATAGCTTGCACACATCAACCAACTAAAACACAATAGTAATCAGACTGATAAAAGAAACCAAAGCTCTGTAACAATCTGTCACTGAGGACTCTGTTTTCTGTGCAACTCCTCTGCATGTGGATATCCAACTGAATTGAATCACTCCAAATGCAAAAAATTGAGACACATCATGATTCACTGTGTGTTCAATTCTTATTGTATAGTGCTTGGTTTCAAACCCAAGGCAAATACACGACATAGCTACTATCATTGGTGGTTAAACCCAATACTCGCAATACTCATCTATGTAATTTCTTCTGCTCACTCCATGTGGCACTCCAGATTCAATTATTGAGTTGTTACATAAACCAATCCCTCACCTCATCAGTCCACCAACAAAACTCTGAATCAATATTGCTATAGATTCAACTAGTGCATTGGATTGATGGTTTGTTCAAATCTTCAATGCACTCAACATAAGATGTATCACATGCCAACTCTTTATAGCCTCAACAGCTCATAAAAATAAGAAACCAATCTAGCATTGATATGTTAAACCATCACCTGGAATTATGCATTTCCCTTGCAATGAGTAAGAACGGGAATGATGTGGTTGTAAGACAGGGTTCCCAAACATGATATGTTCTCATTTATAATTCAACTCAGCAATAATAAAAGACAACAATGCTTCCAACAATGCTTTACGTTGGCTATTGTTATCACTCTATAGTTTAGACTGGGTTGTGTCAGTCAATCTCCAGAACCATTTCAAACCACTTTAGGGTTGGGAGCTAACCCTACCAATCCAGAGAGAGAAATCCAAAGAGGGCTCTCTCGGTCAAATATTTAGGTGCAATGGCTAGATCTTCAGTAAGGGAAAATTGAAAGGGATTTGGTTGGGTAAGGGAGGTAATCCAAGGGAAAATTGAAAGGGATTTGGTTGGGCAAGGGAGGAAATCCATTGGGTATGGAGTCAGATTTGAGTCAAAATCTGGATTATAAGTGGTTGGTAGAATTGTCCTGGAAGTAGAGGCGAGATAGATGATGTGTAAAGTCCATAAGATCGCTGAAGTAATGGGGAAGAAGAAGAATTAAAAAATCGTCTTCCCTGAAGCATCTATCTAGGATGAATTTCAAATAAGATTTAGAAGAAAAACAAAAGTATTTAGAACACCCCTGACGATGGATTATGAATTTCCTTCATTTAATTTAAGGGCTGAAGAGTCAAGCTTCATATGTTAAACAATGAAAGGAAAGTATACACAAAAGGGAAAAATAGACTTCGAACACACCATCACACGAATCTCTGGTAGGATGCAATCCTGTACTTCTGCACTTAATATTGTATTAATGCTCAGAAAAATAAATATGCCCAGGGGACTCTCCCAGGGACCGAACCCCTTATTCATTTTTCAAATCAATATATATACAAAAGGCTGCCAGAGCTAATCTTAACTAACTATTACAAATTTCTAGGGATAAAATAAAAATAGTTTTAATTTTGTTGCAGAATATTTGGAATTTTGGTACTAAGTAATGGCCTTCAAATCTGGAATATGTGGCCAAAATAAGCTTTGCTACCTTTCAATCATGTTCTCGAGATGATAGTAAATCTTTGACCAACTATCTAAGAATGTGGGATATTCTCTATCATTATTATCACCATATGGCACTATCTGAGCTTGGAAATTTGATTGCCACATATTCTAGAAATGATCTTCGACCTAATGATTTCAAAACCTGGAAATGCTCAATACCTTTGTTGTAAAAAATGGAAGCAGTTAACTATTTTTAGTTACCCAGAAATCCTGGACTAGATTGCTTAAATAATAGCTAAGTATCTGGAAGTGATATTTATGGTGATCCTCTGTTTTAATATTCTGGAACAGGTTCTTGAATGCAGGATTCTTTAGCTCGATGATAAGTGTCTTCAATTTGGAAACGATCTATTTAACGGCTAACCCCTTGCCACCTGGAAAATGTATCATCTTCTTTCACACTTGGTATAATTTCCCCTTGATATCTTCTCAAAGTTTGACACTTGTACAACTTTCTGATCTCTTCGAGTGATACTCTTCCCATGTTGTCTGAATGTTGGGCTCTACTAAAACGGTCCATCGACAAAAACTGGGACTATATATTGCAGAGAAACCACGAAATCAGCCAGAATCATTGACAATTTCGAGAGAATTCTCATGAGTCAATTAATTAATGCCCTCCTTCACAAAACCCATGTCGTGGATTTGGCAAATTCGATTCCATTCACCCAGAAATCACAGCCGAAGTTGACCCTCTGGAAACCTGTGTGAATCTGTTCTTCAGGGTTTATCTTTGTGTAATCGATCCACCAGCCAGATGTCCCTTATACGCCTACATATGGTTCGCTCGACACCTGTGCATTTGTTATCATGGCATATCTATCCAATTTTGATCTGATCTGCAAGTGTAAATTTAGATGACAGGTAACAAGATTGAAACACCTGCATGCTATTTTTGTGCACACAAACATGGGTTTTATCCCACATTGGTGGGATGAACATGTTTTATGGTTTTAATATACACCATGTATTCCCTATTTAAATGACGTGTTGAGCATTATATTCCTCTTCCGAGCTTGGTTTGGCACTAAGAGTGTTTGATTGTAACTCTAACTTGGCATGTGAAATGTAGGTTTTTTTAGTGGTGACTCTAAAAATCTGGTGGTTTCTTTTTTCAGTGGCGACTCTAAATCTAAATGTGAAATGGTTGTTTTTTTTTCAAGTGACTTTAAAAGTGGTTTTTTTCAGGGTTACATGAATTGTTACATCCCCAGATCTCTGAAATTGATTAATACGACTGAACCAATGGTGATATGGCCGAGTAAGTAAAATGAATACTGGTTCAAGTGAAAGTTTTGGAAATGATATGCTGAGAATGCCCCCTAGGCACATGCTCCAGCAGGCAGTAGGAATGGATTCAACGAACTAGTGGCATGCAGAAAGCGTTAAACGGGACTCATCTCTGAGAGGAATAGTGAACATGGATTCTAAAGGGAAAAAAGGCTCTTAAATAGGAAAACTTTGTGCAATCAAAGGTGGTTAGGACATGCTCACAAAACAGTACTATGAATGCGAGAGAGGTATTAAATTTATTCAGTCTATTTGGACTTGAAAGAAATATCTAATCTATGAAAACTATGGATCCTTGTAAGAAGTTCAATTTGTCAGTATTGTGCGTCCTTTTATCTCAATTGAAAATACTTCATGCTTAGATTGTTGATATCATATGCTTGATTTGTTTGTAGCCCTTTTGTAGTAAGTAATTGTTTCTTTTGCAGGATGTTTTGAATTCAAATTTACAAACGAATTTAAGAGAAAAACTGGGAGGAGGAGATCCTAAAGGCTTTTCTATAGGTTATGCTTCTGCAAACTCATCTATATTTGACAGTGCCACAAACATGTCTAAGTGTCTTGTTCAAACAAACCAACATCTTTATCAAGGTAAGGTTTTGGTTCAAGTTTTTTTATTAAGTAATTTATCTATTTGTTGGTCCACCAACTTTTACTAGTTTTTTATATTATAATATACTGAGATGTTCAATTTATGCTTATAAATTGTTCCTGTCAAGCCAAAACGTTCTTAACCTTCTAAGCAAGTCAGATAATCCAAAAGAAAGTGACGCATTAAAGCGCACTATATTATGAACTCCAATGTAGCTAGCTATAGTTTTCCACAACATGCAACAAGCTACCCCTAGTCTTATCTCACCATACTCTGCTAGAAGAGATTCTATTGGCCTTCAATTGGTGGCTCAACTTTCATGGCACGCTAGTAAGCAAGAAATTTTTCCCTAAAGCTGTGGATCCATAAGGAAATCCTTCATCAATTAATCAATGCAGCTAGCTATAGTTTCCCACAACATGCAACAGGCTACCCCTAGTCTTATCTCACCATACCCTTGCTAGGAGATTCTATTGGCTTTCAACTAGTGGCTCAAATTTCATGGAATGCTAGTAAGCAAGCAAGTTTTCCCTAAAGTTGTGGATCCATAAGGCAATCCTTCATTAATTAATCAATTTTAAATAATTATTTTTTAACAATTTATTCAACACATTAGCAAACCATGTTTCTCCACACATTATTGTAATAATATTACAAGAAAAAAGTCAAAGTGAGAGATTCCATTACTCTCCAAGAGTGTTGAGGTTTGATATAAATCATTGATCATTTTACAAACCATAGATGTAGTACTATTTCTGCAAGACTAGATATCAATTATATTTCATCTGATAAAGAAACAATAAGTGACTTACAAACCGCAAATAAATAAGTACTTCCTGTAATTTATGGAAATTGTCAGCCAAACATAAATGGGAATTACAGTATGCTTGGTTTTCTATCATTCAGTGCATCACCTTTTTGCAGAACAAAGGGTTGGCCTTCAATAGGTTTAGCATTGTATCGATAAATTCCCCATCCTCTCTTGGATCAAGAAAAAAATCAAAAAAATGTCATTAACATCAAACACCAATAATGAAGAACATTGTGTTGAGACATCTTGTGTGATGGCAACTCCCGAGACCGCAAATTCTTGTTCATCCTCAGCGTATGCATCATCTATTGGTAGTTTAGGTACCAAGATAGAGTATGACCCTGTTTCAGGGGAGATAAGAAGGACAGATGCAGGAAAACAATTCTTAAATAGGCTAAAGGACTCATACCTTCAATGATTTAGAGATCATCTTCACCTCACATTCTCCAAGATTTCACTTCACCTAAAAAAGATGGTGGTACAGGACATAGAGAATGAATTTGGTACTGGTTGGTTGGTTAAGAAGATAAAATTGCAAATGTCGCTCAACTGTAAGAGGTTTCGTTGCAACCAAACAAGAAAAATTTTAAAAAATGCCTCAAGATCAAAGACTGAAACAAAGACCATTTGACATACCTTTTAAAGTATGGAAAGAACTTGTAAAATCTTATGAGAAGTTGGATCCACAAAGAAAGGCCGACGATGAAAGCATTCAGGTATTGAATTTTTCATTAAACGTTATTTAGAATGTATTAATACTTATAAGTATCTTAGACGTGTATTTGTGTGAAAATAAATTGAATTAGTTTATGTTTAAGGACAAGGCATCCAAGGTGAGGTTAACCAAGACAAAAGTCAATCATCGTAGTGGCCAGAAAGGTTTAAAAGCACTGATAACAACCTTTGTAAGTATATTAAACATGTGATTTTTTTAATAAAATTTGTACTAGAAGAAGTCATTGTTATCTAATTTCTCCCTATTTACTGACTGACATGAACTAAAATATGGAAGACCTCCAAATCATTTGGAAAAGGAGGTTCTACAGCAAAAGAGATGGGTTGAATTTGTTGTTTGGATGGACTCTATGGTATGTAATCTTAGTTGGATTTCCAATATACTTTTGAACCGTATTTTCATTTTAATTTTTAGTACTATTAGATATTATATCTTACCTCATTTTATGGTTAGCATTGTATAACAAAAACATGCGTTGTGTTATGTAATTAATACTAACATGTAATATTGATTTTTTTTGCCAGAATGCTATAGGTAATGATTGCCAAGACGATGATCACAATGATGATCCAAACTATGCTCAACATATATCAGGAGATGATGAGGATGGGGATGATGGTGGTGAAGGAGGAGATGACGATGATAGTTGTGGTGTTGGTGATGAAGTGGATGAGACTAATGAGGATGGTCAAGATGATCATGAGGATGATCTTGGTGGTGGTAGCTAGGCATGCACATGCATTGTTTTTGATGAAGAAATTATTGCGTAGAATGACATTGTTATGTTTAGATGGGTGTTGTGAATTTACCTTATACCAATGAAACATTTTGATTTGGTAATCATATGATGAGTTTGATTTGATTAAAGATGATGATGATATTATCATTATTATACTTTTATTTGATTTATATATTGGAAAGTATCATCATTATTTTGATAGAGAATTATAATGTATGGTGATATTACCATCTTTGGATGTATGTTGTTAATTTATCGTAGAATAATGATATTCATTAAATATTTTGATCTGTTAATCATATTTTAATTTTAGTTGTTTTGATTAAAAATAATATTGATCTTATTAGTATTATGTTGCTATTTTATACATATGTGTTGAAAATTGTCAATGAATCATTGTATATGATAAAATTGTTATTTTTTTGGATGGATGTGTCAATTTCCCTTAAATTTCTTTACAAATGATTTTGAATTGTGATATCTTCTTTAATGATATTTAGAAACTATGATATATTTCACTATGCAATTGAAATTAGTAAAATGAATATATAAAGGGGGTCATATATGTAAAGAAAAATATACTCTACATAAGAAGTCAAATGCGGATGTAACCATGGATGCAAAATTGAAAGTAAAATTGGATGCTAAACTAGGAATTAATACAAAATTCAAACAATGACATACAAAGTGTTTTCAACTATAAGTGAAAAATTGTGCAATAGTTGACACAAAGAAGGGAACAAAACATGGCATACAAAAGGATATCAAATTGGGCAAAAACTAGGACACATAAATGGACACCAAATTAGATGCAAAAAAAAAACAGACAACTAGATGTAAAATAAGATGCAAATTTGAGTGCTAAAAAGAAGCAAAAAATGTTACAAATTAAGATGCCAAATGATGATGCAAATAATGGTGTAAATTTGGGATGCAAACTTGGGCGCAAAAAAGGAAGAAAAAAAAATGTAAGAAAAGACATAAAACAAGATGCAAAATGGGGCTAAAAAAAGGTGAAACAAAGGATGCCATATTGGATGTAAAAAATAATGCATAATCAGATGCAAATTTAGGCTCAAACTTAGACACAAAATTATATGCAAATGTGGACACAAAATGAGGCAGAAAAAGATGCAAATTTGGATGGTGAAAACGATGTAAAACTAGACACCAAGAAAATGCAAAATTTGATGAAAAAGTGGGCATAAATAATGGTGCAACATTGGACACATAAGTAGACACAAAAAAATGGTGCAAAAATGGGCATAAAAATAGCTCAAAGTTGGATGCAAAAAATGATGCAAAACTTGGTGCAAAAACAAATACAAAAGTAGACGTAAAAAATGGCTCTAAATTGAATGTACCATTAGACACAAAATAAGATGCAAAGGTGGACACAACACATGACTCAACATAAGATGTAAATATAAATGCAAATTTGGATGCTAAAAATGGTGTACCTTGGATGCAAGAAATGGTGTTAAAAACAATGCAAAATTGGTTGCAACAAATGACGCAAAATATGGTGCAAAATGGGATGGGAAAAACGGAGACAAATCAAATGTAAAAGTGGACGTAAAAAATGGTCCAAAAAAAATGCAAAAATGGGCACAAAAATGGATGCAAAATTTGGTGCTAAATCAAATTCAACACATGGTGCAAAGATAGGCACCAAAGCTAGTGAAAAAATATGTACAAAATTAGAAGCAGAAACTAGTGTAAGACTAGATGCAAAACCTGGCGTAAGACTAGATGCAAAAACTAACACAAAATGGATGCAGAAAAAGTGTTAAATTGGATGCAAAATATGATGTAAACTTGATGCAAATGATGGCGCAAAAATGGAAGCAAAGAATGACACAAAATAGGAAGCAAAAGACGATGAAAAATAGATGCAAAAAATGACACAAAACTAGAAGCAAAACCTGTCATAAAATAAGATGCAAATCTTGGTTCAAAATTTGACGCAAAAAATGATGCATAGTTTGGTGTAAAAATTGATGCAAAATCTAGCGTGAAAAAGGATGCAAAATCAGACACAAAAAAAGACGCTTCAAAAATTGTACAATAGAGCCAGATTTAGTGCCAAGTTGCTCATCACAATTACAAAAAAAATGCACTAAAATCTGGCACAAATCTCTGGTTTTGTTGTAGTGTAAGAAAATTATTTGGCCACTTTGAACTCATCCATCAACTCATCAACCCTAGGAATAGGATATCAATTCTTTATTATTTTCTTATTGAGATCTTGATAGTCTATACACATTCATAAGGTGTCATCCTTCTTCTTAGCCATCATTACCGAAGAAGCAAATGTACTAGAGCTCGGGCGAATATGGCCCAATCTCAATAGATCCTTTATGGCCTTCTATGTTTCATTTTTATAAAAATTTGGATGTCAATAAGGAGTGGTTATAAATGCCTACACACCCTCCTCAAGTTCTATGACATGTTCAAATCCTCTATCTAGTGGTCTACCTAGAGGAATGTTAGCAAAAACTTTATGATGTTTATGAGGTAGTACCTGTATGTCCTCCAAGTGTTGTTGTGGCTACTCTAGTTGTCTGTTGTATATAATAAGGCACTCCACTTCCCACTCGATATCAACTCTTCGCAATACAACCTCCATGTAGTTGGATGATACAAGCTTGGGTACTTAAAATTTCCCTCCTGCCATCTATTGGATCGTAGAAACTCCATATCCATGTTTCATTGATCTATGGTGTACTTTCCGATGTAGTAAAGACACTAACACCCCAACACCACATTAGCATTTGGCACATCCACCACGAAGAAGTCATATGTCACTGTGTAGTTCCCCATGGTGAGTTGTAGCTTGGAAAATTATGTACCTATTGCAGTCCATCTAATGTTTCCCTGGTATGATGATTGTAAAACCATCGAACTATGTTGTAGGAATTCCCCTCCATTCCACCAAATCAACATCTATGAAGTTGCGAGAAGCTCCACCATCAACCAGTATTATCACCTATTACCCTACTATAACCCCTCTAACTTTGAAAGTGTGATATTTATGGAATCCCATCATAGAGGCTAATATAGAAGCTTTTACCTCTTCATGCAAGAAATCACCTCTAATGGTCTGGTACATCCGACCATGTACTTGTTCATGTACTAGTCCTTGTATATGCTCATCATCCCCATCATTATTTTCACTCTCTGAGTATACCTCAATGTAATAAGGTTTTCTTGTTTTCTCCTTGCCAAAACACATGTGCCTTGATGCCCATGGCTCCTGACAGCCGAAGCAAAGCTTCTTTTTCTCAGATCTTTTCGGGTCTCCTCATCCATCTTCTCTTTTCCATTCTACTCCTTCTTAAATGGCTTGACCTCTTTACCCTTTTGAGGGAAAGAAGTTTTAGGAGTGAATTTATTTTTGGAAGTGGCATCCTATAAGTCCTTGGTTTTATTGATTGTCGCACGAAGTGTGGTGGGTTCAAAACTATTGACCCATTCACGTAAAGGTTCCAACCCCTCTACAAATAGAATCACCAATCTAGCCTCTGAAATATATGTGACCACGACTGCCAGTCTATGAAACTCTGCAATATAAGCCTCCATACTACTTGTCTGCTTGAGTTGTGCAATCTCTCTAAAATGAATCTCCAAAACTTTTTTGTCAAAGTGCTCAATAGGCCTCTAAGTGATCTATGTATATGATGTGATGTTTTCATGCCCCAACATCACCAACCCATGGTACCACCACTCATGGGCCTCACCATCCAAGTGCAGGGTGGCCAATTTGATAGTCTCCTCCTCGGTCATATGATGTAACTGAAAATAAGTGTCCAAATTTTGTACCCATGATTGAGCTAAACATTTTGACGACACATCAAAGCAGGGGATGGTCACCTTCCCCAAAGTTTTCGGCAGCTCCTGATTCTACCTTGGAAACCTCTGAGATGGTTTGGGCTTTCTCTTGAACTGAAGCAGTAATCAATAAATCTCATAACATTGCAGAAATCTCGTCCTAGAGGTTGACACTGCTCCATGTAATCTGCATAAGATATTCGAAAATCATCCTGCTTTGTTAATTCCTGTGCAACCTCTTTTACAAACTAAGGCATGTTGGGTTTAGGCATTTTACTACCAATGTGTGATTGGTTCTACACATGAATATGAGCTTGACTACCCTCAGCATTGTTACTAAAATGCCTAAACCTAACATGCCTTGTTTTGTATAAGAGGTTGTATAGGACTTAACAAAGTAGGTTGATTTTAGAATCCCTTATGCAGATTACATGGAGTAGTACTAAGTTCTAATACAATATTTCCACACTGCTATGAGCTTTATTGATTTTTGCCACCTTCAATTGAAGAGCAGTCCTAAACCATCTCAAAGGTTTCCAAGGTAGAAATATGAAACTACGTTCAAATTCTACTTTGGACAACTCATTTGATGGAGATGACCATTGCACTGAATTCCTCTTTTTGAGAGAAACAAAAGGGACCTAAATATCACTCAAATCGGACAAGGGAAAGTGTACTTATGAAAAAAAGCCCACATGTGCACATTTGGACAATGTCAACCCTAAAGAAAATTGGTCACCCTTGGAAGCTTATAAATACAAGTGACCTCAAGCTCATTTGGATATAACCAAGCATATTCTTCTTATCTTATTCATTGATTGGATCACACAGGCTTGAGGTGTGGACGGCAACAAAAGTTCGCAAAAGTCCGAAATGACAGGGATCGAAGCTCGCGTTTGTTTTAGGGTTTTTGGATTACAGTCGCAGGCACGTTACAGGGAAAATTTGATCATAGTCAATGGCTTGCAGGAATCAAGGATGCGACTGAAAGCCTCCATTCGGTCACACAGCTCATCATGCATATGACTGGGAAGTTTGACTGAAATTGACCATTGACCGAAGTTGACTATAGAGGGAAAAAGTTGTCTCTGATATTTTCTAATGTTGGAAACTTATTTCTAAATGTTATTGGGTTGTTTTGCTTTTGATATTGTATTGGGATCATTTTACTCTCTGCTAAACATTTATGACAATACAAAGGAAGAAGAATTTCAAAGGGTTTCCCCCTTGTGGGGTTTTTCCTTGGTCTTTGACCAATCCTGGAGTCTCTTGTTGATTTGTTGATTGTCTCATTTGTCATTGCATTTATTATTCTATCTTCAAGTATTTTTGATGAATGGAAAGACTAATTGTAATTGAAAATATTGCTAATTGAAGTATTGATTTGGGCTAAAGTAATTGATACAACATAGAACAATATGAAAATTTAACATGGTATCAGAGCTAAGGTGAAGGACAAGCCCAAAAGGAGACAAGCATTAAAGCAATCATCTTTGGGAAAGTTGAAGGAGCCAATCCAGTCAAGTCAATAGGTCTTCCTTCTTCAAGGAAAATGAGAATTTGGGTGACTCATCCAATTTTGCTACATGGAAAGTCAAGTTGTGGATCATAGTTGATAGCAATGATGTTTTGGACTACATTAAAGGAAAAGTAGCTGAGCCTCTGAAAATACTCCTATTGTCGTAGAGAACAACCATAAGGAAGGTGAGTTAAAATAAAAGCACATAATAGTTGATGGTTTACAAGATAATTTACTTGGATATGTTGGAAACTTTAGAAGGTCTAAGGACATGTATGATAAGGTGGTTGGCATGTATGAAGTCAACAATTTGAATGAAATCATCTCCTTGAAAGATCAACTCAAATACATACAGATGTACAAAGGAGCCTTTGTGCAATCCTACATAAAGAGGATATCTCGTCTTAGAGATCAATTACAAAGAGTTGGGGAATTTGTTTCTAACAGGGAATTGGTAATTGTGACTCTAAGAAGTCTCCCTCCTATATGGGAAACCTTTATTACTATTATAAGCAACAACAATGTTCTCCCATCATTCGATGAAATCGTTGGAAATATCACTCAAGAAGAATCAAGGATGATATCAAGAGAAAGGATTCAAAAGCATGAAGAGGGAGAGCTTATTGCATTCATCACTCATGACAAGAAGAAGAAGGGGAAAGGAGGTCCATCAAATTCAAGAAAGCCTCCTCCTCGAAATCCAAATAGAAGGAACGAATTTTTGCACATCGAATGCTACAATTTTCATAAGAAAGGCCAATATGCTCGAGATTGCCCCAAGAACAATAATGGACCACACTACAATACTAGAAGCAATATCAACAATTTCAATGATAAAAGAAGCAGAGATGACCGAAGGAATGATCGCAATGGAAGAGATGAAAGAATAAGAAGAGATGCTCCAAGTGATCATGAAGAAGATCATTGTCCACAAAAGAAGTCAAAATACTTCAGGGATGAAAGAAATATTACGAATCAATCTGAATATATTCTTATTTTTTCCCTTAGTAGTTCATCTCCTTTGGATTGATGGGATAGTTGGTTGGTTGATAGTGGGGCCACTCATCACTTCTCTGATTATAAGGAAATTCTCTATAATTTGGTAGAGAGGGAGTCAAATTTGAAAATCATTCTTGGAGACAGCTCCACTCATCCCGTTAAAGGTTTTGGGTTTGTCAAATTTCATTTGAATTCGGGAGAATCTATTTTGCTCCATGATGTGATGTATGTGTCAAGGTTGAATAAGAATTTGATATCAACATCTGCTTTGGAAGACAAAAGGGATGAGGGTTGCCTTCATCAAGGGAAAAGTTCTTACTTGGCATATTATATCACCTATGAGAGATGCATTCACATTAAGATTGAGATATGAATGACTTTACAAGGTTACCAGAATACTGCTTCTATAATTGGTCAATGATACTAATCATCTAAGCGAGCTATGGCACTGAATATTGGCCCATCTACATTATGATTCCCTTCCGAAAATGGAGAAATTAGTCTCAAGTATTCCCAAGGTTCAAGCCCATCATAACAGAGTATTTCCAGGTTGTGCCAGTGGAAAGAAGACAAGGGGACCATTCCCCTCTAGCGAGAACAAGGAAAATGACATTCTCCATTTCATCCATTCTGACATATGTGGTCTTAAGCCCATGCATTCTATTGGTGGCCATCTTTAATATATCACCTTCATTGATGACTCTCAAGAAATAGATGGATATATTATTTGAATCATAAGGATGAAGCCTTCGAAATGTTCAAGGAGTTCCAAAATTTGAATGAAAATCAAGTAGGTAAGAAAATCAAAATATTCAGACCTGACAAGGGTGGAGGGTACACATCAAAGGAGTTCATTAAGTTTTTCAAGAAGGAAGGAATCGAGAAAGAAACAATTATGCCCTATACTCCCGAACAAAATGGAGTGGATGAAATAAATAACAAGTCCATTATAGAAGTTATCCATGCCATGCTCCATGATCAAAATTTTGTTGAAGGGAGAAGCAACAAATGTCATCATATATTTTAAAAATAGGGTACCTCATCAAGAATTGGACAACAAGGCCCCCGAAGAACAATTCGCAGGTGTCAAGCCCAATGTTGGTCATCTATGTATCTTTGGAATCCTTGTATACTTTCATGTGATGAAGAATAGAAGGAACAAGTTGGAAGCCTCGGGAAGAAAAGGTACATTTGTTGGATATTGTGAAAATTTTAAAGCATTTCGATATATATTATTGGTCAAAGGAAGCTTGAAATTAGGAGGGATGTTACATTCGATGAATATGTCGCCCTTGGAAAAGTAAGGGACCTTCCTCGACCTCCTACTTCTGAGGAGAATGATGATATGGACATTTTATATGGTTCTTCCATGCGTGAATCTGAGATAGATATTGTTGATGATCCCATGGAGCCCATGGATCCCTTAGATCCTCCTCCATGTGACCCTCCCACTAGGAAGAGGCCACTTTGGCTTCGAGACACATTACAAGATGATGAGAGACCAGCTCCCGTTCAAAGATCATTTAAAGAAAGGAAGAATCCATGCAGGTACCAAGGATATGTTGCATCCATGAGCATTATGATTCAAGTTAAACCTCCCACATTCGAAAAAGTGGTGAAGGAATAAGTTTGGAATGATTATGTGGCCGAAGAATATGAACCAATCATGAAGAATGACGTATGGGATGTTGTTCTGAGATCAAAATGGAAAATCGTAGTGACTTCAAAGTGGTTATTCAAGATCAAGCATGGAGTTGAAGGTAGCATGAAATACAAGGCAAGATTTGTGGCTTGGGGATTCTCCCAGAAAGAGGGAGAAGATTATGATGGTATATTTGCACCTATCGCTCGATACGCAAACATTCATTCAATAGTTTCCCTTGCCGCAAGTCAAGGATGGACCCTTCATTAGATGGATGTGAAGATTGCATTCCTCCATGGCATGTTACAAGAAGAAGTGTATGTTGAGAATCCATAGTGATTTGAAGTAGAGGATTGAAAGACACATGTTTGCAGGTTGAATAAGGCATTGTATGGATTGAAGCAAGCCCCCAAAGCATGGTATGCCTGCATAGACAGATACTTGATGAATCTAGGATTCACTAGAAGAAATGTCGATATCAACCTCTACTTCAAGGAAGTCCAAGGTATGCCCTTGATTTTGGTTTTATATGTTGATGATCTGTTCTTAATAGGTTGTGAGCCTCTGATGATCAAGTGTAAGAGGGAGCTAGCCTCTGAATTCGAGATTAAGTACCTTGGACTCATGCACTATTTTCTAGGCCTTAAGATGGGGCAAAGGCCTGGTGAGATTTTCCTTTCACAAGGAAAATATGTTGTGAATTTGTTGGAAAGGTTTGGAATGAAAAAATGAAAGTCCCTACCCACACCAATGGAAACGAACTTCAAGAAGTTATGTGGAATAGTTGCAGGACCTGATTTGGCGAATCCATTTAAGTATTTTTGGAGAGGACAATCCCCTCTACGGATACAGGCGATCCCTACTAGCCCAGAATGGGTCTAGCAACAATCAGTCAATGCTACTATGCAAGTTCCTAATTGCAATTAAAAGATAGGCAAAGAACACCTACTTGGATTCCAGCGTTGTTGTTTGATGAAGAGATGCCACCTTCGCTCCTTCGCTCTGGCTGGTCACGATCCTCCGCGATCTCCACGAATAGATACCTGCACACACGAAGAGAAAACAAACCCAAGCGTGAAATCTAATAAAAGCAATTATACATCAGTCAGAAAGGATGTAATTCACATTAACCATTACGGAGACAAATGAGAATGGAACAATAATAGTAGTCATCTATTATTGATCAATAACAGAGAAGAGTACAACCAAATGTTCTGACGTCGATATCCTTCTCAGGAGGGGCCAGTCAGCAAGTCTCTTAAGCATTCACCTTTGGAAATGATTCTCCCAAGACAAGAAACTCTCTCTCTTACACAAGCAACACAACACAACCTTCCCTAAGCTATCAAGCACTTCCACACTTATCACACCAACTACCTATAGTAGCAGCAATCTGAGCACTACAAGCTCCACACAATCCAAGCTATTCCAAACTAGCTGCTCATGGTAATGGTAGAGGTTTATATAGGAGAAGGAGTCTCCTTGAATGGTGGAAGGATGAGCTTATCTTCAAGGGAAGTAGTTGCAAAGGGTTGAACAGACATGCCATAGAAGGGAGGCGATACTCACAAGGCCAACAACCAAGTCTGGAGTTATCTGGAAGGCTGGCTGTTGGAACAAATTCGCCCAAACTGGATCAGCGCGGGTGCATAACTGGTCTGGCGCGCTGACGTCGCAAAGACATAATGGGGAGGGCCATGTCAGCGCGGGTCAATACAAACATGGGCTGCGCTGGTCATGAAATTCGATCAGTGCGGAGAAGTCATGTTCTTCCGCGCTGGCAGCGCACGCAGTCTGTTATGAAGCGCCAGTCAGCGCGGGTATTTTAGAAACAGACGCGCTGATGATGAAAACTTTAGAAAAGTGGGTTTTAGCCAGTTCAGAAGGCATGAACTTGATTATTGTGAATTCCTGACACAGTAGGGTGACTGACAGGGAGACAGTGACAAATTACTGTGTAACAGATGCCCCCTAAAGCATGAAGACCGAGAGAGTGGGAGGGGTGAAATGCTTTACAAAACTTGCCGAACTGGAACACCACCAGGAAGGACCGAATATCTCTGATAATCAAGTACATGCAGTCTAGGCATGGACGCAGCCATCCAAAAGACGTGCGAAAGGTCTGTGGAATGGACGCAGCCACCCAGCTAAAGAGACCATGATGATAATAAGGTATGGTCGCAGCCATCCATGAAGACTCAGGTATGGGCGCAACCATCCATCAATGAGTCATGTAATGATCATCCACAAAATCACAACCTGGATCATAACAGACAGGGATCCAGGGTCTTGCGCTCCATCTCGACCCGAACAAAGTACAAGTTCAAGCATGTGAATACATGAGCTGAAGTCGAACATACATGAACATCGTCTGATTACCAGTCAATGATGAAAACTGTTAACAGACGCGAGAGGCACCACCAATAATGACAATGGCCCTCAAGGTACTATAGGTACAATCCGCGGCGTGTGAATCAATGAGCTGGTGTCGAACACCCGCAGAATCATTCGATCGGAGGCCAATGATGTAAACCTCACGTCGAACACGAGGAACCTGCCATTGAGGCATGCAGGCTCCAAGGCACCTGAAGGGAGTCTCTAAGTCACCTTCCTGGATAATGAGCTGAAGTCGACAGGAAGTGACCTTGAACGAAGGTGGGCCATAATGTTTCCCACATCATCGACACGAGACAGAGGTAAAATATTTTGTGTGAGACATAAGCGGAGGTTGTACAAATGCAGAGGTCAACTTCTCTTGAACATATTGGCGGCACCACAGTGGATTTGGCAGTATTTGACATCAAATGAGCAGAGGTCATGGTGACAAGGCAATGAGCAGATGAGAGGTCAAAATAGGATAACCCGAACCCACGGAGGCCAATGTGAAATGAGATGAGAAATTCCCCACCCAGACACGAAAGCAGACAAGTGCCATGTTCAAGAGCAACATACTGCCGACACGACAATTATTACAGTTCCATTTTCCCCACCATTTCTGGCAGGTACCCCGATTATTTTTGGATGACAAGCTTGACGGGGATAGCATATGCTTGGAGAGTGTCATTTCGACGATGCCCGATGTCATCAAGTGTTTAACGAGCCTGACAAAGGAAAAATTCGGCGTCTTTTCTTGTTTAGAGAGTTTGAAAAGACAGCGAAAAAGAAAGCTCCAGGGGGGTCCTTTTTCGTAAAGTTGTGTCTCTCGAGCCCGAAAAAGTATAAAACAATGCTTGAAAAAACCGCCCGACCATTACGGTCGAGGAGTACTTTTCGTAAATAGTGCCCTCGACCTGAAAAAGTAAAAAAGCGGTCGGAAGCACGTCGTTTTAAAGCCAATAACGAGTGTGAAACGACAAACACCCGGCAATCTTTTTAAGTTAAACGGTCGAAAAAGAGCTTTAAAAGCGACCGCCTCTCGTTCTTTTTAACGAGTCGAGAGGGAACACGGCCATCTTTTCGTCTTTAAACGGTCGGAAAAGAGCTGAAAGCAGACCTCCATTTTTATTCTCTTTAACGAGTCAAAAAAGGAAAAATACTCAGCAATCTTTTCACGTTTTACGAGTCAGAAAAGAGCTTAAAGGTGACTCGTCCTAGAGGAACGAGTGGTATAAAAGGTAGCAACTGGTTCCAGTAATGGTGGAACTGCTCAAAACATGTAATGGTCAATAGGCTAGCTAATAAAACCACTCATTGCTGCAGTTCCTCAGGAAAGGATAAACAACCAAGTGAGAGCATATGATCGGCCAAAGAGATGGTAGCAATGGAATGAAACAACCAAGGCTCATCTAGCAGAATTCAGCGGATAAAAATGGCAATCACGAGATGTAAATCGGGTATGGGTTCATTTTTACACAAGCTTGAACCATGGAGAACTCTGCTTGGATTCGATTTCATGTTTACACAAGCTTGAAACGAAAAACTATGCTTGTTATAAGTTCGCATGCCCCCAGCATAATAACGCAAATCGAGGTACATGCCCCCCAAGCTTCATTGCATTCAACAAAGTGGATGGAATGAAGGTTCACTCTCAAGATCGATGAAAGACTCGACTTGTATTTTACGAGATCTTAATCAAAAGACTCGATTGGGAAAAGGGGGGTGTTTCATTTTTTAATGAGGTTGACACAGTAAAAGAACTATCCTCATAACCCTTGTTTCATTTTTTAACGAGCTGGACACAAGATCAGGAACTATGCTCCACCCAACCTAGTTTCATTTTTTAAGGAGCTTGACATAGGGAAACGAACTATGCTCCAACCAGTCCCAATTTCATTTTTTAGGGAGCTTGACATAGGAAAGTGAACTATGCTCCACCCGAACTTCATCATAATGAATAGAAAGTCGAGGCTTCCAAGATGTCTTGGAAATCAGGACCTAATGCCCCCAGGACACTATGCACGATGGTGTCATCACTGGGTACGGGCACGGGGTAGGTGGCCACGTAGTTGATTTGCGGTGAGGCAGATGCAACTTGTGGATGAAAGCCAGGAGGGAAGGACGAGTGCGCCGAAGGGGCTTGTGGACGAACGAACGATAATTGATCGAACGTCACTATTCTTCCATCGTGTGGAAAGCAGACCACACGGAAAAGTGAAGAAACCAGGGCTCCCATGGCATTCACATAATCACGACCAAGGAGAAGACTGAAGTCTAAAGAACCTTGGGTAACTGAGACGTCTATATAGACAGTCTTACCCCCCAAAGTAATAGGAAACTTCGGGAGGATCCCTAATGGCTGACTCGTTCCTCCATCAAACGCGGTGAGATGCGGTGTGACAGGTACAAGCGATGGGGAACCCAAAGCTCGCCAAGTAGTAACGGGCATGAGACTAACCGATGCTCCTTCGTCTAACACAGTGCTGGGCAGCGCCTTATTGCAAGCATAGGCGGTGACCCAGAAAGGCACATGGGACGGAAGGGGAGGGGCAGTCAAACAACTCCAATCAAAGGAGATGACCGAACTACTTGGTGGGGGAACCATATGGTTGCCCCCCTGCTCGGGAAGAACCGAATCTGAATTCTCCGGAGAGGTTTCAATAGGAGAACCTTTATCAAGCTCAGGAGAATCTGAGGAGATGAGAAGAACATGAGAATTTTGCTCTTCCGGAACAGAGTGAGCGAGTGGCGAACTCGAGTCAACACTCTGTCCGACCGATGACTGGTCTGGGACAGGCTGGGAACAGCCGGTTTCGGGAAGAGGGGGCTGGACAAGAGAAGAATCTAAAGCAATCTCTCGGTCAGCAGGGACGCGATCTGCAGTCGCAGAAAGACGTTGATAACCAGCGGGAAATGGATTCGGAGGAGCAGCAAGACTTTCCAACACAGCAGAGGCTTTATCCATGAGTGGACAAAGGTGAAGGGGATGTTTGCCTTCACAAAGTCGACAGGGGATTCGAAGCTTCCCTTTCTCCTTACCGTTCCCAACTGATGAGGTAGCATCGCCATGATCATCAGCGGACAATGAAGGACGGGCCGGATCGTGAGACCAAACTTCTAATACCCTGGGAATGCCAGGACAATCACGGAGCAGATGGTCCTCCTTGCATAATCGACAAGGAAACTTGACCTTCCGCGGAGGAGCAGAAGGTGACCCGACTTCAGGTATACTGGAGTGGATAGCTGGACTTGAGGGGGGGACTGTGTGTGTAAGCTCTCCCTTAGGAGACTTCTTTTTCTTGGTCTTCTTCTTCTTCTTCTTAGCCACCTGGTTACTCACATCGAGAGTTTCACCAGGCGAAGTACAAGAGGAAGACGTAGAAGTAGGCGTTGAAGGGGAGAGATCCACCTTAAGGTCAACATGGCGTTGTTCAGGTGGAGGGACTGATGGACTAACAGCCGATACGGTAGGGACCAAAGAGGTTGAAAACAACCAAACAGGCAACCCAACATTTAACCCTGGTAGGGACAACGTTGCCATATACGGAGCACCAACATTCTCAAGAGGAGGGAAGTGACCGGGGTTCCCATCAGGCGGGGAACCTGGGTTAGTGAACCCTGGAAAAGTTGCCATTGCAAACGAAAAGAAACCTAGCTAACGTACACAAGATCTAACCAGGTGATGTTATCGTGGCCGAATAAATTTTTAAGACATAGGAACCAAACTTGACCTTTTCATGTTTCAAGAGTCGAGAAAAGGACGAAAATATGACTCCAGTCTCCTTCGAATGTTTAATGAGCACGAAGTGACAAGACGCTCACAGGCACCTTTTCTTTTAGGGAGTCCGAAAAGGATCAAAAGTGACTGCTCTGGAGATTCTAGGTAAAGGGTTTACCAAGCGATCCGTAAAACTGCTTATACACCTTAGCAATCGTAGGAGAGCCAAGGACCTTCCGTACGGCAGTCAATCTTCCCGAATGCTGTGTTCGGTGCGTTACGGTTCACAAGGCGGCAGACTCGGCTTCCTATGGATTAAGGATAAAAGCCTAGTGGGGTCTCCCTATATACGCGACGGTACGTGGGAGCACAGTCCGTGTTAGACCACTATCGAGTCACAGAAGGAGGAATCACCCAACCGTAATGTGAAACTATAGTGACTATGTTTAAAGACGCCGGAACACGTCTCTAACCTAGACCTCTAGATGTTTGCGTTTAGTTCCAATGCATTTTTAGGTTTATTCAGTTCATTTTATGGTTGATTTTGAAATTAAGTTTCGATTTCAGGCCCTATCGTATGATCTCTCACAATTACCTAGATGCAAGCTATATGCCAAAGAACATCATTTCGTTCGATGAATTCTAACTATGAGAAGGTTAAGAGCTTTCAATCAAACAAAACGAACTCAATCAATCAAACAATCTAATGCAGCTAATGACAAAGAAATGAGACTTTTCTTTTGAGAATGCAAATCAACAAAATGCTCTTTCCTTTGATTAACTATTGAATGCAAAAGATATTAGTTCGATTTCCTTTTCAATGGCACAATGCACTTACAATGAATTTTGAGAGACAGCAACACCGAGTAAAGAAAACAAAAATCACTCAATGGAACACACAACAAGCGTGAAAAGAGCTGGTTGAACCCAAGCAATTGTAATCTATGTCTGGGTGGCGAAGAGTAGCCGAAACAACCGAAAGATTGGTTCGAGGACAATCACCTAAACAACCAAGCAAAGAAAGCAAAAAGGAAGGTTTACGCAGTAGCAAAGGCAAGCAGCAACGAACTTTTTGCGAACAAGTGAACAAGAGAACAAAACAAGGTTGGTCCAGTGGAAACTGGATGATGGCACTAGGTCACGGGACGCAAAAATGAAATTCGTTCGACAAGGCTTTGCAAGCAAGTGTGCAACAGTTCAAACAATGAATATCAAGTCACAAAGCAAGTAGAAAGAGCTGGAGACAGCCAAACCAACAAGCTCAGGAGGTAAAACTGAGACAATTTCAATTTTATAGGATCAGCGCGGGTAGCGTTCAGCAACTGTGCGCTGAAACTAGGTCACGCGTAGCAACTTGGCGCTGTCAGCGCGGAAGGACACGGATTAAGCGCGCTGGTTCGATTTCAGAACCGTCGCGACTGTTTTACGTACAAGCGCGATGACAACAGGTTTAAAGAAACAGCTATGCGCTGTCAGCGCAACTGTTTTGATATAAACCGCGCTGAGGTTAAAAAAGAGGCAAAATCAAGCCAAGAACTCCCAAACCAAGGCCAGAATTCTTCAAACAATTCATACACCTCCCAGACTGACCCAGGAAGTCTAAAGAGCAGAGAACCAATCTCCAACCTCGAAAAGAGAGAACAATCAAATTTAAACACAAGAATGGACACAAGAGACAAAAGGCTGAACTCCCCAGTGGAGTCGCCAAATTGTTGGAGAGGCAAATCCCCTCTACGGATAGAGGCGATCCCTACTAGCCCAGAATGGGTCTAGCAACAATCAGTCAATGCTACTATGCAAGTTCCTAATTGCAATTAAAAGATAGGCAAAGAACACCTACTTGGATTCCAGCGTTGTTGTTTGATGAAGAGATGCCACCTTCGCTCCTTCGCTCTGGCTGGTCACGATCCTCCGCGATCTCCGTGAATAGATACCTGCACACACGAAGAGAAAACAAACCCAAGCATGAAATCTAATAAAAGAAATTATACATCAGTCAGAAAGGATGTAATTCACATTAACCATTACGGAGACAAATGAGAATGGAACAATAATAGTAGTCATCTATTACTAATCAATAACAGAGAAGAGTACAACCAAATGTTCTGACGTCGATATCCTTCTCAGGAGGGGCCAGTCAGCAAGTCTCTTAAGCATTCACCTTTGGAAATGATTCTCCCAAGACAAGAAACTCTCTCTCTTACACAAGCAACACAACACAACCTTCCCTAAGCTATCAAGCACTTCCACACTTATCACACCAACTACCTATAGTAGCAGCAATCTGAGCACTACAAGCTCCACACAATCCAAGCTATTCCAAACTAGCTGCTCATGGTAATGGTAGAGGTTTATATAGGAGAAGGAGTCTCCTTGAATGGTGGAAGGATGAGCTTATCTTCAAGGGAAGTAGTTGCAAAGGGTCGAACAGACATGCCATAGAAGGGAGGCGATACTCACAAGGCCAACAACCAAGTCTGGAGTTATCTGGAAGGCTGGCTGTTGGAACAAATTCGCCCAAACTGGATCAGCGCGGGTGCATAACTGGTCTGGCGTGCTGACGTCGCAAAGACATAATGGGGAGGGCCATGTCAGCGCGGGTCAATACAAACATGGGCTGCGCTGGTCATGAAATTCGATCAGTGCGGAGAAGTCGTGTTCTTCCGCGCTGGCAGCGCACGCGGTCTGTTATGAAGCGCCAGTCAGCGCGGGTATTTTAGAAACAGACGCGCTGATGATGAAAACTTTAGAAAAGTGGGTTTTAGCCAGTTCAGAAGGCATGAACTTGATTATTGTGAATTCCTGACACAGTAGGGTGACTGACAGGGAGACAGTGACAAATTACTGTGTAACAAGTATAAACAATTGATTGGGGCTCTAATGTTCCTAGTGAACACCCATCTAGACATATGCTATACAGTGAATATGTTGATTCAACTCATGAATAAACCTCTCCATGCACATTGGATCGCTTCCAAACACATTTTGAGATATTTGCATGGGATGATCACACTTGGTCTGAGATATTCTGTCATAGATGTTCGACTTCATGGATACACCGATGCTAACTAGGCAGGAAACATTTTTAACAGGAAGAGTACATCTGGATGTTATTTGAGCCTTAGATCTTCCATGATATCTTGGACGATAAGGAAGCGTAATTCTATAGCATTGTGTACTGCCGAGGTAGAATATATTTATGCTAGCATGGCTAGCTATGAAGCAGTTTGGTTAAGGAGGCTCTTTGGAGAGTTATTTGAGCAGGTCCTAGACACTACATTGATATATTGTGAATACAAGAGTGGGAATTATCTGGTAGAGAATCTTGTATTTCATGACAAGTCCAAGCACATAGAGATCTGATATCACTTCATTCGAGACATGATGCAGAGAGGAGCCGTTAGACTCCATCACATATCGACAAATGAGAAGATTGCAAATATTCTCACCAATGTTTTGTCAAAAGGGAGGTACTTGGTCTTCAAAGAGTAGCTTGGACCGATGGATGTGACCCCTCCTAATAAGGGGCATTGCTAATCAAGGACACTAAGCCAACTCTTCCCCCCTATTTGAGCTCCTAGGGTGAGGAATTGAGATGGAGGGCTCCTGGAGTTAAGGGATCTTTGGATAATAGGGTATCATCCCTATCTGCTACCCATGGGGTTATGAGATGTTTCTCCCCTATCTTGGTCTTTGCAGAGTATACCCTAGTTTGAATCATACCCACAAGACGGGCTTGTTTGGATTGTCCCTCCTCGTCTAGCCAACTGGTTGAGACTTGGGGACGTGTGATCCTTACCTTTTGGTAAGTCAAGTATCTCGCCCAAGCTTGGATTATAATGCAGGTGTTCTACCAAATGACTTTTGAGGTTCATTGTTGGGAAGATCGGTAGTCAATAGGATGGGTTGAGATGTGCTCCCCTATATCACCTATTGCTCTATATGGGGTCAGAGATATTTAGCTCCCTCATGAGATTCTAAATTTAGATGTGCTTCTTGATGTGGTTTCGGATTGAGATATACTCTTTGACAATTTAGAGAGTGGTATCATTAGCTCCCCAATGATTCTTCTTCTTTAGATTCGATAATATTTCTATAGATAGAGTTGAGTAGATATGTGACATGATATGACATTAGGATATTCATGACATGTTGATCAATGGTCAGATATTTATAGGTGGAATTCTCCCTAGTTGAGAGGGAGTGTTAAAATATGAAACTATGGTCAAATTCCAATTTGGAAAACTCATTTGATGGAGATTATGATTGAATTGAATTCCTCTTCTCAAGAGGACCAAAATCGACCTAAAGATCACTCAAATTGGACAAGGGAAAGTGTGCTTATGAAGAAAATACCACATATGCACATTTGGACAAGGTCGGACCTAAAGCAAATTGGTCACCCTTAGAAGCCTATAAATACAATGGACCTCAAGATCATTTTTATATCACCAAGAATATTCTTCTTCTCTTCTTCATTGATTGGCTCGCAGAGGTCTGAGGCAGAGACGACAATAGAAGTTTGCAAAAGTCTGAGATTACAGGGTTTAAGGCTCGCATTTGTTTTAGAGCTTTTGGATTACAGTTGAAGGCACGTCACAGGGAAAATTCGACCACAGTCACTGTATTGCAAGCATCAAGGGTGTGAATGGAATCCTCTAGTCTCTTGCATAACTCCTCATGTATACGACCAGGAAGTTTGACTAAAATTGACCATTGACCGAATTGACAATAGTTGACTGCAAATGGGAAAAATTGTCTATGATATTTTCTGATGCTGGAAACTTATTTTTGAATGTTATTGGGTTGTTTTTTTGATGATATTTTATTGGGCTCATTGTACTCTCTGTTGAAAATTTTATGACAATCTAATAGAAGAAGAATTTCAAAGGGTTTTCCCCTTTGTGGGGTTTTTCCCTCGTCTTTGACCAATCCTGGTGTCCCTTGTTGATGTGTTGATTGTCTCCTTTGTCATTACATTTATTGGTCTATCTTCAATTATTGTTGATGAATGGAAAGACTAATTTTAATTGGAAAGGTTTCTAATTGAATTATTGATTTGGGATAAAGTGATTGATACAACGTAGAAAAATATGAAAAGTTAACACTGCAACCTTTTGTACAAATTGAGACTTGTTGGGTCTAGGTGTTTTACTAGCAATGTGTGATTGGTTCTGCACATGAATACGGGCTTGACTTCCCTCGAAATTGTTAGTAAAATGCCCAGACCCAACATGCCTCCATTTGTAAAAGAGGTTGTTGAGGACTTAACAGAGCATGTTGATTTTGGAATCCCTTATGTAGATTACATGGATCAATATCAAGCTCTAGGACACATTTCCGCGTTGCTATGATCTTTATTGATTTCTACCACCTTCAATTGAAGAGCAATCCCAAACCATCTCAAATGTTTCCATGGTAGAACCATGAGTTGCAGAAAACTTTGGGGAAGGTGACCATCCCCTACTTCGATGGGTTGTCCAAATGTTCAGCTCGATCATAGGTACGAAAATTGGACTCTTATTTTTAGTTGCATCATATGACTGAGGAAGAGGCTATCAGATTGGCCACCCTACACTTGTATGGTGAGGCCTATGAGTGGTGGTACCATGGTTTAGTGATATTGGGGCATGGAAGCATCACATCATACACAAAGTTCACTCAGAGGCTTATTAAGCACTTTGACAGGAAAGATCTGGAGATTCATTTTAGGGAACTTGCACAGCTCAAGTAGACAGGTACTATGGACGCTTATATTACATAGTTGTATAGGTTGGCAGTCATGATCAAACATATTTCAGAGACCAGATGGGTGATGTTATTTTTAGAAGGGTTGGAAAAACCTCTACGTGAATGGGTCAAGAGTTTTGAACTCACCACACTTCATGCGACAATCAATAAAACCAGGGACTCAAAGGATGCCACTTCAAAAAATAAATTCACTCCCAAACTTTCCTTCCCTCAAAAGGGTAAATAGTTCAAGTCCTTTCAGAAAGAGTGGAATGGGAAACTAAAGATGAACGAGGAGACTTAGAAAGAGTTGAGGAAAAAGAAGCTTTGCTTCAGTTGTCAGGAGCCATGGGCACCAGGGCACAAGTGTGTTGGCAAAGAAAAATAGGAAAAGCTCATTACCTTGAGGTATACTTGGAGAGTGACAATGGTGATGGGGATGAGGAGCATATATAGGGACAAGTACAGAAACAGGTACAAGGGAAGATGCACAAGACTGTTGGAGGTGATTCCTTGCATGCAGAGGGAAGAGCTCCTATTTAGCCTTTATGTCAGAATTCCTTAGATATCAAACTTTCAATGTTAGAGGGGTTATAGCAAGGCACAAGGTGATAGTACTCGTTGATGGTGGAACTTCTCACAACTTCATAGGTGTTAAATTGGTGGAACAAAGGGAATTCATATAGCATAGTTCGATGGTTTTACAGTCGTAATACTAGGGGAACATTTGATGGACTGCAACAGGTACATTCCAAAGCTATAACTCACCATAGGGAACTACATAATGAAATATGACTTCTTTGTGTTGGATGTGCCATATGCTAATGTGGTGTTGGGGTGTTAGTGGCTTTACTACATCAAAAGGTACACCATGGATCAACGAAATATGGATATGGAGTTCAACAATCCAGTAGATGGAAGGAGGGTAGTTTTAAGAGCCATTCATAAATACCCGCCCAAGCCTGTATCGTCCAACCACATGGAGGTTGTATTGAGACGAGGTGATATTGAGTGGGAAGTGGAGTGCCTTATTACAAAAAAAAAGAAGTTGGAGTAGCCATGACAGCACTCAGAGGACATACATGTATTACTTCGTAAACATCATAAATTTTTTGTTGACATTCCTCCAAATAGATCACCAGATAGAGGCTTTAAACATGTCATAAAACTTGAGGAGGGTGTGAAAGAATTTATAACCACTCCTTATCGGCATCCCAAATTTTATAAAAATGAAATAGAGAAGACCATAAAGGAGCTATTGAGATTGGGCCATATTTGCTCGAGCTCTAGTCTGTTCGCTTCTTCAGTAGTGATGGCTATGAAGGACAGCACCTTGCAGATGTGTATGTACTACCAGGCTCTCAATAAGAAAACAATCAAGGATCAGTATCCTATTCCCAGGATCAATGAGTTGATGGATGAGTTGAAAGGGGCCAAATATTTTTCAAACATTGATCTTCGTTCTAGCTTCGGGAGCAAGACATCCTGAAGATAGATTTCAAGTGCTACTATGGGCCATTAGAGAAATTTTGAGGTCTAAAATCACCATCCTAAGGAATATTGTAAAATAATAGTGGAAATAATAAAATAAATTGGATTACCTCATCAAATTTTGGAGGGAAAAAGAAAAAATACTTTTTCAACTCATATTTTCAACTTATCTCCCAACAATTTTACTCAAATTTCGAGCGGGAGCACTCATTAGATGCAGAAATTAATTCCTCATCCAAGGAGTACCCATGTTCCATACTTTCATTGGACCCTATTACACAAAAAAATGAGAAATACATGAAAAAACATGAACACTCCTTGGATGAGGAAGTAATTTTTGCATCCAACAAGTGCTCCTGCTCGAAATTTGAGTATTAAGCAGAAAAAAGTAGTTTTTTATTTTTAATTTTTACTTTTTACTCCAAAAATGGTGAATCATCCCCCATGGTTGACATCATCATCTTGATTCCTATTGGTTCTTATAAAATTGATTTTGGTTGTACAATTTTTTTTCGAGGCCCATTTGTGACCTCAAATTTTCTCTAATAACTACAAATTTTTGGTTATGTCATTTGGGCTAACCAACACACCCGAGAATTTCCACTAAATGTATGAACCATGTATTTAATAAACAGTTTCAGAAGTACTTGTCGATCTTCTTCGATGACATATTGGTCTACAACAAGACATGGGAAGACCACTTGAGGCACTTAGACAAGGTGTTGGGAATTTTGGAGGAGAAGGAATTGTATGCAAAGGAGTCCAAGTGTGAGTTTGGCATGACAGAGATGCTCTATCTAGGGCATGTGATTGGTCACGATGGGGTATGGGTGCATCAGGAGAAAATCTGGGCAATCATTAAATGGCCCACCCCAAAGAATGTCACAGAGTTGAAGAGCTTCCTTGGACTTTGCACTTACTATAGGAAATTTGTTAAGGGGTTTTCATAGTTAACAACCCCTCTTACAGATCTCACCAAAAAGGGAGCCTTCAGCTAGTCAGAGAAAGCACAAGAAACATTTGAGAGGATGAAGGAGGTGATGAGCACTTTCCCTGTGCTTGCTTTACCTGATTTCACCCAGCCATTTGTGTTGGAATGTGACACTTCGGGGATAGGAATAAGAGCGGTCCTTATGCAGAATCAACACCCCATAGTGTTTGAAAGTCGCAAGCTTAGAGATTATGAGTTACACTGTTCAATAAATGACAGGGAGATGTTCGCCATAATGCATACATTGGCAAAATTTAGGCAATATCTTGTAGGATGAAGATTTAAGGTAAAAACAGACCACAATGGCTTGAAATTCATCATGGGGAAGAAATAACTGAGTGAGACGCAAAAAAAGTGGATAAACAAGTTGAAAGTGTATGAATTTGAGATAGAGGACGTTAAGGGAAAGAAAAACATAGTGGTTGATTCTCTATCGAGGATTCCACCCACTTTCTCACTCATAGAGATGATGGAAGATTGGAAGTCATTGTTGCTGGTGGAGTATTCAAAACTACTAGATTATCTCAAATTTTTCTGAGTTTTGATTCAAGTTCTTAGTGATGAGTTCCTTCAAGCATCTAGTTTATATTTCACTCAAGGTACTCTAGGTAATTTTTGAAAAATGCATTCAACATTACATACACCGACTAGCTTCCAATAATAACCAATATACATTCATTATATGCACCAAGAAATTCATTACATCACTGATATTTGATAAGGCAACCCATAAAATAAATTTATTATTGAAATTTGAACATATAGTGAAGGAATAAGTAGTATGGAACCTAATTATTGAAGCCAAATATCAACAGACACATACAATAGTTATAACCCATTTGAATTGACAACTCCATGCTTAGTTTGAGGATTAAGCTACCCAGGAATGGAAACACATGTCCACGCTAGTTGGCAGTCCTTGTTTAGCACCCACCACCTCAAATCTGAACTGAGGTAATATGCAAGTCCTTACAACAACCACCAGCATCAACAAAATGATCCAACCATGTCTTTGATAATTCAAAATACAAGCCTCGTGACCCTTGTCGGCAAAAAATACTCCTATGTTGAAGTAAATTCTCCCCAGACCAAATGAACAACTAACACTCTCACTCTCAAACCATTCGAATCAGCAAAGAAGTATGCTCAGACCCTCCAAAAATGAGAGTAAGAAATTTTGACTTGCCTCACTGGTATTTATGTCCCTTTAATGCAAAGATTCAACCTAGGTAACTGATAGCCCACTCAACAACAAGTGTAAGGAGAAATTGGACCCATATTCTCAAGGGAACTCATGCTTGATATGTCCGCTGCTAGTAAATAAATTTGACATAAATTGGTTCACAAAAAGGGTGGGATTGTGACACTGTTGGATGGAAACTCATTTCCCTAACCCTCCTTTAAATTTCAATCACATGTTTCTCTACACTTTTCCTTTGTGGGACATATGTGGGTTAGCCCCCATGATAAAATATGCAGACTCCTTCAAATAAATCATGGGCCCCAGGAAGCTATAGTAATTAATACTCTTGTACACAATCTCTCTTTATTGGCTCAAATTTTTTTAGGTGCTCCATTTTCCCATGAAAATATCCAACCTATCATAAGAAATAGGAAATACAATTTAAGGATATAGAAACAACTGAAAAATATTGAATACCTCAATATTTTTCAGAAATATTGTTCTCCATTGAAACTCAACGATGAAGTCTGTTATGGTGGCTAGGGTTCTAGACCCTAAGCTTCTCCTTCCAACTCTCTCCAAGAGCTCTTTCTCCAAACTCACAAGATGCACGAATGAGGATAATCTCCTCAATTTCCCTCTTTTTATGAGTTTAGGGTTGCCTTTTCACCTTCACTTTTTTATTAAATTCACTTTTTTTAATTCACTTTATGATATTTCACTTTATAAAGTTAAAGTGACTTCTCACTTGCCTAGGAAATATCACCCTTTTCCCCATTTTTAACTTTATAAAGTTTCCTTAGGCATTTACGTCACCTTATTAAATATTTCTCCACTTTAGCCTACGGGAACATCTTTAGGCTAGAAGACTCTGTCATAAGCCTCCTAAGTGGTTAGGGACATTACATATTCTAACCCATCCACATTGTGCACCAATCCTTTTTGTGCATCTCTCCTTTCTGCTCCAATTTTGTGCACTACTCCTCTAACAAGTCTACAAATTTATCTTCCTGCGCTAATTTTGCTCTAATTTTTTGCGTAAAACTCCACCAAAACTACTAATTCTCTTGCAAAATTTCTCTAACTTTTTTATCTCAAAATTGACCCCAACAAACCCCAAACACTCACTTGTGGCTCATCCTAATCCACTCAACCCTTTTGATATTCTAGACTTCTTTCAGGACTCCTTTCACATAAATTGACACTCATCGAAACTCTATGCACTTATCCCTCCACTACTACTACTTCTTAGGGTCGCACAGTGTTCTACTAAGGCTTACTCTCTTACTATTTTACACATATTTGCATGCCATCCCTCAGTGCATGCAGGGCCAATTTCTTCTAGATATTGTAGTGAATGTGAGGTCGGCCAACGTGACACTACCTTTCAAAATCGATATTCAATGATAGGTAATGTGAAACATTTTAATAAATTCCTTTAACCAATGCAATGTTCAACTTCCTTGATTATACACCGCCATCTGAAACTTTTGTTTGTTCTATCTCACCTGCAACTAATTTGCTAACAAGGTTTCCCACAAACTGTGTAACCTCGAACAAAACTCTTGGCATATCCATTCCCAATCATCTCTTCCTCAAGACCGCCTAAAACTTCTAGCATTTCCTTACTCTGTAATTCCCAACTATTCTAAATTTCTCCCATCTCTCTCGTCCCTCCATAATACACAGATAAACTAAAACAACAAACTACTCCTCCTGCACTATATAGATAGTTTAACATGCTACAACATGATGTGAACCATCTTACTTTAGATATGATCTATTTTGACATGCAACTTCAACAAAGTGACTACTCAAATGGTGTGTGCTTGGACTAGCGGTCTTCCCATCAACATTTGCATCAGTCAAGAATGCTCAAACCATTATTGTTGACTCATTCAAGTGCGGATTATATGGTTGGTCATCCCCTCCTCATGCATGTTATTCCTCTCATGTGGCACCAAATGTCATGTTCATGTACTTTGTCGGCTTCTTGTTGAGGATGTAGCTTGTACAGAATAGCAACTGATTGGTTCCTCAGGAACCTATTTTGTGCATTATCCTGCTATCACCTAATGCTTGATAATTGTCTTCCACATAGTTGAAGTTTCCCCCAACATTGTGTGTTGCACACATCAACGAAAACCTACACACTACACTCCTTGGTGCATGGTGTTTCCCTTCACGCAATGGCTTTATTTTTCTGCAACACATATAAATATTGCTTCTACGATAAAACACTAAAACTATCTAGTCTGCGACACAAACAAAAATTATCAACTCTACCAATTTATTTATGTACAAAGAACAATTTTAATAGTGCACTTGCTTAGTTGAGCATAGAAGATCGATTGTCCCTATATAGTTTCATACAACTTCCATTTACAAAGTCTTTCAAAGGTTCACCATTTAACTTTTCTAGTTGTATTTCTCCTACATCTGTCACAATTATGACCACACAGGATCCAAGCCAATGTACCTGGAACTTTCCTGAATATTTCAAGAACTTACTATCATATAGCAAGACTAAATGTCCTAGTTGAAACATTTTTTTTCTTGAGGCACCTATAATGCTAGGATTTATCACATGCTTTCTGAACATTCTGATGGAATCCTGCAAGTAATCAATCCTCTTCTAATTGCATAATTGCATCAATTCTCTAAGCCTTTGTCCAGTGCACCTTATTCATTCATTTGTGTAAATTTTACAATGCGCAAACTAGGTACCAAAAACTCCATAGGCATTAGTGCATCTTGTCCATATACCAGCCTGAAAGGTCTTTTTCATGTCAAACACTTGCAATTTTTCCTATATGCCCAAGGTACTGCAAGTATCCTCCAATCCCAATCATATCTATTTGCATTGCAAACTTTGGTCAAATCATTTTCCAATATCTTGTTAAAATTCTCCACATTTCGATTGGCTTGAGAATGATAGGGTGTACTTTTCTAATGGTAGATATCAAATTCCTTAGTCAAGACAACAATCGTCTTATTCAAAATATGAATACCTTGATCACTCAACAAAATTCAGGGATACCCATAACTAGTCACTATATTCTCATATAAAAATTGTTAAGCAGTTTTTGCACTAAAATCCTTCATAGGTGTTTCTTCTGCCCATCCGGTCAAATAATCTATTGCAATAATAATATGCTTTCATCCTAATCAGTTTGTTGGTAGGTTAATAGGACCCACAAAATATACTTCCCACTCTTCAAAAGTTTGAAGTGTAATTTGAGGAACTAAGGGAATTTCATCTCTTCTAAAAGGCTTGCCTACCATTTAACAAACATCATAGCTGCTATGTGGAATTTACGATTGTGGACAAAATTATCTTCCCTAGAACTAATGGACTGGTCTAGAACAATAGAAAGAAAAGAATATATAGTTTCCTTAGATAAATTGAAGAATGGAAAGAGGCTTACTTGGATTTCGTGACGAGCTTTACTTTCCTCTTAGCTTATAAGCTCTAATCATAGCTCTGATTGCTATAATTAGAACCTGCACATATATTCATAACAAGACAAATATCCACAACATCTACGTAGCATAATTCAATTACTATATTCAATGGATCATCAAAGCATGTAAATACATGAATGTAAATGTAACATAACACATATAGGAAAAAATTATACGCTTTGTATTAATAAAAATAGGAGAGAGTTTACAACCAAGAATAGTAGTTGATCTTGTAGAGATCTCCCCAAGTTAACTTGTCCTTCCTTGTCACAAAGCACACCTCACTATCACTCTAATGCATGAAGATGATGACTCTCTTAGATTCAAGGCAACAACATGAGGGCATGATCAGTCTCCAAAATCCAACCCTGATGAGGGAGTCCAAACTATGCTTGAAGATGGTTTCATTTTTTCATAAGCTTGAAACATGAGAAAAGCTATGCTTTAGAGTGGTTTCATTTTTACACGAGCTTGAAACAGAGAAAAAATATGCTTGAAATAATTTTGCATGCCCTCATCAGGGTTGGATTTTAGACACCGACCATTCCCTCATGTTTCTTCCTTGATTATAAGAGAGTCATCATCTTCATGCACTAGGGTGACATTGAGGTGTGCCTTGTGACAAGGAAGGAAAAGTCAACTTGGGGAGATCTCTACAAGACCAGCTACTATTATTGGTTGTAAACTCTCTCCTATTTCTATTAATAAAAAGAGCATATTGTTTTCCTATATGTGTTTTGTTACATTTACATTCATTTATTTCAATGCTTCGGTGATCCATTGAATAGAGTAATTGAATTATGCTACGTAGATGTTATGGATCTTTGGCTTGATATGAATGTATGTGCAGATTCAAATTATAGCAATCAGAGCTACAATTGGAGCTTACAAGTAGGGAGGAAAGTAAATCTTACGATGGAATCCAAGTAAGTCCATTTTCATTCTTCAATTTCTCTAAGGGAAGCTCTATATTCTTTGATTTTTATTGTTCTAGACTAGTCCACTAGGTCTAGGGGAGATACTTTTGTCTGCAATCGTATATTCCACATACCAATAGCTTTTACAAATTTATTTAGCATTAGTATGTAAGGTTGGCCACCACAATTTTGTGTGTAGAATCTTCTAATTTCCCCATCTGCTTAGGATACATAAGGGGATGATTATGCAAGACTAATTAATATCTTGTAGGATAGGATGGGAAAATTAATCAAGGGAACACAATTTGTCTAGGAGAAAACTTTATAAAAGCTAAAGGCGGGGATAGGATATGGGTCCTAGGCTAATGAAAAGTCACTTTTAAATTATAAAGTGGGAAAATTGATGAAGTGACTTTATTAAAATAAAAATTAAAAATGTGGCAAATGATTCAAGTAAGTTATAAAAGGGGGAAAATAAGGAGTCTCCCTCATTCTTGCATTTGTTCACTTGAGAGAAATAAATTTTGGAGAGCTCTTGAGAAAGAGACTAAGGCTTTTGGAAACCCTCATTTTGGTTGTTGGTTTTGGTGTTGAAATTATACACCCTAGCTAGTATTGTAGTGGAATCACTCACATTTTGACATTAGGGTTCATTGTTGACAAAGATAAAGGCATTAGCGGAAAATGAGAATATATAAAGGTGTTATCAGTTGATTTTACAATCCATCTTTTAATACTCTATATTCTCCTTTTAGGTCGAGTTTTGTGATGCATTTTTGAGCCGAGTCATAAGCTATAATTGAAGGTCAAGATCTCATTTATAGGGTCGAGTTTCCTGCTGTCCCAAATAAGATGAAACACTCTCACATTGAGGCCAAAACCTTTGTTTGCTTAACGTCATTATCATTGTTTTTTAGAGCCGAGGTTACTGTTCTAAAGAGGGGGCATTGAATATCTCCTTGTTGGGGTCGAGAAGCTATAACTTGTAGTGGCTGAGAGTAGTACAATACCTATTCTGGTTGGGGATAAATCCCCACTCATTCTAAAGGTTGAGTACACCAATTTTGGGGACAAACTTATTTTTGATATTCTGACAGTCCGATTTCTCTATTTTTGAGGCCGAGTTATCCATTGGAGCAAGGCAACATTAGTTGTAGCAGAGGTTATACTACTAGGGTTCCCTAAGAATGAGACTATCATCTTGAAGTTTGCATTGCTAAAGAACATATCAATTCCCTATGTTATATATATAGCATTGTATTTCCTTATGTCAAGTTAAACAAATTATTGTTTCCTTAAATTTATGGTTGTTGCAAATGTATATCAATGGAATTTTCTATTTCGAAGTAAAATATAAATCGCATGATGTTGATGTAGAGTATTTAATTAGTACCTTTTGGCAATGTGCATCTTTGTTCAAAATGAAATGAAATGAAATACACATACAACTATGTGCATGAAAATTGTTTGACAAAATACCTTGGTGACAAAAGGAAGCAAACTCGGAATTTTTTTTGTCTGAATTTGGAGATATTCCTAAGGGGGGTATCTTACAATGGTATCAAAGAATGGTCTTAGAAAATTGTGTGGTTTGAAGGGTAGATTATAAAAAACAATTTGATGAGTATTCAAGACCACCAACCTATCAACTATAGGAGGAGCTATTAGTATAGAGAAACAACTCCTACTTGGGAGGAAGAAGAGGGCCCGAAAGCATAAGGAGAGGGAGAAATGTGCTTTAAGAATGGTGAGACAACCATGGGAGATAGGGAAACCTAAGATTTTAACAACTTGGTTAGAATTTTGAATGATTTGGCCAAGGGCTAGAAGGTGATGATGGAGATAATGGAGAAATCAGCCAATAACAAAATTAAGGAACAACAAAAGAAGGAACCCATTAATGGTGAAGGGACTAATAGTGGAGAAGGTGGCCATGCATACACTACCATGCAAATCCACCCACACATACATAGTAATTCATCTAGACCCACTATGCCACAATTTTTAGATGTGGCAGCAGCACGTCATATAGTGCTAGTTGATTAGGATGATCCTTTTGGGCCATATTTGGAGTATAGGAGGTAGGGACAAGACTTTCAAGTTGTCATGACCTTCACAAAGTTCTACAGCCTCAAAATGAGAAACAAGCTTAAGGGAGCTAAGAGGGTCATGATGCAGAACTAGCAGCTCCAAAAGACACTCGGGAAAGTTACCATCCCATGCTTTGATGGATCCTCGAAATGTTCAACCAGATCATGGGTTCAAAATCTAGACACATATTTCTAGCTCAATCAGATGACTGAGGTAGATGCCATTAAGTTGGATACTTTAAATTTGGATGGTGAGGCCCATGAGTGGTGGTACCATGGTTTAGTGACCACAGGTCATGCTAGCATAACCTCATACGACGAGTTTACTTAGAGGCTCAGCGAACGCTTTAACAAGAAGGACCCAAAGATTCATTTCAGAGATCTAGCATAGCACAAACAGATGGGTAGTCCAGTGCAATATATCTCATATTTTCAAAAATTGGCAGTGATGGCCACTGATATATCTGAGGCACAATTGGTGATTTTATTTGTTGAGGGGATATTTAATCCTCTTTGTGGTTGGTTTAAGGCTTAAAATACTACCACTCTATAGGATATCGTTAGTAGAGCTAAAGACATGTAGGGTGTTATTCCTAAAGTCATATTTCCACCTAAACCATCTTTCCCCCAAAAGAACAAAGAAGTTAATCCCTTTCATAAGGAGTGGACCAAGAAACCAAAGATGGAAGAGGAGACCCAGAAATAATTGAGGAAGAAAAAACTATGCTTCAATTGTCAAGAGCCTTGGGCACCAAGGCACAATGTGCAAGGAAGGACAAGACTAGTAAATTCCATTACTTTGAGATTTATTGAGATAGTGATAGTGATGAGGATGGTGAGTCGGTACAAGAATAGGGACACCAAGTAGATGTTAATTTTTCTTAGAGCTATATTGTTCTTCACTTTGATAATTGCATTGCATCCTTTACATATCAAATTCACCCCGCAACATTACAACATGATTACACCATATGCAATTATGTATAAAGAACAACATCGCCAGTAATGCAGTGGAACAGTAGAAAGGAACATCAGAAGAAATCATGCACATAAAGAGACACCAGGATTGGTTGGAGACCAGGGAAAAACCCCACAAAGGGAGAAAACCCATAATTCTTCTTCTTCTTCTATTAGATTTCATTAATTGTTCAGTTGAGGTACAAAGTAAAAATATCAAGAAGTTGCCCAGGATATATATATATATATATATATATATATATATATATATATATATATATATATATATATATATATATTATTCACAACTTCATTTGTGAACAATATTCATCATCAATGTTGTCACATAATCAATATCCTTCCATATAAATATTGTCACTACTCAAAACAACAATGATGATAGATGCCAATGATGCCATACATATAACTGGGTTGTGAGAATGTTATGATATTGACATATACTAGTACAAAGAACAATAAACGCAATAGAGTTGATACCATTCAATACACCAGAATCGAGACCTGTCCACATACACAATGCTTGAGACCATTATTCAATTGAGAGCCATATGTATGATGCCAAGACTACATGTAAAGAGAACCATATATTTATCGCACCCATAACAAAGAATACAACGAACCATAAGCTTCAACTCTCCATAGTAAAGTATAGAGAATATATTACAGACATACTTGATATTAGGGTTATAAAATTGAAGTTGAAGAACCCTAACCATGTGCGGTCATATCATAATGATGTTGATATTGCTATACAATGCATGATCACAGAGAATCGAGAATTGTGTTATGAATGATTGCGACAATGCTTATACTTACAATTGTAGAGGAGCATAGTATAAAGGTGTGTGACGAAGCTATATATAAATGTCGCAGTGGTTTGTTATATATAACCAAAGTATTGTGTTGAAGTTTCTTAGTTTACTTAGTTAAAAACCCTCCATGCACTTTATCTAATTTATTCCTACCTACTTGTTATTTTCCTTAACAAGTTATTTACAATGTAAATACTGAAAATAAACACTAGTTCATGCTCAACATATTACAGATCAACAACTAAAAGAAACAAGAACATATACACCATATGACACCATTATTTTTGGACTAATGTCCAAGGAAAAACAAAATGTGGTAAAACTGGTGCAACTATCTAAGGGTTTTCTTATTAAGCAATATCAGAGTACAATTTGGGTGCTGAAACTGGCCTACCCAACAAAGAATTTCCTTGGTAGTAATACCTCTCAGTTTCTGACAAATATACTGGCTGAAATCCCAGATAATCCTTCCGGCAGCTGCTCAGCACCAATCTGCCCCAGAAACCCCATCGTTTGCCCAATCTAGACTGTGTCAGCCTCTCCTAGCCTAGCGTTGGCCCTGTGTCAGCCTATCTTGGCCTGCGTCAACCCCAGGAGGCCCTGCGTCAGCTCTCTGAGCCTCTACACCAGTTACGCTGGCCTCTCTTGTGCTCTGCGCAGCACTTAGCTGCCTCTACGTGGCCCTACGTGAGCACTGGCTGCTCTTGCATCTCTCTCTTCGACTGCTCTGCTTCTCTCCTGGCATTATCTATGCCTCTCTGTCTCTTTGTACTCAATGCCCCTCAGGTGCTCTCCGACCACTCATTCTATCTCTCTTAGCAAACCCCGCTCTAGAGAATAGAATGACTGGTCACTCTGGTGTGTTCTCCAAGTGACCCTCAAGCCTCCTCTTATACTTTTCCTGTTGACATATCAACAGCTGAGATTAAATCCCTAATCAACGGCTAAGATTAGATCTGGCTTGATCCATGTTTTTTGGAACATTCTAACATAGATTCATATTAATACACATTAATATTTTATTTTCCCTAAGTTTATACTTAGGGACTCCATTAAAAATATTAATTATTTTAATATCTCCTGGTCTCTTTAGAATCTACCAAAACCCTTTCTAGGTATTGGAGATCTCATGTGCCCCAATCTCTCCACCAAATTTTGTGGATAAAGCACATTCGATGCTACCCCAAATCAACACTCCCTCTTAGCGAAGATTATGATCTAGCAATACTCCTCACTGAGTATTACTCTGATCATCCGCATCGGTACCGATGCTGATGCTAGGCCTTCCTGCCCAACATCCTCTGCACTGCTACATCTTGTACTGATGCCCATGGTTCTACCACTGCCACTGCTGCATCGTGCTGCCCATTACTGCATTGCAACTCAATTACTAATAAGTAAGTAACTGATCTTCCAATCTGACCTCCCTATTGGGCTAGAGACACCCACTAATGCTGAAGCTCCCTCTGTCACTAACAAGTGCTCCCTCTTTGACCTCCGTGCTGCTACAGCAACTCCCTGCATCTCGCACTATTGCACACCTCTCTGTGCCATCCTGCACTGGTGCAGCACTCCCGTGCCTCTCGCACTGCTGCAGCCTACTAGCCTCGCGCTGTTTCGAGACTCCTGCACTATAGGTCTCTCTACCGCTCCATCCGCATCCATCTCTACCCGACTCAGCCAGTCCTGCTACTCCTCGTTGAGGCTCCCGTAGCAAGGTCTAATCCAAGAGGTTGGGTACCTCGAGGATCCTGCCCCTCATCGCCTGTAGTCCTCCTGACTACAGCTCGATGTCTCCCCACTTCCTCTCAAGTGGCACATGTGCACTCATGGCACAGTCATCATCTATCAAAACTTCCTTTTATGCCCGTGTTGGCACTGCCTTAGTCTCGGAAGACTCTCCCTTACATCTCTTCCTTAGACACTGGGTCGCATAATGACCCAACTCCCCATAGTGGAAGCACTTGATCTTGGAGAGATCTTTCTTCTTTTGCTTCTTCTGCTTTCCTTCAGATGCTAGGGCCACATCTTCCTCCTCCTACTTGACTTTGATCCCCTTGTTGCTGCTACCTGTCTTCGACTGTCGTCTGATCTCTTCCTGGCAAAGAGCTGCCCACATCTCGTCCCCAGGTGGGAGAGTCCCTCTGCCCAAGATACTCTAGACAAATACTTCCCAATCTTTTGAGACAGCATTCAGGGTTGTCCTCACCATAAGCTCCTGATCTGGTGTCGCCCCTATAGCAGTCAACTAGTCTCGGATCTCATTTAGTCCTCCGAGGAAGGTGTCAATCAATTGTCCCTTCTTCATCTAATATGACCTCATATGATTCTCAAGTAGCATCCTTCTCTATGCAGAAGTATGGTGGTACAACTTCTTGAGAGCCTCCCACATCTCAAATGTCGTTTCCTTCTCGGCTATGTGTGGTACTACATGATCCTTGACCTTGTCAAGGATGATGCTCTTGGCCCTCGCCATCGCCTCCTCGTACCTGTCATTATCACTGGGGTCGGCTAGGATAGCTATTACCTTCAAGGCAAAGTTCTTGACATGATTCCTGTCAAGCACGGATAAGATTTTGGCCTTCAAGACCGCGAAGTTCGATGCTTCGTCCAGTCTATCCTAGTCTCTTACTCCATGTAGTGCCATGATGCTCCTCTACTTCCCTCTTGGAAGTTCTTTATTCGACTCCTCTAAGTCTCTACTTCTTGTCTGGAAGTTCTCTTCTCGACTCCCTCTAAGTCTTGATTTCCCTCCTAGAAATCCTTTTGCCGCTTGTCAAGATGCCCCCTACTCTGATTGTCTTGTGCAATTGCACTACTGATCTAGGTTCCTCGGCTAGAAACCCTCGGTAACAACTCCTCTGGCTCTGCTCTGTCAGGTACTATTCTGACTACAATATCTCACCAACTCCACTCTGCAATATTCCTGCAGCTTTCTAGACCCCAACAAACCCCAATCTGGACTGCGTCAACCTCTCCTAGCCTAGTGTTGGCCCTGCTTCAGCCTATCTTGGCCTGCGTTAGCAACAGGAGGCCCTGCGTCAGCCTCTCCTAGCCCAGCGTTGGCCCTACGTTGGCCTATCTTGGCCTGCGTTAGCCCCAGGAGGCCCTGTGTCAACTCTTTGAGCCTCTGCATCAGTTACGATGGCCTCTCTGGTGCTCTGCGCAGCACTTAGCTACCTCTGCGTGGCCCTGCGTGAGCACTGGCTGCACCTATCTCTCTCTCTCTCTGGCTACTCTGTTGTTGTCCTGCCACTATCTCTGCCTCTCTATCTCTCTATACTCAATGCCCCTTAGCTGCTTTCCGACCACTGATTCTATCTCTCTTAGCAAACCCCGCTCTAGAGAATAGAATGATTGATCACTCTAGTGTGTTCTCCAAGTGACCCTCAAGCCTCCTCTTATACTTTTCCTGTTGACATATCAACGGCCGAGATTAAGTCCCTAATCAACAGCTAAGGTTAGATCTAGCTTGATCCATGTTTTTTGGACTATTCTAACACAGATTCATATTAATACACATTCATATTTATTTTCCCTAAGTTTAGACTTAGGGACTCCATTAAAAATATTAATTATTTTAATATCTCCTAATCTATTTAGAATCTTCCCAAACCCTTTCTGGGTATTGGAGATCTCATGTGCCCCAACCTCTCCACCAAATTTCGTGGCTAGAGCAGATTCACTGCTACCCGAGATCAACATATTGATGCCAGATTATATAATTGTATTGACAATATACATAATGTCAAGATCAAGAAATATCTAGATATCAATGTTATGACATATCAGACGCGGAGCTAATTCATATCTAGAGCCAATACCATCCAATGTCAAAAAATGTGATGCGAGACTGTGTCGAGCCATGACTGTGTGATCTCATATATCAAAAGACCATATGATGCCAATATACAAAATAAAGTTGAGACCATATGTAGCATACGATGCAATGCCCAGATAAATCTTACCTTCATGTGATGCCCATGAGTGTAATACGATGCCTTGACTATAATACGATGTCATGAGTTTAATACCCAAATTTTCCATCCGTGATACTATACTCAAACTTCAAAGAGCCTAATAGATATGTGAACCCAGAAATATGAATTATATGGACCTTTACAAAAAGAAAAAAACATCAAGGATGTCATTATCACAAAGATTTTGTGTGATGCCAGAGATATAGTCACTCCAAAGGATAATCATAATGTGTGTCATCTAAGTTGCAGATCACTGTTATAGGTGTGGGCCACAGTCTCGATCCATAACTAAGGGAGATGCCACCAAATAAACAGAATGGTCTACATTGCGTAAGTGTGAGTAGCCACTTCTCTGTATTTTTAACCAATGGGAAACTCCAAGAATAATCATACATACAATTCAATTAGATATCATTTTACGAATCCTTTTTATATAATTTGGTTTCTTAGGTGCAAAATGAAACCCTTGACTTTTTTAGTGAGGCTCGCCATTTAATTTGGAGGGAAAATATTTAAAATTTGAATTTAAAAATAATATTAAATATATTTTGCCCCAAACAATTTATAATGACATTTTTCCTTTAAAAATCAATTTTAGGGCTTCCTTGGAGCTTAGGGGTTCCCTTTGGAAAATTCGTGCCGAGGCTGCCAAATTTTAACACTCCCTCTCAGCTAGGGAGGAATTTCCATCAGAATCACAAGCCACATCTAGGATGTCTCATCATAGTTTCATCATATCGAATCTCAAATCATATCACAATCATACAAAAGACAAACAACTATATCATCGCAGTGTACAAGTTTTTGTGATTGGAGTTGTTTGTTGAAATAGGAAGATTCATATATGTGAGTTTTATTGCCCACGTTTCGGAGCCTCTATCGAAGTCCATTGTCAAGAGATGCAAAAATTTAAGAAGAGAGGAAGAAATTAATAGTGGATAGGTATGCTAATAAACTTAAAGCAGACTAAGGGAAATGTAAAATATATATATATAAGGAGAATAAGGTTATATAATAACTTATCAAATATAAAGTTATTTATTAATAATTAATGGAATATAAGAAATAATATTAAAATAATATACTTAGATAATATATATCTATATATATATATATATATATATATATAATGTCATGTACATAAGGTCTACTAAAAAATGATGCACACTAAAAATTGCGTCGATGTCGATTCCCATCACTTCCATGCGCAAAAGATTAGTGTCACTAAAACCCTAGCCACTAGAGCCTTTAGAAACTTTGGTAAAGATCATGAGGAGGATTACATGACATTATATATATATATATATCTATATATATATATATATATATATATATATATATATATATATATATATATATATATATATATATATATATATATATATATATAGGGTTTTAATGACTAATATTTTGCGCACAGAAGTGATGGGAGTCAGCATCAAGGTAATTTTCAGTGTGCATCATTTTTCAGTAGACCTTATGGTCTAAATGCCCATCATATTTCCTTATAACTAGAATGTGAAGGAAGGGAATGCAACCATTATCTTCAGTGTCCATGGTAAATTGTTTTTCTATAATGATATTGTTAAGGTGTTGTAAGAATTTAGAGAGCTCTTCTTTACCATATTTCCATATGACATTGGTATCATCAACAAATATTTTCCATATCCTAGGTTTTAGGTGGTATGTGTTAAGGGCCATACTTTCAAATTCTTCCATATAAAGGTTTGCCACTATAGGTGAAAGGGGGGAACCCATTGCTACTCCACTAGTTTGTTCATTGTATTCACCTGTAAAGATGAAGACTGTGGATCTGAGACATACTTCAACAAGTTTTGGTGTTCCTAGGTCAGCCACCTTATTAATAACTTGGATAGCTTCATTTAGAGGTATTTTTGTGAAGATGGATACTATGTCAAATAAGATTATCACGTCTTCAAGATTGACCTTCATATCTTTAATTAATTTAACAAAATCAGAGGAATCCTTAATGTATGAGTCAGTATGGCCAACTAAGGGGTTAAGGTCTTAGCCACATATTTATCTAGTAGATAGATTGGAGAGCTAATGGTGTATTTTTGGAGCTCCATAAATCCTAGGGATTATCTCACCATTGGGCATCAATTTCTTCTTAATGTGGAAATATAAGCTAGAAGATTAGATAGTCTTTTTTACTTCTCTTATTACTTTAGCAATGGGATTATTTGTAAGCTTCGTGTAACATGGCATTATATATATATATATAGTCTAATTTTCTTATTTTAATCTTATTTCTTATATTCCATTAATTATTAATAAATAACTTTATATTTGATAAGTTATTATATAATCTTATTCTCATTATATTAAGCCGACTAAGGGAATGTAAATATATATATATATATATATATATATATATATATATATATATATATATATATATATATATATATATTACATTTCCTTTAGTCGACTTTAAGTTTATTAGCATACATATCCACTATTAATTTATTCCACTCTTCTTATAATTTTTGCATGCCTTGACAATGGACCTGGATAGAGGCTCTAAAACATCGACAATAAAACTAACATCTGTGAATCTTCCTATTTCAACAAATAACTATATCATCATTAAGACCCATCTTATATAATAATAATAAAAAATAGCCATCTTATCACATCTCGTCCTTTCATCATCAGTTGAACAATCTTGATCCAATAGAAGAAGAAGAAGAAGAATCGTCATAGGGGATTCCATCTCAACCCACATCAACATCATAAGGAAGCACTAGGTTTCCATCCCATATCTAATAAACAATATTTTTATCTGAAATCATCATCATCATCAAGTCAAATCTCGTCTCGGCTCATCTCTGCTTATCTCCAACTATTGAACACTCTCGAATATGAAGAAGAATGATTTGGCATCATAGGGGAACCCATCTCAACCCACAACAACATCGTAGAGCATAGTTCAATCCAGCACAACATCAAGGATCCCTACTCAACTTGGAACCATATTCGGGAGCCCAACCCAACCCGGAATATCGGCCAATGGGGAGCCAATTCTATGACTAGGGAGCCTCGAAATCGGATTCCACTTACCATGAGAGGTAAGGATCACACCTATCATATTTTCTTTGTTGATCTTCCCATTTCAAATGTCTCGTTGTCATCTTTGCTCATCTTGTGTTGAACACTTTTTGAATCCAAAGAAAAAGAATCACCACAGGGGATCCCTCTACTTCCACCTTGTATCCAAATATAATGGGCGAGATCAGACCTACCCCAATGCGTGGGGATCATACTCTATCCCAAAGGCCCTAAAAATAGGTGAGATCAACTTACTAGAGGTAAGGATCACACTCTACCATATTGTCCCTGATCTTCCCATCTTAACCTTTGAGAGTCAAATGGTAGAACACCTACATCCACCAACTTGGGTGAGATCCACCTACTGTAAGGGGTAGGGATCACACTCTATCCCAAGTCCTTCATCCCATTGGCCAGATGGGGAGGTTATCCAAAAAAGTGGGAAGGATGCTAACTGTGGCATACTTTGACTAAGGGAGATCCCAAATATCTACACATCATACCATTTAGAGGCCTCTCATCTCCAGGAGCCCGCCAACTCCATTCCCCATCCTGGGATCTCAACCAAGGGGGAAGAGCAATGCTCAGTGTTCTCAGTTAGCCTGGACCCTTATCCAAAAGGGTCATATCCATCAATCCATGCTGCTCTCTCGATTTCAAAATGCTTGTATCTGATGTTGGCTCAAACATTTTACTAAAGTGTTCAATCACAATGCCTCGTATATTACTAAGAGCAACATTTATCTGTTTTCTTGTTCATATAGGACATCAAACGTTAGAGAAAATATATAACATAAAGAAAGGAATATCACATCCATTTTTTCTCCCTTTCATGCAAGAATGAAGCAATTACAAGCCTAAGCTTGTCTCATACAACAACATTCTCCCAATAGATATATACCATCAGACCCTGTTTGAATCAAAGTGCATACAATGATCCATAAGGAATAATAATCCATCAATGCAATTTAACATGCCATAACAACGCTTCTAAGAGGTGAATCTTGGTGTTGCATGGGATAAATCAATGTTATCAACAAAGAACTATTAGGTTAATAATAAAAAATAACATTAGATGTTCATTGTTTCATTCTACAATCATAGGATTTCTAATCATCCACCAAAAGAAATAGTAGGCGTTGAAATCTCGTCAATGGTTTCTCCCACTGAATGGGAAGCCTCTTCAATCATCATCAATCACGACATCTACATGTATCTCATATGTCATGTATCAATAAAATTGTCAAATCACAAAATCCAACTGTATTAGATTCTCATATATATACATCGTGGTCATGACAATTCATCATCAACTGCTTCATTGTCACATCTGAACCTATGATTAAACATCCATCAAAGGTTAATCTTTTACAAATATTTCATCAAAGTCCTAACATCATCAAGTTAAGTTATCCAGTTGTCACACTGTAAAATTTGTTATGACATCATAGCTTATCACGACCTTATCAAGATCAACAAGAAGATAGTCAATAAATCAATTCATGAGCACATTAATGCCATCAAATTTACTGCATTTATTACAAGTATTGACAACAATATCAAGTTATCCCATATCAAGTCAATCCACCATGATCACATGACAGGGATTCAAATGTGAGATACTTGTCAAATAACAAGGAGATTTATGTCATATTAATGTTACCAATATATCATATGTACCAAAGATCATACTTACATTCATATGTGTGTACATGCATTGCACAATAGTATTGTATGGATCAATACCTTAGGTATTCACTTACCATCAGAACATTGTAACAATATGCTATATATACCTTGCAATATTTAGATACCTTTAGCAATTTCTAGCACTTATTTGTCATTGGCAGTTGTAGCACTTGCAAACTATAACTTTCAAATTTTAATAAAATTGAATCAGGTTCCTTTTCTTATCGATATTTGAAGTATGTGATCAACTCTCTCTTGATCCAATCTCCTATCATGAGGTACCATAGGTCATCAATCATATATTCACAATGGAGAAGATTCCCCAACTTGGAATCATTAATTGACTTTATTAGCAACCAGGCTCAAACAAATTATCTTCAACCCATATAGAGTTACACTAAATCTGACACAGTTAGGGTTTCAAAACTTCAAGTCTTTATCATATCCAAGTTCTTCTTCCAAATAGGTTTCACAGGCTTCTTCCAAACCATAACCACCAAACCTTAATTTTTATTGATAAAACAAGATTTCCTAGGGTTTCCTTCAAACCCTGGCATCCTTTTTAGGTCTCAGCCATCTTCACTGTGATGCCATATTCACAGAGATTGTGTCGAGCCAAGACTGTGTGATGTCATATATCAAAAGATCATGCGATTCCAATATACAAAACAAAGTCGAGACCATACGTAGTGTACGATGCAATGCCCGGATAAATCTTACCTTCGTGTGATACCCATGAGTGTAATACAATTCCTTGACTGTAGTACAATGTCATGAGTTTAATACCTAGGATTTTGATCTGTGAGACTATATTCAAACTTTAGGGAGACCAATAAATATGTGAACACAAAATTGTGAATTATATAAGACTTTGCAAAAAGCGAAAACACCAAGGATGTGATTATCACGAAGATGTGTGTGATGCCAAAGATATAGTCATTCCAAAGGATAATTGTAGTGTGTGCCATCTGAGTTTCGGATCACTATTACAGGTGTGGGCCACAGTCTCGATCCACAACTAAGGGAGATTCCACCAAATAGACAGAACAATCCATGCGTAAGTGTGAGCATCTACTTCACTGTATTTTTAACCAATGGGAACCTCTGGGAGTAATCATACATATAATTCAATTATATATCCTTTCATGACTTCCTTATTTATATAATTCGGTCTCTTCGGCGCCAAATGAAACCCTTGAATTTTTTAGTGAGGCCTGCGATTTAATTTGGAGGTAAAATATTTAAAATTTAAATTTAAAAAATAATATTAAATATGTTTCACCCAAACAATTTATAATGACATTTTTCCTTTAATATTCAATTTTAGGGCTTCCTTTGAGCTTAAGGTTTCCCTTACGGAAATTCATCCCAAAGCTACCAAATTTTAATAGTAGTAGGTGAAGAGACATCATAGGTTGGATCTAAAGGTCTTGTTATTGCATCCATGTTAGGACTTCCTAGATACCACACATCTAGAGTCAGGGGGGTTATGTTGGGTCATAAGGTGATAGTGTTGATTAACAATGTGGCATCCCAACACTTTATAGATTCAGCTATGGTGGATCAGAGGGAGATTTTGATGGAGGATTTTGAGGGATTCATAATGATCATACCGGGTGGACATCAAATGGAGTGCACTAGATGGATTCCCAATCTGAAAATAACCATGGGAAACTACACATTGACATATGACCTTTATGTGGTGGATGTATCAGATACTAATATGGTACTCAAAGTACAATGGTTGTATTTGATTGGGAAGTACACTACATATCAGAGGATGATGGATATGGAGTTCACAGACCATGAAGGAAAACGGTATTTTGTGAGCCATGCATCAATATCCACCCAAGATAGAGTCATCTCATAGCATGAAGGAAATGTTATGGCATGGAGACATAGAATGGAAATTGAATGTTATATTTGTGACAAGAAGCTTCTAAATCATCCTTGACAGTATCCATCATATATCAAGGCATTGCTCCAAAAACATCAAAAGGTATTTGGTAATATTCATTCAGGTAGACCACCATATAGAGGATTTGAGGATGTCATAGAGTTCGAGGAGGGGGTTTATGCAGTTATAACTAGCTCCCATCACCATCCCAAGTTATAAAAAGACAAGATTGAAAGGACGACCAAAGATTTGTTGCAATTGGGCCACATTCGTGCTAGTTCTAGTCTCTTTGCTTCTTCAATGGTGTTGGCCAAGAAGAAAGATGGAACCTTGAGGATGTGCATCAATTACCAGGCACTTCATAAGAAAAAAATCAAGAACTAGCATATGATTCCAAGAATTGATGAATTGATGGACGATTTGAAAGGATCTGAGTACTTCTCGAAGATAGATCTTCTCTCTAACTATCATCAAATCAGAGTTCGTGAAAAAGATATCTCGAATGCTGCTTTTCAGTGCCATTATGGTCACTATGAGTTTTTGGTTATGCCATTTGAGCTAACCAATGCCCTTGCTACATTTCAGTCCTGCATAAACCATGTGTTCAATAAACAACTATGGAAGTATATGTTGTTTTTCTTTGATGACATACTCATTTACAACATGATTTTTTAGGATCATCTCAAGCATTTAGATGAGGTGTTGGTAATTATGGAAGAACAACAACTCTATGCAAAAGAGTCCAAATGTGAGTTTGGTATGACTGAGATGATTTATTTGGGGCATGTGATCAGAAAGAATGGGGTCCAAGTACACTAGGATAAAATTAGTAAATCATCAAGTGGCCTACCCCAAAGAATGTGATGGAACTAAAAATATTCCTAGGTATCTGCACCTATTACAGGAAGATTATTAAGGGGTACTCACAGTTAACAACGCCTCTTACAAACCTCACTAAGAAGGGAGATTTTTGTTGGACAAAGCAGGCACATGAAACCTTTGAGAAGATGAAACAGGTGCTAATTTCATGTCATATTCTAGCATTACCAGACTTAACTCATTCATTTGTGCTTGAGTGTGATGCATCAAGGATAACGATAGGAGTCGTGATGATGAAAAATAACGATCTCAATGCTTTTGAGAGCCACAAACTCAAGGAATATCAACTACATTATTCGATATATGATAAGGAGATGTTGGTCATCATGCATGCATTGGTCAAATTCATACGATACTTTGTGGGGAACATATTTAAAGTGAAAACAAATCACAATAGCTTAAGGTTCCTCATGGAGCGTAAAGAGTTGAGTGAGTGTTAACAGAAATGGATCAATAAGCTTCAAGTTTATGATTTCGATATTGAGTGCATTAAGGGAAAAACAACATCGTATTCGATGCCCTTTCTAGAAAGCCACCCATTCTCTCTCATGGAAATTTCAACTGACTGGAAATCTATTTTGCTAGTTGAGTACTCCAAGAAAAAATTTACTTGTGAGATCATTGATGGGTTGATTCAAGATGGCAGGTATCATGTAATAGATGAAATTATTTATTATAAAGACAAGATCTACCCAGTACCAAAATATCAACTTAAAGAAAACATCATGCAGTTTGCACACAGATCACCATTGGCAAGGCACCCTGGGTACTTGAAAACTTACAGGCATATCAGGGAAAGATTCACATGGAAGGGACTTAAGACAGATGTATTGAGATTCATGAGGGAGTGTAACATCTTCCAACAGAATAAATAAAAGCACACTCATATGATAGAATTACTTTAGCCACTAAAATCCGGTCTAATTCCTCCTTTACCTTCTACTTATAGATCAGGTTCAGTTTGTAGGGTCTCTCCTTGATAGGTTTAGCATTCAACTTTAAAGGAATCTTCATTTCTCCCAATTCGTCCGTTGTCCCCTTCATCTCTGCAGAAGTGTTGGGGATAAATCTTAATACTACCTCAAAAAACAGTGATCTTCTCCACTATCTCATTGTCCCAATAATATCATATCAAATCCATCTTCGATTTTTGTGCACTACCAATGTTCACTTTCTTCATCTTAATGGGAATTAAATAATCATTTGTATCCAATTCGAACCCTACTACTATGTGCTTTGCTTCGATCTCTGGAATTTGCAAGTCCCTTAAATCATCATCATCATCAACTCCCTCTGCAATGTTATAGCACTCCATGAATTCCTGTACCCGTTCTAAATGTTGATGCATTGAACACAAGGGTATTGTTTTGTGCATAATCTAATATTCTAGTGCAAAAATATATAACTTCAAAACCTTTAGTGATCGATCAAGTGCATCATCCTTTGTTGCAAAACTAAATGTAGACTGAAAACTTTGAACCATATCATCACATTTCACAATTCCTCTATGCACTTCCAACTCTGCATACCAATTTTTGGGAATGATATATAAAGTATGCACAAATCTATATACCCACTCTTCATGTAGTATCTTCCTCCTATTCCAAGAAACAACACAGCTTTTCACATGAGTTGTTGGACAATCCAACCCAATGTACTCCACTCCCTAACCTCTGACTCTGAACTAAAACGAATACATAATAGAGGCTTACACTTCGACTAGGTGTCTATAACATTATTATGTGTAGGTCACCATCACGATGGAGTTGCTCTCAAAGAAACATCTAATGCTAGCAATCTCAACTGATCAAGAAATTGCAATTTAAAATCTTAGACAAAAGACAATAAATCGGACAAGCCACCATACATTAGAGGGTCTTATACTTAGTTCCTATCCATTGCATTTCACAAGTAATATGCACATCTTTTGGTCAAAGCTTCATGTAATATATTCTGCTAATTTTCCTAACCTTCTTTAGCATCTTATGAGAAAGAACCAATATCGCACCAACTCAGTAATTTTTTTGCATTAGGATTAGCTTAATCCTCCCTCTATGCAGTTATGTTATAGATATTGTTCAAAGCCCCTGCATCCATCTCTTCTCATACAAGTTCTACATACCTTTTTCTCCTTCTGTGGGATCTAATGGTGCAATCACTCAGACATATATATACTCAAATATCATATATCTCTTCTTTAGATCAATAATGACCTAATTGTCAAATTCCAAGTCAATGCTTAATAATGTGGGATAGGGATTTGTGTCATCTACTATCTCTATAACTTGAAAATTTGCTACACTCTTGACTCCATGAATATCTACCTCAACATTAGATCATTGGCTAATAGGGAAGATCCTATATTGATTTACCAACCAAAGTTGAAAAGGAGACTAGGTCAATTTTAGCCACCCCATCATCTCTCATGTATTTTTTGGAAAAATATTGGTGTTTGATCCTAAATATAGAGTGATATTATCCATGTAGAAGTCACCTACTTGTGCATTGAGCCTGAATTCCTAAATTTCTCTTTTCTTATCTGCCACCTAATTCACTGCACATCTTGGAGTCTGTGTTGTGACTATTGATTCTTTAATGCATTGGTTTATCAACGTACGCAGCTTCTGCAAGGCATCATCATCTTTCATCAAATCTAAGAAACTCTTCAAAAAAATCATAATAAGTCCTCCTTCAACTTCCAACTTTCTAGCAACAATTCAATCATAAATTGGAGGCATGTCATATACTAGCATTTCTTAGAGATTGTCCCATTCTAATGTAACAACTTCTCTATGTACCTCCTTATAAGTTGTCTTCTCTTTCTATGAATCAAACTTTGGTGATGGACTTGTAGCTTTCCTAACCCACTTCTAGTTTGTATTAGCATGTTTGGAAGCATCCATCCTGGTCTTGGTACCTCCTCATGGGAGAACCCTCTTACTGTTTAGTAAAGTGGCTCCTTGAGACGGTATCTTCTAGCACTTGCTGTGCACGTCTACTGCAACTTGGCCTCTCCTCGGGCACTCCTTCAGCAGGTTTATGAATGCCTCCCTTGTAGCCTTACTGATACTTAAAAGAAGATATCAATCGAACAACTCAACTTAGAGTAAAAAGGTGCGCGAAGCTTTTATTAACTCAAAATAGAAAATTACAGAGCATTACAACTGAAAACAAGAAATCTCAGAGTTTAGAATCACTCAGTCCAACAATATGGGCTACACACCACTGATCTTTGCACAGTTCAACGGTAATCATCTAAATTTTTCATCCCTTCTTCTCCTACCACTTCCCAACCAACTGGGGAGAGTCTTCTATTGCATGATAAAGAGCTCTGCAATACGTACAAGTCAAACAAGGATTGGGATACTCTCTTGCAAGATGTATTGAATACCCACAATTATAATAGATAATTGACCCTCTGCCTCTTCCAAAATCTCCTCTTCCTCGACCTGGTCCTCCAGGTCATCTACCCATAATTCTTTGACCCCTTCCCTACTGATAAAATGGCCTAGACTAGTTATAGGCCTACGCAATTCCTTCCTATCCCTCTCCTCCTTGTACATGGTAAGAGGCCATAGTGTGCTCCCTCATCAACTCTAATGCGCATCAATTATGAATTGCATGCCCCACTGACTTACATAAATAACAAAATAGGGTCCTTACAAAAATCTCATATTTCTCCATCATGGCACAGTTTAGGGGTGTGTGTCCCCAAACTCTACAAACTTCACACCACAACACACCACAACCCCTTTCCTTGCACCAGTCTCCATATAATTTGTTAATGGAGTGCATTCATTCCTATGGTGCCTCTCCTTCATACATATTGTGCACCATACCTCCTCATGCTTCTTCTTTCCCTTAGTTAATTCCTATAACTGGAATTTCAGTGTGGCTAACTATGACTAAACTTGAGCCATGCCAATACTCTCCCCACTCACTATTGGAGAGCCTCTAATTTCATTTTAATCTTCAATGCTTCTGACTATGATGGAATATTTTGTTGGGTTAATGGTACTCAAATATGAGGGAGTAGCTCAGTAATGAACCACTCCTTATGTTGTGCATCTAGAATCTCAAAGTTCAACCTACCCAACAATACCTTAAAACTTTGATCATAATCCCATACAGATTTGTGTCCCTGCTTAATCTCCTCCAACTTTGTAATGCACTGTGACTCTTAGGCTTCTAGAAATCCAACAATGCATGTTTTATTTCTACCAACGATCTTTGTTGTCCAGCTAGAGTAGTATTCTTGTACTTAATATAGCATGTCAATGTGCGGTCTCTAAAATTAGTTTTCAGTTGCGCCACCTTGGTAGCATCATCTTGAACCTAATTCACAGTCTAGACATCCTCACATATGAAAAAATATTAGTCGAGATCCTCAATCTAGAACCATGAAACATAAACATCTCCAAAGTATCTATTATTTTCTTCTGTTGCTAGTCCCTAATAGTGGTTTACTAGGTATATTCATCGGTTGTTGCGGTGCACTTTGCGCAACATGCTTCAATGGAGGACTTTTTTATCCACTTCCCTTCAATTGACTAGATTCACTTCTACTGCTAGTATGACTACTTTCACTTTCCATACTAATTAAATTATGCAAAACATTGCTAGGTGAACTTACCTCTAAATCAATTAGTGCATGTAGGGTGGCGGGTTCTACGCAAGGCATAGTCTAAGCAGGGTGACTAGGATGCACATGGTCTATTATCGTCAGGCTATTTTGTGAGACTCCTCCACCCTCTCCTTCTTCATGTGTTATGCTAGGATGCACTCTCTCAGGACTTCTCTAACCTATGTTTCTCCTTCTCCTATGACCTCTTCTCACTTCCTTTGCTAGAATTTTATCAACTATAGGTACCAATGAAAATCTCACTCCTTTCTCATCACTACATCGAAACCTTCTTCCACTACACAAAACTCTACTCTCAAAATATGTCATCTTCTTCCACTGCACTCTTCCTTTCCTGGTTTCATCCTCAGCTCGTACAATCACTTTTGTAGCATTTCAGCATACTTTTTGTCAATTAGCTCAGACTTCTCAATAGTTCCTACATTCTCTCCATCCTTCTATTTATGCATCCCAGGGCCTGTCCTCTAAAATCATTCCCTCGTCATCCCCCATCTTGCCCTTCACGCACAAGGGGTTTAGTCACTCATATTTCCTGACTCCATCTTCAAAACTCCCTTGTCATATAACAACATCTTGATGGTAGTAGGAAACAATCCAATATATCTCCCTCATGGTCCCTTCAAAAAATTCATTTCATCAACAGTATAGGACACCATGGATTCAATAGAAAATTCTATAATATACTTCTCTAAGACACTCGCAAACCAATAATCTATTGCACATGAAATATTATTATTGACATCCTTCAACTACTAGACCAACTCAAGAGTCCATCACTTTGGCTCAACAGGTCACCAATTTCTATTTTGATCATTTAACCTTCGTATTCATTCTACTAACAACTCCAAAAACTCGAAAAAGAAAATTTCATAAAAATCAATAAAGACATACCACTATAACCATTCGTCTATGTCGATTTGTCAATCTCTGATTTCACTAGCAACAAATTCTCATTCTTTCTCTTCAAGCCACTGATTGATTTCCTCCTTGGTGGGATTCCACATTCCCTTCAATAATGAACCTTGGTCCTGGAAATGAAACCATTTGTTGGTGCTAGGACTGATCCGGACTGGGTTATGCCTATAGTTTGGCCAACAAAGCCCCTCTAGATACTGAGCCCTTCAACATCCTTTGTAAGACAGGTGAATTCTCGCCCAATGCACCTATGGGGACTACAAGAAGCAATATTATATAGTAGAAAAGGGAACTAGAATCCCCACACAAACTATTCTTCTCATCATTCTACCAAATCCGGTTATAGACATTCATAACATTTATTAACTCATAATTTTAAAAGGGGGATGCCTCACTCATGCAATAAATTGTGTCATTCTTAGAACTATATTGAAAAGGGAACACAACTAATGTGGCATGCTGTTAAAATTGGCAACCAGGGCAAAACTTTATGTGGGTCATCTTATTCATGGCTAATAATATTTTTATTAGATTCCTCTCATCGAGAGGTGTAGGATTGATATAAAGATCATCCAATTCCGATAAGTATTCATGGAGATATGAATTTAATTTGATTATGGAATTATTATCAAGCCGACCTACAACTCATGTAGGCTCAGAAGCCCAACAGTCGCATCTATTCACCCACCAACGTTGTGTATAAATATAAGAGGATTTTTCCTCATTTGGACTCACTCAACTCATCACATCTCTCTCTCTCTACTGCGCAGATATGAGTCTCTTCTCTACTGTGCTGAAATGGGTCTCTCTCTCTCACACATGTGAAGCCGGAAGCTGTTGAATTTGAAGCTGCAACTGCAGAAGTAAAGATTGACTTGCATGGCCAGAAGATATCCTCTTTGGAACTGCGCTATAGGTTCATCTGAACCTCCTTTGAAAGCCGTAACTTTTGGTGGTGGAATGAAGTCAATCCGACGAACGGTTTGCAAGATATCGATTGCCCTAGTTTGAAGCCAGAAACTGATGAAACTGAAGCTGCAACTGCAGAAGTAAAGATTGACTTGCGTGGCCTAGAAGATCTCCTCTTTGGAACTACGTTGTAGGTTCATCTGAACCTCCTTTGAAAGCCACAACTTTTGGTGGTGGAATGAAGTCAATCCGACGAACGGTTTGCAAGATATCGACTGCCCTAGTTTGAAGCCGGAAACTGCTGAAACTGAAGCTGCAACTGCAGAAGTAAAGATTGACTTGCGTGGCCTAGAAGATCTCCTCTTTGGAACTGGGTTGTAGGTTCATCTGAACCTCCTTTGAAAGCTGAAACTTTTGGTGGTGGAATGAAGTCAATCCGACTATCGGTTTGTGAGATATGGTCTGCCCTAGTTTGATAATGAAGCCGCTAATGCTGATGCTACTGATCTAGGGTTTGTTACTGCTGATATGAATCAGATTTATTGTACTATTTCTCTCTGCTGAATTATTGAAGATAAAAGAAGATTTGATCAAAGGGTTTCCCCACACATTGTGGGGTTTGTCCCTGGCTAGCCACCACATCTTGTGTCTCTTGTCTTGGCTTGTTTTCTGTCGATCGTTTAATGTTCTATCTACACTTTACTTTATGTACATGTGATTGCTAATCGGTGGAATATAATAAGAAAAAGAAGTAAACTGTTATAATCATAGAACATACCATGAATTAACATGGTATCGGAGCTGAGGTGAAGACAAAGCCCGAGCAAGAGCAAGAGCAATCATTGAAGAGAAGATTGGCAAGGCTATCCTAAAAGAACTATGGGGTCCTCAACACTCTTTCCTGCCGAAGACAAGCTCCGTGAGAAAGCTGACTATCACGGATGGAAGATGTCTATCGATCTAACCCTTGAAGATCAAGGAGTGTTGGACCATGTAAGAGGAAATATTGTTGAGCCTTCATCAAATGCATCTGCTGCTGCCTGGAACAAATGGAAAAATGGAGAAGTCAAAACAAAGAAGATCATCCGAGACTCTATCGACAAGCGCTTGGTGGCCTACATCTCTGATCTAGACACCTCCAAGGAAATCTACGACAGACTGGTGAGTTTATTTAAAGTTAATGATGCAAATCAAGTTTTGTTTCTTAGAAATAAGTTGAGGGAAATCAAGAAGGGTAAAGATGAAAGTATGCAAGCATACTTCTTAAGAATCACTGAGATCAAGAACGATCTCCTATCTATTGGGGAAACCATTACTGACAGAGAAATGGCACTCACAACTCTCGGAGGATTACCATCTGAATGGTATGTGTTCAGGACTACTCTTCTGAACAATAATGTAATTCCTAGTTTCGAGGAATTAATGGCTAGATGCATTCAAGAACAAACAAGGGTAGAAGAGCAGGAAATGCCCTTGCCTAAAGGTCCTCGTGCTGCTTTTTCTTCTCATGCTAAGAAAAGGAATAATTCTGGGTCTAAATCAAAAAGAAATGTTGGATTTAAGGGTGGAAGAAAAGGACGATGTTTCATTTGCAATAAAGCAGGTCACTATGCAAGGGAATGCCCTGATAGAAAGGACTCTCACCGTGACGATGATAAAAATCCCTCTCATGGTAATCGAAGGAATGGAAAATTCAACAACAAAGGAAAAAGGAATGCGAGAAATCAAGGAAGAGGGCAACCATTCAAGAAGGCTATAAATTCCAGGTATGAATCTAACACTGTTGACGATAAGCAGGCTGAATATTATCTACCAGCTGCTCTATCTACCTCCACTCCTTCGGACTCAATGGGAATTTGGCTCATTGATAGTGGTGCCTCAAGACACTTCACTGGTTACAAAGAAGTACTCTATAATCTGGTAGAGAAAGAAACTAACCTGGAAATTGTCCTTGGAGATGACATGAAATACCCAGTGAAAGGTGTAGGCAATGTTTCTCTTAAACTGAATCAAGGTAATACGATTCACTTACAAGATGTATTATATGTACCTAACCTCAAAAAGAACCTGGTATCCGTCTCATCAATGGAAGACAAAGGCTATAAGGTAACCTTCAGCGATGGTAAGGTACGCATATGGAAAAATAATGTTAAAGATGCTTTCACTCTTGGGTTTCGAGTTGATTCTTTATATCAAGTCGGTGGAAGTCCGCTAGGTGTCATGTCTTGTGACACAACGCTTCAGTCCGAACTTTGGCATCGGAGGTTTTCCCACCTTCATTACAAAGCTCTACCCGATGTAAGACAGATGGTAACAGGGATGCCCGAATTCCAAGTAGAGAAAGAAGGTGTATGTCCGGGATGTGCCGAAGGAAAGCTCAAAAGGGGACCATTCCCCTCAAGACAAAGCAAGACCTCTGATATATTACAGTTGGTTCACTCAGGCATACCTGAGGTTGGCATTAAGAGGGAGACTACTACACCACATACTCCTGAGCAGAATGGTGTGGTGGGAAGGAAGAACTGCACGATGATGGAAGCTGTCTGGGCCATGCTACATGATCAAAGACTTCTGAAGTTTCTATGGGCTGAAACTACAATCACCGCCGTATATGTACAAAATCGATGCCCTCATCAAGCATTGGGTTCCAAAACTCCTGAAGAAAAATTCACCGGTAAGAAACCTGATGTTTCTCATTTTAAAATTTTTGGAAGCCCTGTATACTTTCATGTGCCGAAATAGAAAAGAAATAAATTGGGAGCATCTAGAAAGAAGGGAATTTTCGTGGGCTATGGTGAAAATACTAAAGGCTATAGAATCTATGTAGCCGATCAAAGGGAAGTCATAATTAGTCATGATGTCACCTTTGACGAAGATATGGCTCTCAGCAAGGTGATCAATCTTCCGACTTTGAGGAGCTCTCAAGAAGCCGACGCCAGGGAACCGAAAGAAAAGGATGATGAATCAATGCCTGATGTAGAAGAACCCATGGATCCGATTGATCCTCCTCCATATGAGCCTTCCTCTTCTAGGAAGAGGCCTTCATGGCTTAAGAGGTTACTTGATGATGCTGAAGGACATGCTGCACCCCGAGGAACCTTTCGTGAAAGTAAGAAACCTAATAGGTATCAAGGATACCTGACCATCATGAGCACGATCATACAAAATGAGCCTTCGTCATTCTCAGATGCCGTCAAGCATCAAGTATGGAAGGATGCTATGACCGAAGAATATGAGTCTATCATAAAGAATGATGTTTGGGAAGTAGTTCCCAGATCCCAGGACAAGACTGTTGTTACTTCCAAATGGCTTTACAAGATAAAGCATGCAGCAGATGAAAGCACGGAAAAGTATAAGGCTCGAGGAAGGTATAGACTATCATGAGATATTTGCACCTGTTGCCAGATATACGACCATCGGCTCGATCATAGCCCTTGCCACTTCACAAGGATGGAACCTACATCAGATGGATGTCAAGACTGCGTTCTTGCATGGTTTGATCAAAGAAGAGGTCTACGTGGAGCAACCCGAACGATTTGAGATTTATGATTGAAAATCTCATGTATGCAGGTTGAAGAAGGCTCTCTATGGGCTGAAGCAAGCACCCCGAGCATGGTATGAGAGGATCGATAGCTACTTGATGAAGTTGGGATTCACTAGGAGTGAAGCCGATCCTAACCTTTACTTTAAGGTTGAAGACGAAAAGCCTATCATACTGGTGTTGCATGTGGATGACCTCTTTCTACAGGTGCAAACCCTCTCATTCACAAATGTAAGAGGGAGATGGCTTCTGAATTTGAAATGAAGGACCAAGGACTTGAAGTGTGGCAAAAGCCAGGAGAAATTTTCCTATCTCAAGGAAAATATGTGGTGAAGATATTGGAAAGATTCGGAATGGTGGACTACAAGCCTGTAACTACTCCGATGGAGCTTGACTTCAAGAAGTTAAGTGGTAGTGTTGCTGGACCTGTTTTACGAAATGCTACCGAGTATCGGCAACTCGTCGGAGCATTAATGTTCTTAGTGAACTCCCGTCCAGATATATGCTTTGCAGTCAACGCGTTGAGCCAGCATATGGTTGAACTCCACCACATACACTGGATTGGTGCCAAGAATCTTCTGAGATATCTTCGTGGCACAATGGGTTAAGATACACTGTCAAAGATGTGAGACTACTTGGATATACTGATGCTGATTGGGCAGGCAGTGTGGTGGACCGTAAGAGCACTTCCGAGTGCTGTTTCACCTTGGGATCTGCTTCGATATCCTGGATGAGCAGGAAGCAGAAGTCGGTGACTTTGAGCACAAGCAGGATATATTGTTGCTAGCATGACCTCGTGTGAGGCAGTCTGGTTGCGAAAGCTCTTCAGTGAGCTGTTTGGATACCATTGTGATTCTCTATAACAACCAGAGGTAGGATTCGATTATTGAGGAATCCCGTATTCGTCGATTGCTCCAGTAGATAGACATCATCTGGGATATGGTAAGTTGATGAGCAAGGAGGCTCCATCGCATTAAGATGATGTACAGGTTGATACACCTTGTCAAAGCCCTGAGGAAAGATCTAATTTGTGATTTTCCCAAACGACTTGGAGTCATCAAGAAACCCTTGTACAAGGGTCCTGCATGTTGCATACATTGAGCTCTGGGAGCTCTGAGGGCTTGTGGTTCTTACTGGAGCAACATACGACCACAGGGTGACTCACCCTCCCCTGGTGGTGCGCACTGGAACAAGATGATTCGCTCTCTTGTGGAATAAGATGATTCGCTCTCTTGTGGAACAGGATGATTCGCTCTCCTGTGTAGCAGGATGATTAGTTCTCCTGTGAGGCCTGGATTGATGTGTCCTCCATGGCGATTGTAGCAGGATTGATGTGTTCTCCTGTGAGGCCTGGATTGATGTGTTCTCCATGGCGGCCTGGATTGATGTGTTCTTCATGGCGATTGTAGCAGGATTGATGTGTTCTCCTGTGAGGACAAGATTGATTAGTTCTCCTGTCGAGGCATCCTACCCATGCAGTCTGGGACTTGTTGACCACTGCCGGTCAACTACCCATGCAGTACACCCCCTTTTCTTTGCAAAAAGGGGCAGCACCTGATCAGCATGTCTGTGCCATCCTGCCACCATCAGCAACTTGATCATTTTGATTGTAAACCCAGTCTGCATGTATGAATTGTAAATAATCTTAGCAGATATGAGTCATGTATGTAAAATTGCCTAGGTGGACCTAACTTTCTAGTGGTAATCTACGTCCCGGAAGGTTTTTTGTCTCACCGATCCATGGATCGGCAGAGTTTTCCTTCAAACCTGACCCCAAAGCCGGGATGGATTTTGTCATTAGAACTTTAGGAGAATCCTAGTGTGTTGATCTACTAGATTATAGTTGTGTCGCAGAACTGGGTGTCTTGTGAGGGTCTGTATTAAGTGGGTTTGTCCCCTTGAGATGTAAGTTGTAAAAAAATCATCATGAAATGTGTCTTGAGGGTTGAAAATGTTTTAAATCCCCTCGTGAGTCCTAAGTCCTAGGTCCTAGGTGATGTTTCTGAAGGCTTAGTTCGATGATCCATTTAAAAAATGAAATAAAATAATAAATAATAAAAAATTTAAAATTTAAAAAATGAAATAAATAAAAAATAATAAAAATTTAAAAATTTAAAAAAAAAAATGAAATAAAATAATAAATAATAAAAAATTTAAAAATTTAAAAAATAATAATATTTTAAGTGAATAAATCGACAGATGAGATCAAGAGATGTCTTGATCCTCATCAACGGTCGAGATCATTTCTACATGGATCACTCGAACTAGCCGTTGGGATCATTTCCTTTAAATAGGGTGCTAGGCGTCATTTTCAGATCATTCGGATCTGTGAGTCTAAGACTGAAGAAACTCTCTTGTAAATCTGTTTCTGGTTAATAAAAGAAGACTTTGGGGTCCATATCTTGCTGGTGTTACTCTCTTAAAATGCTGTGAGATTGTTTCATTTTCTGCATATGTTATTTTCAGCCGTTAATAATAGCTTTTTTGTAGAGTATTGTGAGCACAGGTATCTTGTTCACTTGCTGGGGTTTGGGTGTTGTTATGGTTTCTGAAGTAATGGCAGGTATCTCCATTACTTCCTGAGATCTAGCAGCATTTTTGCCCTCTTTATTGACAGTTGTTTTGAGCTGTGCAGAAAACATCATTCAAGGAAATTTTTTGGGCGTTCGGGGAAGTTCTCGGCTGAACCAGCCAACTCCCGCAAGCATTTCGTGTTGAGCCCAGTTGGATTTGATCCTGGGTCTATCATTCGGTTTATTTTTTTTTAAATTTGCATGAGAGATTTTCTAAAGTTCTTCGCAGTGAAAATCTGAGAATCTTTATTTCTTTAAAATATTTCTGTGCCTATTGCTGAAATCTGGCTGTTAAGGGGCCAATTCTGTAAATTAATCAGCTGTCTTAGGGTTTCAATTTTTTTTCTGATCTAGGGTTTCAAATTTTTGTTTTATATCAGGTTTAATTAGGGTTTTCAGTTTTTTTTTTTTTTGGGTTTTAGGCATAAATTTTTCCTTGAGTGATCTTGTCCTTTCAGGTTTGCAGGATTATTAAAAAATTTCTAAGGTCCTCACCCACACCTTGTTTCGCCAGCAGTCTTTCCGCACTCAGCTCAAGGTTTCAGATGGCCTAGGGCATTTCATGTTGTGCTGATCTTTTATTATCTGGCTAATGAGGAAAGAAAAATATCGATGCGTTTATAAAATCGTTGTTGGAGGAACGTAAAAGCAAATCTCAGCATCAGAAGTTTGAAATCGAAACTGCACAGCGGGTAAAAATCAGAGGACGCAGCCGTTTTCAATGCGATCTACCCTGCGCCAGGCAGCAAACCCGTTTCAAAGCCGATTTTTTCCAGCCAGAAATCTGTCTGTCGTCTTCACCATCAGACCAGCAATGTTTTAGTAAATCAAATAAATCGATTTTTTGGGCTCGTGGTCTTTGATTTGTATACGGAGGTCGTAACGTGTAGCTGCCATTACAAACTTTTTCGTGGGCCTGCAATCGTTGTTGAAACTCCTCGTGCCTGCCCTTCCTTCACACAGAAAAATAGCAGCCAAGCATTTCCACCGACAGAAGAAACCACAAACGCATCTCTTTCAAGCAAAAGCTCAGGCGACTGCTTTGCATGTTCCTTTAAGCTGCCTCAGTCCATTGACTCTGTCGCAGGTCATGCTCAAATCCTCGGGCGGTAGCAGGTAAATTTTTTTTTGTGTTTCAGGTAAGTTTACCCGCCATCGAAATATCGTGCTCTATCTGGTTGATTTGTGTTATGTGTTGTCGATATGCGTATTGCTGCCTGTTTTCGATCCTATTGCAGTCGGCGGTTTTACACGATATATTTTTACAGTGATTCGATGCACAGTAATTTTGTTTTATTAGATTTGTATGTAGTCCCGTTTCACGTTTAGGTTAGGATTGTATGCGCTTTTTTTTTAAATTTTTTTATTTTAATTACTTTAGATTTTTTTTATTATATTTCAAATAAAAATGAAAAGGAATTAGCGTATAGTTCTGGTTAAAATTTTGATTTTGTTAGATTTTACAGTTTTATAATTTTAGGATTCTGTTAATTTTCCTTTAGTTTAGATTGTAATTTTAATTTCGATTTAATTTTTAGTTTTGTAATAGTTTTAATTAGTTTTCATTTTGTTTTGTACTTTTAGATTTTAATATATTTTTAGTTTAGGTTTTTCATAGATTTTAATATTTAATCTTTAGATTTTTTTTTGTTAGATTTTAATCTTTTGTAATAAATCATCCTTTTTTTTTTTTTTAGAATTTTTTAATATAAAATAAAATAAAAAATAAAAATAAAAATAAAAATAATAATAAAAATAAAAAAATAAAAAATCGAAAAAAATATAAAAAATTTCGTGGAAAATTATTTTTGCCAAATTCAGTGGTTTTCAATTATTATCTTTCATGTTGAGATCTAAAATTTTCAAGTCGAGATGCGATATCTGGTTAATAATTCATGATTCTCGTGGTGGTTTAAGGCTTTCATCTTTTCAAAATTTTCAGTTGCTGGATATCGTTTTGGTCATTTTAAGAGCATTGTGATTTAGCTGATGACAAATGATTGTTGTTCACGATTCATATTTTTATATCATTTAACAAGTAATCGTTTTAATAACAATCTCTTAAGGCACTGGTCTGCTATTTTAGTCAAATCATTTTAGTGCTTCTTATATCGTATCTTGTGTCTCCCAACCAACTGGTTGACAGTTGGTCTCATCATCTCACAGGGACTACCCCCCTTAGCCGCGGGAGACAGGCTTAAACGAAGGGATCGGGGATCAGAGTGACAGCCCCCGGTCTGAGCGTTGTCGTGTCAATCCGCACGACAACATTTTTTGGCGCCGTTGTCGGGGAATATTGTTTTCTCGGCGTTTCAACGACAATCTTCCTTCTCTTTTCTTATCTTTTCATCTGGCCCGGCAGCGCCAACATTTTTTGGCGCCGTTGCCGGGGATAGAGTTTTTCTGTCCTTGGTGTTTCAACATCTTTTTATCATTCATCGTGCATCTTTCTATCAATCGTTTGAGTCGGCAACGCTAACATTTTTTGGCGCCGTTGCCGGGGACACTTTTTCACGGTGTTTCAAACGACAAATCTTTTTCTTATTCCTTATCTCTTTATCTGGCCCGGCAACGCCAACATTTTTGGCGCCATTGTCGGGGACAGAGTTTTTCTGTTCCTGGAGTTTCATCGACATTCATCTTCTCATATTTCTCATCTCTCATTTTGAGCTGGCAGATTCGACCTTTGGGGTTATCTTTTGGATATTTCATTGCCTTATATTTCGTCATATCATCAGTATCTCTTCGGTGTGTTTCTTGTTTGGGTGGCGACTCGATTTTCTCATTTTTCCCAAACAAGAAGCCTTCCTTATATTTGCTTGTGATTCCTTTTTGGATCTTAGAATCAGACTCGTTGTTCAAGTGGCGACTCCACTTTTTTTTTTCATCTTTTGATTTTCTTGAGCAAAGAGCTAGTTCTATCACCCATCTGATCCCTTATTGTTCATCATGGATTATTCATTTAAACCATGTCATTTTACTCACTGTCTCCATGATTTTCCGGAGGAGGCCATTCCTGAATTACCTATTTTTTCAGATGGTGATCCAATTGCTACTAAAAGACATCTAGTCTTGTTTACTCGCATCATGATCATATACTGTAGATCCCCTCAGTTTAATCATGAAGATATCAAAATGCGCCTATTTGTCCTTTCTCTAGAAGATGATGCTTTGAATTGGTTTAACAATTTTCCAAAGGAATCTTTCACTTCTTTAGAAGACATTGTCGATGCTTTTAAAAATAGATATGGTTATCCAAACAGCTTGCCTTCTGCCTCTAAAATTGTGCAACAGAATGAAAGTAATTTGATAAGAGGTCCAGCTGAAAGATCCCAAGACGATTCATCATGTCAGAATGTGTCATCCACCGGAAATATTGCAGATCAAGTTCATGATAGTGAAAAATCAGGGACAAATGACAATGAAAGGGAAGAGCAAAAGCAAATTTTACGAGATCTAATGATGCTGGTAAGAAATATGGAAATCAACCAAACTAATGATGTCAATGATGTGAAAACTTTATGCACCCACCTGGAAAAACGTAATAGGGAGATTGAGGTCACGCAAAATCAGCATGCTAAGGAAATTGAGGCCATAAAAACTAAATATGAAACAGAAATTAGAAGCATGCAAAGCAAGATGTCAGTCTTAGAGGAAAATATGGTGACCATGAAAGCTGATCATGATAGGGAAATTGACTCTATGCAAAACAAGTTACTAACTATGGAAGAGGAAATGACTATCATGACGTTCAATCATAATAATCAGTTGGCTGACATGCAAGCGAATCATAAAGAATAAATAAATTTCATGCAGCATTACTTGATGGACATAAAGGAAAAGAACAATAAAATGATAAAAGACATGGAAGAACATCATGCCAGACAAATCGGTGATATAAAGGTTGAACACTCTAGACAGATGGATGCCATTAGAATACAGGTTCAAAGGTTTCAGCAATTGGAAGATGAAAGAAACCAGGTAACATCAACAGATCAGGAGTCTTCTCATTTGCTGCAACAAGCTCCATCTTATTATGAGGAGGTTATTGATTCGATTGAAAGATGGTTAATTGAAGGTGATCCGGATAGACTTAAGAATGATAAAGATCAGATGCGGGCTAAAGAAAGACATATCACGCATACTTCATCTGATAGTTTTGAAACAGAAAGTTCCAGGTCATCAGTAATTCAACCTGCCAGAAAGAAAAAACGTAAGAGAAAGAAAATAAGAAGAAGATTTGATGCATCAGATGGCCGTGAGCAGCTTGATTTTCGGATAGGAAAGAGTCCTACCATATGCAAAATTGGACATGGCACATCCGACAAGCAGCCGACAGATTTGCCTGAAAGCAGGCAAATGCTCAGTATGCACTATATTGAACACATCTGATGCCGTAGGGCATCCTTTGTATCGTATTTCTAACCCTACTCCTTGTTTTTTCCGCATTTTCGTTTCTGCTTTAGATAGTTAATAAATGAAGAGCTTTTATCTTTATTGTGCTTAATGTATATAATGATTTTGGATGGACGCTACTTATTTTTGTGTTGTATGGATGCAGATTCTGGATTCTCACATTCCTGCAAGCAGCAACGTGTCCCCAAGTAGAGCCAGATGTTGACCACTGCCGGTCAACTACCCATGCAGTACACCCCCTTTTCTTTGCAAAAAGGGGCAGCACCTGATCAGCATGTCCGTGCCATCCTGCCATCATCAGCAACTTGATCATTTTGATTGTAAACCCAGTCTGCATGTATGAATTGTAAATAATCTTAGCAAATATGAGTCATGTATGTAAAATTGCCTAGGTGGACCTAACTTTCTAGTGGTAATCTACGTCCTGGAAGGTTTTTTGTCTCACCGATCCATGGATCGGCAGAGTTTTCCTTCAAACCTGACCCCAAAGCCGGGATGGATTTTGTCATTAGAACTTTAGGAGAATCCTAGTGTGTTGATCTGCTAGATTATAGTTGTGTCGCAGAACTGGGTGTTTTGTGAGGGTCTGTATTAAGTGGGTTTGTCCCCTTGAGATGTAAGTTGTAAAAAAGTCATCATGAAATGTGTCTTGAGGGTTGAAAATGTTTTAAATCCCCTCGTGAGTCCTAAGTCCTAGGTCCTAGGTGATGTTTCCGAAGGCTTAGTTCGATAATCCATTTAAAAAATGAAATAAAATAATAAATAATAAAAAATTAAAAATAAAAAAAATAAAAAAATTTAAAAAATGAAATAAATAAAAAATAATAAAAAATTTAAAATTTAAAAATTTAAAAATAAAATGAAATAAAATAATAAATAATAAAAAATTTAAAAATTTAAAAAATAATAATATTTTAAGTGAATAAATCGACGGATGAGATCAAGAGATGTCTTGATCCTCATCAACGGTCGAAATCATTTCTACATGGATCACTCGAACTAGCCGTTGGGATCATTTCCTTTAAATAGGGTGCTAGGCGTCATTTTCAGATCATTCGGATCTGTGAGTCTAAGACTGAAGAAACTCTCTTGTAAATCTGTTTCTGGTTAATAAAAGAAGACTTTGGGGTCCATATCTTGCTGGTGTTACTCTCTTAAAATGCTGTGAGATTGTTTCATTTTCTGCATATGTTATTTTCAGCCGTTAATAATAGCTTTTTTGTAGAGTATTGTGAGCACAGGTATCTTGTTCACTTGCTGGGGTTTGGGTGTTGTTAGGGTTTCTGAAGTAATGGCAGGTATCTCCATTACTTCCTGAGATCTAGCAGCATTTTTGCCCTCTTTATTGACAGTTGTTTTGAGCTGTGCAGAAAACATCATTGAAGGAAATTTTGTGGGCGTTCGGGGAAGTTCTCGGCTGAACCAGCCAACTCCCGCAAGCATTTTGTGTTGAGCCCAGTTGGATTTGATCCTGGGTCTATCATTCGGTTTATTTTTTTTTAAATTTGCATGAGAGATTTTCTAAAGTTCTTCGCAGTGAAAATCTGAGAATCTTTATTTCTTTAAAATATTTTTGTGCCTATTGCTGAAATTTGGCTGTTAAGGGGCCAATTCTGTAAATTAATCAGTTGTCTTAGGATTTCAATTTTTTTTTCTGATCTAGGGTTTCAAATTTTTGTTTTATATTAGGCTTAATTAGGGTTTTCAGTTTTTTTTTTTTTTGGGTTTTAGGCATAAATTTTTCCTTGAGTGATCTTGTCCTTTCAGGTTTGCAGGATTATTAAAAAATTTCTAAGGTCCTCACCCACACCTTGTTTCGCCAGCAGTCTTTCCGCACTCAGCTCAAGGTTTCAGATGGCCTAGGGCATTTCATGTTGTGCTGATCTTTTATTATCTGGCTAATGAGGAAAGAAAAATATCGATGCGTTTATAAAATCGTTGTTGGAGGAACGTAAAAGCAGATCTCAGCATCAGAAGTTTGAAATCGAAACTGCACAGCGGGTAAAAATCAGAGGACGCAGCCATTTTCAATGCGATCTACCCTGCGCCAGGCAGCAAACCCGTTTCAAAGCCGATTTTTTCCAGCCAGAAATATGTCTGTCGTCTTCACCATTGGACCAGCAATGTTTTAGTAAATCAAATAAATCGATTTTTTGGGCTCGTGGTCTTTGATTTGTATACGGAGGTCGTAACGTGTAGCTGCCATTACAAACTTTTTCGTGGGCCTGCAATCGTTGTTGAAACTCCTCGTGCCTGCCCTTCCTTCACACAGAAAAATAGCAGCCAAGCATTTCCGCCAACAGAAGAAACCACAAACGCATCTCTTTCAAGCAAAAGCTCAGGCGACTGCTCTGCATGTTCCTTTAAGCTGCCTCAGTCCATTGACTCTGTCGCAGGTCATGCTCAAATCCTCGGGCGGTAGCAGGTAAAAAAAAATTTGTGTTTCAGGTAAGTTTACCCGCCATCGAAATATCGTGCTCTATCTGGTTGATTTGTGTTATGTGTTGTCGATATGCGTATTGCTGCCTGTTTTCAATCCTGTTGCAGTCGGCGGTTTTACACGATATATTTTTACAGTGATTCGATGCACAGTAATTTTGTTTTATTAGATTTGTATGTAGTCCCGTTTCACGTTTAGGTAGGATTGTATGCGCTTTTTTTTTTAAATTTTTTTATTTTAATTACTTTAGAATTTTTTTATTATATTTCAAATAAAAATGAAAAGGAATTAGCGTATAGTTCTGGTTAAAATTTTGATTTTGTTAGATTTTACAGTTTTATAATTTTAGGATTATGTTAATTTTCCTTTAGTTTAGATTGTAATTTTAATTTCGATTTAATTTTTAGTTTTGTAATAGTTTTAATTAGTTTTCATTTTGTTTTATACTTTTAGATTTTAATATATTTTTAGTTTAGGTTTTTCATAGATTTTAATATTTAATCTTTAGATTTTTTTTGTTAGATTTTAATCTTTTGTAATAAATCATCTTTCTTTTTTTTTTAGAATTTTTTAATATAAAAAAAAATTCGAAAAAAATATAAAAAATTGTGGAAAATTATTTTTGCCAAATTCAGTTGTTTTCAATTATTATCTTTCATGCTGAGATCTAAAATTTTCAAGTCGAGATGCGATATCTGGTTAATAATTCATGATTCTCGTGGTGGTTTAAGGCTTTCATCTTTTCAAAATTTTCAGTTGCTGGATATCGTTTTGGTCATTTTAAGAGCATTGTGATTTAGCTGATGACAAATGATTGTTGTTCACGATTCATATTTTTATATCATTTAACAAGTAATCGTTTTAATAACAACCTCTTAAGGCACTGGTCTGCTATTTTAGTCAAATCATTTTAGTGCTTCTTATATCGTATCTCGTGTCTCCCAACCAACTGGTTGACAGTTGGTCTCATCATCTCACAGGGACTACCCCCCTTAGCCGCGGGAGACAGGCTTAAACGGAGGGATCGGGGATCAGAGTGATAGCCCCCGGTCTGAGCGTTGTCGTGTCAATCCGCGCGACAACAGGACTCATGGGAAGTACCTCTCATCTGATCAATGAGCAGGGAAATGAAGTTAGGGACCATAGTAGTACCGATGGACGCATCGTTGTAACTACCGTACTCCCTGCGCTAGGATGACCTCCATTGATCTGGGATCAATGATACTGGTCTGGGACCAGTGGTAGGAGTTGTACCATACTATGACGCTGACTTCGGGTCGGTTGAGACTGGTCTGGGATCAGTGGTACATACTCTGAGACTGACTTTGAGTCAGTGGAGGATGATATTGGTCTGGGACCATTGGAGTTGTACTCACTATGACGCTGACTTTGGGTTGGTTGAGACTGGTCTGGGACCAGTAGTACATACTCTGAGACTGACTTTGAGTCAGTATGATACATCCTCGATCATTTCTTCTTCTTCATAATTCGGACAAAAGCAGAGTAGAATAGAACAATGCAAGAGCAGAGCAGAACAGAACAAAACAGTACAGATCAGTGCAGGGCAGAAAAAGACAAAGCAGAACAGGCAAAAATAGAGCAGAGCAGGGCAAGGGTCAGGCTATACAAGGCAGTGCATTTGATGGATGAATAGTAACGACCGATAGACAGATTGCAGATGAAGTTCTCCATGGTTGAGAGGGAGTGTTAAAATTGGCAACCAGGGCAAAACTTCATGTGGGTCATCTTATTCATGGCTAATAATATTTTTATTAGATTCCTCTCATCGAGAGGTTTAGGATTGATATAAAGATCATCCAATTCCGATAAGTATTCATGGAGATATGAATTTATTTTGATTATGGAATTATTATCAAGCCGACCTACAACTCATGTAGGCTCAGAAGCCCAACAGTCGCATCTATTCACCCACCAACGTTGTGTATAAATATAAGAGGATTTTTCCTCATTTGGACTCACTCAACTCATCACATCTCTCTCTCTCTACTGCGCGGATATCAGTCTCTTCTCTACTGTGCTGAAATGGGTCTCTCTCTCTCACACATGTGAAGCCGGAAGCTGTTGAATTTGAAGCTGCAACTGCAGAAGTAAAGATTGACTTGCGTGGCCTAGAAGATCTCCTCTTTGGAACTGCGTTGTAGGTTCATCTGAACCTCCTTTGAAAGCCGCAACTTTTGGTGGTGGAATGAAGTCAATCTGACGAACGGTTTGCAAGATATCGACTGCCCTAGTTTGAAGCCGGAAACTGATGAAACTGAAGCTGCAACTGCAGAAGTAAAGATTGACTTGCGTGGCCTAGAAGATCTCCTCTTTGGAACTACGTTGTAGGTTCATCTGAACCTCCTTTGAAAGCCGCAACTTTTGGTGGTGGAATGAAGTCAATCCGACGAACGGTTTGCAAGATATCGACTGCCCTAGTTTGAAGCCGGAAACTGCTGAAACTGAAGCTGCAACTGCAGAAGTAAAGATTGACTTGCGTGGCCTAGAAGATCTCCTCTTTGGAACTTCACTATAGGTTCATTTGAACCTCCTTTGAAAGCCGAAACTTTTGGCGGTGGAATGAAGTCAATCCGACTGTCGGTTTGTGAGATATGGTCTGCCCTAGTTTGATAATGAAGCCGCTAATGCTGATGCTACTGATCTAGGGTTTGTTACTGCTGATATGAATCAGATTTATTGTACTATTTCTCTCTGCTGAATTATTGAAGATAAAAGAAGATTTGATCAAAGGGTTTCCCCACACATTGTGGGGTTTGTCCCTGGCTAGCCGCCACATCTTGTGTCTCTTGTCTTGGCTTGTTTTCTGTATCGTTTAATGTTCTATCTGCACTTTACTTTATGTACATGTGATTGCTAATCGGTGGAATATAATAAGAAAAAGAAGTAAATTGTTATAAGCATAGAACATACCATAACTTAACACATGCAAACATTAGATGAACACTGGGAAATGGGAAAACTCATCCATCGATCATATTCCATTAATATTTAAAAGGGGTGTTGAATGCAAGAATATAACATTACATCAAAACTTCATCTCATCTCACTAGCCTCATTATCATAGTGTGACAACATTACAACATTACAACCACAAAAGCAACAATCAACCTCAAATTATTTAACAAAGAATTAACAACAAACCAACTAAGAACCAGCCTGAATCCTTTCAGCTCCTATCTATTTATACAGAATCGTGGGGTCCTAAGCCAGCCTTGATACCATGGGAAATACCAGGGAAGATAATTACCGTGTGAATTACCATTGGCAAACACACGACCATTGCTAATCTAGAATTGATTACGATTGGCTTGAAAGATACAGACAAACTTAACCATTATGGCCCATCTTCTTCGCGCAGTGTTCTTTTCCATGTGTTTATCCTTCCTATGTCAATTTTGCACACTACTTTTGTGACAAGTATGCATGCTAATCTTTTTGCATTATTTTTGCTCTACATTTTTTGTGTGCAACTCCACCAAAACTGTTAAAACTCTTGCAAAATTTCTCCTACTCTTTTATCTCAAAATTGACCCCAATAGGCCAAATGGCATGAGTAACCACTCATACAAACCTTGCCTAGTTTTGAAGGTGGTCTTCTAAGTATATTCTTCTTTAACTCGATCCTGGTGATATCCAAGCTTAAAGTCCATCTTAGTGATATATTTCACTTGCTGCTACTAATCCAACAAATCACCAATCCTAGGCAAGAGGTACCTATTCTTGAGCATGATTTTGTTCATCACCTTGTAATCAATACACATCTGCCAAGTCCCATTATTTTTTGGCACTAGCATGATGGGTGACTCACATGGTAATGTAATTGGTCAAATTCCACCATGTTCCAATAGTTGTTGCAATTGATTCTTCACACCACTTGTTTCTATAACAAATTGTATGTACAACCCAATGTTTGGCAATGGGTAGTCCGACAGTAGTTGGATCTCATGCTCCACTTCCCTCTTGGGTGGTAACCATTTAGGCTAACATAAGACATCCTTATATGGTAATAACAACTCTTCCAGTTGTTATTTATATTTCTTAGTATACCCCTATAGAGATGTGTTTTCTCTTGCTAACTCTTCTACATACTAATTCTCTCTTAAAAACAGTAAAACAAACCTTTTGGCAAAATTGATCAGTTTCTTGGCCTGGGTTGGCACATACCAGTGAAATTTTTTACTTTTTTCCTGTGTTTATAGTGAACAATTTTCCATCCTTGATGAGCATGTATTGGTTGGCTCTCTGCATGAACGTTGCATCTCGCATGTACATGTAGGGACTTCCAAATACCACTAATATATAACAAGCGGAACCGCAGCTAGCTCTACTTCAATAATAAAATTAGCATTGATAGCAAATCTAATTTTATAATGTTTTGTTACCTTTAACTCTACATCCTTATTTAACACATCCCAATGGATACAGTCTTAGATGATCACGAAGTTTCAATCCTAGTTTGTTGACCAGATTTTTTGCAATGAAATTATCCTATGATCCTGAGTCAAATAGCGCATCAATCTTTTTCTTCTTGATATGTATATTTATGTGGAAGTGTTTTGTCATTTCTTTCTCTTCATGTCACTGAAGGCTACTCAGATTCACCTCCTTTTGCACTGACGCGCAGACAATCTTCTCATCAACATCTGAGCTTCATTCAACCTAGTTACTCAAATGAATGGCCATCAAATTCTTCTTCTTATTATCTATTAATTTTTTACTTAACATGTTCTCTTCTTAGGTCAGTTAATTCATTAATACATTATCCCATTATTAATTCCTTTAATCCATTAGCAGTCACATTAACCATTATTATAAGACAATAATTGATGAAAGAACATCAAACATAAATGCAGAAGACAAGCCAAGACAAGAGAACACAAAATATGGCTCAAGCCATGGAAAAACCCCAAGATCAGGAAAACCCTTGATCAATTTTCTTATTATTAATATCAAATTATCAATAGAGAGAGTACAATAAATTCAAGATTGACTTGCCAAATTGACGATAAATGGATAGTCCAGAATTGCAATTCTAAAGCAGACTAATTTACCCTCTAAAGTTGGAGTCAACCTGGTGTAGGTTAGGTTTGCTTACATTCCATTGTTGTCTCACTTAATAGCTTCAAAACACCAACTTTCAACTGCATCTCTTCAAGGCAAACAAGGTATTTCTCTTCATTGGATCTTAAAGCTACTCTATGACCAAATTAGGTCCCTCGTTCACTTTATCTACAACCCATCCTGAAGCAACAGTTCTCCAAAATACTATGGCCTTCCTCCCTTAGCCTCCTATCGAACATTCAGTTTTCATAACCCAAGTTGAGGCCTCACAATTCCCTCTAACCTGAAGCACTAGGGATCAAACCTCTCTGCAATCTCTTGGACAAGCCTATGGCTCCTTGTAGGCTGCTTCAAACATGAAATTCAAATCCTACAATAATACAAAACCTATAGCCCAATAAAGTGAGGAAGAACCCTCTCCAACCATGCACAAATATGCCTAAAACAAGCCTTTACCTACTCGACCCTACTACTGCATGCCTACGGCCCTCAACAGCTCTAAAGGGAACCCAAAACAATCTTCTAACCCTTGCTTGAGTAGTTCCTCTCCTGCAGCCAATTTCAAAAGTGATTTCTTGTGATAAGATTCACTTCGGATGTATCAGATGAGGTTGGAGGACACCTCTATATATAAAAATTGGTGAGGGTCAAGAGACATGACGTTTGGGCTTTATGAACCTACATGGAGGTGGGGTTGACTTTGACAATTTTCATATGAGTGGGCATAAATTCAAAAACACGTTTTTCCTTATCCAAATTTGATGATCTTTAGGTCAATTTTGGTCCTCTCGAGAAGAGGAATCCAATGCAATCATCATCGCCATCAAATGAGTTGTCTAAAGTGGAATTTGGCCCTTGTTGCCAATTTTAACACTCCCTCTTAACTAGGGAGAATTCCACCTACCAATCCATGTCATCCTGTCATCAAGAACCATATATGCATCTCATTTCAACTTTGTTGAACACTAATATAGATAATGAAGAAAAATTAGTCAGGAGTGAGTCACAAGACCTTACCACTCTCCACTAAAAATAGTTAGTCCACACAACCAGTTGTAAAACCGTAATCAAACTTGATCCCAAGTGATCAATTTTGTCGAACATCATGCATCCTAGGCATAGGGAGTACGGTAGTACATGATGCATCCATGAGTAGTGCTATGTCCCAAACCACTTTTACGAACTCATTGGCCAGATGAGAGGCACTTCCCATGTGTCCTAGACTACAAGGGTAGGACGATGTTGGGGCAACATCAAGGAAAGAATAAATCACAACTTGCTCACAACCACATGTGAAAAAAGGATAAACCACATCCTACAGACACATGTCATAACCATCATAGGGAAAGGATAAACCACATCCTACGCACATGCAAACCACCGAGAGTAGGGAAAGGATGAACCACGTCCTACATGAATGCAAACCAATAATCGTAGGAAGGATCCTACATGTGGGGAAAGTATGAACCACGTCCCACTAACATGTCCACATGTGACAACCGACAGATGCCTGTATGCATCTCTCGCTAGGGTATCCACAGGAGAAGGTGAACCACTCATCCTACTCATATTCCATAGGATAAGCTCAACCATTCATCCTATGCATATATCATCACGGAGCATCACAAGAGAAGGTGAACCACTTACCCTGTACACAGTATACCTCTATGGGAAGTTGAAACACTCACCCTATCGTCATACATAGCTCCAGGAAGTACTTGAGGCCCCCAGGAGCTGCCAAAGCTCAATGTTCAACTGGGGCCCTCATAGTAGGCTATTTCCACGAATCCAACCTCTTTCTGAGAAACTTGATCTTACTAAGAGGCTTTACGAGGATGGCGGACACCTGTGCATCCATCTTGGAATGATGGAGCTTGATTGCTCCCTGCTGTATCATATTCCAAATAAAGTGGTACCTAATGCCAATATGCTTAGAATGGTCATGGAACATGGGATTCTCTTAATCCTATTCTACAATATACAACAATGGTAGTTTCTGGCATGTGCACAAATCACTTACTGAAAAGTTTCCTTAAATGGATTCATAATAAGCCATACTTGTTGTTTTATATATTTTGCTTCAATGGTGCTCCCAGAGTACCAAACTTTAGTTTTTTACTTATTCAAGAAATAAAGGTGGACCTCAAGAGATATAGCACTTAAATGTGCTCTTTCCATTTATCACACTGTCAGTCCAACAATTTTCAGCAGTGTACTTCAAATCATAATTGATCTTAATGAGAAGTTATTCAATATGTAAAACTTAACCATAAATTGTCTTCGTATCAAGGTATAAACCAATGTCCACATAAGTTTTCTATGTCTGTATCAGCAACTTTTCCATCTTATCATACTTTTAAGTTTAGGAACAAAGTTAGATCTCTTATTTTGAATTTTTAAAAAAATCATCTCCCTCTCACATTGATAAATGAGAGGATCATTATTTGTTGGATAGCTATCATCAATAACATTATAGCTCCCTCTAAATATCAAGAAAGTAACCTTCCCCAAAACGTAAGCATTGAGTTATCTGCAACCTATTATTATTAGGGGGATTTTATAGCTCCCTCTAAAGCATTGCTTGAGGTGATTATATAGCCTTCAATCATGAGCTTCCCATATGAGAGATGAGACTTTCCATGAGGCAACTGCAATTGTAAACTTCTAGGAAGCTTTAGGTCAAAGAGGAAAAATTCTAAAGAATCGGCATGGTCCTTCTTCAACCAAGGAGAAGAAATCCTCCCATGAGATTATGTCAAAACAGTTGTATTATCCTCCATTGCCTAATGACATCTACCAACACATCAAATTACTTGATCCATGATGACGAGGGTTCCTTCGCATTCAAACATCCATATGTATAAGACCATTCTTCATAAGATCCTGTCTCAATGCAACCACGGTGCAAAAATCAGGGTCTTTTGTATATCATGCTCATTAAGACATAGAATTTGTCATTCACTTTCTTTAAGGCACCTTTGTTTTCATGCTGATAAGAGTTGTTATAAAAAAGAATTGTGCCAATGTTCCATGCACTTCTTCTCCTAAAAAATGAAAGCTTCAAGTGTGTTGCATCCCTTATCAAAGTCAAAGGTGCTACAATTTCTCTCACTGGAAGATCCTTGTAGCTTCTTTATAGTAGATAACTTTTCAAAAGATAATATATCCAACATTTACAACAGTCTTGTTCACAACTTCGTTTGTGGACAATAATATAACATTGTCATCAATTTACTGGGGCTTCAACATATCATCAAAACTGGATTGTAACAATATTATACATAATGTTGGATTGTAAAGAGACCATAAATGATGTTGAGTTGTATATGCTGAGATGACATACATAGAGTAGTGCCACATATCGCTGAATCGATGCCACGTGTACATATGAGGTAACCAAGAATCTTCAATGCATAGGGTTTTCTCCTTGACTTTTATGATAGCTTCAGGTCTTCAAACTTCCAAGAGGACCATTCTTTCTTGAGAGATCCAAGATATTTGTCTATTGACATGTCTTCTGCAGAATCTCTGCTCTTCTACTTGCAACTTCCTATTACAGTATATAATATTTCAATATTTATTCTCAAAATTGAAAAAGGGTTAACTTTGTTACAAATATCAAATGCTTTCACCACTTGATGCCTGTAGCTATTGTAAGTCAAAAAATCTCCATAAGCTAGCACAACTGATATAAGAATTTTAAATTGAGAATATATATGAGTTGATCATGTCACTATAGAATGTGCAAGTCTTGGATCTCATTTATAGATGAATACTATCAACATTTATCACTATAGGATGTACATATTCATTAATCCTACTGAGTTATAGGACTAATCAGAAATGTGTGTACTATTTTTTCTCCTCTTATTTCAGGTCCAAATGATACCAAGAAATGAAATTGATCTATCAATCATGTGCATTAGGATTACCTTCATAGTCCAGGTTTCCAAAACACAGTTGTCACAGTTTCATGAACTTCACATAAATCGGATGTAGGTTCTTCACATTGGTCTCTACGAATAAATATATCCACGACAACAACTTCAAGAATAACTCTTCCTTTTTTTATTGGGTTATTTATTCGAAGGGATTCACAACCATGCCATAGTCAAATTTGTGCATCTCCAATGAATTCACACTAAGCGTGCAACTCCTCTTCTTCACATAGTTACACCACTCAACATAGGAAGCATGTCTCTCATATGCATGTGTCCTTATACTAGATAAGTTTCTCTCACAACTCCACAAAAAAATTTAATTAAAGATCACACACCCCATGCTACGTGGATTTTCTTACGCGTAGGGTTCATACTACGCTACCGGGTTATACAAGAACAATTTCAACACGGATCTTTCGATGTAGAAACATATAAAAATTTTGTGCAACATTCAGTTTCACAATTATGCCATTTCATGATTCCACTGTGTCCAACAACCACACTTCACGATGCCTTGGTTCTTCGTTGATATTTGAAATGGCCACATAGCTCAGAACCAAGATCAAAGATGCCACATGTTGTCTTTTTTTTCCTAAGGCCACGGAGAAGTATGATATGCTTCATAATGATGGAACAATATCTTTTTTGTTTAAAGAGGATGCCCATCATTTTTGCGTTAGGTTCAAGCATTAGAAAGGTCAAAGAATATTTTGATCACCTGCACAAATACAAGAAAAACTCTATGCCAACGAACCAAAAATAAAATTAAGCCAAAAATTTAAACCCTTACTTTTGAGTTGCCTTTACTCCACTAGGCCAAAAGATTTCAGAGTTCTCATTATATCATATAAATCACTCAATATTTATTGTCATCTGAAAAAAAAAAATCCAGAGTCATTAGAGCCATATGAAATGCCTCAGATCAATGTGAGGATCTCAGAGGGAAATATCTCTTGAGCTACCTTTTTGGGAATATATGGTCTCACTCCAACTACATGCCTAATGCTTTTGTCCTCTAAAACAAGTATTATAACCCTTCAAACAAGGTGCCACAGTGGCTCGGACCTATCTTCAAAATTACAAAATATTTCGCCCTTTAAGACAAAATATCCTTAAACAGATGCACAAAAGTGTCCCCGAACTCAGCCAAAAATAGAGAGAATTAGTCATCCAAAATGAACAAAGAGCTTAGTCATAGTGATCATAGTGATTATTTTCAAAATTTGATTTAATGCCACATGGAGCTTGGTTCTGGGTATGCTTCTGCCTTTTGTTGTGATGAATCCTTCTTAGTGATTGCATTCTCTATCTTGGGCTTGACCTCACCTGAGCTTTGATTCCATGTTAATTTTTTACTTAACATGTTTTTTGCTTAGGTTAGTTACTTCATTAATCCATTATCCCATTATTAATTCCTTTAATCCATTATAAATCACATTAACCATTATCATATGAGAGTAACTGATGAAATAACATCAAACATAAATGCAAAAGACAAACCAAGACAAGAGAACAAAAAATATGGCTCAAGCCAAGGAAAAACCCCAAGATGGGGAAACCATTGATCAATTCTTCTTATTATTTATATCAAATGCTCAGCAAAGAGAGAGTACAATAAAGTAAAGATTGACTTGCCAAATTGACGATAAATGGATAACCCAAAATGCAATTCTAAAGCAGACTAATTTTCCCTCTGAAGTTGGAGTCAACCTATTGTAGGTTAGGGTTTCTTACAGTCCATTATTGTCTCACGTAATAGCTCCAAAACATCATCTTTCAACTGCGGCTCTTCAAGGAAAACAAAGTGTTTCCTTTCGATGGCCCTTAGAGTTGGTCTATGACCAATTAGTTCCCTTGTTCACTTTATCTGTGGCCCATCCTGAAGCAACAATACTCCAAAATGTTGTGACCTTCCTCTCTTATCATCTTATCCAACATGTAGTTGTTCTAACCCAATTTGAGGCCTCACGACGCCCTCCAATCTGAATCACTAGGGCGTGGACCTCTCTATAATATCTTGGACAGGTTTGTGGCTCCTTGTAGGTTGCTTCAAACATGAAATTCAAACCCTACAATAAGACAGAACCTACAACCCAAAAAAGTGAGCAAGAACCCTCTCCAACCATGCACAAATAGCCCTCAAACAAGCCTTTACCTACTCAGCCCTATTGTTGGATGCTTGCATCCCTCAACAACTCTAAAGGGAAATCTGACTCTTGCATGAGTAGCTCCTCTCCTGCAACCAAGTACAAAAGTGATTTATTGTGATAAGATGCACTTTGGATGTATCAAATGAGGTTGGAGGAAACCTCTATATATACAAATTGGTGAGGGTCAAGAGACATGATGTTTGGGCTTTATGAGCCTACATGGAGGTGAGGTCGACCTTGACAATTTGCATATGAGTGGGCATAAATTCAAAAACACATTTCTCCTTATCCAAATTTGATGATATTTAGGTTGATTTTGGTCCTCTCGTAAAGAGGAATTTAATGCAATAATCATCTCCATCAAATGAGTTGTCCAAAGTGTAATTTCGCCCTAGTTGTCAATTTTAACATTATCTTTCTTTTTTTTCTTCGAGTTAAGCTTTGGATGAAAATTCCAACACTTCTCTTGTATATGACCATCAATGTTACAGTGGTTCTAGTTGTTGTTTGGATCCTTGCACTAGTGTGTTGTGGTTGTTGTCTATTTATCTTTTCCCTCTTTCCACTTCTTCTTCCCCTCATAAGCATATTGGTGCTCCTTCTGCTTCGACCCACTTGATTTCTCTTTCTTCTAATCTATGTTCTCCAAGTATTGTGTCTGTACACAAGCCTCGCCCACTAATCTAGGCTTGAACAACATCATTTGTTTCCATAGATGGCTATGTAGACCCCCCATATACTTGAGGAGTACATATGGATTATTTGGGGAAACACCCAGCATTATGGCCATATCTCTAAATTTTGTGGTGTACTCCTATAAATTCTACATCTGCTTTTGCCTAAAATAGTGCCACCGAATCCATTGGTCCTCTACATACCTAATAGGGTAAAATTGTGACTTTATGAGGGTTTTAAAGTCCTCCCACTTATTCACTAGAGGATCTCCCTTCCACCTTAAGGTCTCTGTGTGGCTTTCCCACCAAGTTAGGGCATGGTCTTCTAAATTCAACCGTGCAAATGAAACCCTATGTTCTTCCTCTATATGATGAACATTGAATAAATTTTTTATATATGCAACTAGTGATTTAGCTTCAGTGCATTGATCTCACCTTGATATAGCTTGATATCGATCATCGCTTCCATTCTGAGTAGGGACTATGAATGGTTCACGGCATTCACACCGGGTTGGTTTTTTTCAGGGCCTTTCTTCAACTCATTCTTTGTTTCTTCTCAAATCTTGATCTCCCCTCTGATTGGACCTCTGCATTAGAACCCTTATCCTCTCTGAATAGCCTGAGCATATTGGTCAAGGCCACCATGAAGAGATTCACGTTACGATTTATATCTGCAACTTGTGCTTCCAGCTGTGAAAATATCTCCTCAACAAGATCACATAAGTTATTCACAGATTCATCGACCCTGATTAGGGTTTTATGACTTTTGGCTTTGTCGATCTAGAGCCCCTGCAAATCTCCACAATGTACACAAAGAAATCTTCTATGATACCAATTTTTGGAGAATGTAACTAGCTTTGATCTTCATAATTATCATTTGACTCATCTCTATGTATTGATAAAAAGAAGAAAGAAACATTGTAAAATATTTTTTTTATAAAGCATGGGTTTCATGCTTGGATCAATGGTCAATAGATCAAAGCATCCATTGTATGCTTAAAGGGTTTGTCATCAGTCAAAGATCATTGTTACATTGTAAAAGACCCTTATGGGCACATGTATCAAAGAAGAAAAATATTATTTTATATTTAAGAAGTATCAAGATACTCCAAAAGATCAAGTCAGTTTCTAGTTGAAAGTTAGCCTTGGGTAGGCTTCAAAAGCCACATGAAAAGGCTATATAAAGGCATGAATTTGACTTCCTTTATAAGACAAGAAGCTCACATATCTAAGTTTGTGGTGTACAGTTTGGAGGAGCAAAGGTTTGTAAGAAGAGAGTCAAATGCATGCGAAGGTGGAAATATTTGTCACATAAAGGACCTAGGGTTACCTCAAGTTTGAGATGACTAAGATATCATTTTCATGGAGAATTCCTATGTCGTTGCTCTTGAAGATCTCTTGGGTTATCTGGCAGGTTATCTTGTTTCTTGGAGGAAGCTGAGGGTCTTGTTTTTTGGTCTTGGAAGTCTCCTTTGAATGTATTCTATAAGAAGATAAAGTTCTTTAGGGTTTTCCCTGGCTTGAAGCATATATCATGTGTTCATGTGATCTTTTATTGTTTTTCCATTTATTTGATGATGAGAACATAAACATAATAATCTACGAAGACCTAAATATCACAAGTAAATGCCATGGATGGAAAATGTTAAGTTAGAGATGTTTCTTTTATTCATTTTCTAACATGGTATCAGATCTTGGGTCAAGACATTGGCAACTAAAGAGATCATTGTGTTTGGAGGCTTGCAATCTCCTTGGCCAAAGTAACTGAAGAAATACAAAACCTCTGTCTTAGAGGCCAAAGTTTTGTTGTTAAATTTGGCAACTAGGGCCAAACTCCATGTGGGTCATCTTATTTATGGCAGCTGATATTTTTATTGGATCCCTCTCATCAAGAGCTGTAGGATTGATCTAAAGGTCATCCGATTCTGATAAGTATTCATGGAGTTATGAATTTATTTATGTTATAAGACAAATTGTCAAGTCGGCCAGCAACTTGTGTAGGCTCAGAAGCCCAATAGTCATGTTTATTCATCATCTACGTTTTAGTATAAATTGGTGAGGACTTGAAGTCATTCGAGAGACACATTCTTGAGGTGATCTCCTCCTATCCACGTCTCTAGGTTTTTGGTGAAGGAGAGAGACTCTAAGAGTACGTTGGGCTAAGTAGATTATGCCCTAGCCTCAGTAGCATGATGCTCTAGATCTAAGCACTGCTATGGAAGAAACCCTAAAAGCTGTCATGGAGAAGTCTAAATACGCAGCAAGAAGAAGGGTCACGCAATCAAGGAGAAAGATCTCATAACGCAGTCCAAGAAGAAACCTACTTTGGAATGGTAAAGTTCTTATGAGGTCATGGAAGACAAGTTCTACGCAATCCTAAGTATGACCTTGCCTAAATGATGCCCTAACATAGCTCTAATCTGCTGATCAAGGGAGCCTTTTCAACGTTGTCATGAAAAAAGGGTCTGAATAATGTCACGCCCTTGACACAGAGAAACATAAGCTTTGGAATCATAATTGTAGCCTTACGTTCACCTACGAGATGACTAACGCAGTCTCATAGCTGCATCATTAAGATTGCCCTAGGCCGCAATGCTTGAAGGATGAAGCAGCAGTTAGAATGCGTAGTCGCAGTGATATAGGGAGCCATAGTTAAGGGAGCCACAATCTCCGCAGTAGGATATTGATTGCACCATGGTGTAGTCATGGCCTCATGAAAGGACGCAGCAATCGTGGACACTCTCGGCATCCTATGATCTGGAAACGTAAATCAGGCAATGTTCAAGCTATGTGTGATATGAAAGGGTGGATCTGGCAGAGTAGAGCAACAGGCAGCGTGTGATCTGGGCACTCAGGCATGAGGACGCAGTCACCATTCTACGATGGAAGAAATCCTCAGTAAACCTATGAGTAGAGACATACAATCTCATTGGATAACACCGCACTCAGATTGAATATAATGTAGCCTTGACGTGCTACAAAGAACAGTAATCACAGCAGCTATAGATATTGATCTATAAATCAGTAATCTCAGTCTCAGCTTAAATATCCCTGTAATAGCCTCAACATAATGAACTACATTGGTTAAGGTTTCAAGAATTGGATCTACATACTATCTCTGCAGAACCATGTTGATGGAATGAGTTTTCATGATGACAGTGTATTCGGATCTATGATCTCAATCTGAATATCAGTATTGTACACTTGCTCAATATATTAATATGCAATCACCATGACAGGATCATAAGTAGTAACGTTTCTGATGGTTACAGTCTCAACATAATGAGAATGATAAAGATGGACAGTCTCAGATCTTGATGATGAAAGATGCAGCATGATGGGCATGTTAGTAAAGGGCTGCATAATGATGGAAGATGCGGCATAATGGGCAGCATGATGATGAAAGCAGATGAGAGAAGCTCAGCCATCAAGGTCCAGCACTGTGATGGTACATCATGGTGCTACATGGTAAGGTGCAGCAAATGGACGATAGGTGAGGTTGTCACCTTGGAGAATCAGTTGAAGTAGAATGTCTTCAACTAATCTCATGTATCATCGTTATAGGAGATGATCTATGCTCAAATCTAGATAAGTTAAAGTGTTGACTTCTGTTGTTAATGTACTATCTCTCTCTCTGCTGAACTTTGAAGAACATAAAAGAAGAATTGATCAAGGGTTTCCCCACATTGGGGTTTGTCCCTGGCTGGCGTCACATCTTGTGTCCTCTTGTCTTAGCTTGTCTTCTGCGATTTATATTTATGTTCTATCTGCAGTTTACTTTATGATGATGTGATTGCTAATCTGGAAAAGAAATTGAAATAAATTTCTCTGGCATAGAACATACCTAAAATAAACATGGTATCAAAGCTGAGGTGAAGACGATGTGATCTGATAATCACCCTATGAGTGACCTCAGTTAAATATTTATTGAATAAAGGTATTACAGACTCATGTGCTGGTGTGTGTGTCTATGTTATTTAAGCAACAGATTGATCAAATTGTACACAGACACTTGAAATGGAAAGACAGCACAGAAATACAGTAAGCAAATACAAGAACACAAGAAATTAATAAGGAGTTCACCCTATTCTCCAGGGCTACATCTCCGATCCAGATTTCAGTGGTGGCCTTATTTTATTGTGTCTTAAATAGATAATTACAATGTAGGGACTCAGTATGAGTCTCCTGAAACAATTTTGTTTGGCAGGGTGGTTCTTGGATTCCCCAAGCCACTGGAGTGCAAAGACTCTTTTGCCTACCAGCCCTTTGACCTCTCTGGTCTGACAGTTGCTCACGGGGATGGCTTGAATCTCCCAAGCTCTTTGGTGCTCGATGTTGCCTTTAGTCAACTCGGCCCTCTGTCTTCTTTCTGCTTTTGCTTCACTGTCTTCTTCTGTTCTCTATTCTTTCTCTCTGTGTTCTGTCCTCCTCTCGGGGTTCTGGTTCCTATTCCTTCCATCTCCGTGTATCTTCTATTCTATATTCATGGCTTTAAAGCCATCTGAACTCATGGTTTTTCAGTTCCTCTTCCACCTTCGTCGAATCACCTTCTGCAGCTGCGCTTGGAGTTCCCTGTTCGGCGTCATCATCGGCTCACAGGGAGTGGCCACATGTCCTCCTATAACGCACCAGCCTGCTTCGTCGATTCAATTCTTCAGTTACGTCGTGGAATGAGTCTTCCTCCACCATGGCGGTCAAACGGACCTCAAATTATTTACAAACTATGGCTTAATCCCTCGTCGATTCCACTTCCCCATCGGGCGCGATCTCAGCTTTTAAAACTGGGGTCCCCAGATCCGACGCCATACGCACGTTTCGCGTGGTTGACTTGTGCGACCATTAGCGCGCGATGAGCGGCAGTTTTCTCTCTCCTCCACTTGCCACGCATCGATCGCTGAGTGAGTTCACTCCGCTTTCATCCAAAACCGCTTATCGTTCAAGGAGCCCCCGATCAATACCGCCAGTTTCGGAGCGGGTCTTGCCTTTTAGCTTTTACCCTTTTTCGCCTTTCGCCCTTCGGTTCTTCGGCTCTCCACGTGACCAAGCGCTCGGGGTTTCTCCATTTCAAGCCCTTTCGCATCAAAAACCTCCTCTATTTCCCGATCTGGGCCTCCCAGGGGCTAATTACGACTCCCGCGCAGTCTCCATGAGCCTCAGTCAGCGCACTTTGACCGAGGTCCTTGTCATTCCACGCTGGCTGCCACTGCCACTGGTTTAGGGGTGCTTTTTATCGCTATTTTGAATTCTTAGAAGTTTGTCCCAACTTCATACAGTCATGGTTCTTTTGACAGTTCTTTATGGATCCAATTCGGATCACGACCTTCCCACTGAAAAATCTTTTGGACCGCCGAAAGTTGGTTTTCAAGCACCGACTAAGTGAGGATATTGTTGTCTCACTTGTCCAATCTCAATCCACTTTGCACTACTTGGCTTTGAACCTTTGAGCCCAATCTTGAGGTACTCCACATCTCCCCTGCGCGTTGTCCTCACCTTCCTATCCAGCATTGTGTCTTCCTACAATTCATTAAGATATTCAGGTAGCAGGTCATCAATAGAAGGCAATTGACTATGCTCTTCAGGGTCCTCAATCATTGAAGGTTCAAACAATCTTAAGCAATATACATTTACGACTGAGTAGATGTGCATGTAAGCTGGTAAATCAAGGCAAAAAGAATTTTCGCCAATCTTCTCAAGTATCCTAAAGGGTCCATACCTGATAGGCTTTAGCTTTTTACCTTCACCTTGCATCCTGTCCTTGCTGATATACAGCCAGACCTGGTCACCAACTTGAAAACTATGCTCCATTCGATGCTTGCCATGCCTAGCCTTATACTTAGCTTGGCACTTTTCCAGCTATTCCTGTACTGCCTGGTGGATTTCCTAGATCTTTTCAATGAACTTAGTTGCCTTGTCCACATCACTGTGTCCATCAACCATGGTATCTTTGCCAAAGACAAAATTCAAAGGAGACCTTGGTGTGAAACCAAAACAGGTCTCAAAAGGAGATCTCTGTGTAGAAGAGTGTTTTTCCCTATTGTAAGCATGCTGCACATAACACAATTGTTCGTACCAAAGCTTAGGATGTTTGCTGCAATATCCTCTCAGTAACTGGATCACTGTCCTGTTAACTATTTCTATCTAGCCATCTGTTTGTGGATGAAAAGTTGTGCTTTTCTTCAGTTTGGTGTCCATCAATTCCCACAGACTGGACCAAAACTTCCCCACAAATCGGGTGTCTCAATCAAATATAATGGAATTGGGTAATCCAAAATGAACCCATACATGTTCAAAGAACAATTTTGCAGTCTGTTCAACTGTAATCTGTTTATTTCAAGGTATCAAAATACACATTTTGTTGAACCTATCCACAACAACATATATATAATCATGACCTTTCCTAGATTTAGGCAGTCCTCCAACAAAATCCATGGAAACACTTTCCCAAGGGTGAGAAGGAACTGGCAATGGAGTGTACAAGCATAGTTTTCTGTTACTGGGCTTGCTTTTAGCACACATAGCACATCCTCTTACATATCTAGAAATTGTCTCATTCATTTTTGGCCAATAACAAAACCTTTGCAGTTGTGCAACTGTTTTACTTACCCCAAAGTGACCTGATATCAAAGAAGTGTGTGCTTCCCTAATTATCTCTACTCTCTCAGTTTATGGAATGCAGAGTTTCCCACAATGATATAAGAGTCGATCCTTCACATGATAATCCAATTCTTCTACACTTTTGCCTTGACTCAAAGTTGCATATACATCTTTAAAGTCCACATCCTGAGCATATTGTTCAATGTGGCTTTCATATAATACAAAATTATGCTTAAGTATGGTAGATGCATTTATAATGGGTCTAGATAACATGTCTACAACTTTGTTATGTATGCCCTTTATATCTGATGACTAAATGAAACTGTTGTAGAAAACCCATCCATCTATAATGTCTTGATTGTTGCAACTTAGTCTGGGAGTGTAGATATTGAAGTTGTTGATGATTGGTATGTATTACTATCTCTTTGCCCATTAAGTAATGTTTCCACTTTTTCACACTTTGAACTAATGCATATAATTCTTTATCATATGTAGGATAGTTAACTACTGCAAGATTAAAATTCTCATAATGATAACATATGGGTTTACCGTGTTGTGTCAACACTGCTCCCATGGCATAGTCACTGGCATTAGTTTGGATCTCAAATGGTCTTTTTAGATCTGGCAGTGCTAGTACAAGTGTTGTACTAATCTTTTCTTTCAAGGTGTCAAAGGCTTTCTAATGTTTGCCTCCCCACTGAAACACCTTGTTCAATCCTATTAAAGCATGTAAGGGCGCTGCAATTGAGGAAAAGTTAGAAATGAGCTTTCTTCAATATTGTGTTGCTCCTAAGAAGCTTCTCACTTCTGTAGCAGACTTGTGTTTAGGCCAGTTTACAGTGACTGCCACTTTAGAAAGATCTATTTTCAATTCACCTCCCCCTACTATATGACCCAAGTAGTTTAGATATGTCTTGCCAAATTCACATTTCAAGAGTTTAACATAAAGTTTTTCTCTTTTCAAAACATCTAGTGTCTGCTTAACATGCTTTAAATGTTCTTCCCACATTTTACTAAAAATCAGAATGTCATCCAAGTATACAATAACAAAATCATCAAGAGAAGGTCTGAGTACATCATTCATTAATCTCATGAAAGTAGCAAGAGCATTGGTCAAGCCAAAAGGCATAACCAGCCATTCATACAATCCCTGCTTTGTTTTGAAAGCAGTCTTCCATGCATCTTGGTCTGCAACCTTGACCTGATGGTATCCACTGTGCAAATCCAGCTTGGTGAAATAAACAGCTTCCTTCAATTGATCTAAAAGATCATCTATGCGAGGAAGGGGATAACGATTTTTGATTGTTATATTATTCAGTGCTTGGTAATCAATGCACATTCTCCACGAGCCATCTTTCTTTCTCACCAAAATGATTGGTGACCCACATGGTGATGTGCTAGGCCTGATGAACCCCTTCTCAAGCAACTCCTGCACCTGCTTCTTGATTTCAGCATTCTCTAAAGCAGACAACCTGTACATCCCAATGTTAGGCAATGGAACATCTTGCTGCAAAATAATATCATGTACTATTCCCTTTTTGGGTGGTAGACCTTTAGGTTCTTGAAATAAGACATCATACTCTGAAACAACCTTTTCTATATCAACTTGTTGTTCAACATTACATCCCTCAAATACATTGGTTTTGTCAGGTTTCTTTTCCTTCACAACCATCAGTAAGAATTGTTTGCATGAATTTATCATTCTTTTCATCTGCCCTGAGTTTATGAGTATAATTATTCTTGAGCTTATGAGCTCTTACAAAGTATTCGATTCCATTTTTAACAAGTAGATACTTGTTCTCAGCTCTATAGAAAATAGTCTTTCTATCATACAAGTAAGGACTTCCTAAAACAATTCCACATATATCCAAAGGAATTATGTCTAACTCAACCTCATCTACAAACGCTGACCCAAAAGAAAACTTGAGTTTGCACTATCTAGTCACTTGTAGTTGTGTTTTATCATTCAACCATCCTAATGGGTATGGTTTCTTGTGAGGTGTAGTTGCTAATCCCAATTTCTTTACACTTGCTTCAGAAATTAGATTTACTTGTGAGCCACTATCAAACAGAGTATCAATCTTTTGATTTTTGGAAATAACTCGAATATGGAAAAGCTCATGTCTTTTTCTCTCATTTTCTTCATCAATAACAAATTGAGCAGAATTACTAGTAGATGCTTCAGAATTCTTACCTTTTATACCTGTGGCTGCAATAGTTGTTTCATATCCTGAGTCTGACCCCAAATCTTTCTGAATAGATGCAACAGTCTTCTTCTTCTTGCCCTTGGACTTCTTAGGTCTCAACTCTGGATGCAGAATCCAACAATGCTCATCATCATGCCCTTCCTTTTTACAGTGAGTGCATGAAGCTTGGCATTTCTGTGCAGTGTTAGCCTTCCTTGCTTTCCACTTCTGCTTTCTTTCTCCTTGCTCTTGCTTGCAGTGGGTTGGGATGGTCCCCCAACTTCTGAATTTTCATTCTTTCCTCTAGCTTCTAGATGAGTAGCTTGTACAGATACCTCATCTATACTAGTGGGATTAAACATGAGGATGGTATGCCTCATGTAGCTGTGTATACCACCAATGTACTTCAAAAGAGTTTCTGGTGAGTCTAATGAGATACCTAGCATCAATGCTCTCTTTATAAATTCTTGAGTATACCCTTGCACACTTTTCCCTTTCAATTGTCGAAGAGTTTGCCAACTCATCATGGCTTGTTGCATATAGGCCAATGGATAGAACTGCTTTTTTTTGAAAAAACAAATTCACTCCAAACAGAGATAGTCTTACCATGTCTTTTCATATCAGCTTGGGTTTTTCCTTCCCACCAAACCAAGGCAGTGCCTCCTAGGCGTAGGCTTTCCAGTTGAATCTTACTCTTGTATGAGTCTATGTTCTGTACTCTACAATACACATCAATTTGTCTAGTCCAATTGTCCAACTTTTCAGCATTTAGCTCTCCATCATATACAGGCAAGCCAAATTTAACATCTAGCTTGATCAAAGATGCTTTCTTATTATGCACAAGGCTATTAGGAGGGGTGAGAAAGCTTTCCTCTTTCCCTTTTCCCTTGAAGTGGTCATGGAAATGAGACTCGTCTTCTTCCTTATCTTGTTTAGAACTTGAGGAGTCTTCATCCTTATGCTTTCTAAAGTCCTTATACATCTCTTCTACCATAGACTTTATAGCTAGGAAACTTTCTATGAATTGAGGGTCTAGCCCCACAGAACCTTCCTCTGACATTGTCTTCCGAGGATAGACTCTCCCAATTTCAGGATTAGTTTCGACCAACTCTCCTTCTCCTAATTTGAGCTTTGATCTAGTGAGCATTCAACAACTAAACCAACACAATCTTTTCTAACCTTACAGCCTAAAGCACTGATACCACTTGATCTGATAATCACCCTATGAGTGACCTCAGTTAAAGATTTATTGAATAAAGGTATTATAGACTCATGTGCTAGTGTGTGTGTCTATGTTATTTAAGCAACGGATCGATCAGATTGCAAATACACAGACACTTGAAATGGAAATACAACAGAGAAATACAGTAAGCAAATACAAGAACATAAGAAATTAATAAGGAGTTCACCCTATCCTCCAGGGCTACATCTCCGGTCCAGTTTTCAGTGGTGGCCTTATTGTATTGTGTCTTAAGCAGAGAATTACAATGCAGGGACTCCGTATGAGTCTCCTGAAACAGGTTTGCTTAGCAGGGTGGTTCTTGGATTCCCCAAGCCAGTGGAGTGCACAGACTCTTTTGCCTACCATCGCTTTGACCTCTCTGGTCTGACAGATCCTCTCGAGGATGGCTTGAATCTCTCAAGCTCTCTGGTGCTCGATGTTGCCTTTGGTCAGCTCGGCCCTTTGTCTTCTTTCTGCTTTTGCTTCACTGTCTTCTTTTGTTCTCTATTCTTTCTCTTTGTGTTCCGTCCTCCTCTCGGGGTTCCGGTTCCTCTTCTTTCCATCTCTATGTATCTTCTGTTCTCCGTTCATGGCTTTAAATCCATTTGAGCTCATGGTTGTTTAGTTCCTCTTCCACCTTCGTCGAATCGCCTTCTGCAGCTGCGCTTGGAGTTCCCTGTTCGGCATCATCATCGGCTCACAGGGAGTGGCCACATGTCCTCCTATAACGTGCCAGCATGCTTCATCAGTTCAATTCTTCAGTTACGTCATGGAATGAGTCTTCCTCCACCATGGCTGTCAAACAGACCTCAAATTATTTACAAACCGTAGCTTAATCCCTCATCGATTCCACTTCCCCATCGGGCACAATCTCAGCCATTAGATCTGGGGTCCCCAGATCCGACGCCATACGCATGTTTCACGCGATTGACTTGCTCGACCATTAGCAGGCAATGAGCAGTGGTTTTCTCTCTCCTCCGCTTGCCACACATCAATCGTTGAGTGGGATCACTCCGCTTTCATCCAAAACCGCTTACCGTTCAAGGAACCCCCGATCAATACCGCCGGTTTTGGAGCGGGGCCCGCCTTTTAGCTTTTAGCCTTTTTCACCTTTCGCCCTTCGGTTCTCCGGCTCTCCACGCAACCAAGCGCTCAGGGTTTCTCCATTTCAAGCCTTTTCGCCCAACAATGCACGATTAGTGCTAAGCATTAATCGCACATCAAAAACCTCCTCTATTTCCCGATTCGGGCCTCCCAGGGGCTAATTCCACCTCCTGCGCAATCTCCATGGGCCTCGGTCAGGGCTATTTGACCGGGGTCCTCGTCGTTCAACGTTGGCTGCCACTTCCACTGGTTCAGGGGTGTTTTTTATCACTGTTTTGAATTCTTAGAAGTTTGTCCCGACCTGACATAGTCATGGTTCTTTTGACAGTTCTTTATGGATCCAATTCGGATCACAATGCCTAAGCAAGAGTGAAAGAAGCAATCACCGAAGACAATTGGGACAGGAAAAAAGGATCAATGGGTTCCTCATCCCTCTTCAAATTCACCGAGGGAGAAGTCAAAGCAGATAATATTATCAGAATGGCACAGAGGAAGATCAATTCATTGGGAAGTTCGGATCTAAGGGTGGAAGGAAAGGTGGATGCCTTGAGTTCGGCCATTATGCGAAGAAGTGTCTGAATGGCAGAGACACATCTCTTGATGAAGATAACAATCATTCCAGGGACATCTTCAATGATCAAAGGAATGACTAGTAATGCAGGTCATCAAATGGTCGACTCTTCAACGAAAACAAGGAACCCCAGGTATGAAAAAACAAATGTTGTTTCTGATAAGATTAAGAAGCATTATCTTGCATCGGCCCTCTCCTTCAGATTCTTTAGGAATCTGGCTTATTGATTGTAGTGTTTCAAGGCATTTCATCAGATAGATGGGTGCACTCTCTAATTTGGTAGAGATGGAAACAATCGTGGAATTATACTTGGAGCCGATACCACCTATCCCGGAAAGGGTGTAGGGAATGTTATCTCTTTTATGTACCTGATCGCAAGAAGAACTTAGTGTCCATTCCAGCAATGGAATTTAAAGGTTTCAGGGTGGCACTCATTGATGGAAAGGTGGAAGAAAGCCCTCTATGGCTTGAAGCAAAACACCCCGAGCGTAGTATGAGAGGATTGATAGTTGTTTGATGAAACTGAGATTCACTAGGAGTGGAACCGATCCAAACCATTACCCGAAGGATGTGGATGATAGATCTCTCATACCGGCACCTTATAAGGACGACCTATTTCTGACAGGTGCAGACCCTCTCATTTGCAGAAGTAAGAGGGAGTTGGATTTTGGATATGGAATGATAAACTGCAAACCTATGACTACCGCAAGGATATTAACTTTCAAGAAGCTATATGGTAGTGATGTCAGACCAGATTTGGGAAATGCTTCCGAGTTTTATAAACTCATTCGCGTTGATGTTCTTGGTGAACTTCCGTCCAGACATATGTTTTGCAGTTAGCATGATGAGCTCATGTTTGGTTGAGCCTCACTAGATTGGTGCCAAGAATCCTTTGAGATATCTTCGGGGCACAATCTCCCATGGATTGAGATACACTGCCAAAAATATGAAACTGCATAATTATTTGAATGCTGACTGAGCAGGCAGTGTGGAGGAACACTAGAGCACTTCTCAGCACTGGTTCTCTTTGGATTCTGCTTTGATATCATGGACAAGCAGGAAGCAGAAGACGAGACCGAATACATAGCTATGAGTATGATCTCGTATGAAGTTGCTTGGTTGTGGAAGCTCTTTAGTGAGCTGTTTGTACACATGATGAATACCACTGTGATTCTCTATGACAACCAGAGGTGGGATTCGATTATTGAGGAATCCCATATTCAATGATTGCTCTAGCAGATAGACATTCTTATCTGGGATATGGTAAGTCGATGAGCAAGGAGGCTCCATCACATTGAGATGATGTACAGGTCGCTACACTTTGTCAAAGCCCTGGGGAAAGATCAAATTTGTGATTTTCCCGAACGACTTGGAGTCGTCGAGAGACCCTTGTAAAAGGGTCCTACATGTTTCATACATTGAGCTTTGGGAGCTTTGGGGGCTTGTGATTCTTACTGGAGCAACATACGACCACAGGGTGACTCACCCTCCCCTAGTGGTGCGCAATGGGACAAGATGATTCACTCTCTTGTGGGACAAGATGATTCACTCTCCTATGGGACAAGATGATTCGCTCTCCTGTGGGACAGGATGATTCGCTCTCCTGTGGGATAGGATGATTCGCTCTCCTATGGACAGGATGATTCACTCTCTTGTGGACAAGATGATTCGCTCTCCTATGGACAGGATGATTCGCTCTCTTGTGGACAAGATGATTCGCTCTCTTGTGGAACAGGATGATCCGCTCTCCTGTGGACAGGATGATTCGCTCTCCTGTGGACAAGATGATTCGCTCTCTTGTGGGATAGGATGATTCACTCTCCTGTGGACAGGATGATTAGTTCTCCTGTCGATGCATCCTACCCATGTAGTCCGGGACTCATGGGAAGTACCTCTCATCTGATTAATGAGCAGGAAAATGAGGATAGGGACCATAGCAATACCGATGGACACATCGTTGTATCTACCGTACTCCCTATGCTAGGATGACCTTCATTGATTTGGGATCAATGATATTGGTCTAGGACTAGATGTAGGAGTTGTACCCACTATGACACTGACTTCGGGTCAGTAGAGGACTGGTCTGGGACCAGTGGTACATACTCTGAGACTGACTTTGAGTCAGTAGAGGACTGGTCTGGGACCAGTGAGAGTGGTACATACTATGACACTGACTTCGGGTCGGTTGAGGACTGGTCTGGGACCAGTGGCACACACTCTGAGATTGACTTCGGGTTAGTGGAGAATGGTATGACACATTCTCAATCAATTCTTCTTCAAGGCTCAGCAGTGCAGAGCTGAGCAGAGCCAAGCAGAGCAGTGCTGAGCAGAGCCGAGAATAGTAGAGCTGAGCTAAGCTGAGCTGAGCTGAGCTAAGCAGAGCTGAGCTGAGCAGAGTTGAGCTGAGCTGAGCTGAGAAGAGCAGAGCAGAGCAGTGCAGGGAACTGATGGCAAAGATAGTATAGTCAGATATATGGATCAGCGGATGGAGTTCTCCCTAGTTGAGAGGGAGTGTTAAATTTGGCAACTAGGGCCAAACTCCATGTGGGTCATCTTATTTATGGCAGATGATATTTTTATTGGATCCCTCTCATTGAGAGGTGTAGGATTGATCTAAAGATCATCTGATTCTGATAAGTATTCATGGAGTTATGAATTTATTTATGTTATAAGACAAATTGTCAAGTCGGTTAGCAACTTGTGTAGGCTTAGAAGCCCAATAGTCATGTCTATTCATCATCTACGTTTTAGTATAAATTAGTGAGGACTTGAAGTCATTTGAGAGACACATTCTTGAGGTGATATCCTCCTCTCCACATCTCTGGGTTTTTGGTGAAGGAGAGAGACTCTAAGAGTACACTGGACTAAGTAGATGATGCCTTAGCCGTAGTAGCATGATTCTCTAGATCTAAACATTGCTATGAAAGAAACCCTAGAAGCTGTCATGGAGAAGTCTAAATACGCAAGGAGAAGAAGGCTCACACAATCAAGGAGAAAGATCTCATAATGCAATCAAAGAAGAAACCTACTTTGGTATGGTAAAGTTCTTATGCGGTCATGGAAGACAAGTTCTACGCTATCCTAAGTATGACCTTGCCTAAATGATGCCCTAACATAGCTCTGATCTGCTAATCAAGGGAGCCTCTTCAATGTTGTCATGGAACAAGGGTCTGAATATTGTCACGCCCTTGACACAGAGAAACATAAGCTCTGGAATCATAATTGCAGCCTTACGTTGACCTACGAAGATGATTAACGCAGTCTCATAGCCGCAACATTTAAGATTTCCCTAGGTCGCAATGCTTGAAGGATGAAGCCGTAGTCAGAAAGGGTAGTCACAGTGATATAGGGAGCCGCAATTAATGGAGCCACAATGTCCGCAGTAGGATATTGACTGCACCATGGTGCATTCATGGCCTCATGAAAGGACGCAACAATCGTGGACACTCTCGACATCCTGTGATCTGGCAGCGTAGATCAGGCAACGTTCAAGCTATGTGTGATCTGAAAGAGTGGATCTAGCAGCGTAGAGCAACAGGAAGCGTGTGATCTAGGCACTCAAGCATGAGGACGCAGTCACCATTCTACGATGGCAGAAATCCTCAGCAAACTTATGAGTAGAGACATACAATCTCATTGGGTAACACCGCACTCAGATTGAATATGATGTAGCCTTGACGTGCTACAAAGAACAGTAATCACAATAGCTATAGATATTGATCTATAAATCAGTAATCTCAATCTCGGCTTAAAGATCCCTGTAACAGCCTCGACATAATGAACTACATTGGTTAAGGTTGCAAGAATTGGCTCTACATACTATCTCTGCAGAACCATGTTGATGGAATGAGTTTCCATGATGACAGTGTATTCGGATCTGTGATCTCAATCTGAATATCAGTACTATACACTTGCTTAGTATATTAATATGCAGTCACCATGACAGGATCATAAACAATAACGTTTCTGATGGTTACAGTCTCAACATAATGAGAATGATAAAGATGGACAGTGTCAAATCTTGATGATGAAAGATGCAGCATGATGGGCATGTTAGTAAAGGGTTGCATAATGATGGAAGATGCAGCATAATGGGCAGCATGATGATGAAAGCAGAGAGCAGCTCAGTCATCAAGGTCCAACATTATGATGGTACAGCATGGTGCTACATGGTAAGGTGCAGCAAATGGACGATCGGTGAAGCTGTCACCTTGGAGAATCAGTTGAAGCAGAATGTCTTCAACTGATCTCAGGTATCATCGTTATAGGAGATGATCTATGCTCAGATCTAGATAAGCCAAAGTGTTGACTTCTGTTGTTAATGTACTATCTCTCTCTCTGCTTAACTTTGAAGAACATAAAAGAAGAATTGATCAAGGGTTTGCCCACATTGGGGTTTGTCCCTGGCTGGCGCCACATCTTGTGTCCTCTTGTCTTGGCTTGTCTTCTGCGATTTATATTTATGTTCTATCTGCAGATTACTTTATGCTGATGTGATTGCTAATCTGGAAAAGAAATTGAAATAAATTGCTCTGGCATAGAAAATACCTAAAATTAACATTTGTACACTACTTTAGGAGGCCAAACGTTTTGTGTATGGGCTGAAAATATATGAGGTGAAGCACAAATAGCCTTTGATCTGAAACCCTAATTTCCAAAGGGCTATTTAAGTGTGGTTTGAAGGGAAACATATCCCTGTGGTGGAGTGAATGCTTGAAGGAGGCATATGATATAGTCTAGCCCTAAGAATTAGGCTTGATGTCAAATAAAACCAGATCATAATTTTAAGGTTCACGCACATATACTCAATGAAGAACGAAATTTTTGTGGTCTAGTGGCATTTCCCAGTAAACAAAGAGAATACCTAGTCAAAGGATCTAGGTCGCATACTTGTGCTAGAACGTCGAAGAGTTAGGAAGGCCGAAAAGCATTTCTGAGGCAGCTTTATCATCATGGTCTTGTAGCATTTAATGAAGGGTTGAGTTCCCTCTCTTGAAACGCCAGAGGCTCAAATAAATAATTGTGTAGGTTGTATTGGATAAGGGGCCGACACAGTAGTTTAGAGGAAGTTTAAGATTGTTTTGAAAGGGAATATTAGTCCAAGTAAAAAATAGTCTTGAAGCCCTAACCAAAGAGAAAATTTATATTCAGAACCAAGATTGTAAGAGTGAAAACTTTGTGAAAGAAGTTTGGAGAGTTATTCTAGAAAACAAGAAGTTTCTCATGATTTGTCCAAAAGTCTGAGATAGGTACCAGGCTGTTGTTGGGAAAAGTATCCAATACGGAATGACCCTATCCCACTCTAAGGGTGATAGTACCTCAGCAACAATCGAAGCAAAGCTATCTAAGGTTTCTTCTTTATGAAAGTAAAATAGGGGAGAAAGAGATCCACTAACCGATGTCTTTCGCTAATGGTTGATCCAATCTTCTCTCCTTGCTGCTTACTCCCAGCTCCTTGCTCTTTCACTGGCCCAGCTACACCAAGATCCTGCAAACTGGCAAGAGAGGGAAACTACAAGAAGCATACATTCATAATTGATTCAAGGATTAGAATAAATCAAATACACAAGCATAACAATACACCATTGAGACACATGTATATAGAAGAACCTCAAATGCTTTATTAATGGAAGAAGTAAAGTTCAGGAAGTGATACAACCATAAAAGGCCCAATCCAGCATCACCTCCCAGCAGAAAGAAATCTCCTCTTCACCTCCTTCAAAGCAAATCACCCAATAGTTCTATACTCAAACCAACAGCACTTCCTTACATTCACAAGATTCCAGCCTCCTTAGACCTCATGAGAGAGCTCTATATATAGGAGTTTTGGGGAAAGGATGAGTCAGCTTGAGGCTAGCATGAAGCTGACTAGTGTCCTCTCCCACTTTAGTTATTCTTCAGTTCTTGAGTCCACTTGGAGGTTCTTGCTTCCACTTGGAGATACAGACCCTCTTACTCATCACCAGTCGAATTCTCTGATCCAAGTGTCATTTTGGAAGCTTCCTGGGCATTGACACCTTGAGGAATGACTGTGCCACATGTCCCAACTCGCCCAGCGCAGGTATCCTTCTTTGCAGTTGACATTCAGCGCAGGTAGACAGTGGAGCAGTTGACATTCAACGCAAATGCTCAGTGGAGCAGTTGACATGATCCAGAATTGCCTTGTTTTTGAGTGTTTTTAGGTGGAGAACTGATATTCAGTGTTGTGGTTTGCTGACCTTGTTCCTCTAGGGGTAGGAACAACATGTTTAGGGACTTTGGATCCCTTAGATTATGGACATTTCATGCTTCAAGCTGTAAGGCACAAAAATGTCTATAACAGTTGCCCCCTAAAGTATGAGGTCGTTTATCGGGTGAAATGCTTTATCAGGAGGATCCGAAGTTCATTCAATCGTTGAGAGGTGACCTGTAATAAAATACAATACAATACATTATTTTTCATTCTGCTTTCATGATCTAGCTGAGGCGGGCATTCCCATGCTCAGCTTTATAAATTCATTTTGGTACATAGAACAGACGATCGTCTGATGATATACTGATAATTCTCTGCTGAAATTATCATCCTTTGAGTAGGATGATCATCTGCTGCAATGATGTACATGTCAAATGTCTTTATATTTCCTGAATATATATCGCAGCCCGGATGGATGGAACTAGATCCGGGGTCTTCAAACTCGTTCGATCTTCACTCTAAGTACAAGTCGATCCATGTGAGAATTGCGCTGAAGTCGAACATGGAAAGACATCGCTTGATTACCGGTCAATGATGTAAACCGTTAACAAGCGCGAGAGGAATCACCGATAATGATAATGACCCTCAAGGTACTGCAGTACAATTCACGTGGTGTGAATAAAGGACTTGGCGTCGAACACCACGCAAAATCTTCTGGTCGAAGGTCATTGATGTATACCTGTCGCCGGAAGTGAGAAACTTGCCATTGAGGCATGCAAGTTTCAAAGTACTGAGGGGGTTGTTCCTAGATCAACTTCTTGGATAATGAGTTGAAGTCGACAAGAAGCGATCCGTCAAAGGAGGGCCTTAATGAATCCCACATCAGTGACACGGAACGGAGCTAATGATTTTAGTGGAGGTGAAAACAATCTGTGACATATGATTCAGGGTGGCGATCATGGATGGATGAAGGATAATGTATGGCAGTGGATGGGACACGGTTGACTCTTTCTGAACAACATCTCTTGAACATATAACGACACTGATGCGATGGATCGGTAGCATTACCCCAAATGTGGATGGTTTGGCGAGACCATGGTGATGCGATCGGTGAATGAAACAACCCAACCCGATGTGGTACGGAAGAAAAGTGTCATGTTCAAGAGCGACTTGCTACCATTAAAGCTTTGAGGTTCTCCCAATTTTTCCCCAGTCATTTCTGACCAGTACCTCTTTATTTTTGTCAAGCTTGAGGAGGATAACATATGCTTGTTCTATAACCTGCCCTTCAGGCAAGCCCATCGCTATGTTTTAACGAGCCTAGCGATAGGGAAACTCGTTCTCGTCTAAAGACAAGTTTGTCGCTATTTAATCATTTTAACGAGTCTAACGACAAGGAAAACTCGGTCCTTTTCATTTTTAGAGAGTCTGAAAAGGTACAGAAAGTTAACTCCAAAATTCCTTTTTCGTCATCTAATCCCTTAAGTCCGAAAAAGTATAAAACAATACAGAAGGGATGAGTTTTCGATAATTTTAAGGAGCCGAATAAAACAAGCGCTTGACCTTTTTGTGCAATAATCCCTCAGGCCCAAAAAGATTAAAATCTAGAGGAGGGATAGCTCTTCCGGTCCTTTTAACGAGCTGGAAGGCCAAAACTCGGCAATCTTTTCATATTTTACGAGTCATTTGAAAAGAGCTCAAAGAAGACTTGTCTTTTGAGGAACGAGTGATAAACAGGGATAGCAGCAGATTCCAGGTACAGGTTGGAATTTTCCAATCACGGCAGTGTCACAAGGATGGCTAGGTGAAATCACTCTTCGCAGCTGTTCCTCAAAATGGGTAAACAATCATATGGAGGTGAACGATCGGCCAAATGACGGTGGAGGTGGCAGGCGCAAACACGACCAAGGCTTTTTATGGCTGATAAATTTACGATCACAGAGGTTATTTACAGGAATAGGTTCATTTTTTATTTAAAAATGAGCTTAAACTCTGGGGGAAACATTGCTCACTGCTTTTATTTATTTTTTAACGAGCATGAAGACCGTGTTAAAACTGCTCGGATCTTGCGTTTATTTTTTAACGAGCATGAACTTTATGCTAAAACTGCTCGAATCTTGCGTTTATTTTTTAACGAGCATGAACTTTATGCTAAAACTGCTCGAATCTTATGTTTATTTTTTAACGAGCATGAACTATGTGCTAAAACTGCTCGAATCTTATGTTTATTTTTTAACGAGCATGAACTATGTGCTAAAACTGCTCGATTATATGGTCAAATTTTGATCTTTTACCATTACTAGCTTTTCTCTTTTCAAGGATAGTACTGCATTTTCGATTGCTGCAACAAACTTTGTTAGAAATGAATAATATTTGCATGAAAATGAGATTATAACCCTAATATTTCGCTTTGAACTACGTAAAAAGCCATTAAAAGGTGTTTTTACCTCTCATTTTACCATTTCATTTGCATTTGGTTTGTTGGAGCTCTGGAGGTGCCTCTTTCCCCTTGATTTTCACCAGCTGATTCCGGGAGATTCTGCGGACGATTTTTGGCGCCGTCTGGACCAGGTAGGAGCTAAACCCTAGCTCTTTCTTTTCATGGTTTCCTTTTCCAGTTTTATGCCTGTTTTTCAGTCTTTCTGAGCCTCAGGGGTTTTGCCAGGGCGCCCTAACTTCAGCGCAGGTTCCCCATTCGAAACCTGCGCTGAATGTCAAGCTGCCTTAAGGCAGCCTGACCTTCAGCGCAGGTGGGACACTCTCTGCCTGCGTTGGGCTCAGAAAACTGAGTTTCCAGCTCATTTTTTGATGAATTTTCGCCAGTTTTTCATCAAAATCAGGAACTTACTCCTTCTCTTGTTTGTTTTGCAGGGAACTTTGAACAAAATTTCCCTTACATGGCGAGAACGAGAACATGAAGAGGAGGACATGATTGCCCTCCATGACCCTGTCACGGTGAACGCGCTGCGGAACTATGGCCTGCTGAAGTTTTTCCGTATCTCTAGCATGAGAGCACAGATCACTTTGCTGCAGTATATGCTTGATGCTTGGGATCCCATTAACCAAGTATTCCAGATTAGGGGAAAGTCCATCCCCTTGACCATAGAGGACATGTACTTCTTGACTGGATTGTCAAGGCGAGGTGGCCCCATTTCCTTGTCAGGTACGGCCCGGGGGACCGATTCCGTGAGAGATTATGTCCGCCAGTATTGCAGGGAAGGTTCTCAGCCGAGCAGAGACGGCAAGATTGTTATCCATGAGATTACTGACAGGTCTCTCAGGTCCATTCTGTATACCATTGGTAGGATGGCTGGTAGCGCAGCTTTACATGTTGCCAACAGATCTTATATGCAGCACGCCTTGGAGTGTCTCCAACCGAAAGTATTCAACTGGTGTGATGCAGTACTTGTTCAGATGAAAAGTCAGTTGACCAAGGTGAAGGACGGGAAGCTGAAGAACTTTGGATTTGGTTCTATTCTGACTGCCTTCGCCTTGGAGAAAATCCCACTGATGCAGCCTCAGTATATTATACTCGACTTGCCTTCTCCGACCGAGCCCCGCATGCAGAGGTGGGTTGATCACATGTCTAGGCATGCTGGTCAACCTCAGATTACTTTTACTGATGCCTTCTTCAGGTGGTTCGAGCGCCAGGAGATGGTCTTTTCCGAGTATCCATATGTGGGTATGGATTTCCGAGGTGATCCGGATTTGGTGCTACCGGATGGCGAACAGTGGGGCGCTATTGGTAAACTCTTTGACCATATCACTGTTTACTGTTTTATTCATAATGTCGATGTGCTTTATTCTATCAAGACTTTTAATCATACTCTTGGGTGCATGCAGATGTTGGTCCTGTCCGTCCAGCAGTTCGTCTGAGACCGCCAGTTGCTGCCCCGGCAGTGGAGCCTGCTAGGAGAGCTATCCTCCGCGATCTTGACGATACTGAGACCCTTACAGTTGTGCAGGAGCAGGTTGAGAGCCTTACTCTCGGCATTCCCGATGTGAGGATTGATGAGTTACCTTTACAGCTGCAGCGACATACTACTGGCGTACCTAGACGATGGACTCGTCTCTTGCGCATGATTGCACAGGCCGTGACGTGCTATCATGAGCACCACTAGGCTAGGGTGCCCCCTAGCACTTTTTGAGTTCTTAGGTCATATGACCAATTTTGTCTTGGTTACAGAACATTATGTATGAACTATAAACAGCTTATATATATTTTTATTTTCGAGTTTTATTCTGTTTGAGTTATATGATCCATATGTACAATCATTGATGATGTGTTTCTTTTATATATGTCGCAAATGTCTATCTAACACATAGTTTGCTAATGAGTCAGTTAATGTGTTTAAGTTTCTGGAAATATGTTGATATTGAATTGAATCAAATTGTCTTTCCAAAATCTTAACCCTTAGGAACATGCGATAAATAGCTGGATTGCGAACGAAATATATACCATTGAGTTGTAGTATTACGAGCTGTGAGTCTAGCCTGACAATTAGTCAGCATATACCACGTGTGATGGCATCAGAGAGTAGTTCTATCAACGCGCTATACTCAGCGATGTTATTCGTTGATTTCCCAATACATACACCTCTGAAACTTACTAACTCGCCGCTTGGATCAAAAATGGCCCAGGCTGCGGAGGATAGGTTCCGCAAACTACGACTCGCTCCGTTGGCATATCCAACACATGTCTCCAGGAGGTTTGACATCTGCAACAAATGGAAAAGGTGGATCACTCGACCAGAACAAAAAACTTTAGCGAAAACAAAATACAACAAAAGCATGCAGGTTACTACTTAAGCATAGTAACGCTTGAGGTACAACCCGTTACGGGGTTGCGCCAGTGGAATTCCGTCGTAATCCATTAACTCGTAGGCTCCTTTTGCTAACACCCTTTTAACAATATAGGGGCCCATCCATAAGGATTTGAATTTACCTGCCCCCAATTTATCGGATTCTTGGTCATAAAGCAAGACCAAATCACCTTCTGAGAAGACACGGGGTTTGTCACTTTTGTCGAACTGAGCCTTGACTCGTTTCTTATGGGCTTCGTTAGCCAAAGAGGCATCACGACGGGTTTCATCCAATTGGATTAATTCCAAGAAACGAGCCTCTTCTTCTGAAGTTCCGGGGAGAAGATCGATTGCGAGTTTAAGCGACGAAATTTCGCACTGGATTGGCAAGACTGCTTCCAGGCCATACACCAGTTGAAAAGGCGTGAACCCGGTTGCGTTCTTTACCGATGTTCGGTAAGCCCACAAGGCTGAGTACAGGATTAGGTGCCACCTTCTTTTATGAACCCCGATCATCCTTTGCAACATACGCTTCAGGACCTTGTTGATTGCTTCAACTTGTCCATTGGCTTGCGGATAATACGGGGTAGAGCTGTCGTGAGATAGCCCTAGTTTAGCAGCTAATTCGACCATCATATGATTGCAGAAATGCGATCCATGATCTGTAACTATAGCCTGTGGTACGCCGAACCTGGCGACTACATGATTGAAAAAGAAAAGGGCAGCTGTTTCACCAGTGTTATCCAATGTAGGCATCGCCTCGGCCCATTTGGTAAAATAGTCAACAGCGACTATAATATACCCATGCCCCCCGGTCGAGGTGGGGTTACATTGCATGAAATCGATGCCCCACTTGGCAAAGGGCCCAACAGCAACTATCGGCTGTAAAGGTGCGGGTGGTCGTCTGGTTTTGCTATCAAAAATTTGACAAGCATGGCAACTTCTGACTGCGGTTATGCAATCTTTGAACATGGTTGGCCAGAAGTATCCTGCTCGTAAGATTTTTTGTGCTGTTGCATATCCAGACTGATGCCCCCCACATGCGCCTGAATGACATTCATTCAGGGCTTTTTCAGCCTCTTCATGGGTAAGGCACCTCCTCAGAACTGTATCGATACCACGACGGTAAAGTGTATCACCGACGATCATGTAGTCTTTTGCTTGGTATCGTATACGTTTTTGTTCGGAGTGAGAGGTGTCTGGCCTGAATTTTTGGGTTTGGAGATAAACTATGATATCTCCATACCACTCATCGCTTGTAGATATCAGAAACAAACTTTCGTCCACGATTGACTCTTCTGATGTTTCATCATTGGACAACGATGGGAGATCGCACAATAATTCTGCGAAAACTAGAGCTTTCTTTGACTTGGATTTTACAAATTCCAGATCAAACTCTTGAAGGATCGCTATCCATTTTGAATATTTGCCCCCCAGCAACTGTCGCGACAGTATATAAGTCATGGGGTTGCAATCTGACAAGATGGTAGTTTTCCGAAAGAGGACATAATGTCGAAACCTTTGAATCGCTTGAACAGCTGCAAGCGCTAGTTTTTCAACATAAGAATATTTACTTTCTGTATCATTTAAGTTTTTACTTAAATAATATATAGGATGTTCAATTCCATCGACTTCTTGAACTAAAACCATCGCAATGGTCGTATCCGCTGCAGCCAGATACAGGTTAAAATCTCTTTGATAGTCTGGGGCGTACATTAATGATGCTTTTACTAGACAATCTTTCAGAGCATCAAAGGAAGCTTGCGCCACCTGGTCCCAGACGAAAGGTACATCCTTTTTCAAAAGACGAGTATAACCTTTAGCAAGTTCTGCGTAATTTGGAATGAACCTCCTCAGAAAGTTCGCTTTCCCTTGGAGTTTCTGAATCTGAAGCAAATTTGAAGGTGGAGGCAAATTAATGATTGCCTGAACCTTGCAGGGGTCGAGACGAATTCCATCCTTAGAGACTACAAAGCCAAGTAAACGACCAGAACTGACGCAAAACACACATTTGTGCGGATTGAGTCTTATCTTGTAGTGTCGGCAACGTAGAAATATCGCTCTTAAATGTTGCGGATGATCAGTCCGCTTTCGCGAATGAGCCGGAAGATCGTCGAGATAAGGTTGAACAATGTTCTTGATGTCATGGAAGGCATAATTCATTGCCCTCTGAAACGTCGCCCCTGCGTTCTTTAAACCAAAGGGTAATTTTCGATAAGCGAATGTGCCCCACGGACAAATAAATGCAGTCTTTGACTGGTCCTGTGGGTGGATATTTATTTGATTATACCCGGAAAATCCATCCATAAATGAAAAGATTTCACATCCGGCGCATTCATCAATTATCTGGTCGATGAAGGGTGTAGGGTAGTTGTCCTTCGGACAAGCTTGGTTTACATCCCTATAATCGACACACACTCTAATTGTCCCTTGTTTCTTCATAGCAGGGACAATATTCGATACCCAATCGGTTAGAGGAACCGGGTAGATGAATCCAGCATGGAGAAGTTTTTCAACTTCCGCCTTAATGGCAGCGGCTTTCTTGGGGTGCACCTGCCGAAGCCGTTGTCTTACTGGTTTGACATCAGGATACATTTTAATTTCATGTTCAACGATACTCGAGTCAATGCCTGGCATTTCATCATATGACCAAGCAAAGACATCTCTGAATTCACGAAAAAGAGCGTTATATATTTCCAGTTCTGAAGGGGAACAACCTTTGCCGACATAAATATTCTCTACAACATTTGTTTTAGTCGAGATATTTATGGCTATAGTCTCTTCAATATTGGATAAGTTTCGCTCGGAATCCACCGTATTTACAGTATTTGTTAGGAATTCAAAAACTGAAGGGTGGTAAAGGTCACTTTGAGTATCTTCTTCATATTCCGAAAGAAGGGAACGATGGTGGTGATCATTCCATGGTGCCCCTTCAATCAACATTGATTGTAAGATTCCTTCGTCAGTCCCATGTACTTTCGACCATGGATCTAATGGGGTACCATATTCTCTAGACCTATCTACCCAAACGCTTGACGAGCATTGATTTGGGTTCGCCTCCCATGCTTGAAACATTGATTGCTACAATATTTCTAAAGGGCTTGGGGGCAAAACAACCGAATGATCCATGTTGACATTGTCTTTTGCGACCTTCGTGGAAGATATCATGTTGCAGGTTGCTACAAACGGTACATTTCCTATGTAAATAGGAGGTGGTAGCGCGAAAGTTCCCATCAATGTGGGGTCTTTCAATAATCCTACTCCGATATCTTGAAGCGAATGGTTGCTTTCATGGATCATGGGAATGCTTCCTGTAACTTGTGAACCATTAGGGAGGAAGTTTTGTTGGTCGACGATCGTAATCCCTCCTTCAAACGGGAATGCGATCTTCCTAAAATAAGTCGACACAACAGCCGCCATGGCATAAATCCATGGTCTACCCAGTAGGATGTTATAGTCAAGATTTCCATCAATGACCTCAACATCAATTTCTATTGTTTTTCCTCCTAGTTCAACTTTCAAGTTATTAAGGATACCGTATGGGGTATAAGTCCTTCCGTCGAAAGCTTTTAATGTCGTCGAAGATCGCGACAAGGTTGGAGATCCTAAAGTTTTCCAGCAACTCATCGACATAATACATGTCGATGCTCCCTCATCAATAATTGTTCTGTGAACAGTTTTGTTGAGGGCTTTCACTTGAATAAGGAAAGCTAGTTGTGCTGGTAACTGAGGATCATATCCTTTGTGATCAAAGGATACAAGATTGGAATCCTTAGGATCAACCCCACCAATTGCTGATAACAACGCCTGCCTTTGGGTTGGACAATTTTGTAGTACCTCAAGAGTTGACATAGCGGATGGCGATTGTGCCAAATCTTCCACTATGTTATAATGCTGCGCCGCTCTGGCGCGAGGATTAAATGTCGACTTGTGTACTACACCCTTTGGCGGTTTTATTGTTAATTCAGGAATGATGGGTGGTACAACTTCTGTCGAAGTTGTTGTCGAACTACTTGGTTGATCTTTACCTTTGTCGTTCGACAGCTGAGGATTACCGTAATCTTTGTTCCTTGTCGAAATCAAAGCATCATTCTGTTGTTTTGAAACCGACAACATAAGTACTTGCGACGGGGAAGCATTTCCACTATCAACCATATTTTGACCTAGGTTGGGAAATGGATCAGTCAACACAGCTGAGGTTTGGGAGCTTTTAAAGAACCTCTTTAACTCAGCTTTGAATGGGCAATTCTTTGTGTAATGATCCTCTTCATCACATATTTGACATGGATAAATTTGTTTCCCTTGCCCAGGAGGGTTTGAAGAATTTTTCCGAGGAGATGATTCACCTTGTTTCTTCTTCTTACCTTTGTTTTGCTTTTTCTTGCTTCCTGGTTGATTGGTTTCTTTGCCTTTATCTGTTGATACGGCATTTACTTCCGAAGCAAGAATTTCTTCTTTTGCATTTTGATCCGAATTCTTACGGGCTTTCTTTGACGAAGCCTTTATCGATTTCGCGTTTGCCGTGCCAATCACGCCATCACCGGCATGAGAGTCACTATTGGATTTAGGAGGAGGAGGAATTGAAAATTCTGGTCTAGGAGCGTCAGGTATTTTATCGTAGAGCGTGCTGGACTGAGTATAAACTAAGTCCAAATACTGTGCACGAGCGATAACTTGCTCCTCTGTTACGACCCCCCCCCCTTCGCCACATCTTCCGTTATAGCAGGAAGTAACGACTTTATAAACCACTCAGCTAACGGCTGATCGGGAACGTACGTTTTCACCATCCTACGACGACGACGCCACTCATGTATATGATCAGATATATGGGTGGCAGTTGTCTGTTTGAAGTTGGTTAATATTTCTGTTCCCGTTTCATACCTTATCGGTAATTGAAAATGGGTTAAGAAAGTCGTGGCTAGGGAACTAAAATTGTCGAAAGAGGCTCTAGGTAATTCAATATACCATTTAGCCGCTGGACCTGTCAATTTCCTCTGAAAAAGGCGAAGCCTTATCGAATCGTCGTTTAGGGTGTTCGACGAACACCACAGATGAAAAGTCATCACGTGATTCGATGGGTCTTCACCTGGATTTCCATTGAATTTAGGAATGTCAGATGGAAGTTTATGAGGAATCGCTGGCCACCAAGGGGCATAAGCAATCGGATCGTTGGTTAATCGGTGTAAATCGGGTAACTCTAAAGTCGCCACGAATGGTAACTGTTGATTCAGGTTAGGCGAAGCATAACCAGGGTATGATGGAATCGCTTGAGCAGTGGGTCTTTGCATACCAGCATAATGTAATTGATGTTGGTATGACTGATACGGTTGATGGACTTGACCACTGTAAAGTGGTTGGTTTTGACCGTTTTGGATATACGGTTGTCCACTGTTCGCAAAGATCTGCTGCTCAGAAACTTGGTACACTTGCTGGAATTGCGGTTGTTGGTATTGCACTAGCCATGGTTGTGAAGCCATGTTCTGTTGTGCTATGCTAACCATTGGACCGAGGTGTGGGGTAACTGTGCCCGTTTGGACCTGTGTCGCCCCACCAGTTGGCGATTGTGGTTGTGACCCATGGTCAAGGGGCTGTTGCATTACAACCTGAGAAATCTGAGGTTGACATGCAACAGGCATCGCTTGAACTTGTGACACTGTTACAATAGCCGGTGTGGTTGGGATGTTCGTCATAGGTACACACTGTTGCATAGAATATACAACCCTTGGTTGTTGAGGTAGCATAGGTACCCAACTACTTGATGCAATTCCAGTATAACCTGAATACTGTTGAGAACTCACGTATGGGTACCCCCTGGAGGGGGTAACGAAAGGGCATACTGCCCTCCATACGGTAGCAATTCGAAACTCAAGGGGATTGATTGTCCTTGGGGACTGGATTGCCCAAATTGACCTCCAAATGGTTCAATTTGGCGAGTCTCAACATAAGAGTTGCCGGGTATTACTCCGGATGAACAAACTGGAACAGACCATACTGTCGAAATAGTCCCTTGGTGGACTCCTTCTAGCTGTTGTGAGCTAGTCGGGACAGCTGGTATGCCGGCAAACATTGTCGGAGTGACAGCAGGGGTTTCTGCTGTCGCTGTGTCATTTGACACAGTCCTAGATGATGACGGTTGTTCAGACATTTTAAGTCTATCCAATAGATTGCCTAGCGATTCTACAGGAACTTCCACTTGTGGTGGATTAACCTCTGATGAAGGAAATAGAGTGACCCCGACTCGAAAATGAGTTGGAGTACTTGCTTGCGGATCCTCTGCAATTTCCTCTATCGCAATCAAACCCGGTGGAAGAGGAAGACCGTCAGGTCCGTAAAATATTTCTGGTGCCGAAGAAGTGGTTGTTTCGACAGCGACAGTTGTTTGAGGAACAAAACTCTCTGAACCGGTTACTGATGGAACTGGTTCAGTTATACAAGTATTTGCCCCCATACTAGGATCAGTATTACTGTCCTTCTGTGGCTGTTGAACTTCCTCTATAGAGGCAGGGTTTCCAGAAATGTTTGGAGTAACCGGAACCTCAGATGTAGTTGGAACACTTGTTCTAACTTTTATGGGAGATTTTGAACCAGTTAAACGAGTCCGCTTTGTCCGTACTGTTTTCGATTCCGGAGACAAAGACGGTTGACTCGTAAGCCTCCGCGAACGACGGGGTTTCAATTGACTTTCTTCCACGATTGCGGATTACTCAATCAACCAAAATATTAAAAGGGGAAATTGGTGTTTCCGAATTGAATGAATTTTATTAGACGCTTTTTAGACACAACTTGCTTTTTCACCTTTTAAGAGTCGAGAAAAAGCTAAAGATGACTCTAGTCTCCTTCGATGTTTTAACGAGCCCGAAGTGACAAATGCTCGGATGGACTTTTTCAGTTATAGAGTTTGAAAAAGGCCAAAAGAAACTGCTCTGGAGATCTAGGCAGAGGGTGTGCCAAACCTTTCGCAAAACCACAGAATACGTTTTACGGTACGGGTGGTCGATCTTCGTGAATGCTGTGTTCACTGCATTGCGATCAGTAGGGCGGCCAACACGGCTTCCTATGGATAAAAGATATATGCCTATAGCGGTCTCCCAATATATACGCGACGGTACGTGGGAGCACAAGTCCGTATTAGTGCCATCGACTCTCAGGAGGAATCACCCACCTTCTTCGAGATCGACAGTCACTACGTTTAACGACGCCGGAACACGTCTCTAGCTTAGACCTCTATGTGTTTGTGTTATGTTTCAAAGCGTTGTTAGGTTCATTCAATATATTTTAAGTTGATCTTTTTAAAGTTTGCCTTTCAAGGTTCACCACGAGATGTTTGATACAAATTCCTAAATGCAGTCTAAGATGATAAGCAAGCTTTTTCAATCTTTTCGACTTATGAAAATCTTAACTACTGAGGGAAAAGAAAGACATCATCTTTTCACACAGATCATAGAGCACACACTAATGCACTTTTTCCTAAATCAACATGCAAACTTATCAAATGCAAAATGCACAATGCAGGTATTTCTTTTCTCTTTCTTAATGTTGATGTATTACAAAAAGAAAGTTGTTGTATAACTTTGAATTCAATTTCAAGCGAAAGCAAACAAGCTTTTGTCCAAAATCAAAAGACACCTTAAGATTTACTTGTTTCGACACTAGAAATACATAAATTCAAACCATATGATGAAAGCAAAAGCTCAATCAGCTATGAACAGCAAACAAACTAACTCTTAAGATCAAAACGACACTTATCACAGGTCTAGATCTAAGAGGCCACAGCAAGACTAGTTCACTTTCGTTATGGGAAACTGCAAATGATATAAGAAATACACAAAGAACAAATACAGTTTCTTTATACAACCCAGGCAGAATAGTGGCAAGGAAAGGTGGTTTCAGATAGGTACATTGATTGATAACAGGCTGCAAAAACAAGGATGAAAACAGGGCAACAAACAGCAGGGAACTCCAGTAGCACAAGGCAAAACTGGTTCAGCGCAGGTAGTACACTGTCAGTTTGACCTTCAGCGCAGGTAGCCCCTTCGGGACCTGCGATGAAATGCAGACTGCCTTCACAGTGCCTGCAATGAAGAGATAAACTTTCGTTTTTCTCAGTTTCCGGGTTACAGATTGCTCAAAAATCCACAGTTTTTGGCCAAATCAAAGGCTATCAATCAAGTACACACTAAAGGGTAATTAGGAGGATGAAAAGCTATCACTAAGAGCTATTCAGAGTCCTTGTGGATCAGCTCTTCAAATCATAAACATGCCCAGAAACTGAGCTAGAGTAGCTGCCCTCTACTTTGCATTTGAAAGATCCAAATGCAGTTCGATTCGGTACTCCCTGTGTTTATGAAATGAATAGCAAAAAACACAAACAACCAACAAGATACGATCCCCAGCGGAGTCGCCAGTTTGTTGTTGGGAAAAGTATCCAATACGGAATGACCCTATCCCACTCTAAGGGTGATAGTACCTCAGCAACAATCGAAGCAAAGCTATCTAAGATTTCTTCTTTATGAAAGTAAAATAGGGGAGAAAGAGATCCACTAACCGATGTCTTTCGCTAATGGTTGATCCAATCTTCTCTCCTTGCTGCTTGCTCCCAGCTCCTTGCTCTTTCACTGGCCCAGCTACACCAAGATCCTGCAAACTGGCAAGAGAGGGAAACTACAAGAAGCATACATTCATAATTGATTCAAGGATTAGAATAAATCAAATACACAAGCATAACAATACACCATTGAGACACATGTATATAGAAGAACCTCAAATGCTTTATTAATGGAAGAAGTAAAGTTCAGGAAGTGATACAACCATAAAAGGCCCAATCCAGCATCACCTCCCAGCAGAAAGAAATCTCCTCTTCACCTCCTTCAAAGCAAATCACCCAATAGTTCTATACTCAAACCAACAGCACTTCCTTACATTCACAAGATTCCAGCCTCCTTAGACCTCATGAGAGAGCTCTATATATAGGAGTTTTGGGGAAAGGATGAGTCAGCTTGAGGCTGGAATGAAGCTGACTAGTGTCCTCTCCCACTTTAGTTATTCTTCAATTCTTGAGTCCACTTGGAGGTTCTTGCTTCCACTTGGAGATCCAGACCCTCTTACTCATCACCAGTCGAATTCTCTGATCCAAGTGTCATTTTGGAAGCTTCCTGGGCATTGACACCTTGAGGAATGACTGTGCCACATGTCCCAACTCGCCCAGCGCAGGTAGCCTTCTTTGCAGTTGACATTCAGCGCAGGTAGACAGTGGAGCAGTTGACATTCAGCGCAGATGCTCAGTGGAGCAGTTGACATGATCCAGAATTGCCTTGTTTTTTAGTGTTTTCAGGTGGAGAACTGATATTCAGTGCTGTGGTTTGCTGACCTTGTTCCTCTAGGGGTAGGAACAACATGTTTAGGGACTTTGGATCCCTTAGATTATGGACATTTCATGCTTCAAGCTGTAAGGCACAAAAATGTCTATAACACAGGCCTATTTTTAAAAGGAGACTTTTGTGGAATTTTGAAGTTGGTAGAAGTATGGATATAAAACTTGAAAGGACAATAGCAGTGACTTATTTAAATTCAATAGAAGCATCTCTTGGTCATCATGAGAAGAAGTAGTTTGTCTCATAGAAATAATATTATTGTCTAGCACTCTTAAGATCATTGGAAGGCAAAATTTGCCTTTGGCATCTTTTGAGTTTTCACTCTTGAAAACAGTAGGCAGATCGTAGCAACAATGGAAGTGAAAATGCCTTGGACAATGAAATCAAGGAGAGGGATTTGTAGCAACTTCCATTTGACTAAGGTATGTAGTCATGAGGTATGTGCATTTGTTTTATGCATAAAAGAATAAAGGGTCTAGCATGAATTGTTTTAGGGTTTTGTGAAACGTTTGATTCTAGGGTTTTGAAGTTTTCATCTTGCTAAAGGTTGTTGGTAACTAGGATTTGTAAACCCTAGTTGGCATTTGGAAACCCTAGTCATGTGGAAACTCTAATCCTAATTTGATTTTTCCCTCACAGAAACCCTAACTCTTGATCTCTAGGGTTTGTAGGTAGTATAGGGTGTATGGAAAATCCTAGAGAGGATGAAATTAAATAAAGTATAGGGTATGACATCATGTCCCTTGAGTTGGTTAGGGTTTGTATTTGAAAACCCTAGGAATTCACCCTCTAAGATACCATGGAATCCCTAGATTAACAAAATTGACATCATACTCTTGTACTTGTATATTTTGCTTGGTGGTACTTGTCGATGAATAATGCATGTACAAAAATGAAGGAAGCAAAATGAGAACCAAAGAGGCCCTTGTGCTTTGGTGAGCATGATTGAAGGAGGGAACTGTAAGGGCCCTAGAAATATTAATGATATCAAGTTCATTAATGGAGTGAGCATGAATCATTATATTTTTTATTTAGTATGGCATCATGTGATATTAGCATATTTAAAGTTGATTGGATTGATCATCTAGTCTTTTAAAGTTTGAGATCAACTTGCATAAGGTTCATCCTCTTATCTATGTTAGAGGCAGTGATTTTTGCTAAGATGGAGCCTCAAGATCCTATAAGAACCATCACATTGGAGGTTTGTTATGAAACCAGCTCATAGTGTTGATTGATTCGAGAAGTACCCATAATTTTATTCATTGTAAGATAGCCAAGGAATGGAATTGCTTCTTATATCCAACACCAGAGTGTCAAGTGATGGTTGCAAGTGGAGGAACCATAAATTTCTCAGGAAAGTGCCATAATATCAAGCTATCCATCAGAGAATATGTATTGAATAGCCCAATGCTTTCCATTCCAATGGGTGGTGTTGATGTTGTACTAAGAGCCCAATGGCTACAATCCTTGGGTACAATAGCTTTTAATTTTCAAGAAATTTTCATGAAATTCACTTCAAAAGGAAAGGAAGATGAATTAAGGGGGTTGTACTAAGAACAATAAGGCGTTACACTAGTAGTATAGGGACCTAACATGCCCCTGTCCTTCACAAAGTGTTGTCCTCAACACTTGAGTAGTTCTTGATGCTCCTATATAAAATTCTTGTCCTATCATGTGAATCTTCAACGGGTAAGTTTTTCCACTTGATGAGATACTCTAAAATTGATCGATTTCATAGCTGTCGAGTTATTGTTTCTGTGGCTGCTCCAGGTTCCAATATGATTTTTCCTTCCTCCTCAAGTTCTGGTAATATTGTTTGAACTGGGATATTTTGCAACTTTTGAATGAATGGCCACACTTCTTCGTCCTTCTTCCATTCATCCCTTGCTTCGTTTATCCAATCTGGCTGGATAATAGAAATAGCACAAAACAATTCTTCTACATCCTCATCCTTTCTTGAGAGTGCATCTGCAACAACATTTTTCTTCCTTTTTTTGTAGATGATTTCAAAGTCATAACCCAAAATATTTGTGACCCTTTTTTTATGTTCTTCTAAAGATAATATTTGTTCTAAAAAGTATTTAAGACTATCATGATCCATTTTTACCTTGAAGTCTCTTTCCATTAGGTAAGGTCGCCATTTCTTACGTGCATGTAGTATTGCCAACATTTCCTTCTCATAAATAGATTTCATGAGATGTAGATGTAAAAATACCCAATCACTTACATCAAAACTTCTTTCATTGTGTTGTTGATCTGCCTGTTGTTTCATTTGATTCTGCACCAAAGTGGTGTTATCCTTTAAAAGTTGGAGAACTTGTTGTTGATGCTCGATGTGATCTTTCACTGCTTGAATCTTTTTCTTCTTGATATGTCCTTCTATCTTGAGAGTTTGAGTGGTATTTCTTCCAATGCATTACAAAATATGGTCGGATTCATCTCTTGATGCTCGATGTGATCTTTCACTTCTTGAAAATTTTTCTTCTTGATATGACCTTCTATCTTGATAGTTTGAGGAGTGGTAATTCCGGCCAATGCAATACAAGATATAGTCGAATTCATTTCTTCTTTCTCAGTGTGATATTTCACTTCTTGAACATTTTTCTTCTTGATATTTCCTTCTATCTTGAGAGTTTGAGGAGTGGTAATTCTTGTTAATTCTTTACAAGATATGGTCAGATTCATTTCTTCTTTCTCTAGAGTTGGTTCCTAGTGTATATCCTCTTCTTTTGATGTTTCTTGATTATTTTCTTCCTCCTCTTCATAATCTATGTAAAACAATTTTTTCTCGGCACACTTATGACCTTTGGTGTATTTGCTATCACAATTGTAACAAAGCCATTTTTCTCTTTTTTCTTCCAATTGTTGTGGTGTAAACCTTGTAGTTTGTGGAAGGCTAGGATAAAAAACACTTCCATAATTATAGTCCTGAGTGGTGGGATTCCTTGTTTCCATAATTTCGCTTTCAATTTTTCTTGCCCACCTGAATGCCTTCTCCAATGAATCAGGTTCCCAAAGACGAACCTCATGTTGAATGTTGTCCTTTAGAGTCCCTATGAAGACATCAATCATTTGCTTCTCTGGAATATCATTTACCCTTATATTCAATTTTTGGAAGTCCTCAATGTGCTCTGGCATTGAACACTTTTGTTTGAGAATGATCAATTAGCTAAAGAAGGTGTTTCTCTTTGTATCCTCATAATGTGTTATCATTTCCTCCATGAAAATTGACCACGTAACAAGTGGTTTACGAGAACAAAGCCTTTTATACCATAAAAATTGATCTAGTTCTAAATATGAAGATGCAATATGTACCTTTTGTAATAGTTGACCTCATGTATATCAAAATATTGCTCCATCTATAGTATCCAATTTACCAGATCCTTTCCATCAAACTTCCTCATATCGCCTTTTCTTGATTTTAGGAGCTCGATATTGAAACGACTATAACTCTATAATTTCGGATCTTCCAGTTCTGAAAGTGTGTCTTGCAGTAGCCCTCTGCGTCCATTTTCTAATGCCACCAGTCTTATTGAAATTGGATTCTCCAAGAAAGAGTTATTCACAAACTCCCAAGATGACTTGATTATATACATTTTCAGAAAAGGGAACTTGTATGAAGTGCCATGTCTCACTGTTTTGACCTTTGGATCTGAAAAAGATACACAGAAAACTATAGTTCATCCTCTTTCTATAACTTCTTACGAAATTTCAATCTGATGCTCAGAGAGACAATTATGATGATTTTCCCCAGGCCAACTGTTTGGGATGTAATTCAGGAGCCTGCAGAAACCCTAAATGTCGTGCACTGTATCTCCAAAAATATAGTGAAACAAGATCTAAAATTCAAGCCCCAGCTTCCCCACAATTTCGGCTCAAATGGGTTTTAATTTCATAAAATGAAACCTTCGTATAAAGCAAATTATAGCGAAACTTCCACGATGACTTGTTTGAGATGAAATTCTGGAGCTTGTAAAAACCCTAACTTCCTCAGATCATATCTCCGAAAATATAGCAAGACAAGATCTAAAATTTGGACCCGAGTTTCAAACTGATTTTTTCTCAAATGGGTTTTTGTTTTAGCTTCTGAAACATCGTAGCGAAAACAGTATAGTGAAAATTCGACGATGATCTATTTGGAGGAGCGAAACCCTAGAATCCAAAGCTTTGATACCAAATGTTACGAAACCAGCTCACAAAAAGATAGAAAAAATAGATCGACGCCTTAGAAATAAGCCTCTTCTAGGGGAAACCTCCTTTACATTACACGAATGAACAATTCTTAGATGATACAAATGACAAGACCTCATTTCTATATATAGGAGTCTAAGTGGTCATAATATAATCAAAGCCGACATAACAATAATAATGCAAGGGCACAATAATAACAACAGTGGGCTTCTATGGGGCACAATAATAACAACATGGGGACTACATGGGCACAACAATATAATAAGGGGGTTGTATTGATAACAATAAGGGGTTACACTAGTAGTATAGGGACCTAACAAGGTTCTTGGAAGAAGCATTATGACATAGACTCTTGAAGGATGATAAAATGTTGTTGGTCTAGTTGCAGTTTCATAAGGAAAGAGATCCATTTCTCTTTGAATATGAGATGCTGACTCATTTAAGGTCCAGTAGCTAGATGATTGAATGAAAGCATAGGAATGCATATTTAAAGATATACTTTTGGGTAGAAAAAGTTGATCATGCCTAGAAAAATGAAGTTGACTTACTCTAGAAAGAATGGAATATTGAATACTTTCTCGTTAGAATTTATATTTTCAACCTCTAACATGATCTCCGGAAGAGAATGGTAACTTGGTAATCAAGTTGGATCCTTGGACACTCTGATGCATAAAGGTAGCGTTAATTTTTTATAACTATAGTATGTTCTATGCTTAGATAAATATTACTTCAATTTCTTTATTAGCCAAATATCAATATCCAATTTAGAGATCACATCAACTTGATAGTAAAATGCAGATAGAACATACACAATAACAGTAGAAAACAATCCAAGACAAGAGGACATAAGATATGGTATCAACCAGGGACAAACCCCAATGTGGGGAAACCCTTGATCATTTTTTCTTATAATTCTTCAAAAGTTCAGCACAGAGAGAGAGTACAATATACAATTTTCACTTGCCCAATCAAAGTGAAATATGATCAATCAAACAGCAGTAACAAGTAGCCCTAATGAGAAAGTCAACGCTGGTCAATAGGGCAGAATTATTCCTCCAATTCAGCCCGGTAAAGCCCAGTCAACTAGGCCTCCAACAACAAGTTAAATCAGCCCAAGAAAAGTCTGAAAAAGTCTAGTCAAACCTGGTCAACAAAATTCAACGCAGCATCAATTCCTAGCATAGTCAATGCTGGTCAAACTACTTTGGATTTCGTGCCCAGAACTGTGGCCTAATCAAACAGAAATCCTCCACCCAAAACTACACTCAAAACTAGTCAATGCTGGTTAACACAAGTCAAATCAGCCTCCTAAAATTTCGTTTAATGCTGGAACAGAAATCACAGAAATCCCTTCCCTTCTTTTCACGTGTGGAGAGCTGCCTCTGAAATTCGTACCCAATCAATGAAGGAGAGAGAAGATTTTGAGTGAGTGAATAATGTGAGAATCACCCTATGAGTGACATCAGTTAAAGATTTATTGAATAAAGGTATTACAGACTCATGTGCTGGTGTGTGTGTGTCCATGTTATTGAAGCAACGAATCAATCAGATTGCCAATACACAAACAATTAAATGGAAAGACAACAGAGAAATACAGTAAGCAAATATAAGAACACAATAAATTTATAAGGAATTCACCATATTCTCCAAGGCTACATCTCCGGTCCAGCTTTCAATGGTGGCCTTGTTTTATCGTGTCTTGAGCATAGAATTACAATGCAGGGACTCAATGTGAGTTCTCCTGAAGCAGGTTTGCTTGGCAGGGTGGTTCTTGGATTCCCCAAGCCATTGGAGTGCACAAAATCTGTTTGCTTACCAACTCTGTGACCTTCTGGTCTATAGTGGAAAGAGTCCAATGTGGTGCTCAGTTCGGACAGATCCTCTCTGGGATGGCTTGAATCTCTCAAGCTCTCTGGTGCTCGATGCTGCCTTTGGTCAGCTCAGCCCTCTGTCTTCCTTCTTCTTTTGCCTCACTGTCTTCTTCTCTGTGTACCGTCCTCCTCTCGAGGTTCTGGTTTCTCTATCTCTCATCCTCCCCTTGGGATTCTCTCTAATTGACTCCAACTATGTATTCTGTCTCTGCTCATGGCTTTTAGCCATTCGTTCCAAGATTGTTGGGTACCTCTTCCACCTTTGTTGATTCACCTTCTACAGCTGCGCTTGGAGTTCCCTGTTCAGCGTCATCATCAGCACTCAGGGAGTGGCCACATGTCCTCCTGTAACTCACACCAACCTACTTCGTCGGTTCATTTCTTCAGTTACATCGTGGAGTGAGTCTTTCTCCACTGTGGCAGTCAAATGGACCTCAAATCCTTCTAAATTGCGGCTCATTCCTTTGTCGATTCTGCTCCCCCAATCGGGCGCAATCTCAACCGTCCGATCTGGTTCCCCCAGAGCCTAACGTCATACACACGTTTTGCACGGTTGACTTGCTCGACCTTTAGCGTGCGATCAAACCTCCGCTTGCCACACATCGATCATTGAGTGGGATCGCTCTGCTTCCATCCAAAACCGCTTACCATTTGAGGGCGCCCCGATCAAAACTGCCGGTGTCCAGAGCGCGGGTCCCGCCTTTGTCCTTTTAGCGCTTTTTACCTTTTTCCCGCGGTTCTTCAGCTCCCCACGCGTCTGGGCGCTCGGGGCTTCTCCATTTTGGCCCTGTAGCACTAATCGCACATCAAAAACCTCCTTATTTTCCCGATCTGGGCCCCCCAAAGGCTACTTTGACCTCCCACGTAGTCTCCATGGGCCTCGGTCAACGCGCTTTGACCGAGGTCCTTGTCATTTCACACTGGCTACCATTGCCACTGGTTCAAGGTGTTTTTGATCATTGTTTTGGAATTCTTTAGAGATTTGTCCCGACTTGATACAGTCATGGTTCTTTGAAAGTTCTTTATGGATCCGATTCGGATCACAGCCTTCCCACTAAAAAAGCTTTTGGAACACCAAAAGTTGGTTTTCAAACATCAACTGAGTGAGGGTATTGTTTTCTCACTTGCCCAATCTCAATCCACTTTGCACTGCCTGGCTTCGAACCTCTGAGCCCAATCCTGAGGTACTCAACATCTCCCCTGCACGTCGTCCTCACCTTTCTATCCAGCACTGTGTCTTCTTGCAATTCATTAAGATATTTAGGTAGCAGATCATCAATAGAATGCAATTGACTTTGCTCTTCAAGGTCCTCAATCATTGAAGGTTCAAACAATCTCAAACAATCTACATTTACGACTGAGTAGATGTGCATGTAAGTTGGTAGATCAAGGCAAAAAGCATTTTCACCAATCTTCTATCCTAAAGGGTCCATACCTTATAGGGTTTAGCTTTTTACCTTCACCTTGCATCCTCTCCTTGCTGATATACAGCGAGACTTGGTCTCCAACTTGAAAACTATGCTCCATCCAATGCTTGTCATGTCTAGCCTTGTACTTGGCCTAGCTCTTTTCCAGTTGTTCCTATACTGCCTGGTGGATCTCCTGGATCTGTTCAATGAATCTAGTTGCCTTGTCCACATCACTGTGTCCATCAACCATGGTATCTTTACCAAAGACAAAATCCAAAGGAGACCTTGGTGTGAAACCAAAACAAGTCTCAAAAGGAGATCTCTGTGTAGAAGAGTGTTTTACTCTGTTGTAAGCATGTTGCACATAACACAAGTGTTCATCCCAAAGCTTAGGATGTTTGCTGCAATATCCTCTCAGTAACTGGATCACTGTCTTGTTTACTACTTCTGTCTGGCCATCTGTTTGTAGATGAAAAGTTGTGCTTTTTTTTAGTTTGGTGTCCATCAGTTCCCACAGACTAGACCAAACTTCCCCACAAATCGGGTGTCTCGATTAGATATAATGGAAGTGGGTAATCCAAAATGAACCCATACATGTTCAAAGAACAATTTTGCAGTCTGTTCAGCTGTAATCTGTTTACTACAAGGTATCAAAATATACATTTCATTGAACCTATCCACAACAACATATAGATAATCATGACCTTTCCTAGATTTAGGCAGTCCTCCAACAAAATCCATGGAAACACTTTCCCAAGGGTGAGAAGGAACTGGCAATGGAGTGTACAAGCCTAGTTTTCTATTACTGGGCTTGCTTTTAGCATACATAGCACACCCTCTTACATATCTAGAAACTGTCTCATTCATTTTCGGCCAATAGCAGAACCTTTGCAGTTGTGCAATTTTTTTACTTACCCCAAAGTGACCTAATATCAGAGAAGTGTGTGCTTCCCTAATTATCTTTATCCTCTCAGTTTGTGGAATGCAGAGTTTCCCACAATGATATAAGAGTCGGTCCTTCACATGATAATCTAATTCTTCTACTCTTTTGCCCTGACTCAAAGTTGCATATACATCTTTAAAGTCCATATCCTAAGCATATTGTTCTATGTAGCTTTCATGTAGCACAGAATTATGCTTAAGTGTGGTAGATGCATTTATAATGGGTCTAGATAACATGTCTGCAACCTTGTTATGTATGCCCTTTTTATATTTGATGACTAAATGAAACTGTTGTAGAAAACCCATCCATCTGTAATGTCTTGATTGTTGCAACTTAGTATGAGAGTGTAGATATTGAAGTGGTTGATGATCAGTATGTATTACTGTCTCTTTGACCATTAAGTAATGTTTCCATTTTTTCACACTCTGAACTAATGCATACAATTCTTTATCATAGGTAGAATAGTTAACTACTACAGGATTAAAAGTCTCAGAATGATAACATATGGGTTTACCGCGCCGTGTCAACACTGCTGCCATGGCATAGTCACTAGCATCAGTTTGGATCTCAAATGGTCTTTGTAGATCTGGGAGTGCTAGTACAGGTGATGTACTAATCTTTTCTTTCAAGGTGTCGAAGGCTTTCTGATGTTTGCCTTCCCACTGAAACACCTTGTTCAATCCTGTTAAAGCATGTAAGGGAGCTGCAATTGAGGAAAAGTTAGAAATAAACTTCCTCCAATATTGTGCTACTCCTAAGAAGCTTCTCATTTCTGTAGCAGACTTGGGCTTAGGCCAGTTTACAATGACTGCGACTTTAAAGGGATCTATTTTCAGTTCACCTCCCCCTACTATATGACCCAAGCAGTTTAGAGATGTTTTTCCAAATTCACATTTTGAGAGTTTAACATAAAGTTTTTTTCTTTTCAAAACATCTAATGTCTACTTAACATGCTTTAAATGTTCTTCCCACATTTTACTAAAAATCAAAACGTCATCTAGATACACAATAACAAAATCATTAAGAAAATGTCTGAATACATCATTCATTAATCTCATGAAAGTAGCAAGAGCATTAGTTAAGCCAAAAGGCATAACCAACCATTCATACAATCCCTGCTATGTTTTGAAAGCAGTCTTTCATGCATCTTGCTCTGCAACTCTGACTTAATGGTATCCACTGTGAAAATCCAGCTTGGTGAAATAAATATCTTCCTTCAATTGATCTAAAATATCATCTATGCGAGGAAGGGGATAACGATTTTTTATTGTTATCTTATTCAGTGCTCGACAATCAATGCCCATTCTCCACAAGCCATCTTTCTTTCTCACCAAAACAATTGGTGATCCACATGGTGATGTGTTAGGCCTGATGAAACCTTTCTCGAACAACTCCTGCACTTGCTTCTTGATTTCAGCGTTCTCTAAAGCAGACAACCTGTACATCCCAATGTTAGGCAATGGAACATCTTGCTGCAAAAAAATATCATGTACTATTCCCTTTTTGGGTGGCAGACCTTTAGTTTCTTGAAATAAGACATCATACTCTGAACCTTTTCTATATCAGCTTGTTGTTCAGCATTACAGCCCTCAAATACATTGGTTTTATCAGGTTTCTTTTCCTTGAAATAAGACATCATACTCTGAAACAACCTTTTCTATATCAGCTTGTTGTTCAGCATTACAGCCCTCAAATACATTGGTTTTACCAGGTTTCTTTTCCTTTACAACCATCAGTAAGAATTGTTTGCATGAATTTATCATTATTTTCATCTGCCCTAAGTTTATGAGAGTATAATTATTTTTGAGCTTATGAGCTCTTACAAAGTATTCGATTCCATTTTTAACAAACAGATACTTGTTCTCAACTCTATAGAAAATAGTCTTTCTATCATACAAGTAAGGACTTCCTAAAACAATTCCACATATATCCAAAGGAATTATGTCTAACTCAACCTCATCTACAAATTCTAACCCAAAAGAAAACTTGAGTTTGCACTGTCTAGTCACTTGTAGTTGTGCTTTATCATTCAACCATCCTAATGGGTATGGTTTCTTATGAGGTGTAGTTGCTAATCTCAATTTCTTTACAATTGCTTCAGAAATCAGATTTACTTGTGAGCCACTATCAAACAAAGTATCAATCTTTTGATTTTTGGAAATAACTCGAATATGAAAAAAACTCATGTCTTTTTCTCTCATTTTCTTCATCATTAACAGATTGAGCAGAATTACTAGTAGATGTTTCAGAATTCTTACCTTTTATACCTGTGGTTCCTATAGTTGTTTCATCTCCTGAGTCTGACCCCAAATCTTTCTGAATAGCTGCAGCAGTGTTATTCTTCTTGCCCTCGGACTTCTTAGGTCTCAGCTCTGGATGCAGAATCCAGCAATGCTCATCATCATGCCCACCCTTTTTACAGTGAGTGCATGAAGTTTTGCTTTTCTGTGCAGTGTTAGCATTCCTTGCTTTCCACTTCTGCTTTCTTTTCTCCTTGCTCTTGCTTACAGAGGGTTGGGATGGTCCCCCAACTTCTGGATTTCCATTCTTTCCTCTAGCTTCTAGATGAGTAGCTTGTACAGATACCTCATCAATACTAGTGGGATTAAACATGAGGATGGTATGCCTCATGTAGCTGTGTAGACCACCAATGTACTTCAAAAGAGTCTCTGTTGAATCTAATGAGATACCCAACATCAATGCTCTCTTTCTAAATTCTTTAGTATACCCTTGCACACTTCGCCCTTTCAACTGTCGAAGAGTTTGTCAACTCACCATGGCTTGTTGCATGTAGGCCAATGGATAGAACTACTTTTTTATTGCAGCAACAAATTCACTCCAGACAGAGATGGTCTTACCATGTCTTTTCATATCAGCTTGGGTTCTGCCTTCCCACCAAACCAAGGCAGTGCCTCCTAGGCATAGGCTTGCCAGTTGAATCTTACTCTTGTCTGAGTCTATGTTCTGTACCCTGCAATACACATCAATTTGTCTAATCCAATTGTCCAACTTTTCAGCATTTAGCTCTCCATCATATATAGGCAAATCAAATTTAACATCTAGCTTGATCAAAGATGCTTTCTTATTATGCACAGGGCTATTAGGAGGTGTGAGAAAGCTTTCCTCTTTCCCTTTTCCTTTGGAGTGGTCATGGAAGTGAGACTCATCTTCTTCTTTATCTTGTTTAGAACCTGAGGAGTCTTCAGTCTTATGCTTTCTAAAGTCCCTATACATTTCTTCTACCATAGACTTTATAGCTAGGAAACTTTCTATGAATTGAGGGTCTGGCCCCATAGAACCTTCCTCTGACATTGTCTTCCGAGGATAGACTCTCTCAATTTCAAGATTAGTTTCCACCAACTCTCCTTGTCCTGATTTGAGCTTTGATCTAGTGAGCATTCACAACTAAACCAACACAAGCTTGTCTAACCTTATAGCCTAGAGCTCTGATACCACTTGATTTGATAATCACCCTATGAGTGACATCAGTTAAAGATTTACTGAATAAAGGTATTACAGACTCATTTGCTGGTGTGTGTGTGTCCATGTTATTGAAGCAACGGATCGATCAGATTGCCAATACAGAGACAATTAAATGGAAAGACAACAGAGAAATACAGTAAGAAAATATAACAACACAAGAAATTAATAAGGAATTCACCCTATTCTCCAGGGCTACATCTCCAATCCAGCTTTCAATGGTGGCCTTGTTTTATTGTGTCTTGAGCAGAGAATTACAATGCAAGGACTCAATGTGAGTTCTCCTGAAGCAGGTTTGCTTGGCAGGGTGGTTCTCGGATTCCCCAAGCCACTGGAGTGCACAGAGTCTATTTTCCTACCAGCTTTATGACCTTCTGGTCTACAGTGGAAAGAGCCCAATGTGGTGCTCAGTCCGGACGGATCCTCTCTGGGATGGTTTGAATCTCTCAAGCTCTCTGGTGCTCGACGCTGCCTTTGGTCAGCTCGGCCCTCTATCTTCCTTCTTCTTTTGCTTCACTGTCTTCTTCTTTGTGTACTGTCCTCCTCTCGGGGTTCTGGTTTCTCTGTCTCTCGTCCTCCCCTCGGGATTCTCTTTGACTAACTCCGACTGTGTATTCTGTCTCTGTTCATGGCTTTTAGCCATTCGTTCCAAGACTGTTCGATTCCTCTTCCGCCTCTATCGATTCACCTTCTACAGCTGCACTTGGAGTTCCCTGTTCGGCGTCATCATCAGCGCTCAGGGAGTGGCCACATGTCCTCCTGTAACTTACGCCAACCTACTTCGTCGGTTCATTTCTTCAGTTACATCGTGGAGTGAGTCTTTCTCCACTGTGGCAGTCAAACGAACCTCAAATCCTTCTAAATCGCGACTCATTCCTTCGTCGATTCCACTCCCCCCATCGGGGGCAATCTCAACCGTCCGATCTGGGTCCCCCAAATCCAACGCCATACGCATGTTTCACGCGGTTGACTTACTCAACCTTTAGCGTGTGATCAACGGCGGTTTTCTCTCACCTCCGCTTGCCACGCATCGATCGATGAGTGGGATCGCTCCGCTTCCATCTAAAACTACTTATCGTTTGAGGGCGCTCCAATCAATACCACCAGTTTTCAGAGCGTGGGTCCCACCTTTGTCCTTTTAGCACTTTTCGCCTTTCACCCGTGGTTCTCCGGCTCTCCACGCGTTCGAATGCTCAAGGCTTCTCCATTTCGGCCCTGTTCACCCAGTGATGTGTGATTAGCGCTAAGCACATCAAAAACCTCCTTATTTTCCCGATTCGGGCCTCCTAGGGGCTACTTTGACCTCCCGCGCAGTGTCCATGGGCCTCTTTCAGCGCGCTTTGACCAAGGTCCTCATCGTTCCACGCTGGGTGCCATTGCCACTGGTTCAGGGTGTTTTTGATCATTGTTTTGGAATTCTTTAGAGATTTGTCCCGACCTGATACAGTCATGGTTCTTTGACAGTTCTTTATGGATCCGATTCGGATCAGTGAAGTGTCCAAATGAGGAGGAGGCACCTTGTATTTATATGCAAATGTTGAGGATGAATAGATGTGACTATTGGGATTCTGAGCCTACATGAGTTTGTTGGCCGACCTTGACAATTTGTCCATAATCAAAATAAATTCATAATTCCATTTGTACATGTCAGAATGGGATGATCTTTAGATCAATCCTATACCTCTTGGAGAGGAATCCAATAAAAATATGGGCTTCCTCATATGAGTTGTCCAATGTGAAGTTTGGCTCTAGTTTCCAAAATTAACACTCCCTCTCAACTAGGTAGAACTTCACTTGCCAAACTATTTGAAATTTGTACCATCCATGTCTCTGCTCTGCTTTGTTGAACCATGAAGAAAGAACAAATGATCGAGAATGTATCATACCATTCTCCACTGACCCGAAGTCAGACTCTAATAACAGAGAGTGTGTCATACCACTCTTAATTAACCCGAAGTTAGTTTCTATTGATCCCATATCAATATCAACATCCTAGCATAGGGAGTACGATAGTACATGATGCGTCCAGCGGTAGTACTATGGTCCCTATCCTCATTTTCCTACTCATTGGTCAGATGAGAGGTACTTCCCATGAGTCCCGGACTGAATGAATAGTATGTGTCTACAGAAAAGGTGAACCACTCATCCTACTCATATGCCATAGAAGAAGGTGAACCACTCATCCTGTGCATATGTCACCATGGGGTATCACAAGGGAAGGTGAACCACTCACCTTGTACATTGTGCACCATTAGGGAAAGGTGAACCACTCACCCTATGGTTGTTCATCGCTCCAAGAAGTACCCCAAGCCCTCCGGAGCTCACATAGCTCAACATCCATCTCATACAGGACCCTCATAAGAGGGTCTCTCCATGACTCCAAGTCGTTCAGGAAGGTTAAGAATTTCACCTTCCCCAGAGGCTTCGTAATAATATCAGTAACCTGATCATTAGTCCTAATGTGTTGGAGCCTTATTGGTCCTTGTTGTACCATATCCTGGATAAAGTGGTACATGATATCAATATACTTGGAGCAGTTGTGAAACACGGCATTCTCCAAAAGACAAATCCCACTCCGGTCGTCGCATAAGATCGCGTTGGTATCCAGCACATGTCCAAACAGCTCACTAAAGAGCTTCCTCAACCAAACAGCATCATAGGAGGCCAAACTATCAGCAATATATTCATTCTCAATGGTGCTTAAGGCAACCAACTTCAGCGTCCTTCTCATCCATGATATCGAAGCAGAACCTAGAGATAAGCAACATCCAGATGTTCTTTTGCAATCCACTACACTTGTTACACAATATTTTGTCATACCTCCTGTTCACTTCCCGTTCCATATCCTTAAGTGCCAAAACATTGACTACTGTGCAGCGTATCCATCATGATATACAAACCAAAACCTCCTTGAAGAATCAAAGGAAAACTTCGCTGAATCCATTCTAGAGAAGGTTATCTAAAAACATATTTTTTGGCATCAGCGCATTTTGCTCCACTGTCTGCCTGTGCTGATGGCAAGTTGCTCAGTTATACACTCACGTTGTTAGCGCAAGTTTTCATAAAAAAACCACACTGAACCTCTTCTAGAAAGTTTTCTCAAATTGGAGGAGAAGCTTTGCTCACTAGAACCTTCGGGAACATCAAACTGGATATTGCTTGTTGTTGATATGGTCAAGCTCTCTCATTTGAGCCTCTTGATGTTATCATCATGGGCTTTCTCCTTGATATGTGGACCTTCCTCCCTCTTTTGTGGATCCCTAACTCCCTCTCCCTTCCTATAAATTCACTCCCTTCCATTCCCAAATGGTTGGTCATTGATTGTTGCATCCCCATGTTGAGATTATGCTTACATGTTATCCATTCTAGCTTGAAGAAGGAGTGCTTGAAAAGTCTTTGCTTAGACTTGGACATCCACCAAAAGGAGGTCTCCAACATCAAGGCATAGGTTGTATGCTTCCCTTTTTAGCTTATTAATATATACATCTAATGTTCACTTTCATTAATTGTGTAAATGTTTATGCTTTTAGCTTAATACTCCTTGATCTATTAAGTAGTTTATGTTTGATGTATGCCATATATGCTCTTGTATCTTGCATAGTCCTTTGATCTTCGTTGCAGATACTCAGACATGAAGAACAAGTAGAGAGCCAGGCTTGGAGCAAAAGATTCAAAGCCATCTCTAAGGATCGAGTGATTAGCATCAGAGCGAGGTAGCTTTCTCCTTTTCTTTGCATTCATTGAACATAAGCTGGGAAAGTGTATGTTAGCTTGTTTAGTTTGTTGCTAAACCCACTCATTGGGCTAGAGGAATCGCCTCTATCCACATAGGGGATTTTCCTTCACAACAACACTGCTAGCCCATTCTGCATCAGAGTAACCATGGAGCCTCACATTCCTGTTAGTGTATCTCATTCCATAAGTGATTGTGCCCCGAAGATATCTCAAGAGATTCTTGGCAACAATCCAATGTATGTGATGAGGCTCGACCATAAATTGACTCAATGTATTCACTGCAAAACATATGTCTGGACTGGAGTTCACCAAGAACGTCAGGGCCCCCATGAGTTGACGATACTTAGAAGGATTTCCCAAATCGGGCCCAGCAGCACTTCTGCACAACTTCTTGAAGTTAAATTCCATAGAAGTAGTCACGGACTTGCAATCCACCATCCCAAATATTTCAAGTATCTTCACAATATATTTTCCTTGAGAAATGAAAAACTCAACTAGATTTTGCTAGATCTCCAACCCTAGGAAGTAATGCATCAATCCTAGGTCCTTCATCTCCAATTCTGAAGCCAACTCCCTCTTACATTAATGAATAAGAGGGTCTGCACCAGTCAGAAAAAGATCGTCCACAAAAAGTACCAAGATGAGAGGTCTATCATTCTCAACCTTAGAATAATGGTTTGGATCAGCTTCACTTCTCGTAAATCCTAGCTTCATTAGATAGTTATCAATCCTCTCATACCAAGCCTGGGGTTCTTGCTTCTACCCATAGAGGGCTTTCTTCAACCTGCATACATATTTTTGACGATCTTGAACTTCGAACCCCTCAAGTTGTTCTACATAGACTTCCTCCTTAAGTGAACCATGCAAGAAGGCAGTCTTGACATTTATTTAGTGTAGATTCCATCCTTGTGAGGAAGCAAGGCTAATGATCAAATGGATGGTGGTGTAGTGGGCAACCGCTACAACTATCTCATCATAATCTACACCTTCCTTTTGAGAGAAGCCTCGAGCAACGAATCTGGCCTTGAACTTTTCAACAGTTCCATCAGCGCCCTGCTTGATCTTGTAGAGCCATTTCAAAGTGACAACAGATTTTTCCTTTGGTCAAGAGACCACATCCCAGACATCATTCTTCATAATCAACTCTTACTATTCGTTCATTGCATCCTTCCAACCTCGGTGCTTTGCAACTTCTTCAAATGTGCAAGGCTCGGATTGAACAATGGTGCTCATTACAGTTAAGTACCCTTGGTACCTATTTGGCTTCTTGCTTTCACAAAATGTCCCCCTATGTGCAACATGTCTCTCAGCATCGTCAAGAGTCTCCCTAAGTCATGAGGGTCTCCTTTTCGAAAAGGAGGGCTCATGAGGGGGTGGATCAATGGGATCCATTGGTCCTTCAACGTCGGGCATCATCTCATCCTGTGGTTCTCCCTGCTTTCCTAAATCTGTTTCTTTGTCCTTCCTTGGAAAAGGAAGGTTACTAATCTTCCCAAGGGCAACATCCTCATCGAAAATGACATCATGACTTATCTCCACTTCTCTTTGACCAGGGACATAGATTTTATATGCCTTAGAAGTTTCATTGTAGCCCACAAATGTTCCTTTCTTCCCATAAGCATCCAATTCACTTCTCTTGTCTTTCGGCACATGAAAATATACGTGACTACCAAAAATTCTAAAGTGAGAAACAACAGGTTTCTTACCAGTAAAAACTTCTTCAGGGGTTTTGGATTCCAATGTTTGATGAGGGCATCTATTTTGAACATACACGGCGATTTTTGCAGCTTCGGCCCATAAGAACTTCAGAAGGCTTTGATCATGAAGCATGTCACGAGTGACTTCTACGATAGAACTGTTCTTCCTTTCAGCAACACCATTTTGCTCGGGAGTATATGCGGTAGTAGTCTCCCTCTTAATGCGAGCCTCTCTAGATTTTTTTTTTTTGAACTCATTTGATTCATATCTGATTCCATTATCGGTCTTCAATATTATGATCTTCTTCCCGGTTTGATTTTCAACCAAAGCTTTGAAAGAACAGAACCATGAGAATACTTCGTCCTTCTTCAAGAAATATATCCAAGTCTTGCGAGAGAAATCATCCATAAAGATATCATAATATAAATATCCTCCTAATGAGTTCACAGGCATTGCACCAGATAGAATCAATTGCAATATGTCAATAGTATTTCCATCACTTGAGGGTAATGGTCCTCTTGTATGTTTTCTTTCGGCACACCCCTAACAAACAACTTCATGTTCTACTTTAAATTTGGGCATACCTATCACCATCTTCTCCACATCGGGTAGAGCCTTATAATGTAGATGAGCAAACCTCGAGTGCCATAATTCGGATTGAAGTGATTTGTTGCAAGACATAGCTCCCAATGGGCTTCCTCCAACTTGATATAGGCTATCAACCCTGAAGCCAAGTGTAAATGCATCATTGAAATTTGTATTCCACACACGTACATTTCCATCGATGAATGCCACCTTGAATCCTTTGTCCTCCATCATTGAGACAGATACCTGATCTATAGTACTTATGGTAAATGAATGGTATTACATTGATTCAATTGAAGAGTATCATTCCCAACTCCCTTTATGGGATAGGTGGCATTCTCTCCAAGGATAAATTTGTATCCCTTTCAATCAGATTTGAAAGAGCTTCCTTATACCCAGTGAAATGCCTTGAGGCACCACTATCAATCAACCAATTTCCCAAAGTGTCCGGATGAGATGCAGTAGAAAGGGCAGATATAAGATAGAATTATTTTTGCTTGTTATCAATAACATTAGATTCATCATACCTGGTGTTTCTTGATCTCTTGGGAGGGCAACCATTTCCTTGATGAGGAGTGGGAGCATTCCTTTTTCCTTGATTGTTGAATATGTCATTCCTTTGATTGTTGTTGCCCCTAAAATTGTTGTTGTTGTGGTTGTCATCATCATGAGGTGTATCCCTTCTATTAGGACACTCCTTAACGTAGTGACCAAACTTGTTGCAAATGAAGCATCTTCCCTTGCTTCCATTTTTTAAACCTGACCTTCCTTGACATTGCTTCTTTGAACTTGCATTGTTCTTCTTTCTAGCATGAGCGTGGAATGCAATAGGATCATTCATATTTGAAGGCATATCTAGTTCTATCATCCTTGTTTCTTCTTGAGAACATCTAGTCGGCAATTCTTCAAAACCTAGAATCTTGTAGTTGTTAAGAATAGTACTGTTGAACACGTGTCATTCATGATGGAGTCCTCCATGGGAAATGAGAGTAAGCTCCTTATCAGCAATAGCTTCTTCAATCGAAAGAAGATCATTTTTTATCTCAATAATCCTCATGAAGTAGGATTGAATATCTTTCGTTCTTCCTTTCTTTATATCCTTCATCTTGTTCTTGATGAAAAGAATTTGGTTTGCATTTCTAGATTTGAACATGCCAACCAACCTATCATATATCTCCTTTAATGTGTTCAAATCAGAGGTGTAAGCAACTAAATGTGTATGAATAGAATCCCTTATGATCTTCTTGGCTTTGAATTCACCCTTCTTGTACTTTGTCTTAGCAGCAACCGATGCATTTGAAAGAGGTTCCAAAATATTTCCTTGCACATAATGAATAACATCTTGCTCTTCTAATGTCAAATCAAGAGACATCTTCCATGCATGATAATCAGATTGATCATGAAGCTTATCATCAAACTTGAAGTAGGATGTGGAGACCATTGAATCTTGTCCTTGATCAGTGATTTCTTTTCTCACTCTTGCTTGGGCATTGTTTTCACCTCAGCTCTGATTCCATGTTATATTTTTATAACAATGGTATGTTCTATGCTTAAAGCAATTTTACTTCAATTTCTTTATTAGCCCAATATCAAATCCAGCGTAGCAATCACATCAACTTGATAGTAAAATGCAAATAGAACATAAACAATTACAATTGAAGACAATCCAAGACAAGAGGACACAAGATATGGCACCAACTAGAGACAAACCCCAATGTGGGGAAACCCTTGATGAATTCTTCTTATAATTCTTCAAAAGTTCCACAGAGAGAGAGAGTATAATATACAATTTTCACTTGCCCAATCAAAGTGAAATCTGATCAGTCAAACAACAATAACAACAAGCCCTAACCAGAAAGTTAATGTTGGTGAACAGGGTAGAATTCTTCCTCCAATTCATCTTGGTCAAACCCAATCAACTCGGCCTCCAACAAGAAGTTAAATCAGCCCAAGAATAGTCTGAAAAAGTCCAGTCAAACCTAGTCAACAAAAGTCAATGCAGCAGAAAGTCCTAGCACAGTCAACACTGGTCAAACAGAGGTCAAACTACCTCGATTTTCGTGCCCAGAACTACGGCGTGCTCAAACAGAAACCCTCCACCCAACACTACACTCAAAACAAGTCAACGCAAGTCAAATTATCCTCCTGCAATTTCGATCAACGGTGGTCAACGGCTAGAACATAAAACCCTTCCCTTCTTTACACGTATGAAGAGATGCCTCTGAAATTCGTACCCAATCAATGAAGGAGAGAGAAGATTGTTGTAACGACCCCGCTAAATTGATCCATTATATAAGGTTTTAAACTTTATAATAAAACAAATGGGATGAAATTTAAGCAATAAATATGTTAAGTTATAAATACAACTTAGATTTATAAACATATATAAGTTAAACTTTATAGAAAAAAAAATAATTATAATTGAACTTTATAAATTACATATATTAAATTATAAAATATATATATCTGAACTTTATAATATAAATCTTATAAACTATATAAATGGAACTTATAATATTTATATAGATTTAAATGTTATAAGATATAAACCATATAAATGGAACCTTATAATATTATATAGATTTAAATGTTATAAGATATAAACCATATAAATGGAACCTTATAATATTATATAGATTTAAATGTTATAAGATATAAACCATATCAATGGAACTTTATAATATTATATAGATTCAATGTTATAAGATAAACTGAAAGTATAGATATTCAGAGGTTAAGCGTAAAGCAACCATATGTTGTAGCATACCTGGAATTTATGGCAGAGCGCACCTGGCCGGGAAAAGATCTAAGACTTAAATTGCATGCGGGGCGTGTCAGGAGGAAGGAGAGCGGTGGCCGGAAGCAAGAGGGTGGCCACCGTCGAGTCTGCCATTATAAATCGCTAAACTGCACCGATGAGAGGGAAAAAAAAACCAAAGAGGAGCAGCAGAGAAGGAGAAGCATAAATTCACCAGGAGGAAACCAGGAGAAGGGAATTATCCATTGAAGAGCTTTAAGTGGACTGAGGTTCTGGGCACGGAGGGACAGAGAGCTTCTGTGGAGAAGCTTTCTTGATTGAGCAGCTAGGTTGCTCAGTCTGGTTGGGTGGTATTGGCCTCCCGAAAATCGGATCAAAACAGTCACGGCATCACCAGCAGCGGAATCACCAGTTCAATAGCAGAATCAGCAATCAGCTAGCAGTTCAGGTAAGTGCAAATTACATTTTTATGCTTCCTGTTTTCCAGTTTATGAGTATTTACATGCTTCCTGTATTTCGAAATATTGGGCATTCCACATGGTATCGGAGCCCGTGTTCAAACCTTCGGGACCTCCCAGGCCTACGTTCCTGTACGCTGTGATTTAATTCTGCCAGGATTTAATTCGTTCTGGAATAAGTAGATACGACAGTCTTAGGGTTTGTATCGAACTGAATTCTGAGGAAACTTGAAACCTCAATTTCCTGCTATATATCATCACCGCCGTTTACCTGCAACCGTCTCAGCCCTTTTTTTTTAAGATACGAACTTCTCTTTTCTGAACTCCAAGCTTCGCTGCGCAGTTCATCGCCGCTTTTTTTGTGATTATTTCTTCACGGAGAGATCTGCTCTGCAATCGATAGCCAAAAGAATGGTTTATAGACCTTTTTCATAAGTCGCCCCCTTTCCGGTATCAATACTGGAGAACCTTCAAGCTTGCAAAAGCGCAAATAGCATCAGCGGATTTCGAATTATAGAATCAAAAGAAATTACCAGATCGGATTCGTTCCTGGGAACAAAAGAAAAATTTCTAAAAAAAAAAGAAAAATTCATGATTGCATTAAGACTGGGTTGATGGCATTGAGGAAAGAGATGCAAGAAGATATCCGCGCCGGGCGTTGCGAAAAGCTTGCCTCGTCTCCACGAGCTCGTGTCTGTTTTTCTGTGCCCTGCTCTCGCCTTCTTAGTTAGCTACAATAACAGGGTCATTTATCTCCCTTATATCATTACCCGTGGGTACCACTGCACGATTACAGAGTGTCGATTGTGACCACCAGTGGGCCTACTATGTTCGATGGCCTTGCCTTTTCATTATTCAAAAAAAAAAATCCCTTTTCTCCGCACCATTACAAAGGGGCATTATCTCTGTTCAAAGTTATGAGAGCACCATTACAAAATTTACTGTCCGAGATCTACAGATTCACGCTATCCGCAATTGAACGACGACGATAGTCATTGATATTAAAGACGTTTTCGGGATGATCTTCTCTGAGAGGAGATGTAGTCATTGTTGAATTAAAACTGTGGCATGTAGCATAAACATAAAAAGTGTTATTTCTTGTTAAGGGGGGGATTTCTAGATTGTTACACGTTATACTGCAAAATCACATGGGCATAAACCGCTTGAATTTTGAAACAGCCGCAATGTCTGAGACGGCTTGTCTAGACGATTTCGATTTCGACTGCAGCTTAGAAGGAGACGCAGACGGATCAATTTTAACACTGTTGAAGCTGGTGAGCAGAGCTCAGGCGGTGATTGCAGAGCTGCTTAGATTATCTGATCGTGTTCCTTCTGCTTTCACTGACTCCCGCTACGCTCCCATTCTCTTCGATCTCAAATATTTCAAATCTCCAGAGGTTTTTGAGGAGCTAATTGAAGCGAACTCTGATTTGGTTGCTCTTGATGATGAATTTCGAGAAAGTTTTCATCTATTTTGGAGAGGTTCTTCCTCCTATTTGACGGTATTGTTCGATACTATCAAGATTTGGTACATTATCTTGATGATTTGCAGGAAGGAGTGTATGTGCAAAGTACCATAGAGAGTGTTATGGAGAATGAGGACGGGCGACAATTGTTAGCGGAAGCCTTAGTTCTTCTTGGAGTTATGTTACTCTTGATGGAGCACCGTTTAAATGGTGGTGTGAGGGAGCGACTGCTTGTTGCATTTTTTCGTACCAAGCGTTCTTTAGAAGTTTCAAATATTGATCTGTTATGCACGTTATGTCGTACTTTTTCTCCTGTACAACCCCTCAGAACAGAGCACAGTGACTGGTGGCATGTTCCAGCTTGCATGAGGTCTCTTTTCATACCTATTAGATGTAGATTTTCCTTATTCTCCCTCAGTTACTTGACTGCAGAGTTTCCATCACTCTCAGATGCCCCAGACATCCTGTATCAACTCTGTCCAGCCTCATGCTTCAGCTGACAGATGCATGGTCCTGATCTCATGGTATAGATTTGATACTTTAACGTGATGTTATAATGTCTAAGCTGATTGTGAACATGGTAGATACTAAAGCATAATCTAATAGCTCTTCATAGCACCTATGATTTTATTTTACCTCGTAGTATCATGGGGGACACAATTGCCTGTCAAAACATCAATCCTATTAAGTAAAAATGAATTGTTAAATAAAACTGTCAATTCTAAAATTGAACAAAACATGTGATATACAGGAATTATTTATGATTCTGTATAAAATTATGAACAAACCATTGATGTGGAAGTATACTTGCCGAAAGCAAAGAAATGTCCACAAAATCTTTACAAGATGCTTACAATTGAAGTAGCCTTTTAGAGTGGGTAAACATTAGCACCATGCAGGCATTGATATATCAGCATGAAATCGAGATTTGATGTAGATATTCTTTATAATACATTAAACATTGGTTGCAAAGTGTGCTGCTAAGCATTACTATAGCACACAAAACTCATCTGCAAAACCATCTTTTTATCATAAATAGTGAGTTTCGCAGAATATAACTTTGATAAGGATATTCTCTAGTCCTATAAATCCCCACGGCTGTCGAAATCCATTGATGGCCGTACGGGTATATATGGGGATGTCAATTTTGAAATCCAGGTTAGTAGGTGTCCCAAGTGTGTCTTATGCATTTGTGTATATCAAATATGTGACAAAATTAAAATCAAGAGTCATAATCAAAACTAGTAAAATCTAAAACACAAAAATCATATGATAACAGAAATTATTGTTGAAACCAGAAATATTTCATCAAGAAACAAGATCAGACATCTTAATTTCATTAGCATAGGTACCGTTATTCATTTTCTGGAAATATTCTCCCTTAAGGCAGAAAATCTCTGCCCGGTGCTGACTAGGACAATTTTCCAGATTGGTACTATTAATTAAATTGATCCCAGTTCTTAATTTCCCTCTCATTTCTAAATCAGTTTTGCTTGTCCTCTTATTTTTACAAATCTTTCGTGCTTGAACTTCCATATGAAATAGCCAGCATTTTGTTCAGCTCAGTGACACATCATAAAGACCTTGCTTGCGGGCCAAACGAGCAAGCTTGTTAATGCTCCTTGCCTTGTCACCATATCCAAGTTGAGGAATCTGGGTGTTTGAATTTGAAAAATCTTTAAATGAATTCATTACAGTATTATTCATGTGATTCCTCCACGGAAGCAAATCACATCCTGGACAGAGAAATTGTCCCAATTGTTAGGAATCTATAACCATACTTCTGCATTATTCATACTAGGATAGAATACCCTGCATTAGGACAAGGAGGTCGTGAGACCACCCTCCTTGACCTCGGTACCAGTAAGATCCGCCTAGCGGGTAAAAATAGCAAAACTATACCCGTTTATAAATGTGATGTTGCAAAGAAAATTGTGTGTTAAAATTTGGTTATCCACCTCATTTATATATATATATATATATATATATATATATATATATATATATATGTATGTATATAAATTTTATGTTCGTGTTCAGGGACCATTATTATGGTAAGGACGTATGAGCGACGACGACGTGACCAGGCGGCATCATCACCATTAATGCCGCCACCGTTGCCATCATCATCCCCATCACCTTCGTCACCACCAAGGCAACCGTCAACATCAAACGCTCCAACGCCAGAGTTGACTGTGATAATGAACTCTTTGGAAGCCTTATTGGAGACATTAAAGGAATCAGCTAAGGCTAAAAACAAAGAGGAATTTCAGCATGTAGCCACCAGTTCAGCGGAACCAAATAATTTGGAGCCCAGAAGATCGAGAGAAGACATCTCTAGAGAGCTTCAGAAAATTAGACTCCCAGAATTTTCGGGAAGTCGAGCTGGTGAACGCGCTGAGGCATGGTTGGAAGGGATGAACCGGTGCTTCAGGTTAAGAGAATATTCACCTTCAGCAAAAACAAAAATTGCCGTGTTTCAACTAAAGGAAAGTGCCTTGATTTGGTGGGGAAATTTGGAAAAGCAGCTGCACCTTACATCGGATAATGTTCCTTGGAGACTGTTTGAGGAAAACTTCCGCGCAAAGTATTTACCTCCATACTTTCAACAACAGCAAGCCAGAGCCTTCCATACACTAATTCAGGGAAGTAAAACGGTGGAAGAGTACGAAATAAGGTTTATGGAGCTGGTAAAATACATTCCCTACTTAGACTCTGATGAACGTCAAGCTGAACGCTTCATATTTGGGTTAAACCCTCGCATCAGAGCCTTGGTAAGTATGTGGAAACCATCATCTGTAGCCGAGGCAGTCGAATGTAGTCGTTATGCAGAAGAGCACCTTGGAATCAGAAATGAGATAGGGCTAGCAGAACCTTTACAATCAGGATTTCCAGGAAAGACTCCTCGAAACTTTATCAACGGAGGCAGCGCAAGGCCACCTTACGATAACAGGTCTACCTCTAGAAATATTGTAACAAGAGCTCCCATGGCAGTAAACACTATAGCCTCGGAACCATCGAACGCTAGGTCATGGTTATCCCAGGGGACTGCCAGCAGAGGTAGAAATTCGAGAGAAATCAACATGAGAGGACGAAGCTCGTTCTCTAGAAATTCACGTCCTGAGTCAAGAGGATCAATGCCGCTAAATTGTTGGGGATGTGGGGGACCGCATTTTCAACGGGATTTCCCTGAAGCTTCGTCGAATATGTCGCATTGGACTGGAGAGGGACCAATACCAAACAATCAAGATAATCATAGAATTCATGCAGTAATCAGCATCGACCAAGCAGCGCATCAACCTACTATAGCGGGATCTTCAGGTATGGATCAAGGGAATCGTAACGGTCGAACCGTTACGTATACTGGAACGTAGAGTTCGACAGCTGAGGAACCGCCAGGTGGACCAAGTTAAGGTCCAATGGGACTAGTATAGTCCTGGATCAGCAACTTGGGGAAATACGGAGGACATATGTCAGAGATACCCTAATTTAATGTCTATTTTGAAGAGCTTTACGCTATGTTTAGTATATATTTACTTCACTACAATCAGGGACCCAAAGACATTTGAATGATCAGGGATAAACCTGAAATTATGTGGCATAATATATGTTTAAATTCCTGCTGGTACATGGATACCAAAATAATATGTGTTTAATTCCTGCTGGTACATGGATACCAAAACAATATATGTGATTTATTCTACTAAATTATAAATGTTGAAGTAAAGTTAAGGCAGTTGAATAAGTTTTCTTCTGATAAAAAAATTAAGATATTATAGATCTGATTTATTTTATTGTTAGTATGATCAATAGGATAGAAATCAGGAAGTGAATACATCCTAAAGAAAAGTCAGAATACATGCATAGAATATGACAAAATTATGTTATGTTGTAGTATCATATGTAAATAATACATGAGTTATTTTGAATATGCTGATGCACATTTTACAAATGCATGGGTAAGTGCAAGATTGCAGATAAACTATGATTGCAGATAAATGATCCAATTTTCGGGATGACCACGTAATGACAGAACCTCAGATCAGTTAAAGCTCCAAGTGATTCTATGATAGGGTGTTAACCCTGAGTTCTATTGGGAGGGGTGGAGGTGTTACCCACCGTTTATCCTCTGGACCCTGGAGTCATGGGAGCACTGTGCGAGTCATGCTCCCCTAGACGTATGATGATGACTGTCGGATGCCTACTAGGGATCAGGTCGGTATAACCGACGCTGTCACCTTAGAGTTTATGAATGGTCGGGTCAGTAAAACTGGCGCCATGGCATACTCCAGTAGAGGACGGATAGGATGGGAGCGGAAGAGATTAGGAAGGATAGGATGATTTGAGGATAGCTTGGGGACCTAGATAGAAAAGGGTCATGTCCATTAAAACCTTGAACCTAAAATTCTAAACTTCGGGACGAAGTTCTCAGAAGGGGGGGTGTATGTAACGACCCCGCTAAATTGATCCATTATATAAGGTTTTAAACTTTATAATAAAACAAATGTGATGAAATTTAAGCAATAAATATGTTAAGTTTATAAATACAATTTAGATTTATAAACATATATAAGTTAAACTTTATAAAAAAAAAATAATTATAATTGAACTTTATAAATTACATATATTAAATTATAAAATATATATATCTGAACTTTATAATATAAATCTTATAAACTATATAAATGGAACTTATAATATTTATATAGATTTAAATGTTATAAGATATAAACCATATAAATGGAACCTTATAATATTATATAGATTTAAATGTTATAAGATATAAACCATATCAATGGAACTTTATAATATTATATAGATTCAATGTTATAAGATAAACTGAAAGTATAGATATTCAGAGGTTAAGCGTAAAGCAACCATATGCTGTAGCATACCTGAGAATTTATGGCAGAGCGCACCTGGCCGGGAAAAGATCTAAGACTTAAATTGCATGCGGGGCGTGTCAGGAGGAAGGAGAGCGGTGGCCGGAAGCAGGAGGGTGGCCACCGTCGAGCCTGCCATTATAAATCGCTAAACTGCACCGATGAGAGGGAAAAAAAAACCAGAGAGGAGCAGCAGAGAAGGAGAAGCATAAATTCACCAGGAGGAAACCAGGAGAAGGGAATTATCCATTGAAGAGCTTTAAGTGGACTGAGGTTCTGGGCACGGAGGGACAGAGAGCTTCTGTGGAGAAGCTTTCTTGATTGAGCAGCTAGGTTGCTCAGTCTGGTTGGGTGGTATTGGCCTCCCGAAAATCGGATCAAAACATTCACGGCATCACCAGCAGCGGAATCACCAGTTCAATAACAGAATCAGCAATCAGCTAGCAGTTCAGGTAAGTGCAAATTACATTTTTATGCTTCCTGTTTTCCAGTTTATGAGTATTTACATGCTTCCTGTATTTCGAAATATTGGGCATTACAATTGTGAGTGAATGAAGTGTCCAAATGAGGAGGGTGCACCTTGTATTTATACGCAAATGTTGAGGATGAATAGACGTGACCATTGGGCTTCTAAGCCTACATGAGTTCGTTAGTCGACCTTGACAATTTGTCCATAATCAAAATAAATTCATGATTCCATTTGTACATATCATAATGGGATGATCTTTAGATCAATCCTACATCTATTGGAAAGAGGAATCCAATAAAAATATGGGTTGCCTCATATGAGCTTTCCAATGTGAAGTTTGACCCTAGTTGCCAAAATTAACAGGTAGACTCGTATGGAGATGGTCTATGAAGATGTTGATCACTGGTTGAGAAGGTCGTCATGATGAAGTAAATCCATTGTTAATATATATTGTTAGGTATTTGGCTAACATGTTATTTTGCTACATGAAAGAATGTTGCAAGTATTCATGATGACAGTTGAGGCAAGTTCAACTATGTGGATGGAATACTTGAAGAATATGGAGAGAAGCTCAATCTCTGATACCTAAAAACTACAAAGACCAAGATGTGTTCATCATAGGATTGGAAGGTAGCAGTGTGAGAAGAATACCAGAAGGTGTAAGTTCATACTAAGAGAAGGACGATCACTTTAGAAGAAACTATGGTCAGTGTGAAGTCTGGGAAGGCTCGACATAATGCCTTCATCAATAAAGACAAGATGAAAGTGATGGATGACCTGGAACTTGTCGTGAGAAGATGGTTTTGTGCCCTGTGATACCAAGAAAGGAAGCATGCTCAATATAATGAGAGGCAGAGGAAAGAGGGAGCCATGCAAGCTTTGAGGAACTGATCTTTGTATGCAAGACAAGTGAGAAAACTTATGGGAGTTTGGAATCTCCTCTAGATTTGAGAGGAAGTAAAAAGAGTCCTTGAATAGGAGCATGATATCCCCCTTGTTTGAAAGGGAGTGATGGTGGATAGTTTTTATCCTTATGTCATGCACTAGACCATGACTAATAGTCGTAAGTCTTAGTGAAGGCCATAAGAAAATAATGGTGTCTAGAGGATTGGATAAGCATCTAAGACTAGTACTCCTTTGAGGATTGAAAATCCAAGATAGGAAGTAGTCTCATGAACTAACAATGTTTGAAGATATGATAGGTATCCAAGATAAGAGTGGGAAAAGAGGACCAATATTATTTGAAGATTCAGGGTGAGGAATCCAAGATAAGAACAGTCCTAAAAGGACATACCTTGCAGACATTTGGATGGGATATGTGCCTTGTAGGGGTAGTGATCACACGTAAAGCTTCCCAACATAATGCTCTTGAATGAAGTAGAGTTTGTCTAGTTAGGCCTCACAGACAATGTTGGTTGATCATAATATTGATTCTTACAAGATGGCTTTTCAATCTGACTCTTCTTAGGATAACTTTTCAAAGGGAGTATTGTCCTTGTACCAGTTGGTCAATTATGAATACCTCCCTAGTTAAGAGGGAGTGGTGGAGAATGTAACTAGTTTTGGTCTTCATAATTATCATTTGACTCATCTTTATGTATTGATCAAAAGAAGAAAGAAAAATTGTAAGAGAAAATTATTTACAATGCATGGAGGTTTCGTGCTTGGATCAATGGTCAGTAGGTCAAAGCATCCATTGTATGCTTATAGGGTTTGTCATAGTCAAAGGTCATTGTTACATCGCAAAAGACCTTTATGGGCACATGTATCAAAGAAGAAAAATATTGTTTTGTATTTAAGAAGTATCTAGATACTCCAAAAGATCAAGTCGACTACCAGTTAAAAGTCAACCTTGGGTAGGTTTGAAAAGCCACATGAAAAGGTTATATAAAGGCATGAATTTGACCTCCTTTGTAAGACAAGAAGATCACATATCTGAGTTTGCGGTTTGCGGTTTTGGGGAGGAGCAAAGGTCTATAAGAAGAGAGTCAAGGGCATGCGAAGGTGGAAATATTTGTCACATAAGGGACCTAGGGTTACCTCAAGTCTGAGATGACTAAGAGACCATTTTCATGGAGAATTCCTACATTGCTGCTCTTGAAGATCTCTTGGGCTATCTAGCAGGTTATCTTGTGTCTTGGAAGAAGCTAAGGGTCTTGTTTTTGGGTCTTGTCTCCTTTGAATTTATTCTATAAGAAGAGAGTTCTTTAGGGTTTTCCCCTTGGATGGGATTTTCCCTGGATTTGAGCCTATATCATGTGTTCATGTGATCTTTTATTGCTTTGGCATTTATTTGATGATACGAACATAAGCATAATAATCTATGAAGACCTAAATATCACAAGTAAATGTCATGTATGGAAATGTTAAGTTAAAGATGATTTTTATATTAATTTTCTAACACTAATATGATTCATAAACTGTAGTGGATATTCCATTGGACAGTTCATCACAACATATTTGAAAATTACACTTGAGAACCCAAAATCTGCACTGATGGTTTATTTCTCTTTAAATTTCTAGATATGTAAATTATTGTTTATTGTGTATGCATGGAAATTATAATTATGCAAGAAATAGAGAATAACAATATAAAAACTCAAAAACCATGATTTGACACAGGATATAACTTGGGAAACCCCTTCAAGAGAAAACCCAACTGAAAGGTAAGGTTGCACTACTCTATTTCTCTGAATAGAAAATGGTTGAGTACAAAGAAATAAGGCTTATGGCCCGTGCCCTATTATAGTGCACAAATCATCTTCGTGTGCTCTCTCCCCATCCCTCTCAGCTACTCTATTCATCTATGGAACAAAACGTACTCGAAAAACATGGAGCCCTCTTCCTCCCAGTGGTTTGATTATAACACAGCCTGATAGCCTAATAGTGGTTAGGTTTGACTATTTCAACTCTTAATTAGAGTTACAACGACTCTTCTAGAGTCCTTTTCATCATGATTATGTGGTTAGCCCCTTTTCCATGAGTAATGGCACTGATATAGCATCATCTCATATTATGGTGGACAAAACAGGAAGGTCAACTTCCAAGTGGCATAACTTTTGCATATGGACTTCGATTGAGGCGAATCTTGTGTCGTTCGAAAAGTATGTGTGTGTAGAATAGGAAAAAAATGTGTGGCACTAAAGAAGCAAAGTTTTACCTCCAAAAAAGTCATTTGATGCCCCAAAATGTTCTTGAATGGTTTCAAACCTCAATTTGTCAAGTCTCACCAATCAAAATGATCCTATGAGTTGATTCCTCCACTTTTCCCACTCTGGAACCATTGAGATAGATGACAAACAATATAATCATCCAATCTGGATCACAACCATGGCACATTTTTATGAGACACCTTTCAAATAATGGCATCATCATTGAAGACATATTAGATCACATGTGTGGGTTAAAATAGGCTTGTTTTTATGTTTTATTACTTCGTTAGCTATTTTTGGGAGTCGGTTTGTGACCTATCCAACCTGCAACCATATTTCATATTTTTTAAAGGGATTTTAGTCTAATTTTTTACTAAAACGACTCGGTTTCCCTCATATAAGTAGAGGGCAGTGAATTTAAACTTGGATCATCATCACACAAACTCGGGGAAAATGCACACTAGCTTGTTTGATCTCTTTTTGGTTTTTATGGAGCATAAAATGAGAAAATTTATCTCGAGGAGGATATTTTGATTGGATGGTTCTCTTTCTTGGATGATGAATGGTGATTCAATGATGATTTCGTAGTAATTTTTCGTAAGTATCTTCTTCCATCTTGCACTTGTTTTAAAATTAGGGTTTTAATGAAATTTTCACCCAAGTGTTGAACCTTTCTTGGCTCTAACATCTCCTTGAAAAGATTATCATCAAGTTCCTCCTCAAGAAGATTAAAGGATGCTACGTTTTAAATTTTGAGAAGCCCAAGTGTAGCTTTCTCTCTCTCCTTGAAATCGCTTCCATCACTTCTCTTCCATAGATATTTAGCCTTTGCCTCCGTTAGTCCATTCTATTGTGTCAATTCCATAAAATATTAAAGATCAAATCCTAGATTTCTTGTTTTTATGTTTTCTAGAGTGATTTAGGATTATAGGTTGCACCAAAATCTCCATTTTCAACATTATTTACATTGGACCTTGTAGTCCTAGGGTTAGACTTTGCATGTACTAAATTGAAAAAGCAAAAACATAACTTTTCATGCATTTTTGAACCATCAATTAAGGCAAACATATATTGTTTCTATAGTTGTTTTGTGTGTTTTCAGCCATTGAAAAATTGTTGGAACTTTTGTTTATACATTGAATAGCCCTAATTTTTACTTGCTTGTCATAGATCAAGAGGTTGTTTTATTATTCTTGTTATAAATATTTGCACACTATAATTTTGTTAATCAAAACCCTAGTTTATACCAGCAAAGTGCAATTTTTGGATGGCAGGTTGGGAAAATATTTGAAACTTTTTAGGACTTACTAAGGCCTCTAATTTAGCCATTGATTTCTCTAAACTTATTGCCTGGGAATTAATATAATTCCCCCGAAACCCTAGTCTTTGAATATATGTCCTTGAATGAATCTTGTAGCATAACATCTAGGGAATATTTAGCCTAAGTAACCTAGGTTAATTAATCCTTGAGATCTATTGAAGAAACATCACTTGTGGCGATAGCATCTAACCACAAAATAGCATAGAATGAGTGGCTAAGGTAACAATGGTAACTAACCTCATGGTTGGTCTTAATCTAAATAAATTAGTGACGCTTTGCACTAAGGTGCTAGATTTTGTAGTAACAGTGCCATAGATCGCTCAACTTGGGAGGATTGCTAATAATGGTTAAAAGTGTAATTAGAACAATTTTAGTTTTCTAGATCATGTTAACCATTTTTTTGAAGTTGGTCAAAATAAAATTAACAAATTCCTAGGGATTTATTTGGTTATGACAAAAAAAAACCTAAACCATTCCACTTGTCAACAAGAAAAGAGTGTACCACTTGTCAACAAGAATAGAGTGTGCCAACAAAATCTTATATAGGTTGGGGACTAAAAAATATAGCTCCATTCTCTCGAGCATTTGTAGAAAAACCTATTTGGAAATTTACTTCTAAAGCAAGGCTCTAGTAGATGGTGATTATGGAAAAATGCATATAGTGCTATCCTAAATTGGATTCCATGTGCTACGAAATCCTATTTGGGGAGCTCTTTGTTGAAATGAGCAAGGTAAAGGATTTTTTCCTTGGTAGGAAACCATCTTACATGACAAGTAGATAATGGAAAATGTACAAATGGGGGAGACTCATGTTGGCTTAGATAAGGATTTTGAAGTTGTTGAGGTCTTGAAAAGCTTTCTTCATGTAAAACTGGCTTATTTTTCTCACAAACCTTCATACATGCATAAATGATGGGCATTGGCAATCACCTTGGGTTCATGCAACTAATAGTAGGGAGCCTAAGGCTTTGTTCCCAACATAGTACTTACTCAAAGTGCGATGGACAAGATCATGAATTGAGCTATCTAACAAAGATCACATTAAAGAGTGGGAGGCAAATGCCAAAGAAGGTAAATACATTATGAATTTAGGATATATAGTGGCTAGCTTCAACTCATTCCCTCAAGATAGGGAGCGCTAGTGTAAATGGATTTTGGGATTAACGACCCCTCTAAAGTCTAAGCTATGCACTCAAACATTTGGAATCATATAAAAGTATGCATACTAGACCAAAACACTAGAAGGGGGAACAATTAGACGGAATCTTAATGATTGGCATTCAGAGTATAATAAAGAATAAAGGAGGTGGTATTGAAGTGATTACCCTTCTCTATCTAGGCCATTTGGTTAAAAAAATGCAACACTTTTCAAGAATGATATGAAACCACCATTAGAAAAAAAATTCACATTGAAGCAATGTTTGAAGATCCTTTCAAAATCACCAAAGCCTCTAAAGAAAAAGAATTATTCCCCAATTGGTCATTAACACTTCCACTACATATGGCCTCTTTCATGAGCCTACCATATAAAACTTTAAACCATGCAAATGGTGGGCAAGACAAGTATTGTTTTTCACAATTTTTATAAGATGTGCTTTCAACTTGGATTCATTATCTAGATGATCCAATACATTAGAGATCCAATAGATAATCACTTTTATAACTCTGGCTTTAGAACAAATATCAAAACATTTTAAGCTTTTGAATTGGGTTGGGTTGCAACACGCACAAGTAAGGAACATCACTTTATTTGTAATGGTTAATAAGCACAAAAGTTTATTCGCATAATTTGAGACTTGACATTCAAGCACATCCACTAAAAGCATAATAGAGAAGGAGATCAAATTGCTATAAGAGCTTCTCACTACCAAAGAGAATTGATTCAGAGAGTTTTTGGACCAATTTAGTAATAAATTGGATATTTTTCGAATTAAATCCATGTGTTGGAAAGGTACAAACACAATTTCACTGAATAGTTCACAAGCCTGATATTTTGTTTGATCCTTGTAAGCATGTTGAAGCATGCAATGTACATCTATTAAGTGATTGGACATGATAGTCATTGACATATTTACTTTGATCTTGCTCTCAAGGTAATTCTGGGTGTAATTCTTTGTTATATCAATATGGAGTCAAGGTAACTCTGGCTGTAATTCTTTGTTATATCAATATGGAGTTAACAACCTTCGCCAATGGAATATGTCTGTGTTTGTTAATTAGGGTTGGGATGTGGTGGGGGCAGTGCAGGGTGATCTCATACACAGAATCTGGCATGCATATAAGTGATATCATTGTTCTTTCATACCCCCAAATTTTGGTTATGTCTCGTACCCTTTACCAACCTTGACAACTTTGCTTTACTACCTTTCAAGGAACTCTTGGGAAAATTTGGATAGTGAAAAACACATTAAGAAAATGCCTTAGAAAAATGTCATGTAACGCTAAGCAATGGAGACTTTTAACCAAATTACACTTGCCCCTAAACTAAGTTCAGGATTGAGATTTCGAAAAGTGCACAACTTATGCCTAAATTCAAATTAAGCTACTAAGCAACAAGTCCTATAACCTGGGGTCCCAAAAATATGGGACAGCATGACAACTTTAATAGCAAACCATATAAAATACTAGAAGTAACTTCATAGAACTAATTGGAACCTATCCAACCTACTCTACTTGTAGTCAACAACCTATCCAGAAAGGGTCGAGAAGTTAAGTCACATTCCCATGGGCAACCAACTTTATATGCGTAACATCCCAATAAACCCTTATACATTGTACCCTAAAGTGTTAAAAACCTACAAACAGGAGTCTTCTGCATATTTCCATCAAGAAAATGCCTTAGAAAAATGTCATGTAATGCTAAGCAACAGAGACTTTTAACCAAATTACACTTGCCCCTAAACCAAGTTCAGGATTGAGATTTCAAAAAGTGCACAACTTATGCCTAAATTCAAATTAAGCTACTAAGCAACAAGTCCTATAACCTGATCCAAAAAATATGGGACAGCATGGCAACTTCAATAGCAAACCATATAAAACACTAGAAGTAACTTCATAGAACTAATTGGAACTTATCCAACCTATTCTACTTGTAGTCAACACCCTATCCAGAAAGGGTCAAGAAGTTAAGTCACATTCCCATAGGCAACCAACTTTATTTGCGTAACATCCCCACTAAACCCGTATACATTGTACCCTGGAGTGTTAAAAACCTATAAACAGGAGTCTTCTGCATATTTCCATTCTCCTAATCTTCTTTTCAGACATTTCCAGAGTACCAATTTCACTATAATGGACTTTTTTCCCAGCCTCAAGCATCAACCCGGTAAACTCTACACAATCATAATCAAAATTTTCCATTCGCTCAAGGCATATTAGTCACTACTTGTAAAACCTGAGATCTCGTAGCACCAACCCCCTGGTGCTGAAAACACTAATACGCACCACTTCAGCTAAAAAATGGCAGCTAATAATTTCTTGATAGGGTTTGGGAACTTCACAAGGTTTACCCAGGACAGACTCATCAAACAGGGCGATCTTTTGTTGGAAACAATATATCCAACACCGGTAAACCATAAAGCACATGCTTGTGAACCAACAAGTGAAGTGCAAGTTCCTTCCCCTAAAAACAAGGAGAAATGGAACAATAACACATCCGAAAGGACTCGTGTCCACATGGAAGATAACATTGCATCCCTTGTTGCAATTTTTTCCATGTCAATCACTCGATGAATAAATTCCAATGGCCAAAACAAATCAAAATTAGAAAGGGAAAACTACCTGCAATGCTCGTGTCTTTTTCACCCTTGATCAGTTTTGGCATCATATATCTTCAACAATTTCATGGAAAAGCTAGAAGTAACAAAAACGATCAATGTATTCAATAGAATGTCCGGAGTTGACTGTCTTCAATACCTATGGGAGTTCTGGGCAACAAGGCTTTTATAATAGTTTTCTTCACGGATTTGGCACCTCTTGCCTTTAAAGCTGATGCTATTTTGAGGTTTTATTGGATGAGGGATCCCAAGGATGCAGCTAACTAGAAAAATGAGTTGTTGATCACACAAATCTCAAATAAATAAAACTGCTACTTTCCAGGTCATCCATTTGCAGGAACTGCTACACAGATGATGAATCATTTGTTCAACATTAAGGTACTCTTTATACTTTTGGTTAAAATCATTTTTATTGATTCAAGTATTTAATATTTAGTTAGTTTAATGGGAAGCGAATTTTCCCTTCCTTGGAATGTCATTGTGGTTACAACATTTTTGGTTTTGCCAAAATAGGACACAAACACGGAAGCTTTAACTATGACTACGATGTCACAGCTAATTGCTATACTAAAATCACAAGAAACAATACAAAAATACTCTCCTATATGCAATTATGCTTAATCATACTCAATAATAATAAAAACCTCTAAATTGATTACCACGCAATGAAACAAACTATTAAACATAGCATAAAATGAACCTAGCTATCAAATATGTAAAGAAGCTCTGTTTTTTTTACAAATCACAACCAGTTCCAAGAATTGATATTCATTAAGAAGTAACATAAAATAAATCCATTAAGGTTTGAATTGTTTAGTATGTAAAAATTTCAGCACAAAGAGATAAACAAAGAAATGATTGCAATCAACTTATTATCAAAACCAGAACATTATTTACACTCCCTAGTTCCTCACAATAGCTGACATGCTAAAATGTTAAGGCATACCCTGTATTTGGTTAACTGCACTTCCGTCGTTTTACACAGCATTTTTAAGTGTCAAAGACACCATTCTGAGTGATCAAAGATTATACATTTGAAATTTCAATGGTACACGTATAATGTAATACTGAATGGAGAAGGAAAATGTTAAAAGCTTACCAGGTGTGAACGGCTTTGGAGTATTTACACATAAAGGCATACACCACAACAGCATTTCACATCTCCTCTCACAAAATTTATGCAGATAATAATGCAAAAGGCATTCTAACATACCTGCAGAAGTTTAAAGCATCATTTTATGCTACCCTACAAAAATATAAAATCGAACAGCACAGAAATTAACGATTTTCAAGTGGCAAGAAATGCTATTAGCTTCAAAGAGTTAAGATCAGCACCTCGTATAAACATACAAAAATTGCAAAGCATTATCCGATTGGTCCAAGAAACAGTTCATTTTAGAGGTCTGGCCAAAATTCCATTAAAGGAAAAGAGAGAAATAACGTACCAAGAAGTGATGCTTTGCAGCAGGAAAAAGGAGAGTGGATGAGATTACTACAAATTCTAGGAACTAACCATATACCATCACAACTTGAGATGAAACTAATCTTTGTCGAAATATGATTATGGCACACAATCCGAGTCAATTGCATCACAACAAATAAGCATAAAATGTTCGTCGCAGCGCAAGTCCATGCTTGTCAAAGGAAAAAATAAAACATGAACGGAAATCGAATAAGATAACTCACATTTTTTCTAAATTGTGACCACTTCCTAGATATTTTCAAGAAAACGATAGGAAGTGGTAATAGTTATCATACATGACTCTACTGTTTCATTTGATGGTTACTCCCATCAAAAATGATAATCTACAAAGTTCCAACAAGAATGATTTAACATTCTCAAGTCCACAACTGAATTCACATCATTCACTGAAGCACACATGCCACTAGAATATACCAAGAGGATTCCCGTTGCAGACTGGCTAATGATGAGCCAAATAAGGGGAAAAATACCACGGGAGTCTATGAAAGAAAAGCCAAAAAAAGGATTTTCACTCATATAATCTCTTACAGGTTCCTTTCTGCAAAGGAGACCATGGGCTTCCCTGGAAGGGGAGGTGACCCAGGAGGAGAAGCAAGCATCCTACCAGTCTCAACAAAAAGGTTGACTTCCTCTACAGGTTCTGAGGACACGTCTTTCAGCATTGTACGAAAAGAGATGGATCCTACTTTGGTTGACGAATCAGAGTCTCTTCCGACACTTGTGGTCATTGCTCCTTCCAAAAGACTCTGGGTTGCAGCAATGGACGCGTCATCATCATTGTCGCTCACAAACCCGGAAAGTGTCCTGCTGAAAGATTCCATTGGTATCATGTGTGACTGCTGATGCCTCCTGTTGTTTTCTCTAGTCCGGCAAATCCATTTAACCGCGAGTGAGTCTGAAACAGGCAAGTAGACCAGGACTCCCACACCAACTGTTGCGCAGGCAATTAGAGCAAGGAATCCTAAGAACACCAAAGATTCAAAAACAGGCCTGCCCGGTGTTGACAATAAGGAGAAACCCAAAAATAAAATTCTCAATGGAAGAAGACCCACTGCGAAAATCAGCCAATAAACTCTCCTCTGTAGTCCCTTGTTGATTACCAAAGAGATCATCCTCATCGCCACGTAGAGGAAATAGGTTATGCACAAACAAACAAACACCCCATATACAATAGTACAGAAGAGAGGATAAGTACAATAAACCTCACCCCTGCTTTCCTGAAACGCCCTCGTAAAATACTTGGGTATTCTGGCCCCGTATCCTTCCTTCTTTTCGTTGTATCCGTTACGAAACTCAAAACTGGAACTAATAACAAGGAAAAACAGCTGTGCAGCGAACACAGGCACGCACAGGATGAGCACGAACGTAATGACTCTCCTGTTCCACCGTTTTATACGAGACATTTCTGGATAAAGCGAGCCACGAACTAAAAAAATGACAGTAAGAATAATGCCAGGTTCCATCAACCCTAAATTTGACAACAAATATACTCTGCACACATTTCGCTGCCATCGTGTAGTGAGAGGATGCAAGAGCCAACCTTCCTTTTTCAACAATGAAAGGCGGAAGATTTCACCCAGGCTCCACAAGATTGCATACACAATGAGGGTTATTCGAATGATCCATGGAGCATTGAAATACTGCAACTGGTAGCAAGACCCACTACCACTACCGCTACCACTACCGCTATCGTTATCACTATCACTTGGTATCTGAGAACGGAAGTATAACACATATGCAATGCAAAATAATCCCACAGCAGTGAAGAGAATGACGAGGGCTAGGGTTACCGCACCGAATGCATCGGCGACGAGGCTGGTCAGGGGCATCACCCGCACTGCAATCTCCACGCATGCTCTCTTCCAGCATCGATGCCAATTCCCCCAAATCTCCTTTCGACCAACACTAATACTATTACTCTTATCTTCTATCACAGTCCCCCATTCATACCCTCACTTAGGGTTTGCTATACCTATGATATAAAGGAACATCCGAATCATTTTCAGCTGCACACCTTGGGCTGTTCTCTTTCCACAGACCTCGACTCCTTGTCCTTGATAAACGCATATTAAATGGATGGTTTCTCTTTCTTAGGATTGGTTACAGGTATTGGTATCCCAACCATCTATCTGGCTAAGAGCTGTCTGAAACCAAATGGGTTGAAAAAGTTCCTGCTGACAGCACATTCATAGCTGCCTCTACCTCTGCCTCTGCCTTTCTGCTCTTCTTCAACCCAATTAAACCAAACCATTCAAAGGACTGCAAGTGCAACACCCACAACCGAAACCTAAATTAAAAACGTTTAATCCCTTCCCCAATCACCGTTACTGAATGGAATTTAGTGAAAAAGCTATCGATTTGAAGCAAAAAAAAGCACAGAATTGAAGGACTAAAAAGCTGGAAACGGAGACGTGAAGTACCTGTAATAGATCTCCACGCGAAAATGCAGTTGAATCAGATGTAGTCGGAGGCGTCGGGGCGTGTGAAAATAGTTTGGCAATGCGAAGAAGAATTAAGAAAGCAAAAACAAGGAGAGGTTGCTGACAGCCTGGATCCAGCTACGAAAACTAGCCGGCCTCGGAGCCGAGCCTTTATGTCGAGCCTACGTGGCGTGTTTCATGTGTCTGTTACCTACGTGGCCTCCTCCTATTTGTTGAGATATCTAAAACCCCTTCATATCCGTTTGGTCCTGGAAAGCAACAGGTTGGCCTTGGAGTTGCTTTTTATTGTTTTATTAATTATCATCGAAACAAAACGTAACGAAACGTAGGGGCTCTTCTTCCTTGCCTTGCAGGAGAGTTGCATCATTTGCACACCCATATTTATATATATATATATATATATTGGTGTAGGTATGCCATTTTGTGACTTCCCTCTTCTACCAATTACATGCCATTTTGTGGCTTCACTCTTCTACTTTTACATGCCATTCTGTACGGATATTCTTCATTTTTCTTTGTGGGTGTAAGTGATTATTAATTAATATGGATATTCATTATTTTATTTATGTTTCACCATTTGCAGTATAAATTCATTTCAAATCAGATTTAGATCAGCAAATTTTTTAACGTTAAAATTTTATTATTTTGTGATTCCATGATATATATTTAAACATATATATTAAACGTTAAAAGATATATATTTTAACAAATTTAATTTTTCCAAGTAAGATTGATTTATACTTTTTTTTATTCAAAAATATATATATGTAATTATTTATTTTAGGTGATAACATTTTTCCTATACTAAATTATAAAGCACATCATCCTGCAATGAATTTCTATTTTTTTATTCAATATCAATCAATAAAAATGTGCTTATTTTTTAATTTAATTCGTAATTTATAAACATCAATAAATATTGATTTATACTCCACTACTTACATTTTCTAATCTTATTAATAATTCATCAACATAAATAAATAAGTATTCAATATTTTGTTTATCTTCCACTACTTACACTTTTAACATTTTAGTAATATCACGGGAAACTCATCTTAAATTCACATTTATTAAACATTGAAATAGATCAAATCATTTAAGGTGTAAATTTTTTTAGTCATTAATTTCATGTTAAATGGATCAATTATTTGTACATTACGAAATTTGATTTTTGTGTTTAATAAATTTGGGGTTAAGGTGGATTTCTGTTTTTTCTTTTTGTCATTGCATGGAAGCTCAAAGATGTGTAATTCTTTCCATACTTAAGGATGAATTGACAAGCCTCTCTTTTAAAATAAAAATAAACTATTATATAAATAAAAAATAATATCGATTGTAATTTAAAAAGAAAAATGAATATACATATTTAGTTAATTTTAATTAAAAGCATTGTAAAACTTCAATATTGTGCTTGCTAGCCTAGTTTTGAATATTACAATATAGTATGAAGGTAATGTGGTAAAAACGTTTCATTCTTATGCTCGGCCATAAATAAATATTTTGGTACTAATGTGAAATAACATAATTTTATATGAACTTTAAAGAGATAAAGTAATTACATGTAAAAAATCTTATATTTTCACATTTGAATGTGACAAAGCTATATAATTCCAAAAAAAAATAATGTTAACTATAATAAAATATTTCAATACTTAAATAAAAGAAGTAATTTATAGTAAATAAATCTAAATACTTTAAAAAGATGTATAATTCATTTAATTTTTGAATATAAAGTTATATGTTGTATTGTTAAGAGTTCTGTTAACCCACTCCTTTATGTGAAGTCACTGGTTTAATTTTCCACCTAGATCAAAGTGATATATTGGACATGATGAAGATGTAGTCGGACTAAGCTTAAAAAAAAGTTATATATAGCATTTAAAAAATATTAATAATATAAAAACTTGATATAAATAATAATTAAAATACTTTAATATAAAATTAAATAATATTGATGTGTATTTAAAAATATTAATAACAACAAAGAACATCTTAATGTGAAGATCCCTGGATTATGCCCTAAAACTATTTTTAGTTGCTAAGAGATTGGCTTACTATGAAGTAAGGAAACAATCCAAGAATATTTCAATGCTCAAAGAAAACGTAAAAGAAAAGAAGTAATATTTTGATATTAATGTGAAGATGTATAATTCCCCAAATAAAAAATAATAATAATATTAATATTAATTGTAATAAGTTATTTCAATGCTCAAAGAAAATAAGTAATATTTTGATATTAATATGAAATAATACAATTTTATATGAACTTTAAAAGATGAAGTAATTGCATGTAAAAAAAAACTTATATTTTCATATTTGAATGTGAGAAAGATGTATAATTTGAAGAAGGAAAAAATAATGTTAACTATAATAAAATATTTCAATGCTAAAAAAAAAGTAATTTGGAGTAAATAAATCAAAATACTTTAAAAAGATATGTAATTCATTTAATTTTTGAATATAAAGTTATATGTGGCATTTAAAAAATATTCGGGCCTAGAGTATGCCCTAAAACTGCTTCTGCTTGGCTAAGAGCTCTTCGTCGAACGTAAGGAAACAGGTTAATGGCCCAAGACCCAAAGGCATCTCGCAGGAGTGAAAGCCTGCTCCCTTACAAACCACCAGCAGGTTATTCCAAGTGGCGTGGTTTTCCTTGATAACAGTGATGCGTCAAACTGACATTGGCGGATAGCAACCAGAGATGATTGTCCTCAATGTTGGTTTGACAACTCAATTTGCTAGGTTTTTCCACCTTTTGAAAAAAAAAAATTATTAATAATATAAAAACTTGATATAAGTAATAAATAAAATATTTTTATATAAAGTTAAATAATATTGATGTGTATTTAAAAATATATTAATAATAAAAAAGAACATTTTAATGTGAAGATGTATGGAGTGTGCCCTAAAATTGTTTTTTCTTGACTAAAAGTTTAGTGTCCTAGGAGGTAAGGAAACAATCCAAGACAATTCTATTATAATAGAGCTTTATATTATTACTGGCCCATGCTACCTTGGAGTCCATGGCTTAGCAACTTTGGAACATTCAACTCAACATGGACATTATCAGGCACCACAAGTATGAAGATCGAAACGAAATTGTGGCCTATATCAACGACATACCGTCCAAGTGAAATTCTTGAACAATTGGACAACCTTCGTTGTAGCCACCATCACACAAATGACCACCTACGCAGCCTGGAAGGGCGGGTGGAACACATAGATTTCCATATGCATGATCGTGTTGGCTATTTTACAGCTCCCCGTATAATGCCCCCCAGCCCCCCTCCTTATATGTTGTTATCATTTATGGTCCTCTTTTTGTTTTTTCCTAATATGCTAAGGCTATAATGCCTCCCTCAAATAATATTTGTCAAGTGTTTCCCTAATCTCAACAAGTCTAATAGAAATGAGCGAAAAGGGAGGGTCTAAATGATCTTTGTAAATAATGTTTTTTCTACTATTTAAAAAAAATATGGTTCATAAATAAAATATCTTAGTGACCATGTTAAATAAAATATTTCAATTTATATATTATATATGGTTTTGAAAACAAAACAATGTATATATTATATAAAGAAATTGTAGATATATATATATATATATATATATATATATATATATATATATATATATATATATATATATATATATATTTCAAGTATTTTCACTATTCTATATTTTGGTATTTTTTTTGTTAATTTTATTGAAGTTGTAAGTTTAAGTTGTATAGACTACACAATCCAATTATCCAAATGGATTTTGAAGGTGTTGAATTCTTTTATACATTCAAAAATGATATATATAGAGAAAGAGATGGAAATCTTTTTCTAGTTTTGCATTCTAAAAGAGGTTTGCACCTAAAAAAAATGGATCCCTCTTGAGGCTTGCTAAATCTATAGTCAAGATGAATCTATAGGTGTAGATGTACATACATAATTATTTATTTTACGTGACAATTTTTTCTCATTTAAATAATGTCCATGCAAAATTATTTATTTTAGGTAACAACTCCTCCCATAGTGATTGTAAGCACCACCTAGTGCCATCAACTTAGAGTCTAATCTTTTTTCTTTTTCTTTTTTTTTTTCAATATCAACTAATAAAAAGCACTAATTTTTTTTAATTTCATTGGTAACTCTTAAATTTCATAAATAACTCATAGAAATAAATAACTCATAAACATAGACATAAATAAGTGTTGTCACTTTGCTTATTATGAACTAATTAAATAAACATTCTATTTTCTAAAACTAATCAAAGTAAATTGTTATTATTATTGACTTATGTTAAAATTAATATTTTTTATTTTAATGTTTAGTTTTATCTCAAAAAAATAAATATAAAATTATTTATATTTTTTCGTAAAGTAAATTTATTAATATTATTAATGAAATATGGTAAAATTAACATTATTTTTATTTTTAACTTTAATTCAAAAATATAAATAAAAATTAATTTATATTTTTCTTTTTAAAATTTATTTATATTTTTTAATATAATTTTTTTAATTAATATTTTAATAATAATTATTATGATCAAATAATATTCCTATAACAACTAATATAACAGCTAGTTTAAAAATAATAATACTATAATTTATAATAATAATTAAGATATTAAAAAATTTATAATAATGATAATAATTAAGAAAGCTTGAAAAATGTAATATTAATAAGAAACAAACAATCGAAATCGACCAAATACAAAGAACAAAATAAATATAAATAAATAAGAATCAAAAACTGTAGATGAATATTTTTAGGATTAATCACATCATTAAGATTTGGTCAACGTTTTGAACCAACCAATGTGGTTCGAAAGGTCGACCAAATCCTAATGATGTGATTAATCCGAAAGACATTCATCTACAATATAGATCACAAAAATCTCATATCTAAAATCAAGAACTGATTAATTTTTAATTTAATATCGGAGTTGAACAAGGTTGTCCCCTCTCCCCTACCCTATTTGGCATTTACATTGACAAGCTTGAAGGTTATTTAGAGGAAGAAGGATGTGCTGGCACAATCTTAACTGGGCTAGTCGTCATCCTTCTTCTCTATGCTGACGATATTGTTCTCCTCGCAAGGTGTCCATCTGATCTTGATAAGCAACTTAGGTTTCTTAAGGATTTCTGCTCTACCATGGGTATGATTGTTAACACTGACAAAACAAAAGTTATGATTATCAAATCCAAGAAGGACACCTACACTAATTTTATGTATGACAATAATAACTTGGAGGAAGTGTATTCTTACAAGTACTTAGGAATTGATATTCATCACAAGCTCAACTAGAACTATAGCATTGAGAAAAGGATTAATGGGGGGTTGAAAGCTTACTTTGGTCTTGAAAATAATTGTAAAACGGCAAACCTCGTAATGTGGGATAAAAAGAAGTTCCTCTTTGAAACTTTAGTCACTCATGTTATCTTATATGGATGTGAGGTTTGGGGTTGCAACATCTCTAGAGAATCCTGGAGAAAGATTGAGCAAATCCAGAAGCGCTTTATAACATATAACCTAAAAATTAAAAGCAATACCCCCTACCCTATCCTCCTTGTAGAAGTAGGTCTTTCCCCTATCGAAAGCCTAGCTATGACTAGGCTTCTGTTTTACAAGCACAAGCTCAATAACATAGGAGATCATAGACTTCCCAAACTAGCTTTAAATTCCAGCCAAAACCAACTAAGGCTCAAACAAGGGTGGTATAAAGACACAAGGGCCTCATTAAACCATTGGGATATCAACAAGAATGATGCATTGCAAAACAATAATAACATTAAAAATATTGTTACTTCTAAGTTAAAAGAAAAAATGTGGTGTGAGAAAGATTTAGCGGCTAAAAGAAAATTAAGTTATTATAAGAAGGTCATCAACCCCACCCTAGAAGATCAAAAGTATGTCTCTGTTTTCGTTGGCTCAAAGAAGAAAATTAATATAGCGAAGATTAGAACGAACTCTCATGAGCTGCATAGTGAAACAGGTCATTGGGCAGTTCCTAAAACACCATGGATGGAAAGAATATGCCATCTCTGTGATAATAGGAACATTGAAAATGAAAACCACTTCCTCTTAGAGTGCCCTGCGTACAACCACATTAGATCTCAGTTTCATAATCTTTGTCGCAATATTGACCTTCCTAGCCTTTTACGATGTCAAAATTATAGTGAGCTTGGGAGGCTTCTCTCCAAGCTTTTTGAGCAGAGAAATAAAATCTTAAATCAAACTAAATAATTTGTTTCTTTAGGTCCAATAGACCAAAGTTTGGTCTCAGTGGACATTAACCATCATCATATCATCATCAACAAATACCTCTAAACAGTTAATTTATATTTTTCATTTTAAAAATTATTTATATATTACTCCTTGCAATAGGTCACCGGTTCAAATCCCCCGTGGATACTTGAAAAAAAAATTAATTAATTAATAATAATTATTTATATATTTTTAATTTAATACTACATAACAAAAACCTCTGAAACATAGTCATATTCTATCATATACATATAACTTTATATCAAACAAATTTTCATTAGCAAAAAAGTGTGTGAGACATGCCTCACAACTAGTATTTTCTTACCTAGTGAGAAAAACCCATAATAACTTACTACCTCACAACTAGTTATCAATGCGTTCCTAAAATTTAATAATAAGTTTTTAAATTTTATAATATGCTTTTATATTTCTTTAAGGTATACATTTTATCCAAAAAAAAAAAAAAATTAAATATTTAATTTAATTGTTTGTTAAATTTATATAAAAATAAAAGGTTAATTATAATATGTATTATATTAAATGAGTTTAGAGTATGTTTTAAAATTGTTTTTGTTTGGGTAAAAGCTAGTCTTTCTCGAACTCGAAAGGGTCATAAGGAAGGAGTGAAAGCTACCAACCACCAATAGGTAATTACAAGTTTCTTGGTTCTCTTTGAATAATGGTGATGATGTAATCCCAAATAGAAACCAATGATGATTGACCCTACTATTGGTTTGACAACTCAGTTAAGATAGATTTTCCATCCCCACACACAGACACATATATTTAATTTAATTATTTTATTAATTGAGTTTAAATGAAAAAAAAATGTCAAATATAAAAGATTTATTGAATGGGCCTAGAATATGTCCTCAAATTGCTTATGCTTGGCTAAGAGCTTGTCTTCCCTAGATGTAAGAAAATAGGTTAAAATCCCAAGACCCAAAGGCATGTAGCAAGAGTAAAAGTTGACCCCCTTACGGACTACTAAGAATTTAATTCCAGGTGGCATGATTTTCCTTAAATAAGGGTGATGAGTTAACTTACATTAGCGGATAGCAGTTTGCTATCCTCACCATTTCATAACTAAGTTATGATATGTTTTCCCACTACTAAAAAAACTAATAATAAAAGATATATCGAATTGGATTAAAATTTTCTTTCCAATGAAATAAGTATAAACTATATGGAACATAATAATGATTAACAATTTCTAAAAGAAAGAAGTATGTTGCCCTTTAAAATGTCTTTTGGTCCATGAAATTGAAATATCTTTGGAAATATTGGATTTCAAGAGGGATTTATGAAAAAATATTTAATTATAATGTTGAAGTATAGGTAAGATTCATTTTACGAAAAATAAAATTGTATTTTTATTTTGCAATCCATTGTTTTAAGAGATGAGATTTTTTTTTCAAAGAAGATTTATGTGTCTTTCTATTTATTAAGAGAACAAAAGATTTATACATATTATGTACAATAGATGTCGAGCTTCACCAAAAAGACTACACAAGCAGTATACCAATCTTATCCAAAACATTAAACCAACTACCACAAAAGCTATAATGTATTTTTTTAATAAGCTTATAGAGTTGAAATCTACCAAAAAAAACTCAAGAGTGTTTAAGAGTGAATATGCAGTAATAAACTACATACTAAATCCAGCAAAACCAAAAGAACTTTTTTGTTCTAGAATATTCTCATAGCATACTAAGAAATCATTGTCCAACACAAAAATTACAATAATTGTATAAACATGACTTTCTAAGTGAAAGAAAAAATTGTAGATCCAATCCTATCAATGGATTACTAAAACCATGAGTTAAGAGGATTCTTCCCCTTCCTATCAAAGTGATGCCCTACCATTCTTAAAAAAAGATGAAGCCTTTTTCCAAGGCAAGTGCCCTTTATGATAAGGAATTCACCTAAGAGTTTCATTCCCTATGAATTTGCTAAAAAGAGAGATATCAATTTTTTTTCTTCATATCTATAATCTTGTCCTTCCAGAAAGACAAATTTAACACCTTTAAATTTGAATAGCTTGACAAACAATTAATTATACATTTTCAATTATTGCAAACTTGTAAATAAGAAAACTTTTGTAACGCAAAAAACATAAGTGCCCAAAATGCATTGATTTTTGCCTTAGTGTTTGTTCCCTGTCCTGTATTCTATTAGAATGTGTTTTCATTGATGCCAAAGGTATTGTCATTGGATGACAAAGTTCATTGATCATTGACTTAGGTTACTGATGTCAAAGGTGGTTTCGAGGAGACTATTACCAAATATTGTCATTGATGATAGAAGTGTTGCCATGCTGCCATGCTCATGCTCATGTTTTTGGTTGGTGATGTCAAAGGTGTTGGATCTGTGTTGATCTCAAAGGTGTTAGATCTATATTGGTGTCAAATAAAGTGTCATGTATTGGTAGAGATCAGTTGGCTGAAGCTAGATTAATGATCAAGTGAAACATGTTTTTTTGGATCAGCATCTTTAGATTAGTTTTTAGCACTGAAGATTATCCCAAATGAGAATAGAAACTACTCAGATCAATAGGTCTGGAAGAGAACTTTCCAACAATGTATGGAAATCTAAAAATGACACCCTAGATCAAACTTTGCAAGTCAAGGCTTAGGCCAAATTTGGTGTTAGATTTAGCGCACTCCAAATTTGGTGTTGTTTTGGCATTTTGCCAAAATTGGTGGTGCAACGGATGGAGGTTGAGGTTTAAACAACAACCTAGTTCGTGGGTGGATCGCGCACCACGCGTCCCCACTGACTCATTGGAAAAAATTCAAGGTTTTATGCCCTATCACAAGTTAAAAAGTGGGGGGGTTTGTGTTTAGCTATTTCAACCAAACCGTTGATTGCAAAATCAATGACCCTGGTGAGTTGTATCCCCCCTAGTTCAAAACCATTGTGGGAGGGGGGTCCACATAAAACCATAACATGAGTCTGCCAGACATATGACATGGAACTAGTAGCAAACGACAACACTAGTGACGTGGAGCACTGGTGTAGCCACAATGACATAATGAAGTAAGATCAACGTGATGTGGTACTCCTTACATGAGACATGTGTTAGTCATTTTCGACATTTTCAAATGGCCATGTGGGCCAATTTTGGGTGCCATGGGTCATTTATTTGGCAGTGTCTCATAAATTGTGCCAAGGGTCATGTTTTGTTTGATTTTTCAGTCTTAATGACTTTTGGCCTAGCCGGAAACTCAGGCTAGTCGAACCTCTACAACATGGCCTAGTTGGGAGCTTGAGCCCTCAACCTAGTTGAACCTCTGGGCAGTCGATGGAGAACAAAACATGCACAGAGTAAATGGTTCCAACCCTCAACCTCATTAAGGTGTGGTCACAACCTTGAGTCATATGGGCAAAGGGGCCACCAAACAGACACTCTTGAATTCAGTGGGGAATGGACTAAGTCGACACAAGTTTTGGAAGATTTTGCCATATTTGGCAGATCAAACAAAGTTAGTAGTGATTTTAGCCATAACTAAGTGGCCCTTAGATTTTCGGTGGAGTGTAGTTGTATTTGGTGGTGTATTTGGCAGAAATTTCATATTTAGCAGTTCGTCCAAATGGAAATGGGTTTAACCACAACCATGTGGCACTTGTTGAAGTCGACAGAGAATTGGAGTAATTGGCAGTGTATTTGGTAATTTAGCCAAATCTGGTAGTTCACTAAGTTTGGAACTAGAGATAAACTCATGGGTAAAATCCGTAACTTACCAGATTGCCTGAAACAAGAAGATTAACTCAGATATTGAGTTCAAAACCTCATGCAGAGATGGAATTTTAATTGCACACATGCATAATTCATGTTTAAATAGGTTGAACATAAAAATAACAAGAGAAGACTTGAAGAAATCAAGAAAAGTGTTAAACTTAACTAAAGTTCCAAATTGCAAAATAAGAAGTTTCACTCAGAATTTCATATCAGAATAGCAGATCGATGATTGAAGATAGTCCGAGCACATCAAGATGAGTAAATAGAAATTGAAAATCAAGAAGATAATGAGATCAAAACTTATGTTAAGTGTAAATTATGATTTGAACATAACTAATGTCAAAAACTAAAATTATAGCTCAAATTCTTTATAAGCATAATTGAACAACCAAGTTGGTTTTTGTTGGTGCAACAATATGCATATTGTAGTATGCATCATGGGTGAATCAAACATGCATTAGGGTGTGAATGCATCAAATTTGGTGTTTGAAAGGTGTGTATTGCAGAGAATGCATTAGTGATATTGGTGATGATGGTGTTTTTGGTGTATGCATTAGAGGTCCAAATCAGTGAAGTGAATTTACTTAAGGTGTTTTTGTGGTGGCAGAGGTGTTGCAAGAGGTGATTAATGTGTATTAAGAGTGAAGGGAAATTATGTTTGTAGAAGGAATTCCTTGTTGATCTTACTTTGAAAATTAATGAAAGATGGATCAACATGGACAACAAGTTGGCGCATGCATTTCAGGGGTTGCAGCTCCTTCCAGTAGTGGTTGGAAAATAATTAGGGGTTGGAACTCCTTTTAGTATCAGCTGATAAATTGGGGAGTAGGAGATTCCTTTCAGTGGTAGCTGATAAATCAAGGGTAGTAGCTCCTTTTAGTTGTAGTTTATTAGTGGCTCCTTTCAGTGTTAGTTGATAAATCACGAAGTGGTAGCTTCCTTTAGGTGGCAGCCTAAGAAACCTGCAAGTAGAAGCTTGGTGACAAATTGATGTAATAACATGTAGTATCCTTCCTTTGCAAAATGAATATAAAATAAGATTGGTGTCTTTATATGTTGCATATTCATATCATTTACATGTTAATTTATAATGTTTCTTATATGAATTATTACTAAGTATATTGAAAATTTTAAATTTTAATTTGGCAATAGTTGTATTATTTATTCACACTATTGATTCCCCCCCCCCCAAGTAGTGTCATGGTTTCTAACAACTGGTATCAAAGCAAGGTTCCTTTGGAATCAATTTAATAGATGGAAGGAAGATTAGGTATCATGGAGAACCAGGATTAGATTACCTCAAATGGAGTTCCATATTTGAATGGGTCAAATTATGCAACTTAGAAGGTAAGTATGGAAATCTACTTATAAGCTCTTGACTTTGATATATATATATATATATATATAGCTTGAGTGGGCTTAATGGTTAAGAGCATGTGTTTCCTCCTAAGAGTTCATAGGTTCAAAAACAGAGGGGGGTAGAGTATGTATGCCTTCGTAGACTTAACAGTTAAATCACTACGTGGAGGTGGGTCCCTTGTCCCACAAACAAGGGGGTCTCATACACCAATGTGGTGTTTGGCTTGGTCATGACCTTAAAATTGGATCTATATATATATATCTATATATATATATATATAGAGAGAGAGAGAGAGAGAGAGAGAGAAATAGACCATCTATCTTCTAGTTGTTCAATAACAACTTATGATGAAAGAGACGGTTCTTCTTCTACTAGTAGTCAAGAAATAACTACTTTGATAGTAATAACAAATTTATAAACTTCTTAGAAGAAAATGGGTGCACCTTTGGTAGAGAGGAAGATAGAGTATCTCATGTGTCTACGGAAGAATCCCTGGACTCTGCAAGGAAACAAGATATTGAAGAAGCTATAAGTGAAATAGACACTAGCTATGAATCTAGTAGCTCTTCTAATGGGTTAGAAGATCTTGAGGAAAAGATATATTTTAGAAGGAAACTTATATCAAATTTTGAGGAAATTAAGAAGCTTAAAGCAATAAATCAGAAATTGGAAGTCGAGATTATTGCAACTAAAGATCAATTGTCTAGATATCAAAAGCCTGAAGTCTTGAATGACTTTTGTAGTGGCCAAAGTCCCCCTCATATTAAGGCAAGTTTGGATTGTGAAGGTGATTTAGCAACATATTTGAATTCAAAGGGACTCATAAGCATTATTAAAGGAGGACCAAAAAGTGTAGCAAAATTAGAAGGGAAAAAACCCATTGGCTTTAAGGACACAAACAAAAGGTCTGACAATGTTGCAGGCATAGAGAAGTTAACACAACAACAAAAAGACAATCAAGTTTCCAGCAATAAAGACAAAGGCATCAGTGCCTAATGTGTTTTAGTTATGGTGAAGCATGCCATTATGCATGTAAGCGTCCAATGAGGAAGAAAAAGTTGTAGCAAAAAAGAAGAAACAAGGTGTTTCAATCACAACCATGAATTTATTAGAGAATTAATTTGAACAACCACATGTAGAGGTCATTTTCCCCTTAAGGACAAAATTTTCAAAGGCAAAACAGTTCCAAAGAAGCATCTAATGGATATGATACTATAGTATATGGTAAGAATTATATTAATCTCTTTGCTCCTCTCTTAAATAATGTTGATTATTACAGGTATGGAAACTATGGGCACATAGCAGCTACGTGTAGACTTGGAAAGATAACACCCCCTTTTGAGAACAAGTCCAACAGAGGCATGGATCATTTTGAGAACCAAAAAATACAATTTCATAGCAATAATAAGAGAAACAAGCCGAATGAACCAAGAAAGCAACATAGATTTTCTTCTCAAAAGAAAATCAACCTATCTAATACGGATATTCCTATGTGTTGTATATGTAATACTTTCTTGCATTTTTGTCGAATGTTCATGTTTTCCATCTATGATACAACAAGAAGAGGTGAATTCTATGTCATTAAAAGGGAAATCAAAAGGGAAAGGCAACACATCGAATGACTAGTTCAAAAAAGGCTCAACATATCATGGGTTGATATCAGATGGGAGACCCGAAATTTCGGGAGCCAAAATTCAGAGGAGAGCCAAAAAAGGAAAGCGTTGAAATAACAAAGGCTGAAATAAAAAGGGGAGTGTCAAGATTTGGGAAGCAATCATGTCAGAACCTGATATCAGAAGAATGGAAAGGAAGGTATATCAAGGCCCTATACCGGAAGGATGGACATCGGAATAGAGGTCACATCAAAACCCAAATCTCGAAGGGTCAGTCATTTTTGGACATCGGAGATCGAGACCTTGTAACCTTTTAAAATATGTAATTCTTTATAAGTCTCGATATCGCTAAGAAGGGAAAAAATAAAGGAAATCATTGAAAATCCAACGACCCCAGGACCCTTTCTCTCTCCTCAAGATAGGACACTTGGAAGCAGATAATTGGCTCCAAGGTAGATGATGTCAATGCGATGTGGTCATATGGTGGACATGTGTCAATTTATTTCGACATTTGTGAGGGCCTAATGGAGAAATATTGGGTGACACGTGTCACCACCAAGGAGGCTCCACGTGGAGATCATGATGTTATTGTGATGTCATTTCGGAGGCCAGTTTTTCAGAGGAAAGTGATTTCATAATACCCTGTTTAAAATGTTTTATAAAAACTTTGATCTGATGGAGGGGCTCTGATGTTGTTAGCACTTGGTCATGAGGACTCAAGGGACCAAGGACGTAGAAAAAGCAAAGCACCCAGGTTCTATGTTGAATATCGAAGGTCGGAAATCTCGGATCCCTTTTGAAATTGTATTTTTGAAAAGATCTCGATGGGAGGGGTTTCTGATGTGTTGTTGGCACTTGGTTTCGAGGACCCAAAGAACCAAGGGCGTGGACCAAATTCGAGCACCCAACTGCTATTGATCCCATCGGAATAGAGAGAAATCAAAACTTCTTTATATAGATTTCTCGAAAGTTTTCTAATGAGAGGGGTTCTGATGTTATGTGTCACTGGGTCGTGAGAACTCAAAAGAACCGAGGGCTTAGGGTGGGCAGAGCACCTAAGTGCTAAGAAGGAATATCATAGCAAAGAGATATAGGAACTCGGTTCTAATTTCATTTTGAAAAGGTTACGGTAATAAGGAGCTTCGATGTTATATGGCACTTGGTCACAAGCATTCAAGGAACCAAGGGTGGAAGAACAAATATAAAAGGAGATAGGCCCCCGACAGAAGGCCGAAGGATTAAGCATCCAAGCACCCAAGCCACTAGTCACAACACTCGGTTCTATGGTGGAGTTGCGATAAGAAGGCCAATAGAAAAGGGGTTAATAACTTTAGGATAATATGATTTCGTAACTTCTATTTTTATAGAGTTACGATGGACGAAGGCCCCGATATCATAGCACCTAAGCACTTCATCGGTGGTCATAAGCAAAGGTCCCATGGAGGAAAAACAAGAAGGGAGATAAGGGCATCAAGGAGCTAAAATCCAATCAAGATCTCGTAATTTGTAACGTTATCTTAAACAAAGTTATGATGTGCGGGGGCTCTAAAATCTCGAACCTTGTATTGTATGAAGGCCTCTGCTCACAAATATTGGTTGGTTCTATGGTATATGAGCAATAAGGAGCTAAGAGCAAAGGGGTCTCGATGCATCAGAACTTTGGGTTTTCTTAATGGCATTTTAATTAAAGTTACGATATGCCTCGGCTCTGAAATTACACCATTGAAGTGTTAAGAGGTGTATCAGGGTTCTGACAGTGTACTACAAAGGAAATAAATGGATGGATGGGTCGATAGCTAAGTATAGAGCACCTCCACTCCACCACACCAAATCACGACCCACTTCAGAAAGAGGTTTCAAGCTGTTAAGGGGAGAAAGTGATAGGCAAACTAGCCAGGAATCATGGGGGAATAACATAACAGAAATCTGGCTAGATCATCAACCCACCACTGATCCAGACATTGGAGCCTGAGATTGCCTAAGGAAATAATAGGAATTAGCATGGAGGTATTTTTTTGTGTCCATCATGACACCTAATGTTTCTCATGCTTTTGTTATTTTGTGAATTTTTGCATTTTCAAGAAGAGAATTAGTTCTTTTTCTAATCGTTAGGATTTGCACACGCTTAGACAGTTGAGCCGATCATACAGTTGTAACATTTGGAGATATTTTGTAAGTTATTTTGTTTGGGTTCTCCCTATAAAAAGTGGGAGGAAAATCATTATAAAGGTTCCCAAATTTTGCTTTAAGAGGATCCAAAGTTAGTGTTCTAGAGTTCTGAACTTTGTTTATAGAGGAGGTTCCAAATTTGGTTCTAATGTCTTATTTCAGAGGTTGTTATTGTTTCTTTAGTGAATTTCACTTGTTTATGCCTGTGATCTATTTTCATTTTGGAAGATTAATGAAGAAGTGTTGGTGATACCAAGAATTTGGTATATGTAGTATGTGTTCTTCCTTTGTATGTCATCTCATATGTGTTTCTCTTCCTCAGAAATTGTGTAAGTAGTAGTTGTTGGTTTTACTTATTAATCATGGATTTACTATGTTATATTGTAGTAGACAGTGCCTATGAGGTTACATATTTACTATGTTATATTGTAGCAGACAATACTTGTGAGGTTAAAAATTTACTATGTTATATTGTGACAGATGTACCCATGAAGTATTGAGCTGGAAATCTTAAAATGCACTCCATAATTTTTGCATTTCATCTCCTTATTCTTCCATAATTCTGTTGGGATTTGTTGCATAGGATTATGTGTTTACCTTTCCCTCTGTATTAGGTTCCTCCCTTATATTTCTCCTTTCCATATTTGCTGCAACGACAAATCTAATCTTCTTTCTCGGTGTATCAACCACCAGCCCTAAAGTATTTATCCTTGGGAATGATGTCCTACTACTGCATATACTATATCTACCTCTGAGAAAAGGTAATTTAATGATATCTAAAATCATTTTCATTTGTCTCTTGAGTAGCAAATTAATTGTCTTCAAGAGAGACTAAGATGTCCTATTCACTGACCTCTCCTCAACCTAAGGGTTGTCTCTAGGAGATACAACATCTTTTGGTGCCATTGTCGGGGATGAATCAGAATATTTTCCCTGGTTACGACATTTGTACACCCTTTGGTAAGGAAAGCAGAAAGGGGTGAGGGTTGAAGATCTCTCACCTTGGAGACTCCACTATTTGAATCTTATTTTGAGCATCTTGGCTTCTAAAAGGCCCCACACTCATTCTGATACTTCACAACAGAGAACTCCCCCTATGTTCGACCTTGAAAGGATAATATCTAGGAAAGTCTAGAAAGAAAGAACTCTTGTCACTCCAGTTATTGTGACATATTTTTCAGAAATATCATCCTCTATCTCTCAAAAGGTTGTGATAAATTACTCTGAGTCTTCCTCCAAAGTTTTGGATTATCCTGAAGAACGTTGTGCATTGTTTGGCCACATTTTCCTCAAGAGTCAAAATCAAAGAAGCTTATGTCATCTCTCCTCCCTTCACATTTCATACCTTCCCAAAACCCGAAGAAGTTAAAGATATTCTCATAAATAGTCCAATAGAGAGCATCAATATTTTTCAAGCTCAGTTCTAGTTATCGCAACTCATACAACTCCTTAGTAAGGCCCTGTTATAAACCTCCTACTACCTCCCTTGAAAAACATGGTTGTCCCTGGTTTTCTCCTAAATAAATATGCTCCACTGGACTTGCCACAACCCCTAAATGGTATAACATAGGATTATCATAAGATCTTTGCCTAGATTCCCTAGAGAAGATGATATCTCGCCTCAAAGACATATAGAAATCTTTTGTGCGTTTGCAGAAAATTTGAATGTAGAACATCTGGATGTGTTGTTAAGACTCTTTGTCCAGTCCCTAGTTGGATGTGTAAGGAAATGGTTCAAATCCCTCCCAAATTCTCCAATCAATACTTGAGAGGAGATGGAGAATTCTTTTATGTAGAAGTGGGGAGAGAAAAGAGACCATGGGTACATCCTCATCGAATTCAATCCAATGAAGAAAAAACATAATGAAGATGTTTCATAATTCATAAAAAGGTTTAACAAATTATACAATAGTCTTCTAGCTGAAATTAAACCTCCACAAGTTGTTGTTAAATTGGTTTTTGTTGGGGATTTTGAACCTGAATTTGGTTTCAATTTTAGAGAAATAAAGTCCTGTACCCTAGACTAGATTCAAATAGATGCTTTAGAAGTTGAAGCAAATTTCACCTCCACCGGGAAATGGAAAGGGAGAATTGAGTACATTGATATGAGAAGGGGAAAAGAGGAAGCAAGCTCTTCACGACATGGGAAGGAAACCCAAGAACAAAAGCTTGAGGAGATGAATAAGTTGATAAGAAATTTGTCTAACAAGGTTGTAAAACTAGAGTTGGAAAACAAAAATCCTCCTTGACAGAGTCAACCATCTCCAAACCGAAATTTCAACCCTCAATAGAAGACCACCCTTGCAGCTTTTGGAAATGGAGAGAAAGGAGCAACAAGATCATATTCAACCACCTTTGTATTTGAAAGATGATCCAGAGGAACATGTTGAAGAAACCATAGAGGTTCAAGAAAACTAGTTCTTTTCTCTTTTCGATGAGGAACATGAAATAGAATCACATGAGGAAGAAGGGGATGACTTGGATGCCCTGCTAGATGATGGTGAGATTGAAAACTATTGCAGGCAATGTGTTGACTTCATGCAAGCCTAGTTGCATAGAAAATATGACCTCCGATCTTCTAGGAAAAGGTCTAGAATGCAAGAGAAAACTGAATATCCTCCCCACTCAATCCTCCTAAACCAATAGAGAAAGGAAAGGAACTTCTTAACTCAATCCCATTAAGCAAGAAGGAGTCCTCAGGTCCTATTTCTCATAAGCCTGAAGTTCCCAGAATAGAGAAATTGTCGCCCCAAACCAATCTAGTCTGCAGTAAGGAGAAGGAACCCCTGCTGAAGCTGCAACAACTGATTGGGAACCCTCTGCCTTTAATCTTCATAAAGAGTTGGAAAAGGTCAAGATATTTTTTCCCTTAACTAAATTGTTAAAATGACCTAATTATAAATCTCAAATATCTCATTTCATGTGTTTGCATAACGTAGCTCCCATGTAATATAGCCCGAACCTCCAAGAATAAATACCCATGGTTGTATTCAGACCTCATGTTGAGGAACAAGACTCTTCTACTGCTCCTTTCTATGTTACCTTGGTAATCCATGAGTTCCTACTCCATAATTGTATGCTTGACTCAGGAGCTTCTCATAATATGATGCCCTTGTCTGTCATGGAGCAGTTGGGGCTGCAAATAACAAAACCATATAAATATCTATACTCCTTTAATTCTAAGAGAGTAAAATGCTTGGGGATGATTAACTATTTGGTGGTCAATTAGGCTTAGATCCTTGTAAAAGGTGTTTTAATGGATATTGTAGTTGTTGACATCCCTCTAAGGTTTGGTATGCTTTTCCCAGGTCATGGGGATCAAAATTTGGGGATCTATCAAATTGGATTTGACATATGCAACCATTCCAGTGTTTGGTGGAGAGGAATGCCGATTGTATAGAGAATCTAAATGTGTAAAGACAGTTACAAGGGTTGATTGTTCAAATAATGCTCTAGTGTACGGTAAAGAGAAGGTTTTATCTTGTTTTCTTTTAGAGGAAAATGATCAAATCATGGATGAAACATAGGTGGAATGTTTTGTCCAGCTAAATAAACAATCACTAGAATGTAATGAAATCTGGAAGTAATACTTTGATGGTGCATATTCCAAGGAAGGAAATGGGGGCAAGTGTGATGTTGGTGTCTCCAGAAGGCAACCTGATTCCTCTTTCTTTCAAGATAGAGTTTGAAGTCACTAATAATGTTGTTGAATATGAAGCTTTGATGTTAGGGCTGCAAGATGCCAGAAATCTCAACATCGGGTGCTTGGTAGTGCTTGGAGATTCAAAGCTGGTGATGAAGAAAACCATAAATCAATTCCAAACTAAACATCCAATATTGAAGGCTTACTGAAATGAGGTATGCGATCTGATTGAGAAATTTTTCTTAGCCTTTAATATCCAAATTTTGCCCATATATAGGAATCAGATGGCACACTCTTTAGATGTAACTGCTAGTACCTTCAAGCCTCCTCAAAACCCCTTGCTCAGATACGAAGTCGAGGTCATATTTAGACCTTCAATATCAAACAATGTCAAGTATTGGTGGGTGTTTGAAGATGAGGAACAAATCAAATGCTTCATGGAGGTTATTGGAGAGTTTTCAAACTCAGCGATTGATCAGGAGGATGAGGAAGTAATAGATGAACAACAAGTCGGTTGGGGAGAAACTATTGTTGGACACAAGATTTTGCAGTTGAAGATTAACATCATCCCTAGAGGATTGGTTCCATTGGAAAGGATTTTTAACTCAAATGATGTGGCTACTAAGCCAACTAAGCAAGAGCTTGAAGAAGATGTAGAATATTGTAACATTGTCATCGAAGGAGATCCAAGAATCATCAGATTAGCTAAAGGAGTTCCTAGGGAATACAAACAAAGGTACCTAAACCTTTCTAAGGAGTACATGAATGTGTTTTCCTAGTCAGATGATGATTTAAAGACTTTTGATCCTAGCTGTAGAAATTTTGAATAATAAACACATATTCAACAGAGATTATCCCGATTATACACTATTGCGGAATACATGCATAATACATAACCTCCTCTACGTTGATCATCAATTTAGCAGCATCAAAAACAATGAAACATCAATAGCATGCACACATTAACACAATACGTAACCCGAGGAAAGCTTACAGCTGAAAACCCCACACTATCTGTATATTAATGATTGAGAACATGTAACAATGCATAGTACAATACTCCTCACAAGTATCCAGCACTATCTCCACCTGTTACACACAAAAATAGCTCAGATCCGAACAAGTCACAGGTTCAAATCTCCTCCATTGCTTTGCCTGCCTCTATTGCACAATACCTGCTGAGAATCACTCACACTAGAAATCACGTGAGCACAGGCTATTTCACTGGGCATATATTGGGCAATTCTCATGGGCATACTCAATACATTGCTTGTGCAAAGTCTCATGCACAACTATAGTCACAACTGATAGCAATCTCAACCTCTAACACATGTCTCCACTGAACTGTACATGCACTGAGTTAACTGATGTATTCTTGAGTTGCATTATGAGTTAATAATTAATTCACATAACTCATCACTAGTCTATTTGCAGTTAGACTAATTACAACTAGTTTAACAAAGTCAAACTGAACACAACTCCATCAACTCCACAGAACTCACATGCATGAGTTTTAACTGACGTCCTGCATGCAATAGCTCAACTGACTCATAAGAAAAGCGTATTTCCTTCTGACAGCTGCATGTGCCACATTTGTAGCTCAAACTGAAGTGCTCCAAGAGGATAAGATAATGTTTATAGTCTAAATATTATTATGAAACAATAATATTTGACTTTTCTATTTTTTACTAGCAGTTTAAAAATAGACTGTGATCACTCCTGCTGTGATCCAAAAATAGAAGTCCATCTATTTTTCCCAACATGACCAATCATCCATAAACAACATACTGCAACTCATAGACCATGATCCATATGTCTAAAAATAGACTTTGCGCCATAATTTGCCTGCGGGCCCACTTAGTGAAGGCGACTCCTTTCCACTAAGCTCCATCATCTTGTTGCACTCTCAACACTAGCATCATACCACACAAAATTCTCTTAAAAGATGGGGTGAAGCCATATAAGCAGAAGCTCAGGTAGATTAATCCTTTATTTCTCCCATTCATTGAAAGGAGATTAAGAAACTGTTGTAGGCTAAGACAATCATGTCGTTAAGGTACTCTGATTGTGTAGCAAATATAGTTTCTGTTTGGAAGAATAATGGAGAAATAAGGTTATGTGTTGACTTCAAGAATCTAAACAAGGCCTCACTAAAAGATAATTACCCTTTGCCTAAGATGGACTACATTTTGTAGAAGGTGGTAGGGTCTGCTTGGATGTCCATGATGGATGGATTCTTTGGATACAACCAAGTCGTTGTGCACCCAAAAGATCAGAAGAAAACCGCTTTCACTACACCGAGGGGAATGTTTATGTATGTCATAATTACCTTTGGACTCATAAACGTAGGAGCCACTTTTCAGAGAGCTATGGATATAGAATTTGTTGGAGAACATGACAAATTTGTAGTAATTTACCTGGATGAAATAATTGTTTTCTCATAAACAAATGAAGAGCACATTAAACACTTGCAGCTCACTTTTGAGAAATGAAAAAGGTATGGTCTATCCTTAAACCCTAAGAAATCGCAATTTGCTTTAAGTGAAGGCAAGTTGATGGGCCACATTGTAGCAAAGGAGGGAGTAAAGGTTTATCCCAAAAGGGCGGAAGTCATCAACAACATTCCTTTACCAATAAATAAGAAAAAAATATAGGTCTTCTTGGGCTTTTTAAGAAGGTTCATACCCAATTATGTTGAAACAATCAAAGAAATCACAGAGATGCTGAGGAACGACATGGAGGTAAAGTGGACAGTAGAAGCTCGGGAATCATTCTCCATAATCAAAAAGGCTTTTGTAGAGGACCCGGTACTATTCATCCCAAAGTATCACAAACCGTTTTTCATCTTTTCCTTTGCTTCTCCCCACACGGTGGCCATTGTCTTGTTGCAAAAAATTGATGAAGGGCACGAGAAACCAATCACATTCTCCATAAAAGTGTTACGAGATGTTGAGCTAAAATATAATATCTTGGAGAAACATGCCTATGCTTTAGTCAAAGCCTTGAAAGCTTTCAATATCTATGTCCTACAATCCAGTATAACAACTTATGTTCATACAACTACAGTGAAAGATATCCTTGTGCAAAGGGATAGTGAAGGAAGAAGAGGCAAGTGGATTTCTAAAATACAGGAATATGACATGGATATCAAGCCCACCAAGTTGATCAAAGGGCAGGGGTTAGCTAAAATCTTGTCTGAGGCAAACTACCAAGCCTTGGGAATAAATTTACTGACAGATAAGGGAGGAGAAATCAGAATAGAAGAGGAAACGAATAATGTCAAGACTTCAACACATCGAATTCAAATGAAATACCTTGCCTCACATTAGTATAAACATATTTTCCATTACTTACTTTTTCTAAATTGCCCAGTTAATTTTGATAAAGTTAAATACAGGGCTTTGAGGCTACAAGCCCAAAAATTTGTGATCTCAAATGGCCAATTGTATTGGAAAGACCTAGTGGGTATTTTTCTCTTATGTCTGGTTGAAGAAGAGATCCATAAAGTGATTGATGAGTTCCATAATTGTGTCTGTGGAGTTGGAGAGATACAACCCACAAAATTCTTAAAGCAGGCTTTTATTGGCCTAAGTTGTTTGGTGAAGTACATACCTATGTTCGGGCCTGTGAGAAGTGTCAAATGTTTGTAGAAAAATAGAGGTTGGCTCCCCTTCCTTTAATCCTTGTTTTTGTAGAAGAACCTTTCAGGAAATGGGGGTTAGACTTCATTGGAGAAATACATCCACCTTCCAGTGGCCAACACAAATGGATACTCACAGCCACTGATTATTTCACCAAGTGGGTGGAAGCTACCCTAGCTAGAAATGCAACTAATGTAGTAGTCATCAAGTTTATGGAGGAAAACATCCTCGCTAGGTTTGGCTGCCCAAAGAAAATCATCACTGACAATGCTCAGGTGTTCAAGTCAGCCAAATTTATTGATTTTTTCCAAAGGTACAACATTATAGTAGGTCATTCCACTACCTATTACCCATAAGGAAATGGATTGGTTGAATCCTCTAATAAAACCTTAGTAATAATTTTGAAGAAGACAATAGTAGAAAAGTAGAAGAATTGGGACTCACAACTAAGGTTTTCCTTCTGGGCTAATAGGGTTACCACCAAGAGGTCCATTGGGAAATATCCTTTTGAATTAGTGTATGGGAAAGCTGCAATTTTCCTTATACAATTAGCAATTCCAGTAGCTAAAATTCTACAGGATGTTGAGGAGGAGCCAAATTCTCTAACCAGGAGGATCAATCAGCTAGTAGCACTTCATGAAAGAAAGGAATAGATAAATCAGAATTTGATCAATTATCAGGAAAAAATGAAATCTCTCTTTGACAGAAAAGAAAGGGACATATCCCTGCAGCCAGGAGATTTGGTACTTAGATGGGATTTCAGAAGAGAGGATAAAGGAAAACATGGGAAGTTTGATCCCTTATGGTTTGGACCCTTCAAGATATTTGAAGCAAAGGGAAACAACGCCTTCTTGCTAGAAAATTTGGATGGTGATGGGCTTGAACTGCCTGTGAATGGGTAGTTTCATAAGCTTTATTTCTATCATTAAAGAGGTCCATTTTCATCCATTATATATACCAGTGAGCCATTGTACATACCAATAATTCTTTAAGTTCTTAATGTTTTTTTTTTTTTTTTTTGATGTACTTGAATAAATGACTCCATGCCAAATGTATAAAAGGCACTAACCTGTAGGTTCTAAATGCATTGCTTGCAATACATTGTCCCCAATTGGAGCTGATGTTGTATCTGTAATACTTTCTTGAATTTCTATTGAATGGTCATGTTTTCCATCTATGATAAAACAAGGAAGAGTTGCAGTCTAGATGTTAAAAGGGAAATCAAAAGGGAAAGAGAACACATCAAATGACCAGTTCAGAGAAGGCTCAGCATATTGAGGGCTTATATCAGATGGGAGACCCAAAATTCAGAGGAGAGCCAAAAAACGAAAGCGTCGAAATAGCGGAGGCCGAAATAAAAAGGGGAGTGTCAAGATTTAGGAGGAACTCATGTCGGAACCTGCTAATGGAAGAATGAGAAGGAAGGTATATCAATGCCCGATACCGGAAGGCTGGACATCAGAGCAAAGGGCACATCGAAACCCAAATCTTGGAGGGTTGGTCATTTCAGGATATCGGAGATTGGGACCTCGTAACCTTTTAAAATATATAATTCTTTATAAGTCCCGATATCACTGAGAAGGGGAAAAACCGAAGGAAATCATTGAAAATCCAAGGAACACAGGGACCCTTTCTCTCTCCTCAGGATAGGACACTTGGCGACAGATAATTGGGTCCAAGGAGCTAACGAGGCAGATGATGTCAGCATGATGTGGTCATATGGTGGACACGTGTCAAATGATTTCAACATTTTTGAGGCCTAATGGGGCAAATCTAGGTGACACATGTCACCACCAAGGAGGCTCCACGTGGAGATGATGATGTCAGTCTGACGTCATTTCAGAGGTTGGATTTTTTGAGGAGAGAGTTTTTGTAACCCCTTGTTTAAAATGTTTTATAAAAACTCTAATCTGATGAAGGGGCTCTAATTTTGTTACAACTTGGTCACGAGGACTCAGGGGACCAAGGATGTAGCAAAAATGGAGCACCTAGGTGCTATGTTAAATATCGGAGGTTGAAAATCTCGAAACCCTTATGAAATTATATTTGTAAAAAAATCTCGTTGGGAGGGGTTTCTGATGTGTTGTCGGAACTTGGTTTCGAGGACCCAAAGAACCAAGGGTGCAGACCAAAGTTGAGCACCCAAGTGCTATTGATCCCATCGGAAGAGAGAGAAATCGAACCTTCTTTATAAAGCTTTCTCGAAAGTGTTTCGATGTCATGTGTCACTAGGTCGTGAGAACTCAAAAGAACTGAGGGCTTAGGGTGGGCAGAGCACCTAAGTGCTAAGAAAGGAGATATCAGAACTCAGTTCTAATTTCATTTTGAAAAGGTTACCGTAATAAGGAGCTTCAATGTTATGTGGCACTTAGTTGCAAGAATTCAAGGAACCAAGGGCAGAAAAACAATATAAAAGGAGATAAGCCCCCGATAGAAGACCGAAGGATTAAGCACCCAATCCAATGGTCGTGACACCCGATTCTATGGAGGATTTGTGATAAGAAGTCCAATAGAAAAGGGGCTAAAAAATTCGAGATAATATTGTTTCATAACTTCTATTTTTATAAAGTTACTATGGATGAAGGGCTCGATACTAGAGAACCTAAGCACTACACCGGTGGTCATAAGAAAAGGTCCCATGGAGGAAAAACAATAAGGGGGCTAAGGGCATCAAGGAGTTAAAAGCCAATCAAGATCTTGTAATTCATAATGATATCTTAAACAAAATTACAGTGCGCGGGGGCTCTGAAATCTTGAATGTTGTATTGTATGAAAGCCTTCAGTCATAGGTATTGGTTCTATGGTATATGAGCAATAAGGAGATAAGATAAAAGGGGGCTATAGGCATCAGAACTTTGGGTTTTCGTAACGACATTTTAATTAAAGTTACGATAGGCCTCGACTATGAAATTACACCATGGAAGTGTTAAGAGGTGTATCAGGTTCTAACAATGTATTACATAGGAATAAAGGGATGGATGGGTCTGCAGCTAAGTACAGAGCACCTCCACTCCACCACAATAAATCACGCCCCGCTTTAGAAAGAGGTTTCAAGCTGTTAAAGGTAGAAAGTGACAGGCGAACTGGCCAGGAATTGTGGGGGAATATCATAATAGAAATTTGGCGAGATCATCAGCCCACCACTGATCTGGACATTGGAGCTTGAGTATGCCTAAGGAAATAAGAGGAATCGACATGGAGATATTTTGTTGTGTCCATCACAACACCTCGCGTTTCTCATGTTTTTTTGTTTGTTTGTGAAATTTTTCATTTTCAAGAAGAGAATTGGTTCTGTTTTGTAATCATTAGGATTTATATATGCTTAGACAATTGTAACATTTTGAGAAATTTTGTAAGTTGTTTTTTTGGGCTCTTCCTATAAAAAGATGGATGAAACTCATTAGACAGGTCCCCAAATTTTTCTTTTAGAGGTTTCGAAGTCAGTGTTCTAGAGTTTTGAACTTTGTTTTCTGTTAGCCTCTTGTTGCAACAGGGTTTCATCTTTCATGATTGACATTTTTACATGCCAAATATGTCATACTTTGCAGGTTGCAGTTTTCCATATTTCCACAAAAAGCCATGAAGTGTGCTAGTCCAAATGCCACTGCTATATTCCAATTTTGATGAGTTGTTCCAGTTTTGAAGAGTTTTTTAAAGGGAGGTCCAAACAGTCTAACCTTGGTCTCCCTAGGTTTCAATTTCCAGTTTTAGAATGTAGAGAATGCATCTGATCAAACAGTTTAATCTTGGCAGATCTGTAGATAGGTAGAGAATCAAAGGGACCCAACTGCTTAATCTGGGCCCTTGGCATAAATAAGTGTAGATTTAGATAGGAAATCATTCAAAAGAAAAATTGTAAAGATGGGTTTGCAAGTCTAAGTGCACCCAAACCAAAAAGAAGAAAAAATGTTAGGTGAGTAGGCTGGGTAGGTAGCTGTGAGGTTGCAGAATGATGACTTATGATCAATTTTGTGTTACAAAGTGTCTTATCTCTTCAGATCACAGTGCAGACAATTTTTCATCTGAAGGAGCTCGAGGTGGACATCACTAACTCCCCCTTCTTCTAATTCCCCAAGTCACTTACTAATTTCCCCAAAGAGGTCAAGATCTGCTTGGTTCCTCTTAGTTCATCATTTTCCATGTCATTTGCCTTAGTGGAGATTTGCTTCGCTCAAGGATTTCATTTCTTTACAAATTCTTTTCCCCAAAATTAGCCTAAGGTCCCCCACCTTAGCGCCTGCTTATCATTTCCATATTAACTACTAACTCTAGTATATAACTCCCTATCAGTTTTCCCCCTTCCCCTACTAAAAGAATGTATATAAAACTCCCCTATGTAAACATCCCCTCCCTGGATATATAGCCATATTTTCTAAGTCAGGGAAAGAACAGTCCATCCGGGGCTGCCATTAGCCCATCCGTGTCTTGGAATTGGTCTAACACCTGGTTAGACTAACATCCATTCCCATAATTCTACAATGCCCCTGTTGCCACCCTCCCCCTAAAGTTGGGCTTGTCAATATTCAAATCCCGCCCACACAAACCTCCAAAAAAAAAAAAAACCATATTTTCCCCTTTTCCCAAAGTCTCACCCCTGAAAATAATAATCCGCGCGCATTAACCCACATAACCCACAAGCTCCGCCATTCCCTAAGTTTTAAACCCACCGCCGCGCCATATTAAAATTGGAATATTCCCTGAATATTCTGGCCCCTTATCCCTCCGTTGCCTCGTCCCAGCCGCCAACCGTTAGATTGCCCGCCCCACAGATCTACGGTGGGCGGGCCTTCCTGTCCCCCGACGTGTCCGAAGGTTAGCGTCCGGGAGATGGGCGGTATTGCCGCCGTACTCCCCCCACGCGTCACCTCCTAGGCTATGGCGGAGCCCCCTCTGACAAAACCACTCATGCCTAAAGGCGGTGCGCCCCAAAACCGGAAACCGCCTCCTGCCCAGTGACGTCACCCGCTTGCGTCACCCCCCTGCCCAGTCACCATGACATGTCATCCGACTACGTGGCCTCCTGCCACTGTACCGCCGAGTCACCCTGCCACGTGCCCTGCCACCGTGTCACCCACCGTACAAAGTCCCGTCATGCTGACGTCATCATCAGTTTTTAGCGCGAAGGGCGAAAATCGCACTCCGGAGCCCCGGAATCAGTTTCTGAGGCAGTTTTTGATGAGCGATTTGTGCCTAGCGCAAATCGGGATAAAATAGGCCAAAATGGGGAATCTTTGGGGAATCTTTTCATCATGCAGCCCCCAGCAAGCCCGAAAGGCGCCAAATGACCCATTTTTCTTTGCGAAGCTTGCCGAAAGGAGCAGAAGACAGGTTTGAGGAAGACAGAGAGCCGAACAGGGGCCATTAATGTTGATTTAACGCACAACACATCAAAGCAGCAGCCCGGTTTATTGTCAGAGAGTATCAGAGAAGGAAGAAGAGCCAAAGAGTATCAGTCAAGATTTTTTAGGGGCTCGAAGCACCTGAGCATTGATGAACCCCCTCAGCAAAGTCAAATTAAGAGGCGTAAGCCCATCCTTGCCCTCAAATCACAGTTAAAGCTTTAAATGCAGACAGACAGCAAAGAAGCAGAAACCCATAGACATTTATTACAGAAAACACTGCACCAAGCCACCGAGGACTACATCATTTACTCAGTTTTGATACGGCCGCCCTCAGCGCAGCCCGAGATATTTTCATGCATTTATTTCTGATAGAATTAGGTCAATTAATCATTTTTTATGACCTGTTTTAGGTCAAGATGTAATAAAAGCAGTTGTAGAGAGTTTTTCCCTATATATACCGCTCTCTACATTGTTTCAAGGGTTGGTCAATTGAGAATTTTCACTAGAGACTCGCATTGTATACCTGAGTTTTTTCTATAACCAAAGATTGCTGAAAGCTTGGAGAGCAAACTGCCTGTTGTAAATGAATATTTTGAAGATATGAAGATGGAATTCTTGTGCTGCAGCCTGAAACAATAAGTGCATCTTACCTCTGTTTTATTGTTTACCACTATCTAAATAGCAGAAAGAAAGAATAGCTTAGAATTTGTTTAAATACACTCTATGCTCATTTTCTGCTGTTTCCTTATGTTTTCCTCTGAATGAATTGGTTATGGATATGAATTCCTACTGGCTCATATTTACCCCGATTCACCTGTGTATGCCAATTATCTAGGGATTCTTAAATGCCCCTAGGTAGAGCTCTGTTACCTACATCTGTTAAGCTGATTGAGAGATTCTTAACTGCCTCTCGTTACTTAGCATTCTTTCCATCATTTAAACCTGAAACATTGTTTCATGCACAACTATCTTGCTCCATTTTCCCTTATTGTGACCAAGGAAATGCACCAGCAATCCTCCTCCTCGACTCCACGCCCAATGGTTTGAAACACTCAGACTGTGCTATGCCTCTCTACCTAAAACATCAATTTTCCCACCAAAACAGAACAAAAACCCATGAACTCAATAGCTAGCCTAAGATCAATTTCAACAAAGCTAAATCCCAAAGAGAGAGCCCTCTCTGATTGCAGGTGGGCTAGAACCTGCAATCCAAAGTTGGTTTGTGGTTACCTCGGCTGTATCCCTTACTCCAACCTGGGGACAACCTGAGTGATAACATAATGGCGACTCCACTGGGGATCATCCTCAGTTAATTTCACGAAGAAGGTTGGAAAGATCCCCTAAAAAGGTCAATTTTATAAATTGCTGTATATTTTCTAAAACTACAGATGAAGCCTGAATGTCATCCAGGAAGCCTTTGAAACTGTTTCTGTTTTACATTAGAAGAAGTAAATAAAAGTTGCTTCAGTCAATCTTCATGCTAGTTTTAAGATATACACAGCCATTCCAAAATCTGATCTGTCCCTTGTTAATTACAAAAATATTCCCATAAAAATACCCAAAAAACAATTCGGAAGCTGGCTCCCAAGAAGAATCCATGATATACAAGGTCAAATCCCGATCCAAACCCTCCAGCTGTTTTTGAAAACCCTAACATAATCTCGAAAATCCTTAGGAAGCAAGAAAGACAGGAAAATTTCGCTGATAAAACTCCTGAAATAGCTTACCCCAGCTGTATTCCGACTCCTGTCAAGGTTTTGTTTCGTTCGGCCCCTGTTTCCCCTAGTTCATCATCTACACCTCGAACTCCTCCTTCCACACCTTCATTCACTGCACATACTACCACTACTGTTGTTTCCAGCGTTCCAGTTACTCCTGTGATCCCCGTTACTCCAGTTGTTCCATTTATCCCCGTTGTCCCACTTATCCCTGCCAATATGGCTAATAGATATGCACCCCTGCAATTACCTGCTAATGTTGGGGCTTTACCTCAAGAGTACCAATCTAAAATCACATATTTTGATAGTACTGGCCCTTTTACTGCCATTCAGCATACCAAAAAGATGCAAGACTATTTTGAAAACTACGAAATAGATGATGATAGCGTGAGAATGAGAATTTTTGTTCAGAGTCTAACAGGTGATGTGAGAACTTGGTTCAGATCACTCGCTGCAAATTCCATAACCACCCCAGATGAGCTTTACCAATCCTTTACCAACAGATGGGAGAAAAAGAAAGACCCCTTGCACATACTAGCTGAATATGATACGATTAAACGAGGTCCTCAAGAGACTGTTTTGGAGTACTGTGCAAGATTCAATAATGTTTACAACGCAATACCACAGAACCTAAGGCCTCCCCCTGATCTGGCCTTGTACAAATTTCCGGATGGTTTTGACCCTGATATGGCATATCAGTTAAAAGAAAGAGCTCCTCAGACCCTTGCAGACATGCAAAACGTTGCTGTCAGTGTTGAGGCTAACTTAATTGCCAAGAGAAATAGAGCTAGAATGGAAAGAAGAACCACCTTTAAGGAAGAACCCTCAGCCTTTGATCAAAAGATTGATGTTATTATCAATGGCCTACAAAGGCTAGGAGAAAGAGTAGAAAATGTTGAGAGAAAAGCATCATGGGAAGGACAACAGTCCAATACCATAAGGAATCAAAATTTTAGGAAAATGCAGAACACAAATGCTGGTAGGTCTACCCAAGACCATGACATAAGACCCCCTTTTCAAGATAACTATGTTGAAGGATCTACTTCTAGTGAACCCATAGAGGACACTCACATGAACCTGATGGATCTAAAGGGTGAGCACCAAACTGTCCTATCCCAAGAAGACCAAAATGAACTCGATTACAATCAGTTTCAAACTAAATTTGGTGAGTCTTTTGATTTTAAACAAGGATATGATACTGCTATGTATGAAGTACACAAACAATATAAGCTGAGAACTAGGACCATTGACATTTCGGAACCTAGTAAAACAAAGGATGGCAAACAGCCCAACAAGACCAAAGGCAAGGCTGTCATAACAGAACCCGCTGATACAAATGTTCCAAACCCGCATCAAGTGACTGTAGAAGACATAACAGAAATACAGCCTTCCACATATTAGCCTTTGCCACCTTCTCCCTCGAAACAAAGCTTGAAAAATGTTCCAAAAAACTTTCCTGAAACTAAAAAACTGCAAGCTATCAATCCTCATAACGCTGATAAACAAGAGAAAATCGCAGATAATTTAAATGAAAAGGAAAAAACTGCCTTTATCAACACCAAGACTCCATTGGAAAAACCATTTAATTTAGAGGCAGAAATATCTAAGTTGAAAATATCCATCCCCCTCTCAGAACTTGCCAAACACGATGTATATAGGCAACAAATTCAAAGGTCACTTCAAATTCCAGAAAACAAGGACGATGTAAATGTTTTGGATGATTCCCCTGAACTGTTGTTTGGTCCAGAAGTTAATGGAAAGTCAACATATGGACCTATTCCACCCTTCTACGTCAGTTTGCATATACATGACAAAGTTTTGCACAATGCTATGTTTGACTCAGGGGCATCACACAATCTAATGCCCAAAGCAGTTATGGAAAAACTGAACCTTGACGTTACAAGACCTTACAAAGACTTGTACTCATTTAACTCAAGTCAAGTGAAATGTCTAGGCCTCATCAAAGATCTGTGTGTCTCCTTAGTTTAATATCCAAATAAGACCATCCTCATGGATGTGGTAGTTGCTGACATTCCACCAAAGTACGGTATGCTCCTATCAAGATCATGGGGAGCAAAGCTTCAAGGATCCCTTCAATTAGACCTTTCCTATGCCACCATTTCAGTCTTTGGGCAACCAAAGAGACTGTATAGAGAAACGCTCATGAAATATGTGGTAAGTAGTGAGAGCAAGGCTGAAAATTTTCCCATTTATTCAATCCATTCTGATATGGATTCCTTTATTTTGTTTAATGATGATACAAATTCTCCAATTGATAATGAGCCCTTCGCTCCAGAGCAACAAGCACACATCAATGAAGAATCAGTTGCACACACTAATAAGACTGTCACAACAATTATTGCAACCAACATGCAAGAAGAACCTCCCCAAACAGAAATTTCAAAACTGCCCAATCCTAAGTTGATTGACACTTTAGGCATCAACCACAAGCAAGAAATCACATGGTATTTGGAATTTGATGGCTCTGTTAACAAGTTAGGAGCCGGGGCAGGTGTCTGGATTCACAACACATGTAACAATCATGCAGAAGGCCATGCCTACAGACTAAATTTTAAATGCACAAATAACATGGCAGAGTATGAGGCTCTGTTGTTAGGCCTTAAACTGCTCAAAGCACTAGGAGCTACTAAAGTGTCTATTTTAGGAGACTCTGATTTAATCATACAACAAATGAAAGGTAATTTTGTTACCAGCGACAATAGAATAAGAGCCTATAGGACTGTTGCCACTAATATACTCAATGCATTCACTGAATTCAAGCTTGACAAAATTTCAAGAGAACATAACATTCATGCACACAGCCTAGCCACCTTTGCTAGTACATGCAAGCTTCCTTTTGACCCAAACCATCACTTCACAGCTGAAATAAAACATAGGCCCGCTGTCCCAAATAACATCATAGATTGGCAGGTGTTCGAAAATGACGTCCAGATTAATAATTTCCTTACCCTTGAGCATGAATTTTCAAATATCAACATTGACTTGGATGCTATGACAGATTCAGAACAGCAAACAAAAGAAGATCAGCAAGCTATAACAGCTGCAACAACCAAACAAATCCTGAAACCAACTATTTTTGACAAAGAAAACATAGAACAACTGAAACAAATGCATTTGGAAGACATTGCCAAAGAAGAGGCAGAGATCATTGACTTAAAGGATAACTTTTTGCCTGCTGGCCTAACCCCATTAGAAGACATGTTTGACGCCAATGACATTCCTAGAAAGCCAAAATTGCAACCCATTAACACTGATATAGAGGAACACAACATTGGGATGGCCGAAAATCCAAAAATGATCAAACTATCCAAAAATTTACCACCTAATCAAAAGCCCAAGTACATTGACTATTCAAAGAATTCCAGGATGTATTTGCTTGGAGCTATGAGGATTTGAAATCCTATGACACCTCGGTGATCCAGCACACAATCCCCTTAAAACCAAACCAGAAACCCTTCAAACAGAAACTTAGAAGAATTAACCCTATGCTTCTTCCACCAATTGAGAAGGAAGTAAAGAGGATGTTTGAAGCAGGCATCATAGCACCCATCAGATTTTCTGAATGGGTGTCCAATCTTGTTCCTACGAGAAAAAAGATAGGTGAAATCAGACTTTGTGTAGATCTCAGAAATTTAAACCAAGTCTCCCTAAAAGACCATTACCCTTTGCCTAAAATGGACCACATCTTGCAGAGAGTAGTGGGGTCATCTAGAATCTCTTTGCTAGATGGTTTTTCAGGTTTCAACCAAATACTTGTTCACCCGAACAACCAAGACAAAACATCTTTTACCACACCCTGGGGAACATTTAAGTATGTGAAGATGCCATTTGGTCTTAAAAACGCTGGTGCAACTTTTCAACGAGCAATGGACATTGCATTTGCCAAAGAAATACATGACTTCCTAGTTGTTTATCTTGATGACTTGACCCCATTTTCCAAATTTGATGAAGAACACCTCAAGCATCTTAGGCAAATTTTTATGACATGTAGGAAGTATGGCATTTCCTTGAATCCCAAGAAATCCCTATTTGGCCTCGAAGAAGGCAAGTTACTTGGCCACATTATATCAAAAGATGGGATCAGAATTGACACTGAAAGAATCCAAGCCATTCTCCAAATTCCATATCCAAGAAACATAAAAGAGCTACAAGCGTTCCTTGGGAAAATCAACTTCCTAAGAAGATTTATCCCAAATCTAGCTGAAATAATAAGACTGTTAAGCAACATGTTAAAAAAGGATGCCAAGGTAAGATGGTCCCTGGAAACCAAGCAAGCATTCGAAAGTATCAAATCGGCATTGACACAAACCCCTGTACTCACCAGTCCACAGTTTGACAAAGATTTTATCATATTTTCATTTGCATCTGATCACACAATAGCCGTTGTCCTTTTGCAAAAGGATGAACAGGGAGCTGAAAAGCCAATTGCTTTTTTCAGCCGAGCCTTAAGAGACGCCCCTTTGAAGTACCCAATCATGGAAAAATAGGCCTACGCACTTGTTAAGGCCATCAAGGATTTCAGAGTGTACATTTTATGTTCACATGTGATTGCCTATGTCCCACACGCTGCTGTAAAAGACATATTGACCCAAGAGGGATTAGAAGGAAAAAGAGGCAAGTGGATTGCAAGCATCCTTGAGTATGATATAGAAATAAAACCAACCAAGCTAATAAAGGGACAAGGTTTAGCTAAACTGATGTCCGAAACAAACTTTCAAGCCCTAGACATAAACCAGCTGGACAATGAACCAGAGCTAGCGACTCCGCAGATCAGTGAAATATTTCTCCAATGCCCTTGGTACACTGATATTTGCTTTGTATTGTTAAACCTGTGTGCTCCCCCAGGATTATCCAGAACCAAGAAAAGATTTTTGAAAATGAAGGCTTTAAAGTTTTGTGTTATAGATGGTGCATTATTTTGGAGAAATCATGAAGGTATATTGCTTAATTGTTTAACCATGAATGAAACTAACAATGCCATGAAAGAATTCCATGCAGGTGACTGTGGAGGACATCTATATTGGAAGTCCACTGCTGATAAAATTCTAAGGGCTAGTTTCTATTGGCCCTCTCTTTTTGCAGATGTAAAGAAGTTTGCCATGCCATGTCACAAATGCCAAATCTGTGAGGGCAAGAGAAAGTTGTTACCCCTACCCCTTAAACCCATCTCAACCGAACAACCTTTTCAACAATGGGGTCTTGACTTCATTGGAGAAATACATCCCTCTTCCTCAGGCCAGCACAAATGGATCCTAACAGCCACTGACTATTTCACTAAGTGGGTTGAAGCCATTCCCTGTAGACAAGCCAATGACACCATCATTATCCAATTCCTTGAGTGCAATATCCTGTCTAGATTTGGCTGCCCTGAGAAAATCATCACTGACAATGCCGCTGCCTTTAAGTCCAAAAAGATGATCAATTTTTGCCACAGATTTCATATTACTTTAGGCCACTCTACGACTTATTACCCTCAGGGTAATGGCTTGGCCGAATCATCTAACAAAAGCCTCATCAACATCATAAAGAAAGTGCTAGAAGAAAACAAGAAGAACTGGCACAAAAAGCTGGTAAATGCCCTATGGGCAGACAGACTCTCGAGCAAAAGATCCATTGGGATGAGCCCTTATGAGCTAGTATATGGCATGGAGGCTAGATTTCCTTCATCCTTGGGCATTCCTACTATCAAATTGTTACAAGAAATTCAGGCTGAACCAAATGACATTCAAAGAAGAATCAATCAGACCATTCATCTTCAGCAAACCAGAGAACAAGTTTATGACAGAGCTCAAATTTTGCAAGAAAAGCTTAAAAAGATGTTTGATAAGAGAGCTAAAGCTGAGGATTTCAATATTGGTGACAAAGTTCTGAGATGGGACTCAAGAAGGGAAGACAAGGGCAAACATGCCAAGTTTGATTTTTTATGGAAAGGTCCATTCGTTATTTCTGCTGTTCAGGGAAATAACACATATTTTCTCAAATCTGTAGAGGATAGTTCTGCTGAAGAAGGCCCTGTCAATGGCCGTATGCTGAAACATTACCATGACCCCTTTTAAGGGACACAATGCAGTTTTGTATATATCTTTGTACAATCTTTTTTGTATATATCAGCACTCTGTTTTTATTTTTGTATAAGCAGGCCGATTGTTTAAGGAAAAGCAGTAAATTTGTGAAAGACACAGTTTTTAAAGCTCTGTTTCTACACCAGTTTTCAGCAAAGTATCAAGAGAAAAAACTGTCACATTACAAGCAATTCATGGTAGAAAAGAACTATTTGCAGTCATTGTGCATAATTATCAAGCACGCAGAAGAAAGCAGGCGATGCTGCACAGTTCACAGTAATTCAGTTGAGGAGGAGGTTGTTCATAGTTCAAAGTTTTACATTTTTAGCAGCCAGAACAAATGTTTCCAGTCTACAACAACCATAGAAGATCAAGGCAGTCTGACCTGTTGTTCTTGACTTTTCACAAGGAAAAGCCATCCCCAAGTGGAGCCACTGTTAGCCTCCTGTTGCAACAGGGTTTCATCTTTCATGATTGACATTTTTACATGCCAAATATGTCATACTTTGCAGGCTGCAGTTTTCCATATTTCCACAAAAAGCCATGAAGTGTGCTAGTCCAAATGCCACTGCTATATTCCAATTTTGATGAGTTGTTCCAGTTTTGAAGAGTTTTTTAAAGGGAGGTCCAAACAGTCTAACCTTGGTCTCCCTAGGTTTCAATTTCCTGTTTTAGAATGTAGAGAATGCATCTGACCAAACAGTTTAATCTTGGCAGATCTGTAGATAGGTAGAGAATCAAAGGGACCTAGCTGCTTAATCTGGGTCCTTGGCAGAAATAAGTGTAGATTTAGATAGGAAATCATTCAAAAGAAAAATTGTAAAGCTGGGTTTGCAAGTCTAAGTGCACCCAAACCAAAAAGAAGAAAAAATGTTAGGTGAGTAGGCTGAGTAGGTAGCTGTGAGGTTGCAGAATGATGACTTATGATCAATTTTGTGTTACAAAGTGTTTTATCTCTTCAGATCACAGTGCATACAGTTTTTCATCTGAAGGAGCTCGAGGTGGACATCACTAACTCCCCCTTCTTCTAATTCCCCAAGTCACTTACTAATTTCCCCAAAGAGGTCAAGATCTGCTTGGTTCCTCTTAGTTCATCATTTTCCATGTCATTTGCTTTATTGGAGATCTGCTTCGCTCAAGGATTTCATTTCTTTACAAATTCTTTTCCCCAAAATTAGCCTAAGGTCCCCCACCTTAGCACCTGCTTATCATTTCCATATTAACTACTAACTCTAGTATATAACTCCCTATCAGTTTTCCCCCTTCCCCTACTAAAAGAATGTATATAAAACTCCCCTATGTAAACATCCCCTCCCTGGCAATATAGCCATATTTTCTAAGTCAGGGAAAGAACAGTCCATCTGGGGCTGCCATTAGCCCATCCGTGTCTTGGAATTGGTCTAACACCTGGTTAGACTAACAGCCATTCCCTTAATTCTACAATGCCCCTGTTTCCACCCTCCCCCTAAAGTTGGCCTTGTGAATATTCAAATCCCGCCCACACAAACCTCCAAAAAAAAAAACCATATTTTCCCCTTTTCCCAATGTCTCACCCCTGAAAATAATAATCCGCGCGCATTAACCCACATAACCCACAATCTCCGCCATTCCCTAAGTTTTAAACCCACCGCCGCGCCATATTAAAATTGGAATATTCCCTGAATATTCTGGCCCCTTATCCCTCCGTTGCCTCGTCCCAGCCGCCAACCGTTAGATCGCCCACCCCACAGATCTACGGTGGGCGGGCCTTCCTGTCCCCTGACGCGCCCGAAGGTTAGCGTCCGGGAGATGGGCGGTATTGCCGCCGTACTCCCGCCACGCGTCACCTCCTGGGCTGTGGCGGAGCCCCCTCTGACAAAACCACTCATGCCTAAAGGCGGTGCGCCCCAAAACCGGAAACCGCCTCCTACCCAGTGACGTCACCCGCTTGCGTCATCCCCTGCCCAGTCACCATGACACGTCATCTGCCTGCGTGGCATCCTGCCACTGTACCGCCGAGTCACCCTGCCACGTGCCCTGCCACCGCGTCACCCACCGTACAAAGTTCCGTCATGTTGACGTCATCATTAGTTTTTAGCGCGAAGGGCGAAAATCGCACTCCGGAGCCTCGGAATCAGTTTCTGAGGCAGTTTTTGATGAGAAAATCGCTCATTGCTGGATAAAATAGGCTGAAATGGGGAATCTTTGGGGAATCTTTTCATCATGCAGCCCCCAGTAAGCCCGAAAGGCGCCAAATGACCCATTTTTTTTCGCGAAGCTTGCCGAAAGGTGCAAAAGACAGGTTTGAGGAAGACAGAGAGCCGAACAACGGCCATTAATGTTGATTTATCACACAGCACATCAAAGCAGCAGCCCAGTTTATTTTCAGAGAGTATCAGAGAAGGAAGAAGAGCCAAAGAGTATCAGTCAAGATTTTTTAGGGGCTCGAAGCACCTGAGCATTAATGAACCCCCTCAGCAAAGTCAAATTAAGAGGCGTAAGCCCATCCTTGCCCTCAAATCACAGTTAAAGCTTTAAATGCAGACAGAAAACAAAGAAGTAGAAACCCATACACATTTATTGCAGAAAACACTGCACCAAGCCACCGAGGACTACATCATTTACTCAGTTTTGATACGGCCGCCCTCAGCGCAGCCTGAGATATTTTCATGCATTTATTTCTGATAGAATTAGGTCAATAAATCATTTTTTATGACCTGTTTTAGGTCAAGATGTAATAAAGGCAGTTGTAGAGAGTTTTTCCCTATATATACCACTCTCTACATTGTTTCAAGGGTTGGTCAATTGAGAATTTTCACTAGAGACTCGCATTGTATACCTGAGTTTTTTCTATAACCAAAGATTGCTGAAATCTTGGAGAGCAAATTGCCTGTTGTAAATGAATATTTTGAAGATATGAAGATGGAATTCTTGTGCTGCATCCTGAAACAATAAGTGCATCTTACCTCTGTTTTATTGTTTACCACTATCTAAATAGCATAAAGAAAGAATAGCTTAGAATTTGTTTAAATACACTCTATGCTCATTTTCTGTTGTTTCCTTATGTTTTCCTCTGAATGAATTGGTTATGAATATGAATTCCTCCTGGCTCATATTTACCCCGATTCACCTGTGTATGCCAATTATCTAGGGATTCTTAAATGCCCCTAGGTAGAGCTCTGTTACCTACATCTGTTAAGCTGATTGAGAGATTCTTAACTGCCTCTCGTTACTTAGCATTCTTTCCATCATTTAAACCTGAAACATTGTTTCATGCGCAGCTATCTTGCTCCATTTTCCCTTATTGTGACCAAGGAAATGCACCAGCAGTCCTCCTCCTCGACTCCACGCCCAATGGTTTGAAACACTCAGACTGTGCTATGCCTCTCTACCTGAAACATCAATTTTCCCACCAAAACAGAACAAAAAACCCCTGAACTCAATAGCTAGCCTAAGATCAATTTCAACAAAGCTAAATCCCAAAGAGAGATCCCTCTCTGATTGCATGTGGGCTAGAACCTGCAATCCAAAGTTGGTTTGTGGTTACCTCGGCCGTATCCCTTACTCCAACCTGGGGACAACCTGAGTGATAACATTTTCAGAGGAGGGTCCAAATTTGGTTCTAATGTCTTATTCCTGAGGTTTTTATTGTTTCTTTAGCAATTTTCGCCTGTTTAGGCCTGCAACCTATTTTCATTCTGAAATATTAATGAAGAAGTGTTGGTGATTCCAAGCATTTGGGATATGCGATATGTGTTCTTCCTTTGTATGTCATTTCATATGTGTTTCTCTTCCTAATAAATTGCATAAGTAGCAGTTGTTGGTTTTACTTATTAATCATGGATTTACTATGTTATATTGTAGCAGACAATATTAATCATGGATTTACTATGTTATATTGTAGCAGATAATACCTGTGAGGTTACAAATTTAATTATATTCTGACAGATGTACCCATGAAGTATTTAGTTGCAAACCTTAAAATGCGTTCCATAATTTCTGCATTTCATCTCTTTATTCTTCCATAATTCTGCTAGGATTTGCCGCATAGGATTTTGTGTCCCTTTGCCCTAGGTTCCTCCCTTATATTTCTCCTTTCCATCTTTGCCGCAACGACAAATCTAAGTTGTTTTCTCGATGTATCAACCACCAGCCCTGAAGCATTTATCCTTGGGAATGATGTCTTGTTACTACATATACTATATCTGCCTCTAAGAAAAGGTAATTGAACAATATCTAAAATATTTTTCATTGATCTCTTGAGTAGCAAATGAAGTATCTTCAAAAGAGACTAAGATGTCGTAGGAACTAACCTCTCCTCAACCCGAGGGTTGTCTCTAGGTTCTACAACACTATGATTTATCTCTCTAGTATCAGTTGCAAGAAAAAACAACCTCAATTAGATAGACATAGCAATAGCTTTGTTAGTTCTCCATTGCAGAAAGAAAGCACAAACAATAAGAAAGAAGCACAACAAGAGATATGCAAGTTAGATATATTTGGTGACAAGAAGCCCAGGTGGTTCATATGCTCAAATTATGGTAGAGAATCAGTTAGACAAGTAAAAGGACAAGCTCATGGTGATGCCCCTATCAAAACTCAACATATAAAGGTATGGATGTGATGTGAAAATGGGGCACGAAAGGCTTCTTGTCAACCAACAAGAACCTTTCCCACTCCAAAGCTTAAACAATTTCCAAGATCTATGCTTATGATTGATAAATGTGGAATTAAAAGAACTTGAAATAGGTGTCTGCTTTTAGTTTGCCTTTAACTAACCAAATGCCTTAAGTTTATTTTCTTAAACTGATATGCAACATATAACAGTGAAACAGTGCAGCAAATAAACATCATACACATAACAACAATATAATTAGGAGTTCACCCAAACCTCTTGGGCTACGTCTCCATGAGCTCTTGTTAACTCGACTTGGCTCTTTGGGATTATAGCTTAAATTCTTTTACAAGTTCCACACTCAACTCCATAGGTTTACAACTGTACCTATGGGCTTAGAATACCATCTTACCCCTAGCTATCCTTACTCTACAGACAGATCTAAGCTTCTCTGGACTAGACTCCTTCAATTAGTGCTCTGAGCTATCTTGAGCTCTAGCTTGCACCAACTCCCTCGGAATTCTGTTAACTGTCTCTATATCTCCTTCTTCTATCTTCAGCACACTTTGGACATCAACAATTGCTTGATCATTTGATCTCTTTGCTGTTCTGCAACTTCACTACAACATCATGGCTCTTAGAAGTCTTCTTTGAGCTCTCTAGCTCTGCGGCTCTACCTCCAATCTCTGGTGGCTTTGCCTCTGTCAATCACTCTGGCTCTGCGGCTCCGGTGGCTATCCTCTATCCCTCCAGCATCTCTGGGTTCATCGTGTTTTATAACACGTTATGTTACCACAATCTCTTAAAGTGTGGAAACCGACTGTCCGTCTCTTCGCCTCCTTCTACGTTTTAATTCATGTTTTCATGACACGTTCTGTTCATCATTTCCTTACGGTGGGGAACAATGATGTTTGAATTAGAAACGATTTCATAATTTAAAAGGAATTGGCGGGCGTGGGCAACCCGATCATTTGGCCTTCCTTCTGCCTTAATCCCAAAATAGACACATAATGAAATACACAGGCAAAACTCACAAAAACACATCATGAGCCTTTAAGCCAGAACTCAAATAGAATTCAATCGCATCTATAATCCTCTCGGGTCCATCCTTTCATCGCATATTGCAAGTCTCTTTGCACATTGCCCGTGGCTAAACCTAAACAAAACCCAAATAATGGAAAACACAGGAAATACAAAGAAATCCAATGAAAATCCACAAAGCCGGATTTAAATAGAATTCAATCGCCCCCTTAATCCAATCGGGTCTGTGCCTTCATCGCAAATAGCATGTTGCATGGCCCAATGCTCCCCTTTGCATTACTGTGATCCGATCTTCGATCTTTGATCGCCTTATCGACCCATCGCTATATTGTTGTTTCGGCATATCGCCGGTCGCTGCTTCCATGGTCTGCAGCCCTTAAGATTTCTCGATCAACAATATCTGATCAGATCCTGACCGTTGATTCCTTTTCCGATCCGACGGCTTGAAGTTCTCATCGCAATCAGCCTATCGCATATCGTAATGCCCTCGTCCTTGGGTTAAAACATCGTGACTTAATCTTGTCCATCGAGTTACCATTTAATCTGACTGTTTGCACTAAACTTGAAATAGAAAGCAGTCCGCTCAATCTCCACCGTTGATCTGCAATCTCTAATCCGACGACTGACAGTATTTTTGTGTGGCCCACTTGCGTGGAGATAACCTGCCCGAAAAAGCGGTTTTCTCTCTCCTACAACCAGCTACGTGTCAGCCAGTGTATGGAATAGGGTTCAACCCTTCCAATACCATTTACCTCCTAGAGCCTCCCTGAAATACTATTTACCGCCTTCCTTCCAGAATTTAAAAGGTTTTAGCTCGTTTAATATAAATTCTTCGGATCGACCTGGCCGAGACTGCCCACATGCTTTTCAATGTAAAATGCATTTTATAAAGTTTTAGCGCTTAACAAAGGTTTTTATTGCATAAGGCTAATATTAACCCTTAGGAAAAATTTAATAAGAAATGCCTCCTTTTCTAAGGACATTGGGCAAATCTTATTTTTACAATAACTCCTTCGCCCGGAGTCCGTTTTGGCCCGTTCAAATTGCGTTGGATTCAGAATGAAACAATCTATGAAATGAGACTATTTTCAAGATCATCCAATGACTTTCATTTTTCCTCTGTGAGGAAAATTCATAGACTTAGAAGTTTGTGTTAGATCCATTTTGGATCACGCCTTCCCACTAAAAGGATTTTGGACTCCAAAAGACTGATATACTGATCTGAACAGTAGATGAGAGTATGTCACCCTCTTCTTTCAGCCTCCATACACTTGCCTTGCATAGTGCCTTTGAATCAAAGCTTTTGAACACTCCCTTCCTGGATGTGCTTGTCCTCCTCGGAAGAACTGTCTTCCTCCTTGACTTCCTGTAGAACTCCTGCTGAGAAGGTCACAGAAGGTAGTTTGAACTTCTCTGCCTTGATCATTGATCCAAGGTGGCTCAAACCAATGTGAAGTTACATCTGCTTCACAAAATTTTCATTTGTACTTGTTTGACATACTGTCAGCAACAATTGTTAACAACAATAGGATTACAGACAAACAATTGGATGGCCTAAAATCTTGCTTCAACAAAAGAAACATATTTCACATCTTGTGAACACCTCCATGTGTTTACATCTGCATACAAATGATTGACTACATAACAAGCCAACAAAACATACCTTTAAAACAATTGACCCTTCAAGTCAAGCATGTAGAAAAAGAAATTTAGGATTCTTTTTCAAAGATGAAACACTTCATCATTATCTCCATCTTGGAGACCAAATCAACTTTTTCCAAGTCAATGTTACATTACATGCATGTTTACAACAAAGTAATCAACCCTTCAAGTTAATCACACATACATGTTCAAATACAAGGAAATCACCAACATCCCTGTGTTCATGCACATCATTCTCATGCATGCATTTCATCCTTCAACTTTCGCTTAAGTACACTGTACTTTTCGAAATTGAAATGAACATAATGTTGTAGCAATAAAGTGAGTCTCCTACTCAACTTTTCCATTCACCTTATTGGTAAAACCCTGCAGCTTGAATTCCATTAACAAAGAAATGCAAATACATGTGTTATATCAATAGACATGCAATCTTTAATTAGACAAGAAATCTAACCATTTCTTACTAATCCATTTCAAAGGTCCTTCCTTTGTCTGCACATCAATAGCAACATGTGAATCATCTTGAAACACATCATTTATGGAATATTTCTTCCCATTCCTGCCATTTTCTCTTTCCACCTTTTTCAAATTTCGTGGAAGCATTGTTGGATTCAGAGTCCAACACTTTTCAGCAATGTGTCCTTGCTTATGGTAGTAAGTGCAATGCATGTGCATCTTCTTGACAGCATGATTTGCCTTGTCCAGTGGACCTTTGTCTTCTTGCTTCCTTTCCTTCAAAAGTTTCCTGTATGTGACCATTCTCTTCCAACATCTAGAAACATCATGGTTATCCAAACCACAAAAGGAACATGCAATCTTTTTCCCATGCTTATATGGAAATTTATCATGCTTAACATAATCAAAAGGAATATGATTAGAACTAGATTTATACCTTTCTTTTTCACCTTTATTACCTTCATGAGGAGGTGAATTGAATGAAGAAGTAGCTCCCTTTGGAACACCATCAACCTCTTCAATGGTTTCAGAGTTTCCATAACTCTCTGGTTCAAGTGTATGCTTATGAACACCTTCTTCTTGAAAATGATGTTTCAAGCTATTGCATTCCCCATGAATACAACATTTCCACTTTTTAGGTAGAAGACCTGGCATGAAACTCCTTCTTGGAACTATTTCATTGTCTTCATGGCAGCTTTGGAACTTTCTCCATAAGGTTGTCAATAGCCAAGACCCAGCTACTTAGGCATTTCCTCAACAATTATTGGCTCAACAATACCCTGTGCATGTTTGTCCAAGCCTTTTCCTTCATAGCCCATCTTGGACATTAACTTGGAACCTATGCCTCTGGTATGTTTTTCAAAAGAACCAATATAAACATTCTTGGAGGAAATTGAAGACAAACTGGAATTATTTACCTCTTCTTCAAGCTGATACTTGAATAAGGCTTCTTTGGCAACAAAGAGTTGTGTCTCCAACTCATGCATCCTTTCCAGGCTCATATTTGCAATATGAAGTTGTCTCTCCATTTCCTGCAATTTGTCAGAAAGCAACTGATTTGCTTCCTTCATGGAATTCAATCACTCTTGAAGTTCGGTGCTCTTCCTTCCATCCTCATACATTTCTCTCACCATATCCATCATGATGAACAAGTATTGCTTCATGTCTTCATCAAAGAATCTTGTGATGAAGGAAGAATTTGAGGACTCACTTGTAGAAGTAGTCATTATCAAAATGAACAAAAGAACTTCAAACAAGATTAACAAAGAGCTTATTCAAGCAACCTTTTGCAACAAACCTCTTGTGCTTCAAGGATTGTTTTGAGGTCCTTTGGGATAAGAATAATGCCTTCAACCCTTCTTCTTTCTTGTCCTCTCCTGGACTTAGCTATCAATAGCTTCCCTTCACCTTTGCAAACTCAAACAATAGTCAGTTTACAAACAATCAAACAATCAATCCTTGACTGTTTAAACACCTTTCAAGTTAAGCAAGCAAATAGATTGCTCTGTCAATCAAGCATCCTGCTTTGATCAATCAAGCATCATGATACCACCTGCTTCATGATACCACCTGCTCTGGTATAACTTGCTCTGATATAACCAGCTCTGATACCACCTTCTTTGAAGGTGGGGTTAATCAACCTGATGCTCTGATATAACCAGCTTCGATACCACCTGCTTCATGATACAAGGCACTAAAGGCTTCTTGTCAACCAACAAGAACCTCTCCCACTCCAAAGCTTAAACAATTTCCAAGATCTATGCTTATGATTGATAAATGCGGAATTAAAGGAACTTGAAATAGGTGTATGCTTTTAGTTTTCCTTTAACTGACCAAATGCCTTAAGTTTATTTGCTTAAACTGATATGCAACATATAACAGTGAAACAGTGCAGCAAATAAACATCATACACATAACAACAATATAGTTAGGAGTTCACCCAAACCTCTTGGGCTACGTCTCCATGAGCTCTTGTCAACTCGACTTGGCTCTTTGGGATTATGGATTATATTTATTTACAAGTTCCACACTCAACTCCATAGGTTTACAACTGTACCTATGGGCTTAGAATACCATCTTACCCCTAACTGTCCTTACTTTGCAGACAGATCTAGGATTTTCTGGACTAGACTCCTTCAATTAGTGCTCTGAGCTATCTTGAGCTCTATCTTGCACCAACTCCCTCAGAATTCTGTTAAATATCTCTGGATCTCCTTCTTCTATCTTTAGAACACTTTGGACATCAGCAATAGCTTGATCATTTGATCTCTTTGTTGTTCTACAACTTCACTACAACATCATAGCTCTTAGAAGTTTTATTTGAGCTCTCTAGCTCTGCGGCTCTAGTGGCTATCCTCTGTCCCTCTAGCATCTCTGGGTTCATCACATTTTATAACACGTTCTGTTACCACAATCGCTTAAAGCATGGAAACCGACTGTCCATCTCTTCGCCTCCTTCTGCATTTTAATTCGTGTTTTCATGACATGTGTTGGGTCTTAAAAATGTCATTCATTTCCATTACACTTTCACTATTATGTCCATTATATCACCTCCATTTCACTACTATGTCACCACATTCATCCCACTTTCATTATCATTGGGCCACATTTATGTTTTTCCAATCTTTATTAATTCTAAGTCTTTTAAGAGAATTTAATGTTAAAAATTAGAAAATAATGTGCATATGCTTATACCTAACAAATGGTTTGAGATTGTTGACATGTGTAGGGTGAAAGGAGGCTTCTAGAAGACCCTTATGTGGCACTCTAAGGCCAAATTTGAATTTGAGTGGAAAGAATCATGGGATCATGAGGATATGTGTCACATCTCCTACTTGTATTGTAACTCTAAGAGACATGTGTCTTATCAGTTCCTATTTTGATTAGGACTCTAGAGGTAGAGGGAGAGATTCATGGACTCTTATTAATGAGATGGCTCTTATCTTTTTGTATAAATAGGAGATCTCTCTCCTTCATTTGTTAGCTTGGCATGACTTTTAGTTATTTAGCTTGGAGTTTGTAGTTCTTCCTTGATGGCTTTGGAAAGCTTTGGAGAGCTTTGTTGTACTTTGTAATTTTGAAGAATTTGAATAAAGCTTTGATATTCTCAACACGGAAGGAGATGTGAAGTAGATGTCATGGAGCATATTAGAATGTAAGGTAGAGTAGATTTGATTTTGTAATTTTGCTTTGATTTCATTATGTCATTTGATTGCTTTCAAGTTTGATAGATTAGATTTTTCATTCATGCAATTTTAATTCATGCAAGTGTGTTCAACCAGTTGATTGTAGATTAGTTTTTTCTTTACATGTTTTTGCATCAAATAGTGACATGAGATTTACCTCTCTGCTGACTTTATTTTTTTTTAGCTTTTCAATTTCAATTATGCTTTGATTTCAATCTTATTCATTTGCTTTGTTAGTTAGTTTAGATATTAGATTGCTCAAGTTGTTGATGATTACCTCCGAAAGCCATAGCAGGACTAATGGCAAGGGACCAGACTATGAATTGATGTGATTTGATTTTAAGTTTACTTTTCCGCAATTAGATATCGGATTGCTCAAGTTGTTTATGATTACCTCCAAAAGCCATTGCGGGACTAATGGCGAGGGGTCAGACTATGAATTGATGTGATCTGATTTTAGTTTTACTTTTCTGTAATTAGATATTAAACTGCTCATATCATTGACAATTACCTTCGAAAGCCATAGCGGGACTAATGGCGAGGGATCGAATTATGAATGTGTAATTTGATTATAGTTTTACTTTTCTTGCAATTTTTGATTTCTTTGAGTGCAATAGCATAACTTTTATTTCCGTATTTAGACAAGCAGCAAAGATAGTCGTTTCATGATCATTATTTCATCTTTTGCTTGATTAAAGTAGCTCCATACTTACACTTTTGTTTAAGTACTAATTCCATCAATAACACGTTTTAAGATCTTTTGAAGTGTTAAGTTTTGGAAGTTACTATTAGGGGCATAGACCTTGTCTTGAAATCTACATCCATACTTGACCTTTAAAAGTATTCTTAAGACCTTAGAATAGGATTTCCATTTGCATTAGATATTTTAGGAGATCAACAAGAACAAAACCCCAAAACAAAATAAAATCTATAAAACAACGAAGTAAGAAAAAAGGTTAACTAAGCACATATGGTGCACCACACTTCATCAGTTTACGATACCCGGATTGATAATTTATGCAGAGCAATTTAAGACGTTAAATTGACTAGACATTTTGGCACCGTCGCCGGGGAAGTGTAATTAGGAGTCCTTATTTCTTACATCTAAAAAAATTGAATAATTCTTGAGTATGCTCTCCTCCTGCACTTTGTGTGATCTGGAGGATCAGAAAAAGAATTTTTAACAAAAAAAATTAATAATTCTTGAGTATGCTCTCCTCCTGCACTTTGTGTGATCTGGAGGATCAGAAAAAGAATTTTTATGTAAAATAAAAATAAAAATAAATAAATAAAGAGGAGACAAAATAAACTTCATCATTTCAATTGATTAAAAAAAAAAAAAATGAAACCAAACTGCTTTGATATGTTCAAATTGTCCAAGATTGACTGGTTATGGTCTGTAGTGGTCCTCAAAACACTGTATCCTGTTTTAATAAGGTTTTGCAACTTAGCTGCAGAATGTGGCCTGATTCCACAACTAATTGAGATTTCCGCAGCTGATTTCAAGGTTTAGCAGGTTACAGGCATCCAATGAAGAAACCGACCACATGGGTATCTCCAGAATTGTCCCGACATGGATCCTATAAAAAACCAGCCTAAGACCTCAATCAAAGTCCTGTTTTTAGCATGTTTTTCTTGAAGTCTTTTGCTGCCTGAAATTGAAAATCATTAATCTTTTTTATAAAAATTTACAATTTCAGAAGAAAAAAAGAATAAGAAAAACAATCAATGGCTATCTTGAATCCTAGCTTTCACTGTGGCTTCAACAAGAAAATCTGCATCCCTGTTCAAGTTTTGACCTTAAAACGAACCTGCAAAAACATTAAAATAAATAAATAAATAAATAAATTGTTCCAGCTGTTTTGACCGATACCTGCTCAGAACTCTCGTGATCCAAAAGAAAATAGACCTAGGAAACTTGTTCGTGATAATACTAAGGCACCAAGATGTGTGCCATTTGTTGATCAGATTCCCCAAGTCCCATTATATCGACCTGACACAGTATGCACCATTGCTTGATGCTTATGCTTTGTAAGCATCAGATCTGTATGCTTCTGTGTAATAGAGGCAAGCCTTACTGTGAGAAATGGGTTGTAATTATCGTGGGATAGATCCAGGGTTTGAATATTTACACTGGCGGAGAATAAGAGAATGTGTTTTAAGGGTAGAATTATCTCAATGAGATTAACAGGCCTTATGTGCCAAGAAAGGTTGACTACGCTGATGTTGCCCTTTGTAGAGCTTACTTCACACCTCCTGGACGTTCATATCCTTCACTCTTAGAGTCATCTTCAGTGCTAGGGTCATCTTCACTGTATTGGTACTAATTCGAAAATTTTACAGGCCGAATGCATTAACTTAGAAAAACGTAAACAGAGAAAAACATCAAACTTTGAGAGCACGATTTTGCCAAAAGGAGATAAATCTGAAAAAATTAAAACATGGGTTTTTTCGCCAGTAGGGTCAATTAGATAACCCAGAAACCGTTTTAAGAGATTTGTGGTGGTTTGGGAGAAATTCTCAGTTCTTTAGAGCCCATTTTTGCAGGCCGCGAGAAAAAAAAATGGGATTTGAATTAATTAACTGACAGTTGATTTTCGGCTGCTTCTGATTTGAAATCAATGGCATACTGATAATTAACTATAAATATTCCACCCTTTTCCACCATGTCTCCTGCCTTTTATTGCCACCTCTTGACACCTGTAATCCCAATTGAAGACGGCTCTGCTTGTGAATTAATTCCATTACGTGAACCAGTTGAGTACGCCTTTGTCATCTTCAACCGAACTTCTCCACTCTAACTGTTTAATAGCTAAATTGGATAACTTGACCAAGTGAATATGACTCATTTACATCCATATTGCTTGGACTATGATAGTGGAGTTTGAGTGCATAATTATTCTATGTGGAGGAGTGATCGCTCTCAGTGGTAGAACTACATGGTATAATGCACTGAAATTTGATTTTATAATGCGTTAAAGAGGAGAATGTGAGTGCATTTCAAAGACATGAATGAAATCATTATCATATTTATTTACTCATTTTCTACTCTTAAAAAAACCATTCACATGAACTTTATAAACGAATGAGTGGTGAAGAAGATAATTAGTGGATTATTCATTCAACATAACTCTGTTTTCAATTGGTGATTACGGTAATGGGTAGCGTGGTATTTTCAAATTCTCGCTGGTGAAAATGTGAATGAGGTAGACAAAATTGGCCAATCTGGATGATCATCCATATTTTATAATGAACAGGGCACAGACAATAGAAAATAGAAGCATGACAGCAAAGGGAAATGGGTTGTTTTATGATTTAGAAACTGGAAGGAGTGGAGGTTTTATCATGATGTGCCTTCAGTTGTTTATCAAACTATAAGTTGAAGCTTTGTTGCTCATTTTCCTTAGCAGTCTGGTGTATTTCAGAAGTCTGATATAACTGCTACAACAGTGTAATCTTCGAAGTTTGGTCCTGAAAATAAGTTATGACAATCCTAATACACTTAAAGGCTCAATAAGTATTATCTTGTTTGTTTTTAAGTGAGATTCTGGGACTGTTTGCATGCTAATTATGGGTTGATCTGAATCATATCAAAGTCTGGTGCATTATAATGGTATTCTTGAAATCATTGGTTTTCGTTTGATCTTGAAAATAATCTATCATTTCTGCATACTAGCTCTTGCATATTTGCACTCTTGCATAAGCATCATTTTTTGCTAAGTAACCAAAAGATTAAATTCATCTTCAAGGTTTATGATTCAAAAGGCAGTAGGAAAGTGACACTTCGGGTAAAAAAGAAAAAAAGACAGCAAAAAAGTAGGTACCCTGGTTTGCTCCATATGCCACTACCATTCACAGAGTTCCTACATGCAGACAATGAAGAAAATAACTTGAATTAGAAAACTGATGGTCGACTGTTTCAGCCACTTTCTGTAGCTGATTCAACTTTCCACAGCTGGTTCAACTTTCGGCAGTTATTTTTGTTAAACTCTAGGTTGCAGGTGTCATCAAGAAAAACAAGCCACATGGGTAGCTGGGAAAATGTTAGTATATGGATGGTGTCCTATTCATTTGATCCAATTCGATGAAAAAGACCCCGATCAAAGGGAAGTCAGGTTGTGTGTTATCACTAAGTCGCCACAATAAGTCGCTGCATGTCAAGAAAAAAATAATAATTTTGAATCAATGAAATGAATAAGTTATTTGCTCACTTTTTTTAATGTATTGATTAATTTTGGACTGATGATGAAAGATGAATGGCTAACTTTTTATTCAAGATTTTTAGCTACAGAAACCGTTGACATTCTGCAGCTAAAGTCCAATTCCAAAGCAAGTATAAATTCTTTTGATTTTTCCTTTGAGAACTTGTTTCATTAATACAAATTCTTAGTCTTGTGTGTAAATATCATAGCTAGAGAGATTGATCACCTCTCTCCTTTGATAACCTTACATTCCATTGCAGAAGAAGTATTAATTTTTTTTTGCAGGTTCCAGGAGGAAGGACAAATGACTACAAGAGAATGGTGCCTCTTTAAGAGACCAATTTGTTTCATAAGAGGATGATCAGCAACAAAGAAAAAATATGCTGATGTAAAATCAGATCCAAACACTTGAAAAACTTTCAGATACTATTGTCTCCATCACATCCATCCATCACATCCATACCTCATAATAAACCATTCATCTCATTTTCCTCCATATTTTCCATTTACATTCACATACACTTTCCATCTCTTTTTTTCCATTCATAAACCACAAATAAAAGCAAGAGGCTCATTCACATGCTTATTTCCCATTGCCATTTCTGTTCTCCATTGCCATCTTCCATTTCTTGTCATTTTCATTCCGCAAATAAGCCCTGCTTCAATGCAAATTATTGAGTCCATAGTCATTTGAGTCTAAGTTCTTTGTAAAAACACCTTGAGGCTTACATGCCTTAATGGCAAGTCCTCATACTGACAAACAATGGGAATAAATTAATTTCCCTTGTTCGTCAGATCTTCTAGGTGACTCGACATCGGCAAAATCATTCGTACCTAGCAAGATGTGTTTGGGCATCTTGACTCTCATTGCCATCAATGATGAGAATTCTCGTGTTGACTAGTGGCATCCATTAATGGCCACTAAGTCAACAATTTCCTACTACTCAGAACATCTTTTCACATAGTAGGAATTGTGCCAATGAGATTTTAAGACATGAAGACTATTATTTTCAGTATTTTGGAGGAAATTCAACAAGTTTTAGTAGAAGCAATAAAAAGTCATCTTATCTCTCTATCCATGACTCCTCTTGTTCATCCACTTAAAGAAGAATATGATCAGAATTTTTCAGCCACCACACATACAACTCATCCATTCCAAAGGATACGTGAAGGTACGTCATTTTCTAACTTTTGACCATAGAATTCCATAAAAAGCTAGAATGATAATTGTTGGAAAAACATTTCTCTTCCTCATTTCATAAAATTGTCAATACCATTAGTTGGGGGGGGGGGGAATACATTCATCTTCATATTTTGCCATATCCATATCATATTCAGGAGCCCACATACTTCCAACATATATTAATTATTACATTGCTATTATGAGCATACAATGGCTTTTAAAAAAGTGCTTAAAGGATAAATTGGATACAAACAAAATCATGGTTGTCACACAAGAACCAACCATCATGCAATCCAATAAAGATATACTTTGCAACAATAATCAAAATATCATTATGCAAAGTTCAAAGATCAAAATAGAATGCAACAACAACAAAAAAAATAAAAAAAAAAATTGGTTGTAACACAAGAACCAATCATGTTGCTATTCAAGTAAAACGCTTTGCAAAAATATGAAGTTATCAAATGATATCATGCAAAGTTAAGCCAAAGCTCAATGATCAAAAGAGTTAATGTAATATATATTGCATGAGGACATGCAATAACTTCAATTGGGGGGTATGTTGGGTCTTGAAAATGTCATTCATTTCCATTACACTTTCACTATTATGTCCATTATATTACCTCCATTTCACTTCCATTTCTACTATGTCACCACATTCATCCCACTTTCACTATCATTGGGTCACATTTATGTTTTTCCAATCTTTATTAATTCTAAGTTTTTAAAGAGAATTTGTGGTTAAAAATTAGAAAATAATGTGCATATGCTTATACTTAACAAATGTGTTGAGATTGTTGACATGTGTAGGGTGAAAGGAGGCTTCTAGAAGACCCTTATGTGGCAATCTAAGGCCAAATTTGAATTTGAGTGGAAAGAATCATGGGATCATGAGGATATGTGTCACATCTCCTAATTGTATTTTAACTTTAAGAAGACATGTGTCTTATCAGTTCCTATTTTGATTAGGACTCTAGAGGTAGAGGGAGAGATTCATGGACTCTCATTAATGAGATGGCTCTCATCTTTTTGTATAAATAGGAGATCTCTCTACTTCATTTGTTAGCTTGGCATGGCTTTTAGTTATTTAGCTTGGAGTTTATAGTTATTCCTTGATAGCTTTGGAAAGCTTTGGAGAGCTTTGTTGTACTTTGTAATTTTGAAGAATTTGAATAAAGCTTTGATGTTCTCAACATGGAAGGAGATGCGAAATAGATGTCATGGAGCATATTAGAATGTAAGGTAGAGTAGATTTGATTTTGTAATTTTGCTTTGATTTCATTATGTCATTTGATTGCTTTCAAGTTTGATAGATTAGATTTTTCATTCATGCAATTTTAGTTCATGCAAGTGTGTTCAACCGGTTGATTGTGGATTAGTTTTTTCTTTACATGTTTTTGCATCAAATGGTGACATGAGATTTACCTCTCTGCTGAATTTGTTTTTTTTAGCTTTTCAATTTCAGTTATGCTTTGATTTCAGTCTTATTCATTTGCTTTGTTAGTTATTTTAGATATCAGATTGCTCAAGTTGTTGATGATTACCTCCGAAAGCCATAGCGGGACTAATGGCGAGGGATCAGACTATGAATTGATGTGATTTGATTTTAAGTTTACTTTTCCGCAATTAGATATCAAATTGCTCAAGTTGTTGATGATTACCTCCGAAAGCCATAGCGGGACTAATGGCGAGAGGTCAGACTATGAATTGATGTGATCTGATTTTAGTTTTACTTTTCTGCAATTAGATATTAAATTGCTCATATCATTGACGGTTACCCCCGAAAGCCATAGCGTGACTGATGGCGAGGGATCGAATTATGAATGTGTAATTTGATTTTAGTTTTACTTTCCTTGCAATTTTTGATTTCTTTGAGTGCAATAGCTTAACTTTTATTTCCGTATTTAGACAAGTAACAGAGACAATTGTTTCATGATTAGTATTTCATCTTTTGCTTGATTAAAGTAGCTGCATACTTACACTTTGGTTTAAGTACTAATTCCATCAATAACATGTTTTAAGATCTTTTGAAGTGTTAAGTTTTGGAAGTTACCATTAGGGACATAGACCTTGTCTTGAAATCTACATCCATACTTGACCTTTAAAAGTATTCTTAAGACCTTAGAATAGGATTTCCATTTGCATTAGATACTTTAGGAGATCAACAAGAACAAAACCCCAAAACAAAATAAAATCTATAAAACAACGAAGTAAGAAAAAGGTTAACTAAGCACATATGGTGCACCACACTTCATCAGTTTACGATACTTGGATTGATAATTTATGTAGAGCAATTTAAGATGTTAAATTGACTAGACAACATGTTCTGTTCATCATTTCCTTACGGTGTGGAATAATGATGTTTGAATTAGAAACCGTTTCATAATTGAAAAGGAATCGACGGGTGCAGGCAATCCGATCGTTTGGCCTTCCTTTTGCCTTAATCCCGGAATAGACACATAACGCAATACACAGGCAAAACTCACAAAAACACATCATGAGCCTTTAAGCCAGAATTCAAATAGAATTCAATCGCATCTATAATCCTCTCAGGTCCATCCTTTCATCGCATATCGCAAGTCACTTTGCGCATTGCCCACGGCTAAACCTGAACAAAACCCAAATAATGGAATACACGGGAAATACAAAGAAATCCAATGAAAATCTGTAAAGCCGGATTTCAAATGGAATTCAATTGCCCCTTTAATCCTATCGGGCTCGTGCCTTGATCGCAAATCGCATGTCGCATGGCCCAATGCTCCCCTTTGCATTGCTGCGATTCGATCTGCAATCTCCGATCGCTCTGATCGACACTATCGACCCATCACTATATCGTTGTTTCGGCATATCGGCGGTCGCTGCTTCCATGGTCTGTAGCCCTTAAGCTTTCCCGATCAGCGATCTCCGATCAGATCCTGACCATTGATTCCTTTTCCGATCCGACGGCTCGAAGTGCTCATCGCAATAGGCCTATCGCATATCGTAATGCCCTTGGCCTTTGGTTAAAACATCGCGACTCAATCTTATCCGTCGATTTACCGTTTAATCTGATGGTTCGCACTAAACCCGAAAAAACAAGCGGTCCACTCAATCTCCACCGTTGATTGCGCTCTCTAATATGATGATTGACAATCTTTTCGGGTGGCCCACTTGCACGGAGATTACCCACCCAAAAAAAGCGATTTTCTCTCTCCTGCGGCCTGCTACGTGTCGACCGATGTATGGAATTGGGTTCAACCCTTCCAATACCATTTATCGCCTGGAGCCTGCCCGAAATACAATTTATCGCCTTCCTTCTGGAACTCAAAAGGTTTTAGCTCGTTTTATATAAATTCTTTGGATCCGCCTGGCCGAGACTGCCCACGTGCTTTTCAATGTAAAACACGCTTTATAAAGGTTTAGTGCTTAACAAAGGTTTTTAGCGCATAAGGCTAATATTAACCCTTAGGCCAAATTTAATAAGAAATTCCTCCTTTTCTAAGGACATTGGGCAAATCTTCTTTTTACAATAACTCCTTCCCCCGGAGTCTGTTTTGGCCCGTTCAAATTGCGTTGGATTCAGAATGTAACAATCTACGAAATGAGACTATTTTCAAGATCATCCAATGACTCTCATATTTCCTCTGTGAGGAAAATTCATAGACTTAGAAGTCTGTGTTAGATCCATTTTGGATCACGATGAAAAAGGGAAATAATCTACCCATGGGGAGAATATTACTTGCATATCTTCATTAAAAAGAAGACAATGGCTACAAGTGAAGCCAAATATGTCAGGTGTAGGCAATAAAGGAGAAATATTGCATCTGAATGATTAAGGAAATATGTCTTTTGCTTTTGAAGTTTCTAAATTGATCATATGTACAAGATACTAAATAATGAGTGTTATGTTGAATTTAATAATGATAAGTGAATTGGTGATTCCATTTGACAATTGCTTGATTGTATAAAGTTTTTCTAACAAGGTAAAAGATTGTTGAGCTCTTTATAAATCAATTTGGAATTCCTGTGTGCTATGAGACCAAGACTACAATGTGTTGTGTGTATGAAAACCTTGTTGGTGTGACAAATGTAATCTAGAAAATTATCCAATAGAACATGAGTGTATTGACATTTAATTGATTTTCTATGCTTACTATGGTTGCACTCAAGTCAATTTAATTGATCATATACAACAACGTTCTATGACTAAGTTCAATTGGAAAAAGTGATGAATGGAGCCTAAGTTTTGATGATATCTGAGACACAATGCGATATCATACGTTGTGTGAAGAACCTATTTTGTCTCTTGAGAGCTGAGAAGAATGTTGGCCATTGGAACGAGATGAGTACCCCTATATTATGGTTGATGTATATTTCATATTGCTAATAATGTGTTTACAGGAAATAACTGAACACATGTTGCAAAGAGAACATGTTTATGTGATTTGGCTTTATGCAGGAATGAAATGAAATATAGACTTAAACAAAAATACATAGCTACAATGAAAACTTAATTTCAATTCATTAATAACAAATACTAAAACTAATTACCTGCAAAATAGAAATATACTAGCTTGGGCGACGGTAGGTTATCTCTAAGAAGAGATGTGGCAGCTACATGCCTTTTGAATTATGTTACAATGAGGCTTAGAGGCCTTTTTATTATTGAGAAAGAATGGAAAACCCTAAACATCCAAAAACCTAACCCTAGGACATGAAGCACCAAAAGTTTGTGGGCTCCATTCGGGTTAGATGGTACATCAACTTCTTGGGGTCATAACTTTGGAATACTATCTTTTTTTGAGGTGTATGATACTTCTTTAGAAATATCTATCTGAGGACAACAACTTTAGACTATGGTTCTGGACTTTTTCCAAAAAAAAATTCATTTAGGGCCTCAAAATGGCTCTAGAAGTTTAGGACCCAAAAAATTACCAAAACTAGTAAATTGTGCTAAATTAAGGAAACTAAAAGAAATAGTGGTGGAAGTTCAAGTGGAATAGGCAAGTGGCCACCAATATCTACATGGATCAATCCTCCCCCATTAGGAAGAAATTTCCCCCATTTCATTGAGTGCCTCCATGAGATGAGGAAACTTCTACTCAATTTGGTCCTTGGTGAGCCACTTGCCTTGGTTCAGGAGTTGTCCAACTTTAACAACCTGATACAGTTGGATCTTTTGTTGAAGAGTGGTCTTGACCTATGTATCCATGATCTGATTAATTGTGGCTTGTTTCATGCAATATCGTTTGAGCTCTGTTGGTGCCAATTGATCGATAATATCTGATATGTCTGGCACTGGTGGAAAATATGGTCGAAGGTGGTCCACATTGAACATTGGGTGCAGGCCAAGGAATGGGGGAATGCTAATTTCAAAAGAATTGTCTACAATATCCTTGATTATGGTGTAAGGCTCATATTAGAGTGGTCAAAGTTTCCGATGGGCTCCAGAAAGGCATTATTTTTACAAATGCAACCAAACTTGGTCTCCCACCTGAAACTTATATGGCACTCGATGTTGATCATGTATTTGCTTGTACTTGGCATTGGAATTATCCAAGAGGTTGTGAACTTGATGTCGGATGTGTTGGATGCATTCAATAAACTTGGTTGCTTTATCAGCCTCAGAATGTACATGTGTAGATTCTGCTTGTGTAGTCGCATGATGCATGGAAACATCAATCAAACATAATGGTTGAAATCCCATACCCTCTTGAAAGGGACTGTGGCTAATCGAGCTATGGAGAGCTTTGTTATAACTGTGTTGCACATAGGGAAGGCTCTCATCCCAAGTTCGTGGATGCTTGGAGTTGTACATGCACAATATGTGTATTATTATTGATTCAAACTTAAACATGAACACAACAACCTACATATATAATTATAAACACATAGATTCAACATAAAAACACTTCATTTCATTAATAGAAAAATACTAAACTATGCTTACAAACAGAATGGAAATAAGATAGTTCGGGCGATGGTAGCTTATCTCTAAGAAGAGATGTGGTGGCTACATGCCTCTGTACTGTGTTATAATGAGGTTCAAGGGTCTATTTAGTATTAGAAAACATGAGAAAACCCTAAACAATCAAAACCCTAACCGCAGAGATGTAACACCAGGAGTTTGTGGGTCTCGTTGGGGTTAGTTGGGTAGGCAACTTCCCGGGGCCGTAAATTGGTCATATTATCTTTGTTTAGTGCGTATGATACCTTTTTGGAAAGGTTTATGGGCTTGTCGCGGACCCTAAAAAAACATTGTTTAGGGGGTCAAAACTGCTCCGGAAGTTCAGGTACCGAAAAACTGCTAAAAATAGTAAATGTTGAAATGAATAAGGAAACAAATGAAACTGAATGGGGGGTATGTGTGGAATAGGTAGGTGGCCACCAATATCCACCTAGATCATTCCTCCTCCCTTATGAAGCAATGGTCCCCATTGCATGTAGAGCCTCCATGAGGTGAGGAAATTTTTGTTGAACCTGGTCCCTGATGAACCACTTGCCCTAGTGAAGGAGTTGGCTTGCTTTGACAACTCGATATAATTGTATCCTCTGTTGGTGAGTGTTCTTGATCTGTGTGTCCATGATATGATCATTTGTGGCTTGTTCCATGCAGTCTGGGTTGAGCTCTGTTGTTCTTCAATGTCATATGTATCCAACAATGGTGGAAAATATGGCTGAAGGCGATCTACATTAAACACTGGGTGAAAACTAAGGAACGGTGGGATGTTGAGCTTGAAGGCATTGTCACCGATGACCTTTTTGATAGTGTATGGCCCATATCGGAGTGGGTGAAGCTTGCGATGGGGTCCATCAAGGTGTTCCTTCTGCAAATGTAACCAAACTTTGTCCCCCACCTGGAACTTGTGCAACACTCGATGTTGATCATGGCGCTGCTTATAATTAGCATTGGATCTGTCTAATATATTATGGACTTGTTGGCATATGTGTTGAATGCTTTCAATGAATCTGTTAGCCCTTTCAACTTCAGAATGAACGTGAGCCGAATCTACCTGAGTGGCTGCAAATGGTATGGCCACATCAATGGGGCATAATGGATGAAATCCCAGCCCTACCTGAAGGGGGATGTGGTCTGTTGAGATGTGGAGAGATTTGTTGTAGCTGTGTTGGACATAGGGGAGACTTTTATCCCATGTGCATGGATGCTTTGAGTTGTACATGCGCAGAATGTGTACGATCATCTTGTTGACAACCTCTGTTTGGCCATCAGTTTGGAGATGGAAAGGACTTAGTAAGCTTTGTATCCAACATCTACCAGAGACTTGACCAAAATGCACTCAACACTATGTTATCTTGATCTGAGACAATGGACTGTGGGATCCCAAAGTGTACCCACACTCTCTTAAAGAAGAGCTTAGCAATGGCCTATGTTGTGATACTCTTCTTGCAGGCCGCCATGATGGCCATCTTACAGAATCTGTCTACGACCAAGAAAACACAATCATTGTCGTGCTTAGCAGAAGTAAGGCCCGACATGTAATCCATGGAGACAGATTCCCCAGGTTGGCTAGGAGTAGGTAGAGGAGTATACAGGCCTTGCTTCTTGATGTTTGGTTTGGAAATGGTGCAGGTGGTGCAGGATCTAATGTACTTCCCAACATCTCGATGAAGTTTCGACCAATAAAAATACTTCTGCAATACCACCACTGTTTTCTCCAATCTGAAATGTCCAACGACCCAACTGTAGTGCACCTCCCAAATCATCTTGGCATTTTCACTTGAAGGAACACAGATGTGTCCCAGGTGGAATGACAGTGCATCCTGAAAGTGAAAATTTGAAACTTTCTTCCCTTCTAGGAGTGTTTTGTATATGCTATCGAATTTTGGATCGCTCTTGTAAAGATGCGGCCACCCCGATGTCTCATGCCCATAGGAGTTGAGCACAATGATAAACACCATGATCAATGGTCAACTGAGGCAATCAACGATGTTATTGGTGTTTCCATTCTTATACTTAATGTTCAAATGGAACTATTGCAGATAGGTGGAAAATTTCTGATGGCGATCATTATGCAACTTCCCTTGTATATGTATGAACTATAGAGGTCAGTGGTCTATGTGGATGACCATTTCCTTCCCCAAAATGTAATGCTTCCATTGATGGAAGGCCTGCACAATGGAATACATTTATTTGTTGTAAGTGGGGTACTTTCAGACTATTTCTGAAAGTGTCTCACTGTGGTAAGCCATTGGATGCCCATGTTGAGTAAGAACCACACCAATAGAATATTCATAGGCATTTGTCTCAATCTAAAATAGTTTTTGCAGGTCTGGTAATGTGAGCACTGGTGCAAAACAGAGGCAATTCTTCAACTCAGAGAACACATTTTGTTGGTTTTCCGACTAAAAACTTTGCTTTCGCTCCACCCTTGGTGACCTAACTTAAAGGCCATGTGATATGAGAGAACCCCAACACGAACCTACAGTAGAAATTGGCAAGACACAAAAAGATGTGGAGCTCTATTAGAGTGGTTGGGGCTGGCCAATCCCAAATGAATTGTACCTTGGATAAGTCCACGTGTACAACCTGCTCATTAATGATGTATTCCAGATATTGAACTTAGGTCAGGCCAAAGGTGAATTTCTCCAAGTTAGCACACAACTTTTGTTGTCGGAGGGCTTGAAGGACCTGTCGAATATGGTGGAGGTGCTCTTCCCAACTATGGCTGAAGATCAATATGTCATCTAAATACATCACCGCAAATGCATTGGTGAAGGGTCACAAGATGTCTCCCATCAGTCTCATGAAGGTTGCAAGGGAATTCGTCAATCTTAATGACATGACCAACCATTCGAAAAGGCCCTCCTTGGATTTGAAGGCAGTCTTCCACACATCGGAGGTTCGATATGCACTCGGTGATAACCTGACTTCAATAGGTAGTCTTCCACACATCGGAGGGTTCGATAGGCACTTGGTGATAACCTGACTTCAAGTCAATATTGCTAAAATATTTTGCCCCTTTGATCTAGTCCAAAAGGTCATCAATCCACGGGATTGGGTAATTATTCTGGATAGTGATCTTGTTCAACGCCTGATAGTCAATACAGAGCCTCCATGTCCCATCCTTCTTCTGTACCAATACAATTTGGCTCCCACAAGGTGATGAGCTTGGCCTGATATGCCCTTTCTACAATAGTTCCTGAATTTACCTCTTGATCTCATCATTCTCTAAAATAGAGCATCAATATATCGCTCCATTGGGCAGTGGTGCGCCAGAAATCAGATCGATGGAGTGCTTGACCTGACAGTGCAAAGGTACCCCTTTGGGTGAGGCGAATATATCCCTGTACTCCTCCACGACCTTGTCCATTTTTTGTTGCTATTTAGAGGAGCCCTACCTGGAAGCCGTGGCTACAACATTCTTTTTTCCATGGGGGCGAATCATAAGGAAAACAAATTTATTGGTATGGGAAATGATCTTATTGCATTTCTTCGTAATAATCAAAGAGATGGCGGTGGGTGGGGCTACCTGCAGTATCCTATACAACTTATTAGACAAAGTAATAATCACAGAGTGAGGTCTAAACTCATATACATCATGTTGCTTCCACAAGTATGGTTTCCCTAACAATAGATCACAAACTTCAAGAGGTGAAACGTCACACAGTACCTCATCTGTGAAGGGCTTGATGTTGTAGGGAAGGAAACAATGCTGGAAGACATGAAGATATCATCTTTGGTGAAGCCACCTGATGGTGTACGACTGTGGATGTGTTGTAGTCTTTAAACCCAACTACTTCACAACCTTTGCTGAAATGAGGTTCTTTTGGCTCCCGTTGTCGACAATGAACTGCAGCGGAGAACACTTCACCCACATCCATGAGTGGAAGATGTGTTCCCCCTCCTCTGGATCTTCAAGCTCAATCTTCTGGAACTTGGTGGTGGCCATGATGGCACTCAGCTCAACATCAATGATATGCTTCCCTTTGTTAGTTCCCTTATCAGGTTTTGATTCAGAGTCGAAACCTGCATCTGATTCGGAAGCCTTCAGCTCGACCACCAGTGACTGCTTGGCCCGACACTCACTTGTATTACGAGTGGAACTCTTATGGAACTCACGCGATTTTCCCGTGCCCTTCTTCATCTTCATGGTATTGTTATTTGCTTGCGGATTCGACGGGCTGTCTTGGATAGACCCACCTTGGCTTGGTCCTTTGTTCTTGTTTTCTAGGAAAATCCTCTTTGCGGACAAAGATGATCACTCTAGCCCAATGATTGGGACTAGCAACCTACGTGACAATCTACAAGACACTTTCCTAAATTAAAATCGAAATGAGAGAAGAGGAAGATGACCTACCTTGATGCTATAATGTCCTCCCTTGTTGAAGACCTCGAATCACTTATGCCTTGGGCTCAGTCCTATTGCTCACAACATTTGAATGCTTGCATAAGAGATCAAAGACACAACAAAGTGTACGAATACAAATAGCATAAACAAAAGTAATCCACTTAAGAGATCAAGGAGCATTAACATAAATGATGCATTAACACACACATTTATAGAAAGTGAACCAACAATTGTATATATTAATAGAATAAAGGAGGAAGCATACAACCAAGCCTTGATGTCAATAAGCTCTCCTTGAGTGAATGTCCAAGTCCAAGCTCAAGCTCTCCAAGCACTCCTTCTCCAGTCAAATGAGTAGCATGTAGGCACTATCTCAGTATAATGGTGCAAATAGTGAAAGACCAACCATTTGGGAATGGGAAAAGATGAATATATAGGCAGGGAAAGGGAGTTAGGATTTCTCCAAAGATAGGATAAGGCCCTCATCTGAAGAAGGTAACTCATAGGGATAAGACCAAAGGTCCAAGTTGAGAGAACTCGACCTCATCCACATGGAACAACCTCCAGCTCGTTGTTCTGGAAGCCTCTAGATTACGAAGCTTCTTGTCCTCTTTGGGAAAAATTTCCTTTTAGGGATCATCACGGGTATCCCAGCCAAAAGCGCAATGGCATCACAAGGCTAGTATAGTGAAGCTAGCGACTAGCACAGGTTCCCAGTGTCAAGGTTGCGATGATGCTACAATTAGGGTTTAAGATCCCTTTTCTTCAGGGGAAGCTCAAGGCATTTTTCCATCAGTGTCTTAAGGAGGATCTGAGCCACATATTAGGATGAGTACACTGCATGATTTCCAGGTTTTGGGAACTTCAGGGTATGTCATAGGGAAGTGCGGGAGGTGTCATAAAATACTATGTAACAGATGCCCCCTAAAGCATGAAGGCAAATCAAGGAGTGATGATTGAGATTCTTTACGAGTTTTTGCAAGGACAAGAACAAACACTGTCAGGAGACCTGCAAATCAAGGATGCATATACATATACATATCTGATATCAAAACATGAATCCACGGTATGGACACAACCATCCGAATAATAAGGACTATAAAAAATATCCACGACATAGGCACAACCATCTAAATGAGAAGGATTGTCTGTAAATCTAAGATCCAAGGTATGGACACAACCACTCGATATAGAAGGGTCATCATAAATGTAAAGTCCCATGGTATGGTCACAACCATCTGTATAGAAGAAACATGTCTACAATCATGAACAATACCTAACTCCATGCAGCCTGAGTCATATTAGACAAAACTCAGGGTCTTGCGCTCCATCACAACTTGATCAAAGTATGAATTCTAACATGCGAATGAATGTGTTGAAGTCGAACATGCTAGAAAGCCACTTGATTACTGGACAATGATGTGGACTGTTAACAAGCATGAGAGAAACCACCAGTAATGACAATGGTTCTCAAGGTGTGAAAATACAATTCGTGAGTTGAACACTTGTGGATTCATTCGATCGAAGGCAAATGATGAAAACCTGTTGTCGGATGTGAAGAAATTGCCATTGAGGCATGCAAGCTCTAAGGTACTGAAAGGGAGTCTCTAATTCATCTTCCTAGACAATGAGCTAAAGTCGATAGGAAGCGACCCGTCGAAGGAGGGCCATAATGATTCCCCCATCATCGACACGAAACAAGGAAAAAAGTGGAATGAATGAATAAGATCCAAGACTGTAGTAAAGGGTCAGACAATGTATAGGTACTGAACTGCAGATAGGACTTCTCTTAAACATCGACGACACGACTCTGGAGTGTGGCAGCATTTGACTGAACATAAGACCAAAGGTCATGATGATGAAATGGAATAGTCAGATGAGAGGAAAAATGGATCACCCAAACCCGGAAGGACAAGTGACTGAGTGAGGATATCCCAAAGGCGACAAGAGAAACATATGAGTGTCATGTTCAAGAGAGACTTGCTGCCTATACAAGGGATGTTTCAATTTCAATTCACCCCACTATTTCTAGTGAGTACCCCAATTATTTTTAATCACAAGCTTGAAGGGGATAACATATGCTTGTCATATAAGTTCATTCTTCAAATGAATCCATCCTAAGAAGTTTTACAAGACATAGGAAGGAGAAACCTAGTCTCATCATGGTGACAAGTCTTTCATCGTAAACAATTTTAACGAACCCGATAGAAGGATAAATTGATATCTTTTTCATATTTAGAGAGTTTGAAAAAGAGACAAAAAAAGAAAAATCCATTATGTCCCTTTTCGTAATTTGTCCCTCGAACCCGAAAAGGTAGAAAACAATATTCGAGAGAACCTCTTGACCATGTCGACCAAGGTGTACCTTTTTCGTAAATAGTCAATATCAGCTCGAAAAAGGGGTAAACATATACTGAGATGACGTCAATTCATTTAATTTAATGAGTTCGAAAAGACAAGTACTCGGTGATATTTTCATATTTTGAGAGTCAGAAAAGTGATTAAAGATGACTCCTCCTAGATAAACAAGTGGTATAAAAGGATAGCAACTAGTTTTGTTCATGATGGAATTGCTCAAAACATGTAAAGGTCAAGAGGCTGGCTAATAAGACCACTCATCGCAGATGTTCCCTAGGCAAGGGTAAAACAACCAAGTGAAAGCGTATGATTGGCCAAAGAGATGGTGATGATGGAATGGAAAAAAACCAAGGCTCATCTGGTAAAAAATCGGCTGATAAAAACAGAAATCACGAGATGTAAAGTGGGAACGGTTTCATATGAGAAACTATGCTTGAGTATATTTAAAGACGGTTTCTTTTTTTCCCAAGCTTGAAACATGAGAAAAAACTATGCTTAGATCTAGTTTCATTTTTACACGATCTTGAAACAAAGATAAACTATGCTTGAAATAAGTTTGCATGGCCCCAACATAATGAATCAATACGAGGTACATGCCCCCCAAGCTTCATCTCATTCACCTAAGTATACCATTGGTTACTAATAGGTGGATGGAATGAAGGTTCACTTACGAGATCAAGTGAAAGACTCGACTGGGATTTTACGAGATCTAATCAAAGACTCGAATTGGAAGGGGATTTGTTTCATTTTTTAACGAGCTTGACACAAGTAAAAGAACTATGCTCATGGATACCTATTTCATTTTTTAACGAGGTTGACATAGTAAAAGAACTATCCTCATGGCCCTTGTTTCATTTTTTAACGAGCTTGACACAAGACAAGGAACTCTGCTCCAGACCCTTTATCACAACCCAAAAGAGGCCATGGCTTCCAAGAGGTTCTCATCAGATGGGAGAACAACACTCTGGAAGGGATACATGTCCAGGGATCCAAATGAAAAATCGGGCTCCAATGCCCCCAGTACATGATGTACTACATCACCTACTATATCATTAGTAGATGTGGGCATGGAACATGTGCCCTCATAATTAACCTGTGGCGGGGGTGATACCGCTTGCACACAAGAACCATTTAGGGATGATGATCGATGGGGAGTTGATTCGGGACCAATGAATGTAAGCTGATCAATGATCATAATGCTTCCTTCATGCGGGAAACACATCACTCGAAAGAGGGAGGAAACAAGAGCTCCCATGATGTAAACAATATTCACGCTAAGGATTAGATTAAAATCTAAACAGCCTTGGGCAACCATCATGTCTATATAGACAATCTTTCCTCCCAAAGTAATAGGTAACTTAGGAAGGATCCCTAATAGTTGACTGATTCCTCTATTAAAAGCTAATAGATTCTGGGTGACAGGACAAGTTGAGGAGAACCTAAAGCTTACCAAGCAGTTGAGGACAGAATACTAACAGATGCGCCCTCGTCTATGACTGTGCTAGGTACGGCCATATGGTAAGCTTGTACTGTAATCTAGAAAGGCACATAAGATGAAAGATGATATCCCGCCAGTTAACTCCAATCAAAAGAAGTGACCAAACTACTTGGAGGGGGTGTTGTAGGAACATGAGAGATGCTCTATTGCTCTATGGCAATAGGAGAATTGGTCTCATGCACCTTGGGAACGGAAGGATTCCCCTCCAGTTCATTCGAAACTAAAGAAACCATAAGAACCTGAGAAGTATAAGGTTCACTCTCCACCGGAGAGGTATGATTAACTGAAGGTAGAGCAAAGGCTACCGTTTTCTCAACCAATGGGTGGTCGAGAACAGACTCACGATACTCACATTTAGAGAGAGTGGGGCTGACCAAAGATGACGTTTGATCAATCACTGGATCAACACATTGAAGGATTAGGGGAAAGATTTCGATAACCAGCTGGAAGACGAGGTTGGGAAGGATTAAGGTTTTCCAACTCTTTGGAAGCTTCATCCAAAAGAGGACAAAGGTGAATAGGATGATTACCTTCACACAACTTACAGGGAAATTTGACTTTTCCCTTTTTCCCATGGACTTTATTATTACTAGTTAAGGATTTGTCACCAACATGAACACTAGAAGGTGATGACAAGGGTTGATGTGAACCTGTGGACCACACTTCTAAGAGCTTGGGAATACCAGGAAAATTCCGAAGAAGGTGGTCACTCTTACATAACATGCAAGGGAATTTTACTTTCTGGGGGGTTGAAAGATTTTTCTACATCAGTTGCATCAATAACAATAATTGTTTGTTTGCCCCCTTTCTTATTTTGCCTCTTCTTCTTCGTCCTCTTCTTCTTCTTCTTCTTAGCTTCCCGATTACTAGAATCCAGACTTTAACTAGACGAAGAGGAAGAGTGGGGTGAAGAACAAGCGAAGAAGGCGAGGGGTCAGATTTAGGATCAACATGATGTTGATGTTGTTCAGGTGGAGGAGAACTTAGTTGAAGAGCAGTTTGGACACTCGGAATCACCGAGGCCAAAAATAATCAAACTGGCATACCAATGGTTAATTAGGAAGGGACAACGTTGCCATATAGGGAGCACCAACATTTCCAAAAGAAGGAAAAGCACTAGGATTCCCATCAAGGGGGTTTCCTTGGTTGCTAGACTTGGGAAATGTTGCCATTGGTATTAACCTAAGATCTACTAAGGACTATTTCCACAGGAAATATGTTTTTCTGTAGTCAATTTATTGATTTTAGAACTTTAACAAAAAGTAAATAAAAGAGGGGTAATCTAGGCAAAAGGGTTTACCACGTATCTGTGAACTGCTATATACACCTTAGCCAAAATCAAGGACTTAATGTACGGTGACCAATCTCCCCGAATGTTGTGTTCGGTGTATGATGTTTACAAGGTGTTAGACTCGATTACCTATGGCTAAAAGAAAGCAACCTAGTGGGGTCTCCCAATATATACTCGATGGTATGGGGAGCACACCGTGTTAGTGTTGTTTAATGCATAACCGTTTGGTGAGAGAGTTCCCATATAATTTCCATACTAAAGTGCCTCTGATATACCTGAAAGTACTAAAGAAACTTCGATATACTTCCGTAATGGAACGAGATTTCACCCCTGGGATACAATGCAGGCAGTTAATGACAACTGTTATGTTTAAAGACGTCAGAACACACCTCTAGCCTAGACCTCTAGATATTTTCTTTAAGTTCCAAATGCTCCTTAGGTTAATTGAGGTAACTATTAATGTTTATCTTTAATTATGTTTCAGTTTTGGGCTCAAAACGATGTCACCTGAATCCCTATGATACAGCTATATGAGAAAAGGAAACTTTCCACTTCAATGAAAGCTAGACTAACCAAGGGAAGAAACTCAATCAATAATGCATCAAACAACATGCCTTCCACTAACTTTCACTTTCGTCTTCCAAATGCAATGCCAAAAGTAAAAAATATTTTCACTTTTCACTATCCTAAATGCAACTTTTTTGAAAGAAAAATGATTTTACTTTACAAAGATGAACTTATATGAATTATGATTTTCTTTTTGTTTTGAATGATTTGATGCACCTAATACAATTTTTAGCTTTCAATCATTGAAAAATGTGATTTATTTTCAATGATGAATCTCAAAAAATAACTTTTCAATGCAACTAATCTAATGCATTTTCACTAAAAGTAAATTTTGAAAAACAAGCTAAAACAAATGCACAATGATGTTTTCAATGATTTTCACAGAAAACAACAGTGAATAAATTAGCAAAACTAACATCTCAATGACACCAACAAGCAATGACCAATTGAACAGAAACCCTAGAACTCAGTCAAATTTCACTTCGAAGCCAATGAGACAAATTTTGCAAATTAATCAAGACAATCAATCAAAGAATTGACAAATCCAAGCATACAGGATGGGAAAAGACCTCAGGGGCCAAGACACACTAGATTCTAAGGCAGAAACCATAAAAATTCACACATTTAAGGATCAACTCTACTTTATATACCAAAACCTGCGATGATTGGGTTATCAATGCTACTTTTCATAGCAAAACCTGAGCTGGTCGGTCATCAGCACTACTTTATATAGCAAAAGTAGTGATGATTTTTAGCGTGAGAAAGTAATGAAGAAAATTGTTTCCAGCGCGACTCTAAAGGTATAAACAAGTGTTGCCAATGCGACTATCACTGGTAGAACTCGCACCGAGCGACGAACATGGGAAAAAACAAAAAAGATTTCAAGAATCATCCCAGAATTAGCACTCTAAGGTAATGATTAATGATTGTGCAGACCTATACTGACTTAATCTAACTCAGAACTTGACCGTTGGTCAAACTAATCAAAGGATCAGATTGAAGGAATGGATGGAAAGGGTTATAGCTTTCCCATTAGAGTCGTTATTTTGTTGTCTAGGAAAATCCTTTCTATGGACAAAGACGATCCCTCTAGCTCAATGAGTGGTACTAGCAACCTACGTGACAATCTACAAGACACTTTCCTAAATTACAATAGAAATGAGAGAAGAGGAAGATGACCTAACTCGTTCTGATGCTATAATGTCCTGTTTTATTGAAGACCTCGAATCACTTGTGCCTTGGGCTCAGTCCTACTGCTCACAACGTTTGAATGCCTGTGCAAGAGATCAAAGACATAACAAAGCGTATGAATACAAATAGCATAATCGAAAGTAATCCACTTAACAAATCAAGGAGCATTAAGATAAATGATGCATTAACACATACATTTATGGAAAGTGAACCAACAGTTGTATATATTAATAGAATAAAGGAGGAAGATACAACCAAGCCTTGATGTCAATAAGCTCTCCTTGAGGGAATGTCCAAGTCCAAGCTCAAGATCTCCAGGCACACCTTATCCAAGCCAAATGAGTAGCATGTAGGCATTGTCTCGGCATAAGGGTGAAAATAGCGAAAGACTAACCATTTGGGAATGGGAAGATGAATATATAGGCAGGGAAAGTGAGTTAGGATTTAGCCAAAGATAGGAGAAGGCCCTCATCTCAAGGAGGTAGCTCATAGGGATAAGACCAAATGGACAAGTTGAGAGAACTCGACCTCATCCATGAGGAACAACCTCTAGCTCGTCGTTTTGAAAGCCTCTAGATCACAAAACTTCTTGTCCTCTTTGGGAAAAATTACCTTTTAGCGATCATCACGGGTATCCCAGCCAAAATTTCGTTGGCATCATGAGGCTAGTATAGTGAAACTAGTGACCAGCACGAGTTCCTAGTGTTAGGGTCATGATGATGCTAACATTAGGGTTGCAAAGCCCTTTTCTTCAAGGGAAGCTCAAGGAATTTTTCCATCAGTGTCTTAACGAGGATCTGAGAAACATATCAGGATGAGTACACTTCATGATTTCTAAGTTTTGAGCACTTCGGGGTATGTCACAGGGAAATGCGGGAGGTGTGACAAAATACTATGTAACAGTTCTATGGTTTGGGGGTGCCTTTTCCTTGCTTTGGATTTGCAAATCCAAAGTCCCGCTTCTTCTGTTTAATCTGATCAATCTTGACAATGTACCGATATGTCGTGCCGAGCGAGGAAATGTCCATGAACTCCATCGCGTCCTAGATGTACTTGTGTAGACAGCTGCCGTACTTGAGCACCAAATGTTGCTTAGTATCCTTAATACCTAGCTTCGTGCGAAGAGTATGGAAAATATTTGTGAACTCTGGCACATCTTGGTCCCTTCCCTGCCTTATTGTGGTCCACTTTATGTATTTGCCTTCATAACTCCCAACAGGGTAATATTGTTCCTTGATGGCATCTCAGAAAGAATTCCATGTGGGTGTGATTGAAAACAATGAGGGTTCACTCTCGTCCTTTTGTTCACAGTAGGTTTCCCACTAGCCCTTGACGTATGGGGCAGCTTTGAGAAGTGAAAAAGTAATCTTTTCCCGAGTGGAAAAGTCATGAACTGAAAAAATATCTTTCCAACAGATTTAACCATTTATCTATGGCGTTTGCATCTATCAAGCCTTCTAATATGGGAATATCAAAGTTAACTTGTACCTTAAAAGGAATGGTACCTCTAGAGTGGCTGCTGGATGAAGATGCATCGCTTGTGGGTAGTGGTCGAAGGATCTGGGCAAAGTTATCCATCATCACATCCCTTTGTCGCTTGAGGACTTCCTCAAGCAACATTTTGAAAGGATCTCCTGCCCGCTTGTCTTTATTTTCTTCCTCCATGGAAGGTTGTTGGGTTTTGCGAGGTTGATTTTGCAATGGTTCAACCAAATCAAGCCCTATCTCCTTATACCTTGACCTTGTTGGGGACATGCAAAGAAAAACAGAGAAAGAGTAGACCGCTCTGATACCACTGATCCGAACTTAAACATGAATGCAACAACTTACATATATAATCATAAACACAAAGATGCAACAGAAAAACACTTCATTTCAGTAATTGAAAAATGCTAAACTATGCTTACAAATAGAATGGAAATAAGATAATTCAGGTGATGGTAGTTTATCTTTGAGAAGAGATGTGGCGGCTACATGCCTCTGAACTATGTTACAATGAGGCTCAAGGGCCTTTATTATTAGAAAACATGAGAAAACCATAAACAATCAAAACCATAATCCCAGAAGATGTAACACCAAGAGTTTGTGGGCCCCGTTGGGGTTAGTTGGGCAATCAACTTCTCGAGGTCATAACTTGGTCATATTATCTCTGTTTGGTGCATATGATACCTTGTTGGAAAGGTCTCGTTCAATACTACAGGTTTCGCCGTAGGCCCTAGCCTATGGCTATGGGCCTACCGTAGACCCTAGCCTATGGCTATGGGCCTACCGTAGACCCCCAAAAAAACACCATTTAGGGGGTCAAAACTGCTCCAGAAGTTCAGGACCCGAAAAACTGCTAAAAATAGTAAGTGCTGAAATGAACAAGGAAACAGATGAAACTGATTGGGAGGTCTAGGTGGAATAGACGGGTGGCCACCAATATCCACCTGGATCATTTATCCTGATGATGACCTTTGTCTAGCCATTAGTCTGAGGATGGAATGCAGTTGACTTGGTGAGCTTGGTGTCTAATAATGTCCAAAGGCTCGACCAAAATGTGCTCGGGAACCTGCTATCCCGATTTGATATAATGGTTTACAGGATCCCAAAATGTACCCATACTTGTTTAAAGAAGAGTTTGGTAGTGTCCTTTACTGTGATACTCTTATTACAACCTCCATCAATATAGCCATCTTAGAAAATTTTTCCATGATCACAAAGACACAGTCATTACCATTCTTGGTAGAAGGGAGGCCAAGCAGATAATCCATTGAGATGGATTCCCATGCTTGGCTGGAAGTAGGAAGAGGAGTGTTCATGAATTTCTTCTTGATGGTTGGCTTGGCGATGACACATGCAATGCATGATCTAATATATTTTCCAACATCCTTTTAGAGTCTTGGTAAATAAAAATACTTTTGTAGTATGACCACAATTTTATCCACACCAAAGTGTCCTGTGACCCAACTGTAGTGGGCCTCCCAAATCAGCTTGGTACATTCGATTGAAGGAACACAAAGGTGGCTCATGTAGCATAATAATGCATCATGGAGGTGGAAATATGGAACTTTCTTTCCATCCATTAGCATTTGGTATGTGGTGGTAAACTCTGGATCATTCTTGTACAATTGTATCCATCTAGAGGTCTCGTGGCCACAAGAGTTGAGAACAATAGTCGGTGCTACAACTAGGGGCAAACTTAGGCAATCTGTAACATCATTGGTGTTTCCCTTCTTGCATTTAATGTTCAAGAGGAATTTTTGTAGATATGTAGACCACTTTTGATGGAAATCGTTCTGCAACTTTCCTTGTGTATACATAAACTAAAGAGGTCGCTGATCTATGTGGATGATCATCTCCTTCCACAAAATTTAATGTTTTCATTGACGGAAATTCTACATGATAGAATACATCTCTTTAGCATAGGTGGGTACTTCCGAATTGTATCGAAAAGTGTCTCATTGTGATAGGCCACCATATGCCCTTGTTGGGTGAGAAATACACCAATAGCATAATCAGAGGCTTCCGTCTCAATTTCAAATGGTTGTTGTAGGTATGGAAATGTGAGTACAAGTGCAGAGAAGAGGTGGTGCTTCAGCTCAACAAACGCCTTCTGTTGGGACTTGGACCAGGAAAAATTTGCTTTCGATCTGCCCTTGTTAAGTAGAATCAAAGGCTAAGTGATATGGGAGAATCCCAACATGAACATCAGATAAAAATTGGCAAGGCCCAAAAAACTACAAAGATTTGTTAGAGTAGTCGGGCCTGGCCAATCTTGAATGACTTAGATCTTAGCTGGATCTACATGCACGCATTGCTTATCTATGATGTAACCCAAATATTGGACATGATACATGCCAAAGGTTAATTTCTCCAAGTAGAAGTAGATTCTTGTGCTATGCTTCAGTACATTGTATGAGCTTGTGAATCTACAAGATTTTCTACATTATTTTTAAGTTATTTATTATATGTATTTGTATTGTAGATTATTTTTGTAATTGTTTATATGCATATTTTATTTTCGATTGTATGTCTTTGTATTGTAAATTGTATTGTCTTTCTATTGTAAATGTATTTTATAATATTCTTTTGGGAGGTGTTTGAACTATGTTGTCATCTTGATGTGGACTAGAAACATTATTTGATTATTTTTGTTAGGGTTGTTTAAGGGGTTAGGTCGAGTTAGGGGTTACTTAATTTATGGGCTTAGGGATAAGGGGTTATTGTTTAAGGGTTTAGGAGTTAGGGGTTTAAGGACTTAGTGGAATGAGGTTAAGGTGTTAGGGGGTTAATGTATATTTCCTAGGGGATTAATTTGGACCTAGAGGATTTAGAGGTTAGTCATGGGTTTTTACAAAGCTTTATTAATAAGTTATTAAAGTATATTATGAAAAATATGACATTAAGAAAGAATATGACATTACAATGATGAATGTAAAATAAGATCAATATGTTTTTTATTATGGTGTTTTTTATTAACTAGTATTTTATATTTTATTTTATTTTTTTATTTAGATTACTATGTGAATTTCTGTTACCACTATCAATTGTTTTACCTTGTACTTACTGAGTTTTACGTGTCGTTATGAAAAACATTGGAATGGAGTATCAAGCTATTCATGCATGCCCTAATGATGATATTCTCTATTATAAAGAACATGCATTGAAAGACAAATGCCCAAAATGTGATGAGAGTAGATATCAAACCGATAAAGTAACAAAAAAGGTGCCTCACAAGGTTCTTCATTATATTCCCATAATTCCACGTTTGCGACAATTGTTCAGGTACAAAAGCATAGAAAAACTTATGGATTACCATGCAAGGAATAGAAGTGAATATGGTGTTCTTTGAATGCTTGCAGATGGATCTACATTTAGGAATATAGAGGAAAAGTGGCCATTGTTTAAAGAAGAACCTCATAATCTTAGGCTTTCAGTAGCAGTTGACGGTGTCGATCCATTTGGAGAGGCCATATCTACTTACTCGATGTGGCCCGTTTTTGTTATCAACAATAATATTCCTTTGCAGAAGTCAATAAAGAGGGAGCACATAATGTTGACAATGATTGTTTCAGGTATTAATTTGCTTAGAATATTTTTTTTTAGCACAATAACATCTTATTTGTCTTGTTTGTTTCATAGTTATGTCTTATATTTTTTTGTTAATTTATTCATATATGATCAATTATGCCTTATAATTATGTCGTATTTTTTTATTTATTTACCCATATATGTAGTAATTATTTATTGTATGTTCAATCAATTAGGTAAGTACCAAGTCAAAGATATGAATGTATATATCGAGCATCTTATCGGTGAGTTAATGGAATAATGGAACAATGTCACTATGTATGATATCTCTAGACCATTAGTTGCACAAAGAGGATTTGAATTCCATACAATGCTTTTATGGGCAATTCATGATGCCCTAGAGCTAACACATTTATGTAGTATGTTGCAACGTTACCCTGCACTTTAATAATGTTTAATTTTATGAAATTCATTTCAACTATGATTTTAAATACTTTGACCTTCATTTACTTAAAATAATCGATATAAAAATTATTACATCTCTTGTAGGTCTTCAAACAAAGGGTAAATTTGTTTGTCCAGTTTGTGGTCCTAAGATTAAATTTCATCGTTCCAGGAAGCTTAGCAGTGGTACACAATTTGTTCCAGTGATAAGGGCTTGCCTCCCTTTCACCGCAGGTGGTAATCCCTAGTGATAATGTAAATTAAATAGTCATTGTAGAATAATGTAAATTAAATAGATTTTATAATTAAAAAATAAATAGGTTAGATTATTGGATAAAGAGTATTTAAATAAAATAATATTTAAAAAAAAATAGAGGTGGTATGCATATAACATGTGAAAACTTATTAAAAATAATATATCTTTATGACTAAATAATGTTTAAATTAATATATCATGTTTCTCACAAAACATAAAGGGTTAGTAAAAATTAAAATTAAAATTAAATGAAAAGAAAGAATTTAGAAAAACCTGTTTTAAATGCATTTAATAGAAATGTTGTAGTTGAAACAATATGACATCAAGTGTTATTATTATTCATCTTACAACAAAACAATTAAATTATTTGATATAATTTTTCTAAATAGTAAAATTGGAAAAACTAAACCAATTTTATTTTGTGGGAGATTAACCAATTTGATCATGTCAAAACATTGCTAATCACCACATATTACCAGTAAAATAAAGAAATGAAAAATGAATTAACAATAAAAAATAAAATAGGACTGATTTTATCTATTTAAATTTACATGCAAATAAAACCCTAAATAGCATGTATTGCTAGAGACTTCAATATGCAACAATAAATTCAAATATGATTTAAAAAAAAAGCTTTAAATAACAAGTATTCAAGTATTTAAATCATTATTGCATGCCATATTATTGACTAATCATGTTATATCAACAACCTGCACAATGAACCAATAAATAAAATTCTCACATAAAAATTACACACATAAAGAAAAGAAAGAAAGAAATATTATTAATTAAAACACTCACAATCACAATGAACAATACCACTGTAGCAAATACATGATGGCCTTAAAAAAATAAGTCTTCATCTTTGATGCACCATCATCCTTCAATTTGCTAAAAAAATTCTCTGGAAGAATCTTCTACCTCTTCTTTTGAATGTATGGAAGTTCGTTTTATTTTTAGTTTCCGTAACTTCCAGTAAAAATACATTAATAATTATTATTAGAACTAAATGAAACGTATACTTATTTCTCCCAGTAATCTCTCGTTCAAATCTTCAATGAATTAATTATTAAATTGCCCATTGTAAAATTCTTATATAAATAAAGAAACGTAAAAAATAGTAATATATCTATATCTATATATATATATATATATATATATATATATATATATATATATATATATATAGATAACGGATACTCACCCATAAAACTTTGAGTTTGAAATGAAATCTGAAATAAATTTATAATAAATTTCATTTCAATGTAAAATTTGAATAATTCCCCTTTCAATGTTCTTTTACGTTAAATTTATGCATACACATTTTCCATTCAACATTAATTCCATAAAATTAAAAATAAAACCCGGAATATATAATTTTAATTTTAATAACATATATATGTTAAAATTTTCAGTTTCAAATAATATATATATATATATATATATATATAATTTCAAATGAATAATATATATATATATATATATATATATATATATATATATATATATAATTTCAAATGAATATATAATGGATTTCACATATATTATAGATAAGGTAAATAAGTACAATTTTTAAAATTTCATATATATAAATTTTGCAACTAATGTTAGTTTGTCGACTAAGGGAAGGAAAGAAAAAATATAGTCTAAAATTAAATTTGATACAGTCGAAACCGTTAAAATTCTTTGATCAAATGGTCATTCTTTCATTACTTAAACAGTTCTTAACATTTCTTCCAAGCCCAATGACTCATAAGCTTGAACGCAAGAGTCATATATTTACTTGAGTTTTAAGTCACATGGACAGATAAATTTATTTACTTGAGTTTTAAGTCACATGGAGAGATAAATTTATTTGAGTTCACTGGGAGTTTTAAGAGTTCTTATAATATAACGTATTCCCTTCTTTGAATTTGTATGCAATGTAGCATGCTTTTTGAAAGAGTATACTTTATGATGATGATGGTTAATGTCCACTGAGACTAAACTTTGGTCTATTGGACCTAAAGAAACAAATTATTTAGTTTGATTTAAGATTTTATTCCTATGCCCAAAAAGCTTGGAGAGAAGCCTCCCAAGCTCACTGTAATTTTGACAACGTAAAAGGCTAGGAAGGTCAGTATTCCAACAAAGATTTTGACTCTGAGATCTAATGTGGTTGTACGCGGGGCACTCTAAGAGGAAGTGATTTTCATCCTCGATGTTTGTATTCTCACAGAGATGGAAAAACCTTTCCATCCATGGTGTTTTAAGAATTGCCCAACGACCCGTTTCACCATGGAGCTCATGAGAGTTCGTTCTAATCCTGGCTATATTAATTTTCTTCTTTGAGCTAGATAAAACAGAGAGATACTTTTGATCTTCTAGGGTGGGGTTGATGACCTCCTTATAATATCTTAATTTTCTTTTAGCTGCTAAATCTTTCTCACACCACATTTTTTCTTTGAACTTAGAAGTAACAATATTTTTAATGTTATTAATGTTTTGCAATGCAACATTCTCGTCAATTCCCCAATGGTTTAACGAGGCCCTAGTGTTGTAGTTTTGAATCACTACAACTATACTCCATTTATAGTATTGAATCACCATTAAATATATGTTTAATGTGTTGAAATGAAGAGGAGTAGAGTAGGTATGCAGGTTTTTTAATATATTTTATTTAATTGTTTTAGTAATATTTGTTTGTTTGATTTAATTTAATTTTTAATTATGTTTTCTTCTCTTTATTAATATATATATTGATTTTAATTTAGTTTAAGTTATGTTTAGATTTTAATGATATTTAAATTTAATTTTTTTAATTATTTGTATTTTGATTCATTTAATTTATTTTCTTGTTTTATTTTCATTTATTATAATAATAATTGTAACTTATAATTATAATTATTAATTTAAAATTAAGATGTTAATTTTTTATAGTGATTTTTTTACAAGTTACAATAATATATTTGATTTAGGGTAAACATGAAAATTCAAGGAAGTGATTTTTGATTACGGGAATATGAGAGAAGAAGTCATATAGTGAAGGAGGTATGAGGAAAAACTGATAAAATGAGCTAAGATCTAATTGGGTTCAAATTGGCGACAACATTTGGCTCCAACTAGGAATGATGCTCCCTTGCGGAGGATCAAGAACGTAGACCAGAAACCTTTGTATTGGGCATGAAGTTGAGAAAGGAAACTGAAGAGACAAAAGTAATAAAAGAAAAATATTTTGCATCTTAAAGGCTCAGTCAATCGATAGCAAGAACGAAACAAGAATAAATGTGAGGTCCCAGTACGTATAGATTAACAAGTTTAATGATTATTTACATACATAAAAGACATTTGTTTGTATACTAAGTATATCGAGGTAGCTATGATAATGTTTAAGGCACATGATCTCAAAAATGATAAATGTATCACTTCATAAGAACATCCAACACCATAACAAGTCATACCTACTTACAATTAATGATTAAGAAATTACATAAACCATGGAGCTAATTAAGATACATAAGAGTGACTTCCATTTTTGAGTTTATTGAAACTAAGGAGGTTAGCCATTAGGGATTTTGGTTCCCTTTTTGGTCCATAACATGAGTTTCCAAAATCGGATGTCGCTTCGCTGCCATCAAGCGTCCATACCCCCAACAGAGTCATCCACTATCCTGAGACGAAGAACTCTCTGGATTCTTATTTGCTCTTCGTGTCAGAGGCCCTTCTTTCAATTTATTTAGCAAATATAGTGTTCACAGGATGAGAGGATTATGCACTGGACTTAGTCCAATACCACTGACCTTGTTCCACTACCAACGAGCATTCATAGCCCTAGTGGAGATGTCAACACGCCCCATCAGGAGTTACCTCAACAGAAGGAGTGGGAGGATTACACACTAGATTTTAATTTAATTCCACTAGCCTTGCTCCGCTGCTAGCGAGCATCTATAGCCTAGGTAGAGATACCAACATGCCCCACCCAAGAAAACATTGGTTCTTATCCTTAGAGTGGTATGGTGATAAGGGAAGGTATCATGCATGGTTGTGATGTGAATAAATAGTCCTACCAAAGCTTCAATTAAATTTTATGAAAGCCCAACATTATGGTTATAGGCCTAGCCATTTGTGACTTAATGTGATCCATTAATACTTATGTGTAAGTAGTGTTTACCTTGCTGCCTACGCCTACCTACAAGTTAGTGAGAAAACACAGGGAACTCAAAGAAAACTCAAGGAACTTGGTGTGGTTGGTGGCAGAGAACTCAGAGAAGGGGTTGTCACACTAATCCCGACTCTCTCCATTTGAGCTATCTCCTAGGTTAGCTAAGGGGGGTGGTCCCTAATGAAAAGTTAAGTTAAAATATGTGAGTTTATAGAAGAGTTTTATAGTGAAAAATAGGTTACCTTTATGGATTTATGAGAAAATATGATGTGAGAAACTTGAAATAACAATGCCAGTCATTAACATGAGAAAAACCATAAAACCAATGCCTTATAAGAAATTTTATAAATAATTTAAAGATATATTTGTTCAAAGTAAAATGCAATGCTCTCAAAATACAAAGCAAAGTAACCTTGAAATGTAAACAAAAATTGTTAGCACAAGATATGTAAGATACAAAATGTTATTGAGATAATCAACTTTATGAACCAAAACATGCGAAACATATATTGCCAAAACCCAAAAATTAGTAACTAACTTGAAAATGTAAAAGAAAGGAAGTGCTAAACCAAGACATCAATATGCAATTAGACTTGAAGCATGAAAATAAAACACTTGTTTGAAAGGATTACAATACTTGCTTTTGGAATAGACTTTGCATATGAAAAATCAAACCATCAAGAGACAAGTAAAGTAAATGTAATGGAAAGTGTTCTTGGTTAATTTTATTAATTATCTCTACAACAAGATTATGATTTAACTCTTTATTCCTTAGACCTCATCCTCGCCTAAAGATATGGATCTCACAGTGAGGAGTCAATAGAGGAGTAGAGGGTCCCTAAGATGTCTACTTCAACCAACTTATGTTGGAGGTAAAATTTTAATGAGGCTTGGGGCCTTCTTATACTAAAATTACTAGATGAAATGCATGTAAGTTTTTTCCCCAAGAGAAAGATTGATTTGCAATGATTCAAAGTAATGAAAATGAAATAGCGTTCAACATAAGTTGCAATTATAACTTCAATTGGAGGAATAAAATTAGCTTAGAAGTGTTGCATGTGTCTCATAAATTAAATGGAAATGAATTAAAATGATACAAATAATTTTCTTGAAAGTTAAATTTATTTCAAATAGATAATGACAATAAATTGCTCCAATATTCAAGATAACAATGTAGCATAAAAATGAAGCATGTATTCAAGTGCTTATGAAACAATTTACCAATATAAATGGAAATGAATCAAAGTTTGTTAAGAATATAAAATGCTCACATGTAAATGATAAATTTCCCAAAGTAAAGTGTAAACTTGTAGCTCCAAGCAACAATGGGATAGAGAATGCAAAGCTCAAATCAAATTGTAACAAACTTTAACTTAAAAAATGAAATGTGATAGTGAGGCTGTGTTAATTCCTAATTAAAGCATGCATGTAAGTTAAAAGAAAACTAGTAGAAAAGAATCAATCCACCCAACAAAGATCCTCCCTCTAAATGAAGAGGAAGGATGCCATGGATAGAACCCCAGGCTCCCATAAGAAAATTGAAATTTTATTAGGTGTTACAAATAAGAGATGAGAACCTCTCTCTAGGCCTCGAAAATCCTTGAGGAAAAATTTACAATATGATGCTTCAACTATGAACCTTGATCAAAACTCACAAGTAATGAGGTCTTAGTTTTTATTTATTTATTTTTTAAATCAACAAATATTAGATTTAAAATCTGAATTTTACATGTAAATTTCAACAACTTATAATGAGAGGAATTAGCATGAGAAAGAGAAAAGAAGTCTCTCCTAAGGCCCACGGCTTAGAGAGGAAAATGGGCAGCCCTCTAGCGAACTCGAATTGGCCAAAATAAGCCTCAAAAGGGCTCACGACATCCTTGGAAATCGAATCCCCAACACTTGTCAAAGGTCCTACAAACACTTGTTAGATGTTGCGAGAGGTTTCTCTTCAAAATTTGCCACACAAGAGTTAGAAAACAATCAAAACAATGGCTCCAAAATAAGTTAAGTATTAGTAGAAAAATCAACAAGATAAAATGTATATGTACAATTATAATTTACAAAGGGCTAAGCTAAAGAGTTTGCGTAAACTCTTGTATTTTATTAACTATCTTCAATCTCTTAGATAGAAAATGAAAGCAATGAAGTATAATATTTTTTAAAATAGATTTAAGTTTATAAGTACTTGGCTTGTGTACAAGCTATTTCCAAAACCCATGGAAAACAATTTGTAAGATAAGATTAAGAAGGCTCAAAGAACAAATTAGAGCTCCTTTGAGAATGTGTCAAGAGTGGGTTGGTCTCTCCAAAGACTCCCCCAAACGCTTGTTTCTTTGATCCCAATAAGATGTTCCCTCTACAAAACTTCAATCAAGAATTAGTTCCATATAGATTTAACAATAAACAATGATAAGAAACTAGATTTATTTGAAACCAACTAGAGCATTCTATACCAAGGGCATACTTTTAAATCAAATGTCAATGCAAGATAGCTCTACATTAACAAATCTACAAGTGCATATGAAAACAAATTAGATCAAATCATGAGTAAAATGAATTATACCAATGATCAACAATTCATCAGACTTGAAAAGGAGGAACACCTCATGAAAGAAACCCCAAAGTCTTTATTGATATTTTCTTTGCCTTATGATATTTTTGTTATTTACCCAAAAGCAAATAAAACTTGAGAGATGCCTTGTATGTAAGTAAATAACAATGTTTGTGATTAAGGAAACTCAAGATTGATTAACTTTTCAAAAGAAATGGACTTGAATTAGCAATATGAAATTAAAATTACTTATAGAAAATTAAGTTAATGAACATGTGAAGAGTAGATTGTTAAAAGTAAAGTGCTTGTAGCTCAAATCAACATATAAAATGGAGAATGCAAAACCTTAAGTTGATTTGTAGCAAACTTATTTGAACAAAAAAAAATGTGGTGAGGGAGGTTGTGTAAATTTTAAGCATGAAATTAAAATGTAAAACGAGAAGCTGCAAAAGTTAATTCACTCACATGTTTCTCTCCCTAAATGGAGAGAAGGGATGCCATGGGTAAAACCCAAGCTCCCACAAGGAAAATATATATTTTATTAGATTTTTACAATGAGTAGAAGGCCCCTTAATGGGCTTCCAAAAAGATGGAAAAGACAATTACAAAATAGGAGTCTATAGGAACCAAGATCTCCTTCCAAGAAGTGGCAACCACAATGGCCAAGAAACAACTCTTGAAATCTGAAAATTACAAGTGCACAAAGGCCCACAACCAAGCTAATTTTTGCTATCTAAGATTTCCCATGGCCTCCCTAAAGTTTATCCTCAAGTGCTCTTTGGGTCCTACAACAAATAGTTGGAGTTTCAAACTTTAGCTTTTGCAATCCTGTCAACACAAAAGGTGAGCATAGTCCATAAATAGATCTGAATTTTCTGCAAAACCCACACTGAAACTTAGTGTAAAAAAAAGAGAGGAAATTTAGCAAATATAATTTATAAGTATTCTACAAATCTTAGACTAAGGAATTGGAGTGAAACTCCAATTCTTGCCTAATTCTCAACATGTTCTTCAATAGTGAAATAAAATCGTTATTAGCACAAGAAATCGAGACAAATGATTTTAATTGAAATTAGATTTTGAAACACAAGCTAAAGGCCAAGGATCCTTGCAACAAAAATTTTTAAGATGAGGCATTGGGAGATAACAAATGCACGTTATTCAATGAACTTTCTCAAGAGTGGGATGATTCCTCCAAGAATTTCACCTCACGCTTTAGACTTGATCCAAGGGATATCTCTACACAACTTCAAATAAACATTAGATCCACATGGGTCAAAAGAAATACACTGATAAAGAGATCTTAGAGATTTATTGGAAAATAGACTAAAAATTCATTTAGAGAAAACTCTCAAAACCAAATGCTAATATGAGATAGTTGCACACCTTTGAGTATTTTTTTATCTGGTTAATTATCCCTTCTTTTTCAGAGACAGATAATTTTTTGGGTATTTTCACTCAATTTTTACCCTAAAGTAGGGTGACGGTTTGAAATTTGAGCCTCTAACACATCTTAATTTCTAGAGTTGATGTATATTACCATACTAGATCACACAAAAAAAAAAATCGTGGAATTTGGTTAGGTCTAGGTAGTCTTTTTTTTTTTTTTTTTTTTCTGCATTGCGGAAATTGCTAATAAAATTGTATTTGTAATGTAATAAGTGATGTCTAGAGAAGTTGTATGGGGTATGAGTACTGAAATTTGCATTTTTCTCCCTTAAATTTCTACTACGACACACTTTGAGGGGTTAAAAATGTGTTTTAAACCCTCAAAACCAACTTTTCCTAAGTTTAGTGGGAAATATGGCAATTAATTAACACAAAAATTAAATAAATGGAGAAAAATAAATATCCACATATGCTAAATGTTATGGAAATGAGGTGGAAAGTTATGGAGGAGTTAAAGTGAAGTCGGCATTGTAGATTCCTAAAATCAAGGAAATAACACGTGCTCAAATAAAATCGAATTTTTGGCATTAAATGAGAAGTTGCTTACTTGGAAATTCGAATTTGTGAAGTTAATGCATATTTGGGAGAATATTTGGTGGATATTTTTGTGGGAAATTGTCCCCACATGGGTTACCACCCATATACACTTGTCATTCCATTATAAAATATGAATTTGACACATAAGGGAAGAAGAAAATGGTGTCCACTTGCCAGAATTCGATTTTTACACTTGACATTGGAGCACCATTCAAAAAATTCGAATTTCTCTTTGGGATTGTCACCTCATGCCACTTTTTTAATCACTTCTACATTGGGATTGACTCCCATAGTTCTATATAATAGAGCTTTGAGCTTTCATCCGTGTCAATTGAAAAAGAGCTATTATGCTTGGGGAATCACTGCTCTTATGTACACTTATGTTCTATTGCAATAAAAGACTTTGGGGTTTCACATATGAGGTGTTGTTCTTCTTGAGCAAGGTATTATCTTGATCATTGTGTTTCATTTTCTACTTATGATATTGTGTTCATTAGTTTCCATTATGATTTTAGAGATTTGTTAATGTGCAACTATCTCACATTGACATTTCGTTTTGAGAGTTTGCTCTAGATAAAGTTTTAGTTTATTTTCCAATAAATCTCTAAGATCTCTTTATCATTGTATTTCTTTTAACCCATGTGGATCTAATGTTTATTTGAAGTTGTGTAGAGGCATCTCTTGAATCAAGCCTCAAGCGTGGGGAAATTCTTGGAGGATTCATCCCACTCTTGAGCAAGTTCATTGAAGAACCCACATTTGTTATCTCCTAAGGCCTCATCTTACGATTTTGTGTTGCAGGGATCCTTGGATTTTAGCTTGTGTTTCAAAATCCAATTTGAATTAAAATCATTTGTCTCTATTTCTTGTGCTAATAATGATTTTATTTCTCTATTGAAGAGCATGTCGAGAATTATGAAAGAATTGGAGTTTCGCTCCAATTCCTTAGTCTAAATTTTGTAGAATATTTGTAGATTATATTTGTTAACTTTCCTCTTTGTTTTACACTAATTTTGAGTGTTGGTTTTTCTTCTTCCTCCATTTGGGGCAAAGGAGATTTCTGAATTCTGTCAGAGCCACACTCTTTTTGCTCTGTTTTCTCCTTTGCGGCGCGCTCCGCTTCTGCACGGGCCTTCTCCTCAGTCTCCTTCTTCCACTTTTTCAGCGAACTACTGAACCTTTAGTTGGGCCACTTCCTTTTTCTGCTTTTACGTGGACTTGTTAGTATTGAAGGCCAAATCTGATGTCGTGTGCCAATCTACTGGCCATCGCTTAAGGCCTTCAGCAATGGCATCATCCATAGCCAAGTAGGGAAGATCATACCACTTCTGATCCAGATCCTTCTGCGCCCGGATGTAAACAAGTGGAAGTCCGCTTTGAACTTCGTGTACCCAGATAACTGCTCAAAGATGGTTGGTGACAGCCACGACTTTTGATTGATGGCTTTACAGATGCTTGCTTCCATCAACACCCAAAACACTTTACTTTCCCTGACTCAGTCAGTGTCCTTGGTGGCCCTTAAAGATGCAAACTTTGCGGCTTCGGGAAAATCTGTCTCGATCGGAGGAAATTTGTTGTCCTCCAGGAACTCCCATGCGACCAACACAATTGATAATGATAACCATGAATAATGGATGTCTTGCTTTGGTCCTGTGCCTCTCTACAGTTTGCGAGGAACTCACTACACAAGTAGCGCTCCCAGTTAAACTGTACGCCCTCCGCGCACTGAGTGGCCAAAGAGACCACTGGTTCTGGCACCTCGTCCGCATGACACTTTCTCATCACTTTACTAGCCAAAATTTGGGTGGCCACCTTCATCAAGGGGTCAGTAATACTAGAAATGGAATACCTACTTGATTTCTTGACAAGTTTGAACTTGTCCTGCATCTTCTCGGTGAGGTCGTGCTCGCTCGTATTTCCGCCAAATGCCTTGTCCGGATTCAATCCTGAATGAGGCAATAAGGTGATCCGATGGATCAACATATCGGTTATTGGTATTGGATCACTCAACCACAAGCACCCATCATGCACAAGGCACAACAACTGCTTAATGACTGTCAAATTTATGGGGGTGCAGTGGTAGTGAGGCACCCATAACAGGTTCAACAACCTTGCCTTGTTTATCCCTCGAATCCATTCCACTGGCTCCACGCGGTGACACTAGACTCCTTGTAGGAAAATTGTTTCATGAAGATATCGTTCACCAGGTGGCGGAACCGGTTGATGTCCCCTAAATCCCAATCTTCAAGCTTCAAATGTGGGATGTGTACAAAGCACAGACCTTCAAAAGTTATATTTTCTGGCAGCAAGGGTTTGTTCAGGAGGAACTGTCCCTTATCTGGGTCCTTCGGGACCTTCACCTTGCCCTGGCATGGAGGGAAGTGTTTCGATAGCTTCGAAATAGGGTCTACCCCCTCAATATCGATGTCTTCCACGCCCTCCTTGGCCTCCAGATCTACCACTTTCCCTTTCTCTTGTGACATTGGCTTTTCTTTTCTTTGAGCCTGTGTAGCTGGATGTTTCCTTGGTGACTTGCGTACTAACAATGTCTTCTTTTGTTTATCCTTCTTCGGCTTTGGAGCCTCTCGTGTCGGCGTAGGCTTCGGAATAGGCGACCTCAGCGCCTTAGGCACTTCTGCAGGAACCTCCATACTCACGACCTTAGGGGTAGTTCCCTCGAAGGTGACAACGCCCTTAGTACTAGCGGTCTCAGCTGGTGCAGACATGAAGCTGTTAATGAGGTTCTGCTCGGACTCAGGGTATTGATCAGACACGGGTCTTGCAAGAAACTTCTCAAAGAGCTCACACAACAGACAACATAACTCAGAAATTCTCAGAATGCAAAGTGTTTCTTGTTGGACAACCATCTGTAATTAATAGGCAAATTCAAATTCAAATTCGACCGTTCCCCCCAAAAATCCGCTCATAAATGTGAGATTGGCTGCAGATTTCCAAAGATTTCACACTTGATTTTAGCCTTAAATGCCATAAATGTCGGCCGCCCGCTCCTCCTAACCATCTTATGGCAGTAAATCATGAACAATGATGGTAACGATCACTTTCTGGCTGCGCTTTGTGGTCTCCACCCCTATAACGCATCTCCCTTCGCACTTCTGTTGGTACTGTAACATCCTCCTGTTTCACGGTGACCCTTGATCGCGCAGCTCTATAACCCGAGTAGTGTATTTATGGTCTCGCGCCTCCTTGCATGTGCCTGGAGCGCTAAGACTGTACTACCGTCATATAGTCATCTGGCAGATCCCTGGTCTATGGCTTCAATCAACTTCCATTTACCTTTCTTGGAAATGGATCTCCATCCAATTTCACAAGTTGAATTGCTCCACCATCGGTAATCTATTTGATCACATATGGCCCTAGCCAATCATTATGAAATTTTCCTGGAAACTTATCAAACTTACTGTCATATAATAAAACTAAATCGTTTACCTTGAAGGTGCGTAGTTTGATGTGCCGATTGTGCCATGCCTTTTCGCGCTCCTTCTGAACTTGTTGATGGAATGCAGCCAAGAATATATCTTCCTCTAGCTTTGTTAGTTGCACAAGCTGCTCTTCTAAGGCTCCGCGGACTGCCATTCCTGTGAATGCCACTATGCGTAGACTAGGCACAATATACTCCATAGGCATCACAACCTCTACGCCATAGACTAACCTAAACGGTGTCAGACTAGTAAGCTTCTTACAAGTAGTTCTATAAGCCCATAACAATGCTGGTACACGCACGTCCCAATCATTCCTCTACGCATTGCAAACCTTCGTCAGTGAGTTCTCCAATATCTTATTAAATGCTTCAACCGTCCCATTGGCCTGAGGATGATATGGCATACTCTTATGATGAAAAACTTGGAATTATTCCGTAAGCGCACTGATCATTTCATTAAGGAAGTGCGTACCGCGATCACTCATCAAAATCTTCGGGCAACCGAACCTGGTCAGCACATATTCAAACAGGATCTTCGCTATTGTTGCCCCTGTACAATCCTTCATAGGCTGAACCTCCGCCCATATAGTCAAATACTCAGTTGCGGTAATTCTATACCGCGCACCCGTCTTCTTTCCTGGAGGTTAAATCGGTCCTACAAAATCAATTGCCCATTTTTCGAATGGCTGCAATGATACCTGCGGATTCGAAAGCGGCTCATCCCTTCGCGATGGCCTACCAGTTCTTTGACATGCATCTCATGCTCTACAATAAGCTTTGGAATCCTTATGCAAGGTTGGCCACCACAACCTAGCGCGTAAAATCTTCTGCGTTGTTTCTTTTCCTGCATAATGGCCTCCTGCAGCTCCTCCATGAGCTTTAGCTAGGATGCTGCTTCGTTCAAAATCAAGCACATAGTGTCACAATATTTCGTTTGATCCCATCTTATACAAGTGAGCTACAATAACGGAGAAGTCTACCACGTGCACCACTAATTCCTTCTTCTGTTGACTAGTGTACCCCTCTAGAGTCATTCCCATAGTCAGGAAGTGGAGGATGCTTGCAAAATGATTGTCTGCCACGCGTACCGCAAAGAGCTACGTGTCAGACAGTCCTTCTTCCAAATTAGTAGGCTCCTCTCCTATTTCAATGCGCGACAGATGATCTGGTCCTACATTTAATCTCCCTGGCTTCACAATTACTTCGAAATCATACTCCTGGAACAACGATAGCCGTCTGCATATTCCCCCCCCCAACATAGGCTTGTTGACCAGGTACTTTAATGCAGAAGGGTCTGTGTACATCTTAAAGTGTCCGCCTAGCAAGTAATTCCTGAACTTCTGGAGCATGTACACCATAGCCAATCTTTCGCACTCCATTTTCGAATAGTTCTTTTCGGCCTTCAACAACTTCCTGCTTGCAAAGGCTATCAGGTGATTCAATTCTCCTTCACTGTCTTGTGTCAACACCGCTCCCAACACGATACATGATGCATCCACATGCACATGAAATTCCTTCTTCCAATCCGGGAAGACTAGGATTGGTGCGGTGACCATTTTTTCTTTCAATACATCCAGGCTCTTTTGACATTCTTCACTCCAACAGAATGTAGCATCCTTCTTCAACAATTTTTCCATTGGTACGATAATCTAAGCATAACTCTTGATGAATTTTCGTTAATAACCAGTATGACCCAGTGTTGCGCACAACTTTTTAACACTTCTTGGTGCCTCCAAGTTGATTATAACCACAATCTTAGCTAGATCCACCATTAATCCCTATTCGCACACTACATGACCCAGCAAGATTCGAAAAGGGACACAAAATAGACACTTATTCAAGTTTTGAGTGATTTGATACCTCCGACACATATCCAGCATCAAGCGCAAACTAGCTACATGGCGTTTTACGAGCCCAAACACCGTCCAATCATCAAAGTATACCTCCAAAAACTTGTGAATGAACTCTTTGAATGCCACAATGATTATGCGTGAAAATATTGCGGGCGCATATATCAGTGAATGAATAGGCCTCCTGTTTGCCAACATTATCCAACAATTCATCGATGAACGGAGTTGGGAAAGGATCGTGAATGCAAGAATCGTTTAGCTTCCTGAGATCTACACATGTCCTTATTTCATCCTTCTGCTTCTTTTCCCAGAGTACCATGGGGCTTACCCAATTGGACTCCTCCACTGGTTCAATAATACTTTCTTCCAACATCTTGTCCAACTCCAAGCGGACCTTTTCCTTGTACTTATGATTAAGGCGATATGGCCTCTGCTTCACAGGCTTCACGTCTAGTTTCAACATTATTTTCATCACTCCTAAATCACCTATTATCCCCTTCAAGTCTGAAAACTTTGTAGGGAACAAATCCTGGCACTCGCGGAGAAACTCAGCAACCTTATCCACCATAGCATCATCTCAGTAGTCCCCTATCTTCGCAGACTTCGGCTCTGCCTCTGTTCCAATGTTCACTTGTCTAGTTTTGTACCGGCACAATGATATCTGGATTCTATATCTATGGCCCCTAAACTTCGTGGTGACCTTCTACCTCTGGGATATTAATGTTCCTTGGATCCTCCTCTTCTTCTTCAACAGTCACATTATAGCACTCCAGCTTATGACGCAACTGGGTGATCCAGTCTGGTTGAATCAAATCTAAGGGATCCTGTGGGATTATGAAGATCACTGCTTTGACCTCCTGCAATGCTTCATTGATGCACTCGAATCCATCCTCAAAGCTGAATGTCATCACGAATCCCTGTCTCAAAATATCCCATTCATTCGTGCCATGGCAGAGCTCTGTTTCCAAGTACCAATTCATTGGTATTACATCCAAAGTGTGACAGAATAGATGCACCCACTCCGGTTGCGGTTCTGCTCCATAAGCATTAGTCCATTTTGCTAAGTGATCACGTAGATCACTCCTCCCATCATATTTCTCTGTCAATCACACCTTTGGGTAACCAAACCGAACCGTCATCATTCTTCTGTATTCGTGCCATCCATCAAAATTGTCTTTTTGCGTACCCCACCATCTTGCAGGCATAGCACGCAGCGCCAAATCCAAGGCTTTGAAGCGATGCTTCTCTGGCACTTCTCTTCCAAATGCATCCAAAAATTGATCAACATCAACTAAACCATCATAATAAGGCAAAATTCTTACCTCCGATGATACACAGTGCAATGATTTAGTCATCATATTACAACGCAACATAGACACTTCATGCAATTGATTCTGCCAGTGTTCCAATTCCTCATCTGAATTTGATGTGTAGGAGCTTTTACGGTCCCATGCAATACATCCATCAGCTGTTAGATTCACCCAATCTTGATCTCGCACCGTTATCTTATAAATCTGGTCCAAATCATCGTCACTTCCATAATTGCGGACCAGTTCAGTATAGCGCGGTCCTTCTGTAGGGTCCAGATGTACTACTATGCAGAGTGATTTCCTCTCAAATGACATTGTCCGCTTCTTTAAATTGATCACCCCATTCATGTCTATAGACCAGTCGATCCCAAGGAGCACGGGGTAGGGATTCCTGTCATCAACAATCTCTATCACTTCGAAATCAGCCAACGTGCTTGTGCCTTCAATATCTACTGTCACTCCCTGCAATCTTCCCATGGGGATAATCTTCTGCTGATTCGCCATCCTCAATTGAATAGGAGACCATTGTAGCACAAGTCTCCCCATTCTCTCCCATGTTTGTTTCAGAAAAAAAAACATTCGCATTTGACCCAAGATCCAGAATAACTTGGTCCATTTCATACTCTCCTATTTGCGTGGTGAGCCTTATTTCATGTTCTGATCTTGCCTTATGTTTACCAATTTTCCTGACCATGCGTGGTCCCTCAGGAACATTTTCTTTACCAACACATTTATTAATCAACTCATGTAATCCTTTTATGGCCTTGTTATCGTGTATCAACTTCATACAGGTCTCCAAAAAGGTAGTAAGCATGGATGGGTCTATTTCTTCACACTGCTTATCCTGACTTCTTGAGGTAGAAGCCTCAGCAAAGCTTTTCTTCACTCCCATGAAGGTTTCTTTCATGCACTCTAAATCAAATCCTACTTCTTTTTCTGAAGCTTTGCAAACCCATTCACTTTCTTCAATATGCTTTCCATTATCTTCTCCAGTCGTCATTCCACTTCGCAGCATGATATTCACATTAGGATCCTCTTCGCTAGGTTCAACCCTCATCATCTGCAGCTTCTGGGTAGGTTGTTGGGGTTGCATCCCCTTTTCTCGCATCTTAGCTACTAATACAGGGAAATATTATGTCGCGTAGTCAACTAAGTACAATATCAGCATGTTAGGCATGTCGGGTTCGTACATTCTCGTACGTAGTGTCCTGGTCCTCCATAATTGTAGAAAATAACTTGTCCCTGATCTCTCGTAGGTCCTCTTCCGCTTCGGCCTCGTCTGTGCCCCTGATATCCTCCTTGTGCCCTCCCCGTGCCTTTATCCGGAGGCTGAGTCTCTGTCTACATCCGATACGTGGGCATTCTCTCCATCATTAACTCATAACTACGACAATTGCACTCATCGTGACTTAATGATTTGCATAAGTTGTAGAAGAGATGTTGCGGTGTCTGCACAAATTTATGCAACAAGTGACAATTATCTGTCACATGTTTTCCAGCTACCTGACAGAAAGCACACCACAACGTGGGCCCTATAATTGGCCCTGCTTGAGCTTCTGGCCTTAGAGGCATCGGCCCTCCTCCTGCAACATAATTCGCAAAGACAGGGCAATGATCTTTATCATTCCCTTGACTCTTACAGTTCAAACACCAAACTTCTTCGCACACCTCAGGTCGAGCTTCTCTATCTTTCTTTAGACTTTGGAACTCTAGGCAAAGATTCCGCAACTCTGCATGAATCTGCTGAACTCCTAAAGCAACATCTTGAATTGGTGTCTCATTTAATCTCATCGCAATCTCTAGGGCTTTCGCCTAGGTCCCAATCTTTTGTAGTGATAAAGTAAAGAAACAATTAGATGAGGCAAGAGTGAAGCCACAAATCATTCGCGGTGCTGCCCATCCATAAGATTCATGTTAGCTTCACGGATCTTGCATTTCAATCTCTGATCCAACTCCCAGCGTGTCTTGCTAGGCTTCATCATGATTTCCTTGAATCCCATGATTGATTGCGCTTTATACTTGGGCCTCCTGAATTCCTTATTTAGTGCAGTTTAAATGTCTGCCAACATAGTTGTTGGGTTATCGGTGCAGTACTTGATGTACCGCGTTAGCGCGCAATCCTGTAAAGCAGTAACCAATGTTTATTTCTTCATATGATCATCTGTAATGTTATGGGCTTGCCACACAACCTTTACAACGAACCAAAATTGGTCCGGGTCCTCATTTCCCAAGCCCTTGAAAACATGCAACTTCACTGTATTTACCATATTGAACAGTGGTGGATGAAGGTGTATGCGGTGGAGGTGAAAATGGAGGTGGTGTGGGTGGATGGGGTATTCGCAGGTTCCGTGGCGAAGCCTATGCTGCTCCTTCGTCGTCACTTAGAGGAGGCTCAATTAGCGGGCTATATTCAGGACCTATTCTCCTTCTATCCCTGAATAAATTTCCACTTTGCGTAGTTCCAAACATCAAGGTAATTACATAACCCATTTTTCACACAAGAGCATTTTAATCAAAGTATTTAAAGATCTCAAATACTTACCTCGTGGTCCCTTGAAGAAGCGTCACTCTGCTTTGCTATAGCTGACCAAGGTATCGACCACAAACTCTGTCACAAATCCTCTAATGACAAGATCAAGCCAGTGATCGACAGCATGTGCGATCTTATCTACAGAGGCTTCCAATCTCCGTACTAACTCCGGGGTCCACAATATTGGACCATCAAGCCTCCATCTTCCTTGTCCATCTACTAATTTAGTGATCCACTCGTATAGCTCGATCGGGAAGGAACAAAAGAAAATTTCATGTATCTCTGTGTACAGATACCTGTCCAACCATTATTCTTTCGTCAATCGCGGATTTCTGTTTTCTTGCACCGTGAATTCGTGGATCTTTCTATCCAACCACTCCTCAATTTCTTTCTTTGTTGGATTCCAGTGATACGACATCACACATCTCTTTATGCAGATCCCGGTCCCAGCAACAGAACCATTTGTTGGCTTAGTGGGTCTTGACCTAGGTTCAGAGTTAAGTTTTCGAAACAAATCCTTACACTACTGGCCCTTTCGGCATCAATCAGCAGAGCGCGGATTGAAGTCTCACCCGAGGCAGTATGGGGGGATGCTGGAACCAAGTTTCCACACCCATAGATGATTGTGATGTCATTTTATACTTGTAATATTCCTTCATACATATCGATAAGCCCTTAAGGATTATCGATATAACTTCCTCTTACCAGCCTCTAGACCTTCGCGAAAGTCTACGACTGTCTTTCACAGACCTTAAACAAGTGAATCAACTACTTACGTGCCTCTGTAACTGTTCCTATCTTTGTATTTACCCAGATTGGCTTAAGTGTCTTGATAACTTTAATATGCATTAAGATATTCTTCATGTAAATAGATAGTATTACTTGCATTCTTATAACAATGTAAAACATGCAAAATCGCGCATCAATATAGTATTAAATCATAACCCCATTATTCATCATAACATAAACGCATTCATTCATAATAGAAGTAAATGGACAAAACACAGATATTTCTGGAATAATCTCTTTATTTATACTTCAATTCTTCTTATAGACTCAAGACTACGCTACGCACTCAGCTGCAGGGGCCCGTGCACACAGCTGTGGAGTCTTCTCTAGGCCTCTGCGCACTCAGATGCAGATCCTCTCTTCTACTCTGAGACTCTTCGCTCTTCACTTCTACTGACCCATTACATTCGTCTTCATCAATATCGTCAATTGAACTGAACTACCTTAGACCCTCTAAGACTCTCTTTTTTTATACAATCCCATGATTCGCGGACAATGGGTAGATCTACTAAAGCTGACACAACTTACATAAAAGAATGGAAGAACCCTTTATGACACTTTACTATCTACGCGCTCTGCAACCACAACTTGCAGAGACTTTACACTTTACATACCAAAAACTTGGGCTTTTTGCCCCAAAACTTGGGTTTTTGCCGCAAAATTGATTGTAGGGGACCCTATCCCAATGGTTTTGCAGAAAATTTAGATTTATTTATGGACTATGCTCACCTTTTGTGTTGATAGGATTGAGGAAGCTAAAGTGTGAAACCCTAACTATTTGTTGTAAGACCCCAAGAGCACTTGAGGATCAACTTCGGGGAGGCCTTGGGAAATCTTGGAGAACAACAAATTAGCTTGGTTGTGGGCCTTTTTGCACTTGTAATTTCAGATTTCAAGAGTTGTTTCTTGGCCATTGTGGTTGCCACTTCTTGGAAGGAGATCTTGGTTCTTATAGACTCTTATTTTTTAATTGTCTCTTCCATCTTTTGGGAAGCCCATTAATGGGCCTTCTACCAATTGTAAAAAGCTAATAAAATATATATTTTCCTTGTGGGAGCTTGGGTTTTACCCATGACATCCCTTCTCTCCATTTAGGGAGAGAAACATGTGAGTGAATTAACTTTTGCATCTTTTCGTTTTTCATTTTAATTGCATGCTTAAAATTTACATAACCTCACTCATCACATTTTTTTTCTTCAAATAAGTTTGCTACAATTCAACTTAAGGTTTTGCATTCTCCATTTTATATGTTGATTTGAGCTACAAACACTTTACTTGGAACAATCTACTCTTCACATGTTCATTAACTTAATTTTCTATAAGTAATTTTAAACATATTGCAAATTCAAATCCATTTCTTTTGCAAAGCTAATCAATCTTGAGTTAACTTAGTCACAAGCATTGTTATTTACTTACATACAAAGAATCTCTCAAGATTTATTTTCTTTTGGGTAAATCACAAAACTATCATAAGGCAAAGCAAATAATTTTCACAAATCCTACATGTGTATGCAAGCTTATGTTTGAGGTTGTTTCTATCACTTAACTTTTGCAAATTTACTTACATGACATAGTAGACATATTAAATTAGTTGCATTTTACAAGCTTCCAAAGCCTCATTCAAAATTAACCTCCAACTTAAGTTGGTTGTATAGGCATTTAGGGACCCTCCGCCTTTATTGACTTCTCACTGTGAGACCCGAATTTTCGGGCGAGGGTGAGGTATGAAGATTGGAGTTTAATTGAAATATTCCTTTTAGAGTTTAACTAATAAGATCAACCAAGAGCACATTTACATAATCATTTTACTTTACTTGCAATTTTCCATTTTGCTATCTTGATGTGTTTTGAGTTTCATTTGAAAATATCATTCTTTTCATTTCAAGAAGCATTTACGATGCAAGTATTTTGAGTCCTTTACTTTTGCAACAATTTACTTTTTTAAAACCAAATATGCTAAATCGACTAACCTTTTGGTTTTATCATATTTTAGCTTTAAATTTAGATTCTTGCTCAAGTGGTGACTCCACTGGGCCCAAATTTTGCAAGAGTCTCTACTAAGAGAAATTCAAATGGTATAGTTAGCCCCTCTCCTGACCCTAAAAGGGTTTTTAGAGAGAGGTTGAATAGACTTTCTCATAATAGAGCTCTTGCTAGTCTTAGGCAAAAGGCTATTTCTGATATTCATTTTATTTTTCAAGAACAAGTAGAGCCTAACCCCATGAATGGTATTTTTGCTCCTTGTGACTTCACTAACATAAATGGATATCCTCACAATATCCCTGACAAGGCTATTGAAAAGTTTCCTTCCTTTCAAGGTAACAATGCTATTAGTGCTAGCCCACGGGGCTTTGGATTGACGGTGAATGGGTGTACTGTTAAGGCACTCCTTGTGATAGGTCATCGGTTCAAATCCCCCGTGGGTGCTTAGGTATTATTATACAGAAAAAAAACAATGCTATTAGTGCTACATCACATGTGAAAAACTTTAATGTTTGTATCTTTAAATGGTGTAACATTGCTAACTATGAGGACGTGAAGATGAGACTTTTTGTTTTATCTTTAGAAGATGATGCTCTTGATTGGATCACTGAACAACCTGCTAACTCATATATTTACAAGCCATTCTAACTACATTTTTAGATAAGTTTGGAGAGAAGAAGGAAAATAGGCATTTGATCAATGCCATTAGCAACATGAAGAAAAATGAGAATGAAACCACGGAGGAGTTTAACAAGAAAATCAATGAATTATTAAAAAGCATGCTTGCTTCTATTAAACCTCATGAATTTATTTTATTCTCATATCTAGATGCTTTTGGTGTTGACACTGCCTATGAGTTCAGGAGGAAGGCACCTATGAATTTAAGTGTAGCTCAATCGGAAGCCTTGAAGATAGAAAGGGCTAGAAAGCAATCAAAAAAATTTGAAATTCTTGGTTTCAATAGAGGACCATCAAAATCTAATGATTCCAAAGGTAAGGCCAAGGAAGATACTACACATGGTCCAATTAAAGAATTAACTCAACTCATCAAGAGAATGGAATAAAATCACATTAAAGAAATGAAATCCATACAAAATAGGTTGGTGGCCATAGAATTATCACAAGTGCAAATATTCCAACCTAGGCCAAATGATAGATGGAAAAATAATAGAGGCCCTATACAATATTAATGGCCTCCTAATCCATTGGAATCCACCAACATGGTAGATCAAATCCCCCCTTTTTGTAGGCCATGTAATGAGTTCCATGAAGAGGCCACATGCCCATATGTAAAGAGAATTATGGAAGGTAGCATGTTGGGAGATGAACATGTAGGAACAAGTGGTCAAATCAATATGTTCTCCATGGAAGATCAAATATACACCATTGAAAGAAACCAAGAGATTGACCATAGGCCTAATAATCTTGGGGTTGACAATATGATTGCAAACTTTGACAAAGTCACAAATATTTTTGGGGAAAAACCTACATCTGGACATATTCTTGCTATGGAAAAACACAAAGGGATGACGTATTAGAGAAGGGATATCCAAGACCAAAATAATCACAGAAAATTTTCTCCTCCTACTCTAGAATTAAATTTTGACTTGAGCAATTGGGTGAATAATGCAAATGTTTCTATTCCAGTGGCAGAAATTTTAAAGATACCATCTCAAAGGGCCAAGTTACTAAGTTCCATTGAAGTTACTCAAAGGGAAGAAAAGCCTAATGATGAACCAACGCCTAATGATGAACCAAAAGATGAAGAAATTGTATTGAAAAGTATGAACTGTTATGTGGGGAACAAAGATAATCTACCATTTTATGTTTCTTTGATAGTGAATGATCATCTTTTACACAATTGCATGCTTGATTCAGGGGCTTCATCAATTGTCATGACCAAGAAAGTCATGGATAAACTAGATTTAAGGGTATCTAGGCCCTATCACAACATATGTTCAATGGATTCTAAAAGAACCGAAGTGTGTTGGATAATTAAAGATTTACAGGTTTTTTGAGCTACATACCCGGATAGAATAATGGCTATGGATATTGTTGGGATAGATGTTCCCGATTCATAGGGAATGCTCCTATCAAGAAAATGGGCATCAGATTTAGGTGGTAGCCTTCAAATGGACTTATCATATGCCACCATCCCTAATAATAACTTTGTCAGACTGGATCAGAAGTTAGAGAAAATATATCATGTTGAGGATCCAAGGAAACCCAACAATGAGATTATCTATAGATCATGCCAGACATGAAGTAATGGAATGTTGAAAAATTTTCTCCCTCCCCCCAAACAAAACAGATTCAAAATGAAGAAATTAGGCATAGCTCAAAAAGCTTTGGTACTTCAAATATTCCATCAGAGCATTTCCAATACAAAGCAATAGGATTCACAATAATTTCATCAGCATCACCATCGCAACTAACCAAGACGAAAAGAAAAAAAGCGAAAAAAGAAAAAAGATATAAAAAATGAACCACCAGTTTTGGGCAGGATCAAGCCTCAACGCATCAATAGTCAGAAAATGAAAAGGAAGAGGTTTGGTGTATCTGATGGCCACAAACAAGTTAACATTGTGGCAAGTCATAGTCCCAAGATAGTCAGAATTTGACAAGGCACCTCAAAGAAAGAACATATGGACTTGCCTGTGAGTAGGTAGGTTTTAAGATGGATTTCACCAAAGACATCTGATGCCATGGGGCATCTTTTTGTATTATATTTATAACCTTATCCCTTTCCATTTTCATTTAATTAGTTTTATTTCATGAATAAATTCTCATTTATGCTCTTAGAATAAATTTCCATTTCTTCATTTATGTACTTGATTTCATTTGATGATATTTTGAATGGATGCTACTGATATGTGTTTTTTCGATGTATGCAGATTCCTAGTTCTTGCACACTATCACTTCATATCTAGCATGCATTCCCATATGGAGCCAAATGTTGACCACTGGAGTGGCACTTGATGATTATATGAAAACTCTATGCCCAAGGATGATCCAGAGGACACTTGTACCATCAGATATTGTTAGTTAACATAGTTTTTTAACTCTACTATTTTCTCATCATCTTTCTTGTACCCATATTCCACACCCTACAGGGAACTGTAAGAAGTGATACTAGTAATGATGAGTTTTGAGTTTGTAATAGGCCTAGGATGTTGGGACTTAATCAACAAATGAGTACACCTTGGAGTGTTTTTTTTATCTGGTTAATTTTCCCTTCTTTTTATTTGAAGAAGAATTTAATATGCAAGTATTATGAGTCTTTTACTTTTGCAACAATTTAATTTTCTCGTACTTAGAATATTGATCATTGGTGTAGTTCTATTTCATGTTATTGCTTTGATTATCATTATTCTCATAAGTAATTGATGTATCTTGTTATCTGGGTCATTTTCTTGCAAAGTATTATTTCGTTTATAGTCGCAATTGGTGTTCATATGCTTATTCTGGTCTAACATTTGAATTGTCTATCATTGTATCTTGATTTAATTTTTTCAGCAAGCTATTGTTATTTACTTGAATGCACTCATCTATAATTTGAATATATCATTGAAATTTGCGCATTTATATGCTTTCTTAATTCTTGGAAACAAGTTATTTTTGACAAGTAATACAAATTAACTTTCCTCCCAGAACCTCATATCACTCTTAACTTAACTTCTCATTAGGGACCACCCCCCTTAGCTAACCTAGGAGATAAATCAGATGAAGAGAATTAGGAACAGTGTGGCAACCCCTTCTTTGAGTTCTCTGCCACTAACCACACCTTGTGGGGTTGAAGGCTTTTCCCACTAACCCGTAAGTAGGTGTATGCGGTAGATGAAAACAAGTAGTGTGAAAGAGGGATGTGGTGAGGAATATTCAATATTGTTACCCCTTAACCATGATTTACAAACCAAGTCTTTAAGTATGTATTAAAATAATCGTTAATATAGTTCATCTTAAGGACTCATAGATATGTATTCCATTCTAATATGATAGCATAAAGACTCTTCAAGATGAAAAATATTCCATATTTATTCATTCTAAACTTAGGAAACATAAAAGTTTTATTTATGTACATAATTTATATACAATTTGTTTCAACAACAATATTTATCAAAGAAATCGAAAATCCAGTGTAAGCAAACAATTTTTTTATCAATGGCAAACTTCCTAGCACTAGGATCCATTCTTAACCAAAATTCTTATATAGGAAGAAAAGAGTAAGTTTTTCCAACTGACTCGCATCCTAGAAGAAGGTAGATGTATGAACGACATGACATAGATGTTCTTTTAAAAACTTGATTCATCCATTCCTTCACAAAGTCATGATATCCCACTTGAAAATTTAAATTAAATGATTAAAATTTTCAAGCGTGAAATTTTTAACAATCATTTCATAGGAGAGCTTCTTGTTTATTTTCGAAATGGTGATATATTTAGTCCCACAACATACCTCAGATTCATGATTTAAAACAGATAAAGAGTATTCTTCGAAAAAGTCAGCATTTTTCAAATCAAAGCTTATAATATTATGATCCAATTCTTTAGTATGTCGCAAAATAGATTGTAAATGGAAAACATTATTGTCATTATAGATGAAACAACCTCGAAAATTTGAGTAAAAATGTCATCATTAGAAACATGAGAAACTGCATTTTCCTCATTATAAGACATATATTCTGAAAATTGTGAATTTAAATCATGATTATATTGAAGGCTATTACACCAACTATAACTATAATAACTAGGAGGAGATGTGAGGAAAGAATCAATATGTTTAATTTCATTTTCATTTATAAATTCATTTTCCTCATAGTTATCATAAACATGTTGTGAAAATGTTGATTCAATTAAGTCATCATAGCCCTCATTCTGATAAGTATTAAAAATATCAAAAGTATGTTCAAAACGAGAAATAAACTCATGATCTGATTGTAAGCCTACTTCATGGTTGAATTCATCATCATATCGATCATAACCAGGGGGTTGGGAAAATTCAACATGAACATCAAGTGAAGTTGAGTCATAAGAGTCGAAGATCAGTTTATGTAATATCTTCCTAGTTACATCACAAAAAGGTTTAAGAATAGGATTGGTAGGTGGAAGAATATATTTGTTTATCATTTGTTGAGGAACTTCAGGAATATGTAACAGAATGTCTAATGGGTTAGTTGTAGAATCAAATATTTTGGTTGTAATCTCTGTAGAAATTTTGAATAATATGACACTTATTCATAGAGATTATCCCGATTATACACTATTGCGGAATACATGCATAATACATAACCTCCTCTACGTTGATCATCAATTTTGCGGAATTAAAAACAATGAAACATCAATCGCATGCACACATTAACACAGTATGTAACCCGGGGAAAGCATACAGCTGAAAACCCCACACTATCTGTATATTATAATGATTGAAAACATGTAACAATACATAGTACAATACTCCTCACAAGTACTCAGTACTATCTCCACCTGTTACACACAAAACTAGCCCAGATATGAATCAATCACAGGTTCAAATATCTTCCACTGCTTGCTTGCCTCCACCGCACAATCCTACATGAGAATAGATGAGAATGGATGAAGCAAACTCGTATTTCCTTGGCTAAACCACGCAATCCTCATTGGCATTACTCAATCCATTTATTGTGCAAGATCTCATGCACAACTATAGTCACAATTGATAGCAATCTCAACCTCTAACACCTGTCTCCACTGAATTTTCCATGCACTGAGTTAACTGATGTATTCTTTAGTTGCTTTATGCGTTAATAATTAGTGAATTAATTAATAATTAATTCACATCACTCATCACTAGTGTATTCTGCAGTTAGACTAAATACAACTAGTTCAACTAAGTCAAATTGAACACAACTCCATCAACTCCTCAATCAACTCCACCAAACTCAACCACATGAGTTCTAATTGAAGTCCATCATGCAATAGCTCCACTGACCCATAAGAAAAGCGTATTTCCTTCTGACAACTGCATGTGCCACATCTGTAGCTCAAACTGAAGTGCTCCAAGAGGATAAGATAATGTTTATAGTCCAAATATTATTATGAGCTAATAATATTCGACTGTTCTATTTTTAGCCTGGCAGTCTAAAAATAGACTCCGCCCATATGTCTAAAAATAGAAGTCCATCTATTTTTACCAACATCACTAATCATCCACAAATAGCATCCTGCAACTCATAGACCATGATCCATATGTCTAAAAATAGACATATTCTAAAAATAGACTTTGCGCCAAAAATAGCCTGCGGGTCCACTTAGTGAAGGCGACTCCTTTCCACTAAGCTCCATCATCTTGTTGCATTTTCAACACTCCCTCTCAACAAGATATGGATTATCTGCAACCCCTATCCCACAACTCTGGAATGTTCTGCATGCAAAACATTTGCCCGGTCCACTTGCTCCAACAACACTTGGAACAAAAACACTCCCAACTGACCACTCTGTTGGGCTAGGAACATACTCTGATGCTAAAGCTCTACCTGTTGCTGACAAGTGCTCCCTCTCTGACATCTGCGCTACTGCAACATCTCCATGCATCTCGCACCATTGCACACCTCTCTGTGCCACCTAGCACTGTGCAAAACACTTGTGCCTCTCGCATTGCTGCAACCTGCTAGCTATGCGCTGTCCTGGGATTCCCTACACTGTCGCTCTCTTTGCCGCTCCATCCGCATATGTCTCTACCCAATTAGTTAGTTCCTGCTACTCCACATCGGGGCTCCTGTAGCAAGGTCTCATCCAAGAGGTTGGGTACCTCAAGGATCCCGCCCCTCCTCCTTGGGACGATCACTTTATATCGCCCCACCTCCTACCTGGAGGTATGGCTGCATGTGATCTCTCAGCCCACCTAGCTCTAAGTTTCTCCCTACTGGAGGTCTCTACATGAGTAGATGTCTCTACTCGATCTTCTCTCAGCTTCCCTTGTTGTGGCTGCTCCACAATCTCCTGAAGCTGCTGCACCAATCGTGGCTCCTCCACAATCTTCTGAGACTTCTTCTGGCTCTACATGTTGAGAGGTAATATACGCTCCCTCTTAACCACCAAGTATCCATCAGTTTCCTCGTTGCTCAAGGCTTTGCATGCATCTTGAACCTCAAGAGCATACAGATTCTTGTCCCGTGAACCAATCTGCTTCACCTGTCTAGTGATGATGTGTCTAAGGAAAACATTTCCCTTACTAATGACTACATCATAGCCTCTATCTTCCAGCATCGCGATCGACACCAAGTTTCTCTTCAGTCCTGGTACATACTTGACATCGGTCAAGGTAAGGCAAGCTCCATGCTCCCTCTGAAAAATAACCATGCCTACACCTGAGACACTATACTTCTCATCATTACCCATCGCTATGAGTATCTGGAGATCTTTCTCCTCCAAAGTACTGAACAATCTCTTGTCACCGGTCATGTGGAAAGAAGCTCCACTGTCAAGAAACCAACCACTTCCCACCATGGATGAAACCATGCATGCGAAGAGTGTGAAATCCAACTCAAACTATGAAGCAAGTGCCTCACCTTCAGATCCTTCCCCGGATCCCTTCTTGGATTTCCTCCATGGAAAATTTGCAGCATAATGGCCCACCTCATGAAAACGAAAGCATCACACTTTCGATTTGTCAACCTTCTTCCCATCATTGGAATCACTGGATTCGGAAAGAGAACCCTTCTCCTTCCCCTTCTTTGCTTTGGCAGCCAAAGCGCAATTTTCTTCATCAGATGCCTTTGATGAAGATCCGTCCCTGGTATTCCACCTGATCTCCTCTTGCACAAGATCTGACCAAAGTCTCTCCCATCCTGGCAATTTCTCTCGACCATTGAAAAAATCCTGATAGGAATTCCAACTCTTTGGAAGACCAAGGAGAGCCAAGCTCACCAATTCCTCATCATCGACAGTCACCCCCACACTTCCCAGCTCATCCCGGCATTGGGTGAACTTCGTGAGATACCGGGGCATACTGTCTCCATTCTCACACTTAATGTTTCTGAGTTTATCCTTGAGCACCAACTTCCTCTGGTTGCTCTTGCTTTGGAATATATCTATCAACGCTTTCCACATCAAGTATGGAGAAGCCTTTCCATGCAAGCTGGACACAATGTGATCCTTCACGCCCTCCAACAGAATCCTTCGACACTTTGCTATCTTCTTTTGCCAAGCATCAACTTGAGCAGTATCAGTAGGCTTTGGGACCTCAGCCTCTATGAACTCCTTCAGCCCATTATCATCTAACACCGCCTCCATCCTGTCTTTCCATGCAATATAATTCGAGCTGCCCTCAAGAGCATACTCCAATCGTAATCCGTTGAAAGACATTTCAACTTTGACACCAAGAAAACACTGCTGCAAATTCAAATTCCACTAGCTCAAAACTCAACCGCTTCTAATCTATAATTCGTGAGAACAAAGTATTTCTCATACAGAGATTGACTGTATGGGCTTTTACCAGATATCTCACCTTCCAAAAGAAGGATGAATCCAGAGGCTACCTGGCCCGATTACAGACTCTGCCTGAAGAAATAAAATGTAATCACTTTTTGAATAATAGATCTGATGATCAACTTTGCTCCGATACCATGTAGGAATTTTGAATAATATGACACTTCTTCACAGAGATTATCCCGATTATACGCTATTGCGGAATACATGCATAATACATAACCTCCTCTACATTGATCATCCATTTTGCGGAATTAAAAACAATGAAACATCAATCGCATGCACACATTAACACAGTATGTAACCCGGGGAAAGCATACAGCTGAAAACCCCACACTATTTGTATATTATAATGATTGAGAACATGTAACAATACATAGTACAATACTCCTCACAAGTACTCAATACTATCTCCACCTGTTACACACAAAACTAGCTCAGATCTGAATCAATCACAGGTTCAAATCTCTTCCACTGCTTGCCTGCCTCCACTGCACAATCCTGCATGAGAATAGATGAGAATGGCTGAAGCAAACTCGTATTTCCTTGGCTGAACCACGCAATCCTCATTGGCATTACTCAATCCATTGATTGTGCAAGATCTCATGCACAACTATAGTCACAACTGATAGCAATCTCAACCTCTAACACCTGTCTCCACTGAACTGTCCATGCACTGAGTTAACTGATGTATTCTTTAGTTGCTTTATGAGTTAATAATTAGTGAATTAATTAATAATTAATTCACATCACTCATCACTAGTGTATTCTGCAGTTAGACTAAATACAACTAGTTCAACTAAGTCAAACTGAACACAACTCCATCAACTCCTCAATCAACTCCACCAAACTCAACCACATGAGTTCTAATTGAAGTCCATCATGCAATAGCTCCACTGACCCATAAGAAAAGCGTATTTCCTTTTGATAGCTACATGTGCCACATCTGTAGCTCAAATTGAAGTGCTCCAAGAGGATAAGATAATGTTTATAGTCCAAATATTATTATGAGCTAATAATATTCGACTGTTCTCTTTTTAGCCTGGCAGTCTAAAAATAGAATCCGCCCATATGTCTAAAAATAGAAGTCCATCTATTTTTACCAACATGACCAATCATCCACAAATAGCATCCTGCAACTCATAGACCATGATCCATATGTCTAAAAATAGACTTTGCGCCAAAAATAGCTTGCGGGCCCACTAAGTGAAGGCGACTCCTTTCCACTAAGCTCCATCATCTTGTTGCATTTTCAACAATCTCTCCTTTATTATGTTCATTATTATCCTCTTCTAAACATGAAATAATAGATAGATTCGATCCATTAGGAGTTATAGAATCTGAATATTCTTTTAAACATGAATGTGTTGTATTGCATTCTGTTAGAAAAAGAGAAGTCCCGTGTTCATGATCTTCAAGATTTGATAACACATCTTGTTCATTAATAAATGTGATAGAAGGTGATTTATGGAGGTTTTCAAAGTTAGATTCATTAATTTTGCTTTCTATTTCAGATTCATAATCCATTTGGGTTTCTTCATTGTTGTCGTCATATTGATTTTCAAGGTTATTATCATTATTATGTTCGCAACAATCAAAGTCAAGTAATTCTATAGGATACATACATCTATGATAGTCACAAAAACTTGTATGAAAATCTTTGAGAGAATAAATTGTACCAAGAGTGAGACTTTTGTACCACTTCTAAGCATTGCCTTCCAAGGACATCATGAATAACTTCATTAGAACATCTTCATGGTGTATTCCCATCTTTAGAATGCACTCCTGAAAATATCTAATATGTTGGGCCAGATTGTCCCCTTCATCATTTTGAAAATGAGGTAGGTAAGAATCACATATGTCTATGTTAAGTAAATCATGTGGAGAATCTGTAATATCAGAAAAATTCAAAGTAGAAAATCGTGAATAAATCTATGAAACTGCCATTGAAACAAAATTAACAAGAAAATTAAACACTAGGGGAACAAATAAATAAGAAAGATTTACTTTAAACACTATAAGACACATACAATTGTGACCATGTCCACCAACAGATCACATATATAACCAATAACTCAGTTACCAAAGGAGACGAAAACTATACCTTCGTTCCCTAGCAATGATGCCAAAAGATGTTGGTGCATAGATTGTCCTGGTAACTAAGGATAACAAGACCACATCACTGAGGATCCTAGATCCTCCTGCTCTAGGTGATAAGCGCTGACCTCCATTTCACCACAAGGGGTAATCCCTGGTGATAATGCAAATTAAATAGTCGTTGTAGAATAATGTAAATTAAATAGATTTTCTAATTAAAAAATAAATAGGTCAGATTATTGAATAGAGAGTATTTTAAATAAAATAATGTTTTTTTAGGAAATATAGGTGATAGGTATATAACATGTGAAATATTATTAAAAATAAATATCATTATGACTAAATGAGGTTCAAATTAATATATCATATTTCTCAAGAAACATAAAAGGTTAGTAAAAATTAAAATTAAAATGAAATGAAAAGACACAAGTTAGTAAAAACCGGTTTAAATGCATTTAATAGAAATGTTGTAGTTGAAACAATATGACATCAAGTGTTATTATTATTCATCTTGCAATAAAACAATTAAATTATTTGATTTATTTTTTCTAAATAATAAATATTGAAAAACCTAAACCAATTTTACTTTGTGGGAGATAAACCAATCTGATCATGTGAAAGCATTTCTAATCATCACATATTACCAGTAAAATAAAGAAATGAAAAAAAAAGATTAATAATAAAAAATAAAATAGGAGGATTGGTTTTATGGTATTAAAACTTACGTGCAAATAAAATCCTAAATAACATGTATTGTTAGAGACTTCAATTTGCAACAATAAATTCAAATTTGATTAAAAAAACCTTAAATAACAAGTATTCAAGTATTTAAATCATTATTGCATGCAATATTATTCAATAATGATGTTATATCAATAACCTGCGCAATGAATCAATAAATAAAATCTCACATAAAAATTACGCAAAGAAGGAAATAAATATTATTAAATAAAATCCTCATAGTCATAATGAATAACACCAATGTAGCAAGTACATGATGGCCTTAAACAAATAAGTCTCTCCAATGCACCACTATCCTTCACTTTTCCCAAAAAAGTCTCCAGAACAATCTTATATCTCTTCTTTTAAATGTACGAAAATTCGTTTTATTTTTAGCTTCCGTAACTTCGAGTAAAAATACATTAATAAGTGTTATTATAACTAAATGAAACATATATTTATTTCTCTAATTAATCTCCCATTCAAATCTTCAATCAATTAATTATTAAATTTCCCATGGTAAATTTCCTGCATAAACAAAGAAACGTGTGTGTATATATATAACACATACTCACCGATGAAGGTGTTAAGGTAGACCCTAGAAGAAGGGAGCTAGGGTTAGGTCATGGATGGAGATAGGGCATAGGCGCTGAGAGCAGACTGTAGGTGGGAGGCTGCAGGGCCGAGAATGCGTCATAAGGTAGTACGGGAGGTGGATAGTTGGCCTTGACAGACCTAAGTTCGTCAGGTACTGGAGGAATGTGGGGAGCAGGTGGAAGGCGACTGGAGAAAACTGGTTTTAGGACAAGAAGGCCCTTAGCCACATGATCACATTCAGAGAATGGCAACCGACGGTGGAACTGAGTTCTTTTTGAAGTTTAGATGTGCTTTCTCCTACTACCCATAACACGCGCTTGAAGCCAGAACAGTGAAGGCCATTTTTCCCGCTAAGCAGTTATCTAGGAATAGACATGTAGAAGATGGTCAAACCAAGCGATTTTGTTGATCTAGACCCTGAGCCTAGGGACATATTATGGGTCTGGGGTTTGGAGGTAACGAACCAGAACATAGAGAGGTATATTCGTCCAGCTAGATGATCAGGGAGGAAGAAAGGAGGTTTAGAAGCAGGTTGGAAGCAGAGTAAAACCCTAGGGCTGCTGGAGGAAAGTCTAGGATTGTCGTATCTGGAAAACTGGGAAGGGCAGTAACAACAACAAGAGAAGGCGTCCTTGTCGGAGCACGAAGTGACAATTAACAATTCTTTCCAAGTAAGTTACGATCCATCTCGTCCTCACAGTCATTTTTATTCAGGGGGGTTAGAGGACATCGTAATTAGCTGTGGGTTTAGAAGTAATGATAGACGGAGCAATTACCAAATGGTGGGGTTAGGTTTTGGTCAAGAAGAGACGGCGTTGAGCCTGTCTTAGGCTCATATCGACAGTAACCCTCACACAATCAGAAGAAGCAAGGCTCTGCAACAAAATCCGGGCTCAGGGATGGGGATTGTCAGTTTGTTAGAAATAACAGAGGGTTTGACAAAGTGTTGGAAGGTGACCGGGAAGTCCGAAGAAGAAAAGAGGCATTGAGTTGGTAGAGGCTGGGGAAGCGAATGAAAGAAGAAAGGAAGGACAGACGACAGACAAGGCATTGAAAATTGGAGCGGATGATTCAAATCTAGTAGGAGGAAGGTTTATCGAAGGACTCATAAAATCTAGGAAAGAGGGGAGTGTAGGAACGCTCTCGGAAGCAATAGCCAATGTGGAAAAAATTCACAGATCAGGGAGGAAGGGATATGACAGAGGCGGGCAGGGGAGAAGAGGAAAAGACACAAAATAATAAAAAAAGTGAAGCTGTAGCAAATCTGGTCCTAGGAATGGATGTTAAAATTGATGAGGTTATGGAAGTTGCGGATTTAGCCCCAGTAGGAAGGGATAGAGGTAAGAAATACTCTGCCAATTAAATTCAGGAATGGACCTCAAAAAATTGGTAGGCAGTGCCAGACATTGCCTTTCAGGTCATGACACTAGAAAAAGGATGGTTTATGGTAAAATTTGGGAGAAGAGAAGTAGTGGAATGGGTTATGGCGAGGAATTGGTGCTTTGGGAGACACCTGATCTTCTTCAAGAAATGGAGCCCCATGTTCGATGCATAGAGGGAAAGGGTGGATGAATTACCTATTTGGGTTCACATGCCCAGACTCCCATCGTTCATTTGGGTTGAATCTATTTTCAAAGCCATTGCAAACCACCTTGGAAAATACATGGAGGTAGACATTTCGTTCCTTTAGACAAGAGACCAGGGGATGGCTCGTATATTGGTAAGCTTAAACCCTCGTTCAAGCTTGGCGAAGGAAATTCATTTAAAATACAAGGACTTCAATTATGCCCAACTATTAGACTATGAACACCTATCGTTCATATGTTACAGGTGTCACATTTATGGACACCTGAGAAAGGAATGTCTACTGGGGTTTAGGCGAAGGAGGAAGCAAAGGAAGGCATAGGCAGGGGTAGCAGAAGAGGAGAAATCCAAGGAAGGGAAGTCGAAGAAAGGTGTTGGAGAAGACCAGATGGACATCGAAAGGCCTCATGAGGACTTAGTAGAGAACATGGAGGTTCAGGAAGAAGGGTACCCCGGCATACAACCATCTCAGCAGTAGGAGGATACAAAGCAGGACTTGGAACCGACATCAGAAAATATCAGGAGTCTCTCCCACTCAAAAGAGGGTACGGGTCTGGTCTCTACCCCACCTTCTATTACTCCAACTCATTCTTTGAATTTTTTTGAACCACTACCTAGTCCTTCCAGGCATCAGAATATTGTTATTCCCATTTCAAATATGGCAAACAATCAATTGGAGAGTATTATAACATCTATCCCTGAGGTAGTGGGTGGGATAGATATGCAAACCTCCCATGCAGGGGATCGAAAGGTGAGAGGGAGGAAAACCAACTTGTCAAAGGCTCAGCTAAAAGCCAAACTAGAAATTGGGGATGGGAAACAAATGTCCATATTCGAGGTGCTTAGAGCAATGAAATCCCCCCCTGAGGTAATCCAATGATCATCCTCTCCTTGAACTGTCGGGGCTTAGCCAGTAGCCCAAGGAAACTGGCTCTAAAAGAGGTTGTTCGCAATTACAATTCAAACATTCTACTTCTTCAAGAAACGTTGGGAACAGGAGAAGAAGTTTCAAAATCTCTGTCAAAATTAATGCTAGGATGGAGCATCCAAGCATTGGATGCCAAAGTCCAATCTGGGGGAATAACATTGGGAGTAAAATAAGGGAATTTCAAAGTCCTGAACTCCTGGAGGATGGACCAGGCGTTGGGGATTGAAGTCTACTCCCCAAAACTATGCACTAACCTATTGATTCTCAATATTTATGGGCCCTGCTAGGGCAAAGTACATTTCTAGAATAACCTCTACTCTAAGTCTCTAATGGATAACCTAAATCTAGTGATTGGGGGTGATTTGTATTTCTCCCTAGGCATAATCGAAACCTGGGGATCCTCTGCTAGAGAAGACCTGCTCTTGGACTTTTTCACAAAAATCATTAGAGAGAGGAAGCTGCTTGACATAAACCTGCTGAAGCTAAGGCCTACTTGGAGGAATAGGAGAACAGGGGCAGATTAGGTGGCCAAAAGATTGGATCGGTTTCTCATAAGAGAGGAGGTAGCAGCAAAGTTCCCAGCTTTTCGTCAGTGGGTGGGGGAAGGAGGTGACTCTTATCATCTACCAGTTCTGTTAGAGCTTAACAGGCTTCCCAAAAAGCCAACAACTCCATTTAAATTTAACCCAGCTTGGTTAAAGGAGGATTCTTATAACACTCTTTTTAAAGAAACCTAGAGACCTGTGAGGTCCAATGAGCCCAGGGACAAAGCTTACCACTTCATGGAGAAGCTAAAATGCCTCATGAAGGCCACGATGGCATGGGCCAGGGCCAGGAAAATGAAATAAGATGAAGACCTAACTCAAATAGGGAAGGACCTAGATGTGTTCGAAAGTCCAGAAGCTGATGGATATGAAACACCAGAAAAAAGGGATAGGATCAAGCAGCTGGAATCCCAAAGGAGAAAAATTCTTCTAGCAAGAGAGGAACAATGGCGCTTGAAAAGTAGGGCGATTTGGCTAAGGGCTGGGGATGAGAACACCAAATTCTTCCAAAATTATGCAAAAGGGAGGAAGAACTTGAACATCATATGGTCCTTAAATTCATAAGGAGGAAAGCAAGCAAGAACCTTTGAGGAACTATCATTAATGGGAACAAGACACTTCCAAAATATCTTTACAGCTCCTTCGGAAGTGTCATTAGCAGAAGTAATCCAAACAGCTTAGGCTTTCCCTCGTTATGTAGATGAAGGGGATTCTGTGGAACTCATGGAGGAAGTCACAAGGGGGGAGGTTGAAGGAATCATAAAATCCATGCCAAAGGATAAGAGCCCCAGACCAGATGGCTAGATAGTGGAGCTAGTTCAACACTTTTTTGAGATAGTAGGTAGTGAATCGACTAAAGTGGTAGAAGAGTCTAGAAGGAAACGTGCAATCTATGCCCCTTTCAATTCAACCTTCATAGCCCTTATCCCAAAGAAGGAAGTTCCATCCTCTTTCGAGGATTTCAGACCTATCTCCTTATGTAACTGTATCTACAAAATAATAGCAAAGGTAATTGATGTTAGATTAAAGCCTCTACTATCTAGGCATATATCAAAAGAACAATTTGGATTTATGGATGGGAGACAGATCCATGAGGCGATTGGTGTGGCCCAGGAAACGATCCATAATATTAAGCAACAAAAAAGCAAAGGAGCAGTAGTGAAAATTGACCTATCTAAAGCTCATGACAGAATTAGCTGGATGTACCTGCATATGTTATTCACCCATTTGGGGTTTCAAGTAGACTTTATGAATTGGGTCATGGGGTGCTTGTCCAGTGTGAGCTATGTGGTGCTAATTAACGAAGTGGCATCCCCCTTTTTTCAAGGCCAAAGAGGACTCAGACAAGGTTGCCCCCTTCCCCACTCCTCTTCCTCCTAGCGGCCAAAGGACTCATTCAGTTGATCCTAGAGGTCAAAAGAAAAGGCGAAATTCATGGAGTGGAAGTGGTTGTCAACCTTTTTATAACCCATCTATTGTTTGTGCATGACATCCTCCTCTTCAGCAATGGAAGAAGGAGTGAAACAAAGGAACTAAAAATGATATTGGACCTTTTCCTTAAAGCAATGGGCATGCAAGTGAATAAGGAAAAATTCCATCTACTGTTGGAAGGTTTCAACATAACGGAAGCAAATATTATAGCTGAAGACATGCCCTTTGAAGAGCGGAAGCTAGAAGACAGCTTCAAGCACTTGGGATTCTTCCTAAAGCCTAACTCATACAAGAAACAAGATTGGATCTGGCTAGTAGCAAAAATAGAATCGAGGATCACTCATTGGAGTTTCAAATGGATATCTAGAGTAGGAAGACTGAATCTCATCAAATCAATCCTTTTGGCCATACCTGTATACTGGGAAGCTCTAACATGGGTTCCGAAAGGAATCCTAGAAAAAATCAGAAGAGTATGCAAGAAATTTCTCTGGGCAGGCTCCAAGGAGGAGTCGGTTCTGCCCTGGGTGGCATGGGAGAAGGTGGCAAGACCAAAGGAGTGGGGAGGATGGGGAATGAAAGATTTAACAACCTTGTTGAAAAAGGGCAACAAGAAATGCTAACAATAGAAGTGCTAAAAATAGCATTGCTAAAAATAGAAGTTTGGGTACCAGTGCTAGATTGGGCAACAGGGAATGAAAATGGAAGTGCTAAAAATAACATTCTGTTTTTAGCAGTTCAGGATGGATTCCTATTTTAGTCAGTCCTTGGACTAAAAATAGGAAGAAAAATTCGAATTTGAACTTAATAGCTATTTGAAAATAAATTAATTATTTCTCCATGAGTTAATTAGTTGTGAAAAATCAAACATGAAGTCTATGTGAGGACATGCAAAAATTTATCTATTAATTGAGGAATTTATCCATCAGTTAAAGAGATAAGGATGAGTTCTAATTTGAGTAGTAATTAGTTGGCTCAGTTAACTGAGTCAAGTCCAGTTATATTTGATTTAAATAGTTTGTTTAAATTAAGTAAGTTCAATTAGTTAATGCATGCTAGCATATAACTGCTGTACTTTAGATAATTGAAGATTCTCTCATGAATAACTCATGCATGTCAGTTCAGACAGAGACCCAGTTGAGATCAGAGAAGGGACAGTGTACTATCAGTTGGATGAATATTTTTCCTATAAAAGAAGCTCATCCATGATGAGGATTTATCTCCTTCAGGACTACGTAGTTGGATCAAAGGTTAGTGAGTGTGTAAAGAGGCCAATTCACACAAGTGGCTGCACTGGACCCAATCAAAATTGCGCAAAGAAATAGGAGGCTTGGAGGGCAGACTTGAGGTTAGATAGAGGCCTTTGACTATCTATGAGCAGCAGAGGTATTGCAGAGAGAGTAGGGTAGCTTTTGAGCTGATTCTTTTTGTAATACTGGCCATATTTCCACTTGTATGATAATACAGAGTTGGGGTTTTAGGCTTACGCTTTCCTCGGGTTATATCTTCTGTGTTATGTGTGATTGATTCCTTCTTATCAGTTATATGTGTTCTTATTGATGTTGCTAATTTTCGATTAAGCTTATGCTAAATTGGTTGTATAAGTAGATCAAATATTTTGCTTTAGTCTATTGCATTATCAGGCGATCTATAGGTGGGAATTTCTACATGGTATCAGAGCACAGGTGATCAAGGAAGAACAATATACAAGAAGGAAGAAGTTTGAAGTTTATGATTCCTGAATATAGAAATTGAGTTCTTATCACATCTCTATTTCACCTATGGCGTTCAATGGTTTGAGACTCGAATATGCCCTTGATGGCAGTTCGAATTATATAGCCTGGAAGGATCGCATGGAAGCAGTACTAGAGGATAACGGTCTAAAGGACTTCATTGATCAACAAGTCCCCAAGCTGACTGGTGTTGCTGAATTGGCTGAATCGAAGAAATGTGTGGCTAAAGCAAGGAGAATCCTTCTGGAGGGAGTTTGAGATCACATATTCTCGAGTCTCCATGGGAAGGAGACATTGTTTTCAATGTGGAAAACATTGAAAGATCTATATCAGAATAGAAGTGATCAGAGGAAGCTGGCACTAAAAGACAAGCTTCGAAAGATCAAGTGTGAAAAGGGTGACATGATCTCTTCGTATCTGAATAAGCTCACCACATGCAGGGATGAGCTTGGAAGTGTAGGGATTGCGATAGCGAATGATGACATGGAGAGTCTTGCACTCCTCGGTCTTCCTAAGAGCTGGCATAGCTACCAGGACTCGGTTAATGGAAGACAGAAACTGCCAGATTGGGAAATACTTTGGTCGGATTTGATGCAGGAGGAGATAAGTAGAAGCGCCATAGATGGTTCTTCATCCATGGAGGATGAAGAAAATTTTTCCTTAGCAAGTAAGGCGAAGAAGGGGAAGGAGAAGGTTTCTCATTCCGAATCTAGTTCTTCCCATGGTGGGAATAAGGTTGACAAATCAAAAGTGCGATGCTTTCGTTGTCATGAGGTAGGCCATTTTGCTACAAATTTTCCACAAAGGAAATCCAAGAAGGGATCCGGTGAAGGATCAAAAGGTGAGGCACTTGCTTCATAGTTCGAGTTGGATTTCACAATCTTTGCATGCATGGTTTCATCCATGGTGGGAAGTGGTTGGTTTCTTAACAATGGAGCTTCTTTCGACATGACCGTGATAAGAGTTTGTTTAGTACTTTGGAGAAGAAAGATCTCCAAATACTCATAGCGATGAGTAATGATGAAAAGTATAGTGTCTCAGGTGTAGACATGTTTATTTTTTAGAGGGAGCATGGAGCTCGCCTTACCTTGATTGATGTCAAGTATACCAGGACTGAAGAGAAACTTGGTGTCGATTGCGATGCTGGAAGACAAAGGCTATGATGTAGTCTTCAGTAAGGGAAAGGTTTTCCTTAGACACATCATCACTAGACAGGTGAAGTAGATTGGTTCACGGGTCAAGAACCTATATGCTCTTGAGGTTCAAGATGCATGCAATGCCTTGAGCAGCAAGGCAAATGATGGAGACTTGGTGGTTGAGAGGGAGTGTATATTACCTCTCAACATGCAGCGCTAGAAGAAGTCTCAGACGATTGTGGAGGAACCACGATTGGTGCAACAACTTCAGGAGGTTGTGGAGCAGCCACAACAGGGGAAGCTGAGAGGAGATCGAGTAGAGACATCTACTCATGCAGAGACCTCTAGTAGGAGGAAACTTCGAGCCAAGTGGGTAGAGGGATCACATGCAACCATACCTCCAGGTAGGAGGTGGGGCGATGTGGAGTGATTGTCCCACGGAGGCTGATATGGGGGCAAGATCCTTGAGGTACCCAACCTCTTTGATTCGACTTTGCTACGGGAGCCCCGATGAGGAGTAGCAGGACTCACTGATTGGGTAGAGACAAATGCAGATGGAGTGGCATAGAGAGCTATAGTGCAGGAGTCCTAGGACTATGTAGAGCTAGTAGGCTGCAACGATGCGAGAGGCACAGGAGAGTTGTACCAGTGCAGGATGGCACAGAGAGGTGTGCAACGGTGCTAGATGCATGGAGCATTATAGCAGCTTAGAGGTCAGAGAGGGAGCACTTTTCAGCAGCAGGTAGAGCTTCAGCATCAAATTATGTTTCTAGCCCAGCAAAGAGGTCAGTTGGGAGTTTTTTTTGTTCTGAGAGTTGTTGGAGCAACCACACTTGGTAGATGTGTTGCATGTAGAACATTCCAGAGGTACATGATTGGGTTCGAGTTGAAGCCTTTCTTGTTGAGAGGGAGTGTTGGAGAATGGTAACAATAAATGATAAAAATAGAAGTGCTAAAAATAACACTGCTAAAAATAGCAATTTGGGTACTAGTGATGGATTGGGCAACAGGGAATGAAAAATGGAAGTGCTAAAAATAACATTATATTTTTAGTAGTTCAGGATGGATTCCTATTTTAGTCAGTCCCTGGACTAAAAATAGGAAGTAAAATTCGAATTTGAACTTAACAGCTGTTTGAAAATAAACTAATTAATTCTCCATGAGTTAATTAGTTGTGAAAAATCAAACATGAAGTCTAAGTGAGGACGTGCAACAATTTATCTATTAATTGAGGAATTTATCCATCAGTTAAAGAGATAAGGATGAGTTCTAATTTGAGTAGTAACTAGTTGGCTCAGTTAACTGAGTCAAGTCCAGTTATATTTGATTTAAATAGTTTGTTTAAATTAAGTAAGTTCAGTTAGTTAATGCATGCTAGCATATAACTGTTGTACTTCAGATAACTGAAGATTCTCTCATGAATAACTCATGCATGTCAGTTTAGACAGAGACCCAGTTGAGATTAGAGAAGGGACAATGTACTATCAGTTGGATGAATATTTTTCCTATAAAGGAATCTCATCCATGACGAGGATTTATCTCCTTCAGGATTGCGTAGTTGGATCAGAGGTTAGTGAGTGTGTGAAGAGGCCAATTCACATAAGTGGATACACTGGACCCCAATCAGAATTACGCAAAGAAATATGAGGCTTGGAGGGTAGACGAGAGGTTAGATAGAGCCTTTGACTATCTATGAGCAGCAGAGGTATTACAGAGAGAGTATGATAGCTTTTGAGCTGATTCCTTTTGTAATACTGGCTATATTTCCACTTGTATGATAATACAGAGCTGGGGTTTTAGGTTGGGGATTTCCCCAGGTTATATCTTCTGTGTTATGTGTGATTGATTCCTTCTTATCAGTTATATGTGTTCTTATTGATGTTGCTTATGTTCGATTAAGATTCAACTAAATTGGTTGTAGAAGTAGATCAAGTATTTTTCTTTAGTCTATTGCATTATCAGGCGATCTACAGGTAGGAATTTCTACATGGTATCAGAGCACAGGTGATCAAGGAAGAACAATATACAAGAAGGGAGAAGTTTGAAGTTTGTGATTCCTGAATATAGAAATCGAGTTCTTATCACATCTCTATTTCACCTATGGCGTTCAATGGTGTAAGACTCGAATATGCCCTTGATGGTAGTTCGAATTATATAGCCTGGAAGGATCACATGGAAGTAGTATTAGAGGATAATGGTCTAAAGGACTTCATTGCTCAAGAAGTCCCCAAGCCGACTAGTGCTGCTGAATTGGCTGAATGGAAGAAATGTGTGGCTAGAGCAAGAAGAATCCTTCTAAAGGGAGTTCGAGATCACATATTCTCGAGTCTCCATGGGAAGCAAACACCGTTTTCAATGTGGAAAACATTGAAATATCTATATCAGAATAGCAGTGATCAGAGGAAGCTGGCATTGAAAGACAAGCTTCGAAAGATCAAGTGTGAAAAGGGCAACATGATCTCTTCGTATTTGAACAAGCTCACCCATGCATGGATGAGCTTGGAAGTGTAGGGATCGTGACAACTGATGATGTCATGGTGAGTCTTGCACTCCTCGGTCTTCCTAATAGCTGGCATAGCTACCAGGACTCGGTTAATGGAAGAGAGAAACTGCCAGATTGGGAATGACTTTAGTCGGATTTGATGTAGGGGGAGATAAGAAGAAGCACCAAAGATGGTTCTTCATCCATGGAGGACGAATTTTTTTTTGCCTTAGCGAGTAAGGTGAAGAAGGGGAAGGAGAAGGTTTCTCATTCCGAATCCAATTCTTCCCATGGTGGGAAGAAGGTTGACAAATTGAAAGTGCGATGCTTTCGTTGTCATGAGGTGGGCCATTTTGCTGCAAATTGTCCACAGAGGAAATCCAAGAAGGGATTCGGGGAAGGATCAGAAGGTGAGGCGCTTGCTTCACAGTTCGACTTGGATTTCACACTCTTCGCATGCATGGTTTCATCCATGGTGGGAAGTGGTTGGTTTCTTGACAGTGGAGCTTCTTTCCACATGACCGGCGACAAGAGTTTGTTCAGTACTTTGGAGGAGAAAGATCTCCAAATACTCATAGCGATGGGTAATGATGAAAAGTATAGTGTCTCAAGTGTAGGCACGGTTATTTTTCAGAGGGAGCATGGAGCTCGCCTTACCTTGACCGATGTCAAGTATGTATCAGGACTAAAGAGAAACTTGGAGTTGATCACGATGCTGGAAGATAGAGGCTATGATGTATTCTTTAGTAAGGGAAAGGTTTTCCTTAGACACATCATCACTAGACATGTGAAGCAAATTGGTTCACAGGTCAAGAACCTGTATGCTCTTGGGGTTCAAGATGCATACAAAGCCTAGAGCAGCAAAGCAACTGATGGAGACTTGGTGGTTGAGAGGGAGTGTATATTACCTCTCAACATGCAGCGCCAGAAGAAGTCTCAGACGATTGTGGAGGAGCCACAATTGGTGCAACAACTTTAGGAGGTTGTGGAGCAGCGACAATAGGGGAAGCTGAGAGGAGTTCGAGTAGAGACATCTACTCATGTAGAGACCTCCAGTAAGGGGAAGCTTTGAGCCAGGTGGGCAGAGGGATCACATGCAACCATACCTCTAGGTAGGAGGTGGGGCAATGTGGAGTGATCGTCCCACAGAGGTTGATACGAGGGCATGATCCTTGAGGTACCCAACCTCTTTGATTCGACTTTGCTACGGGAGCCTCGACGAGGAGTAGCAGGACTGACTAATTGGGTAGAGATAGATGCAGACGGAGTGGCAGAGAGAGCTACAGTGTAGGAGTCCTAGGATTGTGTAGAGCTAGTAGGCTGCAACGATGTGAGAGGCATAGGAGTGTTGCACCAATGTAGTATGGCACAGAGAGGTGTGCAGCGGTGTGAGATGCATGGAGTGTTGCATCAGCTCAGAGGTCAGAGAGGGAGCACTTGTCAGCAACAGGTAGAGCTTCAGCATTAGAGTATGTTTCTAGCCGAACAGAGAGGTCAGTTGGGAGTTTTTTTTGTTCCGAGAGTTGCTGGAGCAACCACACTTGGTAGATGTGTTGCATGCAGAACATTCCAGAGGTACCGGATCAGGTTCGAGTTGAAGCCTTTCTTGTTGAGAGGGAGTGTTGAAAAATGGAAAAAAGAAATGCTAAAAATAGAAGTGCTAAAAATAGCACTACTAAAAATAGCAGTTTGGGTACCAGTGCTGGATTGGGCAACAGGGAATGGAAAATGGAAGTGCTAAAAATAGCATTCTATTTTTAGCAGTTCAGGATGGATTCCTATTTTAGTCAGTCCCTAGACTAAAAATAGGAAGTAAAATTCGAATTTGAACTTAATAGCTATTTGGAAATAAATTAATTAATTCTCTAGGAGTTAATTAGTTGTGAAAAATCAAACATGAAGTCAATGTGAGCACATGCAAAAATTTATCTATTAATTGAGGAATTTATCCATCAGTTAAAGAGATAAGGATGAGTTCTAATTTGAGTAGTAATTAGTTGGCTAAGTTAACTGAGTCAAGTCCAATTATATTTGATATAAACAGTTTGTTTCAATTAAGTAAGTTCAGTTAGTTAATGCATGCTAGCATATAACTGCTGTACTTCAGATAACTGAAGATTCTCTTATGAATAACTCATGCATGTTAGTTTAGATAGAGACCCAGTTGAGATCAGAGAAGAGACAGTGTACTATCAGTTGGATGAATATTTTTCCTATAAAGGAAGCTCATCCATGATGAGGATTTATCTCCTTTAGGACTGCGTAGTTGGATCAGAGGTTAGTGAGTGTGTGAAGAGGCCAATTCACACAAGTGGCTGCATTGGACCCCATACAGAATTGCGCAAAGAAATAGGAGGCTTGGAGGGCAGACCAGAGGTTAGATAGAGGCCTTTGACTATCTATGAGCAGCAAAGGTATTGCAGAGAGAGTAGGATAGCTTTTGAGCTGATTCTTTTTGCAATACTGGCCATGTTTCCACTTGTATGATAATACAAAGTTGGGGTTTTAGGCTGAGGCTTTCCCCGGGTTATATCTTCTGTGTTATGTGTGATTGATTCCTTCTTATCAGTTATATGTGTTCTTATTGATGTTGCTCATGTTTGATTAAGCTTCTGCTAAATTGGTTGTAGAAGTAGATCAAGTATTTTGCTTTAGTCTATTGCATTATCAGGTGATCTACAGGTGGGAATTTCTACATGGTATTGGAGCACAGGTGATCAAGGAAGAAAAATATACAAGAAGGGAGAAGTTTAAAGTTTGTGATTCCTGAATATAAAAATCGAGTTCTTATCACATATCTATTTCAGCTATGGTGTTCAATAGTTTGAGACTTGAATATGCCCTTGATGGTAGTTCGAATTATATAGCCTGGAAGGATCGCATGGAAGCAGTATTAGAGGATAACGGTCTAAAGGACTTCATTGATCAACAAGTCCCCAAACCGACTGGTGCTGCTGAATTGGATGAATGGAAGAAATGTGTGGCTAGAGCAAGGAGAATCATTCTGGAGGGAGTTCGAGATCACATAGTCTCGAGTCTCCATGGGAATGAGACACTGTTTTCAATGTGGAAGACATTGAAAGATCTATATCAGAATAGCAGTGATTAGAGGAAGATGGCACTGAAAGACAAGCTTCGAAAGATCAAGTGTGAAAAGGGCGACACGATCTCTTCGTATCTGAACAAGATCACCACATGCAGGGATGAGCTTGGAAGTGTAGCGATCATGACAGCTGATGATGACATGGTGAGTCTTGCACTCCTTGGTCTTCCTAAGAGCTGGCATAACTACCAGGGCTCGGTTAATGGAAGAGAGAAACTACTAGATTGGGAAAGACTTTGGTCGGATTTGATGCAAGAGGAGATAAGAAGAAGCACCAAAGATGGTTCTTCATCCATGGAGGATGAAGAAAATTTTGCCTTAGCGAGTAAGGCGAAGAAGGGGAAGGAGAAGGTTTCTCATTTCGAATCCAGTTCTTCCCATGGTGGGAAGAAGGTTGACAAATCGAAAGTGTGATGCTTTCATTGTCATGAGGTGGGCCATTTTGCTACAAAATGTCCACAGAGGAAATCCAAGAAGGGATCTGGGGAAGGATCAGAAGGTGAGGCACTTGCTTCACAGTTCGAGTTGGATTTCACACTCTTCGCATGCATGGTTTCATCCATGGTGGGAAGTGGTCGGTTTCTTGACAGTGGAGCTTCTTTCCACATGACTAGTGACAAGAGTTTGTTCAATACTTTGGAGGATAAATATCTCCAGATACTCATAGCGATAGGTAATGATGAAAAGTATAGTGTCTCAGGTGTAGGCACGGTTATTTTTTAGAGGGAGCATGGAGCTCGCCTTACCTTGACCGATGTCAAGTATGTACCAGGACTGAAGAGAAACTTGTTGTCAATCGTGATGCTGGAAGACAGAGGCAATGATGTAGTCTTCAGTAAGGGAAATGTTTTCCTTAGACACATCATCACTAGACAGGCGAAGCAGATTGGTTAATGGGTCAAGAACTTGTATGCTCTTGAGGTTCAAGATGCATGCAAAGCCTTGAGCAGCAAGGCAAATAATGGAGACTTGGTGTTTGAGAGGGAGTGTATATTACCTCTCAACATGCAACACCAGAAGAAGTCTCAGACGATTGTGGAGGAGCCACAATTGGTGCAGTAGCTTCAGGAGGTTGTGGAGCAGCCACAACAGGGAAAGCTGATAGGAGATCGAGTAGAGACATCTACTCATGCAAAGACCTCCAGTAGGGGGAAACTTCAAGCCAGGTGGGTAGAGGGATCACATGCAACCATACCTCCAGGTAGGAGGTGGGGCGATGTGGAGTTATTATCCCACGGAGGCTGATATGGGGGCAGGATCCTTGAGTTACCAAACCTCTTTGATTCGACTTTGCTACGGGAGCCCCGACGAGGAGTAGTAGGACTGACTGATTGGGTAGAGACAGATGCAGATGGAGTGGCAGAGAGAGCTACAGTGCAGGAGTCCCAGCACTGTGTAGAGCTAGTAGGCTGCAACAATGCGAGAGGCACAGGAGTGTTGCACCAGTGCAGGATGGCACAGAGAGGTGTGCAACGGTGCGAGATGCATGGAGTGTTGCAACAGCTCAGAGGTCAAAGAGGGAGCACTTGTCAGCAGTAGGTAGAGCTTCAACATTAGAGTATGTTTCTAGCCCAACAAAGAGGTCAGTGGGGAGTTTTTTTTGTTCCGAGATTTGTTGGAGCAACCACACTTGGTAGATGTGTTGCATGCAGAACATTCCAAAGGTAGAGGACCAAGTTTGAGTTGAAGCCTTTCTTGTTGAGAGGGAGTGTTGAAAAATGGCAACAAGAAATGCTAAAAATAGAAGTGCTAAAAATAACACTGCTAAAAATAGCAGTTTGGTTACCAGTGCTGGATTGGGCAACAGGGAATGAAAAATTGAAGTGCTAAAAATAGCATTCAATTTTTAGTAGTTCAGGATAGGTTCCTATTTTAGTCAGTCCTTGGACTAAAAATAGGAAGTAAAATTTGAATTTGAACTTAACAACTGTTTGAAAATAAATAAATTAATTCTCCATGAGTTAATTAGTTGTGAAAAATCAAACATGAAGTCTATGTGAGGACATGCAACAATTTATCTATTAATTGAGGAATTTATCCATCAGTTAAAGAGATAAGGATGAGTTCTAATTTGAGTAGTAATTAGTTGGCTCAGTTAATTGAGTCAAGTCCAGTTATATTTGATTTAAACAGTTTGTTTAAATTAAGTAAGTTTAGTTAGTTAATGCATGCTAGCATATAACTGTTGTACTTCAGATAACTGAAGATTCTCTCATGAATAACTCATGCATGTTAGTTCAGACAGAGACCCAGTTGAGATCAGAGAAGGGACAATGTACTATCAGTTGGATGAATATTTTTCCTATAAAGGAAGATCATCCATGATGAGGATTTATCTACTTCAGGACTGTGTAGTTGGATCAGAGGTCAGTGAGTGTGTGAATAGGCCAATTCACACAAGTGGTTGCACTGGACCCCAATCAGAATTGCGCAAATAAATAGGAGGCTTGGAGGGCGGACTAGAGGTTAGATAGAGGCCTTTGACTGCCTATGAGTAGTAGAGGTATTGCAGAGAGAGCAGGATAGCTTTTGAGCTAATTCTTTTTGTAATATTGGCTATATTTCCACTTGTATGATAATACAGAGTTGGGGTTTTAGGCTGAAGCTTTCACCGGGTTATATCTTCTGTGTTATGTGTGATTGATTCCTTCTTATCAGTTATATGTGTTCTTATTGATGTTGCTCATGTTCGATTAAGATTCCGCTAAATTGGTTGTAGAAGTAGATCAAGTATTTTGCTTTAGTCTATTGCATTATCAGGTGATCTATAGGTGGGAATTTCTACAAACGTTTGGGCCATCTCTAGCAGCGAAGCTGGGATGGAGACTAATTAAGATGGAGAACCTGTGGACGATAGTAGTTAAAAGGAAATACATTGACCCCATCCCTTTGGATGATTGGATCAGGAAACCAAATAAGAAGAAAAAAATGCTTCAGTGGTGTGGAAAACCAATTTAGATGCTTTCAAAATGATAGAATAAGGCTTGTCCTCGAAAGTAGGGAATGAAGAACAAGTAAGGATAGGGAAGGACCCATGGGTGGGGTGCAATGAAGGATTTTCACTCTCCCCGGGACTCATAAATCAACTTCACATCAGAGGCATTCAGTTCATAAGTCAGGTCTGGAAAAATGGCCATTCCACCATATGAGGACAAGCTTGGTTATTCGGGACCGACTTAAACCTAAATCAAGAATGGATGGAGGAATGACACAATTTTACCAAGGAACTGTCCAGATCTAATGTTAGGCTAAGAGATAGACTGAATCAACTGGTATGGGCACATGCGAACACAGGCTCTTATTCTCCAAAATAGGGTTATAAATTTATTATGTCAAGAAAAGGATGGGGGAATCAAGAATGGTGGGTTAGCTTAATCTAGAAGCTACAATGCCCAACCAAAGCTCGGATACTCTTTTGGTGCATTCTCAGGAATAAAGTGCCAACTTGGGATACATTACAGAGGAGATACAATTCGGGCCGAGGAGATGCGCCTTATGCAAAAATGATGTAGAAACGATCCAACGTCTCTTTTTAGAATGCCCCTTCACAAAGGAAGTATGGAAGGAATCAGGGAGACTGATTCAGAAAAGGGTGACATGGGAGGGGGGGCACTAGTAGAAGTATGGAATAAATGGTGGAAGGATTATCCGGAAGGAAATTTGAGGAATCTACCACTAATCATAGCTTAGGGTGTCTGGTTGCCTCGAAACAACAACATCTTCAAAGAAAAGAACCCCTTGGCTGGGCATATCGCGATAGGATTCTCAGCGATCTACTCAAGTATTCCAGAGCCAATTTGGGAAGCACCTACATGACCTGTAAGAGAAGAACAAATAAAGGAAGGAATCCCATGGGCCTATTTCGATGGGCCATCTGATCAAAACAACAAATGTGGGGTTGAATTGGTGATCCACCTTAATGAGCACATAAACCTCAAAGCCTCGGCGGGCTTGGGGATTGGAACCAATAACTTTGCAGGACTCTTTGCCTTAAAACTTCTCCTATGTTGGCTTACCCACCTGGGCATTCACTCGGTTCAGATCTTCGGGGACTTGATGAATATCATAAAATGGTTCAACGATGTGGGAAAATGCCAAAATTACATCTTATCCCCTTTATTAGAAGAAGAAAAACATTTAACATTATTTTTTAATGACTTTTCTCTATGTCATATATATAGGGAACGTAATAGCATAGCAGTCCAGCTTTCTAAAGTGGGTCTACAATAAGATTTGGGCAGTTGGAAGATAGAGGAAGTAGGCCGGGATGAGATCCGTGTGTCGGATCAACCACCATATGCATAATGTTGACATCCTTCTCTGGTTTTGGCATATGTTTTTTCTTGTTATGACAATCATTTAGTTTTTCCTGTTCCAGTCTCTAGAATACATCATAACTGTTTTTCCTTTACATGTTCGGTCTCTAAAAAACATTACTAGTGACCTGGTTAAAATACTTTCTAAACTTCTAAGTTGATCCCACTCCTGTTTGGGCTGTTTTCCTCATCGAGGAGGCCTGGGAGTGGATCAGGACATATCTTTTGGGACTTTGATATACACCTCTTATATAATTTTTGGTTTTTACTTTTTTGGTAACTTGTCATTGAAACCTGGTCTAATACCTCAATTGGGTTGTTTTCCTCATCGAGGAGGCCCGAGATAAAAGGATCAGTGAATCTTTATTAGCTAAAGTGTGATGGTAGAGTTGGAAGACACTCAACTACCATTTCAGATCAACTATATGATTTGAACAAGTCATACAATTTATTGAATGCTTAATTGCATATACTCTGTAACTTTTTATAAATCCTAATGAAAAGTTCGATTTTTTCCTTGGAAAAAAAAAACACATACTCACCCATAAAAATCTAAGTTTGAAATGAAATTCGAAATAAATATATAATAAATATCATTTCAATATAAAATTTGAATAATTCCCCTTTAAATGTTTTTTCACATTAAATTCATACATGCACATTTTCCATTCACTATTAGTTCTGTAAAAATAAAAAAAAAAATAAATTTAAAATAAAACCAGAAAATATAACTTTAATTTTAATAGTACTATATATATATAATTTCAGTTTCAAATAATATATATGTCAATTTATAATTTCAAATACATATTTAATATATTTCACATATAAGGTAAATAAATACCATTCTTAAAATATCATATATATAAATTTTGAAACTAATGTTATTGTGTGAGATAGTGAAAAGAAAGAAAAAATATAAGCTAAAATTGAATTTGATACCATCAAAACCGTTAAAAGATTTTGATCGAATGGCCATCCGGGTCATTACTTGACCAGTTCTTAACATTTCTTCCAAGCCCAATGGCTCATAATCTTGAATCGTGAGAGTCATATTTACTTGAGTTTTCAGTCACGTGGAGAGATAAATTTATTTGAGTTCATAATGAGTTTTAAGAGTTACTATAATATAACTCATTCACATCTTCAAATTTGTATGCAGTGTAGCATGCTTTTTGAAAGAGTATAGTTTTGAATCAACATTAAATATATAACGTTGTGATGAAATGAAGAGGAGTAGGGTAGGTATATACGTTTTTAAATATATTTTATTTAATTGTTTTATTAATATTTGTTTGTTTTGTTTAATTTAACTTTATATATATATCTATATATATATATATATATAATTATTTGTATTTTGATTAATTTTTTTTTTTTTTTATTTTAATTTATTATAATAATATTTGTAATTTATAATTATAATTATTAATTTAAAATTAAGATAATTTTTTATAAGTTACAATGATATATTTGATGCAAGGTAATTTTTTATAAGTTACAATGATATATTTGATGCAAGGTAAAGATCGGTGGTGTCATGCGCCCGCCTTTAGACTGTCCCCTTTGCCCGACCGATATGCGATTTGCCGCTTAGATCTGGGCCGTTGATCGGCCAGATCTAATGGTATCTGTGCCTCAACTGTTTAAGCCTGCGTTTGTGGGTTTTTCATGGTTTTTTAAGTACTTTTGCCTCCCGATGGTGTATTTCCACCCTTCCAAGGGCTCTCCTCTTGCGAGGATTTTGATCATTAGATGATATGTGAGAAAAATTTGAAGATTTCAAGGCCATTAATGGACTCATTGGCATGTTTTTAAGCAACTTTGGAGACTCTAAGAGCCTATATGGATCCATTTGTGGGCCTTTTGCCAACAAGGCTAACAATATTATTATACATTATATGTTTGAATTATTTTATATTTTTATGGGATTTAATTCACTGTATTAATTGACAGGTTATATTATTGTTATAATATCTTTATCTATAATTCATTTTGTAGGTTGCAAAGTCATTAATAATAGGGAACTTCCATGATGAATGAAAATTTATCTCGAGTAATTCAATAGACTGAAGATACAATGCACTACACATCAGGAAGTATGTAACAGATACCTTATGACAAACCTTAGATGGAAGGAAAGATAAAGAAAAAATTCTCAAGATTTGTAATGCCATTAAGGAGGTGGACATGCATTTCAAAGTGCGATTCATTCAAATAATGATGGAGATAGCCAAAATAGAAGCACCCTTCCATGGTTATTGACAAAGTAGGAAAGCAAGCATGTTAAAGATGTTATTGAAAAAATTAAATTTCCAACTGGATTTTCTTCAAACATAAAGAATATCCTAATAAAGAAAGGTGAATTAGGTAGGGTAAAACTCATGATTGACATATGCTCATTAAGGTAATTATTTCAGTGTATATATATTTTATACATTGGTGAAACATCTTGTTAATTAGTGTTTTTTTTCTACTAATTTGGGAAAAGATAATGATCGATCATCTTTTTTGTTACAATATGTTCTACCTTTATCTCTCCCAAAAAACTTTGGCAACAATGTCAAACAAGTTATATATGACCTTGGAAAATACATGAGGTGAGTGGAGATTTATGTGCAAAGTGTAATTTGTTCAATAAGTTGTTGTGTCACATATTTTTCACTGCATTTGTTTTGCTTGTCGTCATGTACTGTATTATTGTTTTTTTGTTGAAACCTGTGATTTGCTTTCGTCATTTGTAGATGGTTGTCATATAAAGCAATCGATAAAGAAGATATAAAGTATTGGAGAAAACAAATTCATTATCTAATTTGTGAAATGCAAAAGTATCTACCTCCAACATTTTTCAATGCACAAGAACACTACCTCATACACCAAGTCGAGGAGATTGAAAAGTGTGGACCTATACACACAAGATCAATGTGTATGGTTGAGAGGAATTTGAAATAATTGAAGGCTTTGGTCAGACAAAGAGCACGTCCTTAGGGCTCTATGGTAGAGGGATATATGGTATATCAAACCATGGTTTATATTCATCAATCTAGTTTTGTAATAGGAAAAAGTATTAATGTATTGGATCACATTCGGGATGTCAACTCCGTGACGAACCATTTTTAAGGGGAGCACCTATTGGGGAAAGGTAGAATGAGCAAAGTGAAATGTAAGTAGATAGTGGAGATTTATAACACATTTGACTTTTTTGTTTTTATGTATATTGTACTTATTTATATTTTAGTCTTCCTGCATAATCCATTATTATGAAGGTATAACATGGTAACTAATATAATATATGTGAATTATTTTATTTTAATACAATCGGTCAAGAGTGGGATGCAATACATTTATACATTGTGAACAATAAAGATTGGATGAAGGTATGGATAGAACGATGCAAACAAGCTACTAATGGTAGGTTATCGTGGTATGGTGTGTCTTCATTGGTTAAAGAAGCTCAATGTAGTGGAGATACCAATATTACACAAAGGGAAATTGATTTAGCACATGGTTTAAAAGATTATCAGGCAAGCATATTCACCCATACTACTTTGGTTTTTTACAATTATATTGATGCATATGGCATGTTTTTTTTCTTAATTTTCAAAATTTGCAACTATAAATATGCATGCTTATCAATTGACAATGAATTTTTTATGTGTTTGATGTATTTTACTTGAAACACCATAACAAAATTTGGTGCAGTGGCCACAAATTTCACATCAAAAGGTTCGATGAAAAGATGAAAACTTTAGATAGTGGGATAACTGCAATATTTCAAGTTATCAATGTTTATTCTAGAGGTGATAGACATCTGGAACTCTCTGAGAATCGATACTATGGGTATATACATGATATACTTGAGTGTGACCTTGAATCCTTCAAAATAGTTATGTTTGATGTTAAATGGTTTAAGCTACGAATCCATGAATGTGACCCCGACAGAATTGTTATTGAGAATGCTAACGAATTTACCATAGTTGATACAAGGAATCTTGAGCCAGGATCAAAGTAATATGTTCTTCCAAGCCAATGTGAACAGGTATTTTATGTAGACATTCTAGGTAAAGCAGGTTGGTCATATGTCATTAGATATGATCTTAGAGGAAAGCCCATACATTATAATATAGCGGAAGAAGATGAAATTGAAGAAGAAGATGATGCAGAGTAGCAGGGGGTTCATATAGTGTTAGATGAAGATGTCGAAGAAGTTGAACGAATATATGTTAATCGAAATGATGCTAATTTAGATGAGCTATATGATATTGACATTGTGTCAGACAAAGAATTTGAAGAAGTTGAACCAAATGTAGAAGAGCATGTTCCAGATGATGATATAGACGATGATGGTGATCTTGATATGGTGAATCCTTTTTACATGAATTCTGCATTGGATGATATTCCAGATGATGAGATGGATGAGGAAGAAGATTAATGATATCAAAATGTTGAAAAGTATGAGGTATGTATTTATATGTTTTCAGTTGGTTTGTTCTCTTTTGTTCACCTTGAATTTTTATTCTCCTAGTTCTTATGTTTGAATATTACTGTGTTCCTATCAAATATATTATAGTAGATAGATTGGGTATGGGGAATTGAGAGTGATGTGGTGGGGGAGGGGCCATATGAGCTTCCAAATTCACATATTTGGCCTTGTTAAGTAGAGAATATATTATTCTTGAAACAAAGAGAAGCTCAATTATGTTTATACCATAATTTCCAATTTTCACTATAATGATTTATTAAGAAGACGTATAGGACGAGTTGGGCAACGGGTGAACCAAGTGACACGACGGTCAGGAAAACATACGAAGTAAGGTCGTCTCATGAATTCCCATGAATTGAGTTCTCACCAGGGTTTCTCATAATGATTATAAAAAATTGACTAAATTAATGTTTAGGTGTTAAAAATTTGTTTATAATTAATTAATTTGCAGCATGGATGTACTAACAAATGATTATATCTTGTTGTCATTGATGAGCTAATGATTTGTGTTGACTAATTTTCACAATAAGGTGAACACCCACACCCTAGATGCACCAGCATGAAGGCGAAGCACCCGGGTTTCTATGGGTGTCATGAGCTAGGTACGCCATGTATACCTAGCAAGGGCGCCCATGCGATGAGTTGGTGGGTGGACCTGACTTGGAAAGTGACTCCGAGATAAAAGAAGTAAGGTAAGCCCATAAATTCCCATGAACATAGTTCCCACCAAGGGGTAACTATAAGTAATATTTGGGTGTTAAAAGTTAGTTTATAATTGCTTGCTTATGCAACATGGTACTAACAAATTATAATATTTTGTTGTCATTAATGAGAAAATGAAGGCAGGGCGCCTGGCTGCCCATGGGGGCGTCGCATGCGAGGTACGCAAAGGCACCTGGCGCGCATGGGGGCGTCGCGTGCTGAGCACGCCAAGGCGTCTGACGCCCATGGGGGCACATGTTCTAGGCATGCTAGGGCACTCGACCCCCATGGGGGTGTCACGTGTTGGGAACACCACGATACCTGCCCAGCAGGGGCACTCGTGCGACGATTTGGTGGGTTAGCTCAACTTGGAAAGGGGCACCCACGCAAAAGAAGTAATGTCGGCCCATGACTTCCCATGAATAAAGTTCCCACAAGGGGGCCTCGTAATGATTTTTAGAAAATTAAGTAAATTAATGTTTAGGTGTTAAAAGACAATTTATAATTGATTGATTATGTATCATGGACATACTAACAAATGATAATATTTCATTTGATGAGCTAATGATTTGTGTTGATTGATTTTCACAACAGGGTGAACGCATTCCACCGAAGGGCGAGATGACGATCTTCAATTTGGTCAGCCTTTACCTAACCAACTACTTGATACTACGCGGGCTCATCGACTTTGAACCTACTCTGTTGGTTATGATTTCTTTATGTCATTACACAATCATCTTCCCTAAAAGAATTTCTAAAAGAATTGATTTGATGCTTAGCGATACATCTATCCCCAACTAGAATTTCTTCACCGGGTTTATAAGTAGAGCACCTGGGTGCCCCTGCAAGAGTCGCGAATTGGGTACACTAAGATGACCGTCCAGTAGGGGCACTTGTGTGATGAGTTGGTGAGTTGACTTGACTTGGAAAGGGGTTCCTGCATAAAATAAGTAAGGTCAGCCCATGATTTCCCATGAAAAAAGTTCCCACCAAGGGATCTCATAAGGATTTTTACAAAATTGACCAAAGTAATGTTTGGGTGTTAAAATTCATTTTATAATTGATTTATTATGTAGCATGGTACTAACAAATTATAATATTTATTTATCATTGATGAGAAAATAAAGATAGGGCCCTCAAGTGCCCATGGGGGTGTCACATGTTGGGAATGCCAAGGCGTCTAGCGCTCATGGGGGTGTCATGTGTTGGGCACGCCAGGGCGTCGTGTGCTGGGCACACCAGGGCATCATGTGCTGGGCACACCAGAGCACCTGACGCCCATGGGGGCGTTACGTGCTGGGAATGCCAGGGCGCTTGCCTAGCAGGGGCACCCGTGTGACGAGTTGGTGGGTTGGCCCGATTGGAAAGGGGCGGCTGCACAAAGAAGTGGTGTCATACCATGACTTCCCATGAACAGAATTCCCACAAGGGGGTCTCATAATGATTTTTAGAAAATTAAGTAAATTAATGTTTAGGTGATAAAAGTTGGTTTATAATTGATTGATTATGCAACTTGGATGTACTAACAAATGATAATATTTTGTTGTCATCGATGAGCTAATGATTTATGTTGATTGATTTGCACAAAAAGGTGAACGTCCATGCCCTAGACGGACCTGCATGAAGGTAGGGCACTCGTGTGCCCCTACGAGTGTTGCGAGCTGGGAACACCTAGACGTCTGCCCAGTAGGGATGCCCATGCGACAAGTTAGTAGATCGACCTGATTTGCAAAGGGGATCCCACATAAAAGAATTAAGGTCAACCCAGGACTTCCCATGAACAGAGTTCCCACCGAGGGGTTTCAGAATGATTTTTAAAAAATTGACTAAAGGAATGTTTTGGTGTTAAAATTCAGTTTATAAATGATTGATTATGCAACATGGTACTAACAAATTATAATGTTTTGTGTCATTGATGAGAGAACGATGGCGGGGTGCCCGGGCGCCTATGGGGGCGTTGCATGTTGGGCATGCCAAGGTGCCCGACAACCATGTGAGCGTCACGTGTTGGGCATGCCCATGCACCCAATGCCCATGGGGGGTCACGTGCTAGGCACGTCAAGGCACTCGACGCCCATAGGGGCGTCATGTGCTGGGCACACTAGGGGGCCCGTGCAACGAGTTAGTGTGTCGGCTCAACGTGGAAAGGGGAACTTGCATAAAATAAGAAATGTTGGCCCATGAATGACCATGAATAGAGTTCCCACAAGGGGATCTCATAATGGATTTTAGAAAATTAATTAAATTAATGTTTCAGTCTTAAAATTCAGTATATGTCTCTTTTATGCTCTTGGTATCAAGCCTATTGTTACTTATTTCGGGCCTACCACTAAGTACCAATCCACCACTTAATATTAAACAATTAATTGAAATTATGCTTTAATTAATTGACCCCACACAAACTGACCTGTGAAAGGGGCCAACATTGATTTTTTTGTGTTTGTGCTTGTATGCATTGAAATTTGACATGGTTATAGTAGATACATGCATTGATGTTATGGGAGGGTTTGAAGACTCATATACGAATATGGGAGGGTTCAGAAAAGTGTACAAGTTAGTAATATGTTTTGAATTATTATTATTTTCCAAAACGAGTTTTGAATTATTATTTTCTAATACGTTTTGAATTATTATTATCGCCCTAGCCTGAGCCCGCCTGCACCTACCTCTGAGCTGCAAGAGAAAAGATATATATAGATAGTACCAATCAGTAATCTGGAAAAAAAGTGTGGTATATTTCCACCCATAGATGTCAACACCTGTTAGACATTGTATATTCTTCCAAGGTCTTTGACATGATGAAGAGTCGCTTATTGTGGATGCTTCTAGCGGTCCAACTTCCCTACCCTAGGTATGTACTATACCTATGTCATTTAAAACCCTTCACTATCAGTTCACAGTACTAATTTTAACTAAGTTCTATGATAATTTTTTTTGTGGGTTGATATGTGTATGTGCAAGTCACTATGCAAATAATATTTTTGAGTTTTTATAGTTTTTACTATTACTTATGGTGATTGTCTGGAAGGATTTCCATTTTTTAGTGTTAAAACTACACACATATTGTTAATAATAATTAAAGTAATATTTAATGTCAAAATATAACAGAGAGAAAAGAGTTTAACTTATGTCCACATTTGTGTAATTAGGGCGCTCAAAAGACAGATTACTCCATAACTTAAATCATACTTGTTTTCCTTTTAGTTCGATTGCTTGATTTGTTACTCATTTACAATTGTTTAGATTACATATTTAATACAAAATAAGAAGGGGTCAAGTGATAAAGAGGTGCAACATTTAATCATTGACCTCATGTGTATCAATTGAAGATGATCTTTACAATGTTCCTTATATCTTAGTGAGGTAAGGCATGCATGGACCTAGTCAAAGTTGGCCAATCCTTTGGTTAGGTGAGTTTATCCTCTAGGTTGTGACATGGCATTGATTGAACTGATGAGTGATAGTTGAGGTGGAATGGAAAATAATGGGCAGTTACCTTGTCAATTGTGTTGATATCACATGGATTTTATGTTGGAGCTACATTAATGTTACATTAGAGATGTAGAAGTGAAAGTTCTTATAACATAAAAAATAAATTTTGCAAAAGAAATTTTTTGTTGTGTAGACATGAGTATCGAAACCTCACTTAATGTAAAGAACTAATATGCCCTAATACTCTTGGTTTTAGTCTTATGGTGCTCATGTATTGAATTTTGGGGTATTGTTGATCAATGGTTCACGTGATGTAGTGGCCTACTTAATAATTAGAGGATTATATGGTCATGGTAAATGTCCACCACTTAACATTTACCAATTAGTTGAAATTATTCTTTAATTAATTGATCCCACACAGAGTGACCTATGAAAGGGGCCAACGTTGATTTTTTTTTTTTTTTTCATTTTGCGCTTGTATGCATTGAAATTCGACATGGTTATAGTAGATACATGTGTTGATGGTATGGGAGGGTTTGAAGACTCAAATACGACTTACACAAAGAATTCAACAAAAAAATGATAAAATTATAACATAAATATCAAGGAGATGAAATTATCCATCTAAAATATCCATGTTATTGGGTGCTTACCATGTTAGACCTTGAGACCTATTCTTGGTTCATAACTAACCTATTCATGGTGGCTATATCCCTCCTGGATGTGAATTTTAAGCTACAATGATCATATGTGTTGGTTCAATGAATTATCGATGGTTCTTGAGATTGAAAAGCAATTATTATCTTTCCTGTCTAAATCTTTTGTATTTTTGTAACCAGCTAGATCCCTTTGTGGTCTATCCCTTTGTATTTTTTCCTATGCAAGATTATATTTTGTGGGGTTCACCTTTGCAACATATACTTCTATGGAGTCCCCTATTGTGGAACCTATGATTAGACACTATGAGTGCTTCATTTTAACTATGAATGTGTCAAAGTAGGTTGTCATATGATATATCCTTTCCCTAGAATTGGAAATTAACATGAAACATTTCCCATAGTTCTGATCTATAATGCATAAGTTGTCACATTTTGATAAGTAAATACGAGTTCCCTAGAAATGGATTTATGGTTTGCATAAATTTATGCACTAATTACTAGAGTGGAACATCATGTGCATCATTTAGTGGTTTTGACAACTACCCAGAAGTACAAGTGGGTCAAAAGTTCCACTAAACTATAGAAAACATGACTATTGATACTACAGATACTGGTCATAAGAAGAAGATCCATTTTATTGGTAAAATACATGAAGGGGGTCATCTCACCCACCATTTTCCACTCATTGCTGACGTAGACAAGTACTTAGCTCAACGAGGTTCCACATCACATGAACCTACTATTTTAAAAAAATTGTTTCCTCCACTATAGCAACAACTTGTGGTAGCTAATCCCCCACCCCCACAAGGGGGAAATGTGGAAATCTCTCAAAATGGGAGTTCTACCTCAAGTGAATTTGTTTATTTATGTGAAAAAGACACTAATTCGTAAACTCAAGCTTGCAATTATGATGCATTAGGAAAGATTCCTATTACAAATAATCCATTTACTTCACAAACTAGTTCCCTCTCCACATAGAGAAGCCACATGTTGACCCTATTCCATGTGTCCCACATGTATTTTGAATAATTCCTCCAAAATTTCCTTTTACAAAGGAAGGCATTGTTGAATGCAATTAGTGATGTTGACATATCCGACACATTTCATTCGAATTGGACCACGAAATACCTAGGATTCATTAGATTTTTTTGATCCAGGTGGATGTTGGTGGCCACCCACCTATCCCATTTGGACCCCCACAACTGTCTCTTTCAGCGTTTTCAGTTTCCTAAATTGTAGCATAGTTTACTATTTTTAGCAGTTTTTCGGGTCTTGGACTTCCGGAGCCGTTTTGAGTCCCTAAACGACGTTTTTTTGGGAATCTGGGGCAACAAGGGTCCATGGACCCATATTGCCTTCCAAAGTGGTAGTACGCGGATAGATCTTTCTAACGAGCTATCGTACGCGTCAAACGGAGATCGTATGACAAAGTTACGACCCCGGGAAATTGATGTACCATTTACCCAAACGGGGCCCACAATTTGGTGTTTCATCTTCTAGGGTTAGGTTTTGGGATGTGAAGGGTTTTCCATTGTTTCTCAACAATAAATAGGCCTTCGAGCCTCATTGTAACACAGTTCGGAACAGTTCAAAGGCATGTAGCCGACACATCTCTTCTCAGAGATAAGCTACCATCGCCCTAGCTGGGTTATTTCTACTTCTATTTGTAAGCATATTTCAGTATTTTCCATTAATGAAATGAAGTATTATTTCCGTTGCATATCTGTCTTTATGGTTATCTCTATATTTTATTGCGTTCCTGTTTAAATCCAGATCAGTGGTATCAGAGCGGTCTGCATTTTCTCTATTTTTCTTTGCATGTCCCCAACGAGGTCAGGATATAAGGAGTTAGGGCTTGAATTGGTCGAACCTTTACGAGACCAGCCTCGTAGATCCCGACAGCCTCCTATGGCGGATGAGAAGAAAGATGAGGGGGCAGGAGATCCTATCAAAATGTTGCTCGAAGAAGCCCTCGAGCGACAACGGAACGCGATGATGGACAGCTTTGCCCAAATCCGTTTGCGGCTACCCAGAAGCGACACATCGGCTTCCAACAGCTACTCTGGAAATGCCACGCCCTTTAAGGTACAAGTTAATTTTGAAATCCCCATATTTGAGGGTCAGATAGACGCAGATGCTGTAGATAAATGGTTAAATCTGCGAGATGGGTATTTTTCTGTTCATGAATTTTCAAGTCGAGAAAAGATTGTTTTCGCTCTTCTCAAAGCAGCCCCCCACGTCAAGGACTAGTGGGAAACCTACTGCGAGTAGAAGGATGAAAGTACAGGCTCACTATTTTCAGCCGCACCCACTTGGAATGACTTCCGGGATGCCATCAAGGAGCAGTACTACCCTGTCGGAAGCTATGAGGACAAATACATCAAATGGACCACACTGCGGCAGGGACGAGACCAAGATGTGCCAGAGTTCACAAACATTTTTCATACCCTTTGCACACAGTTGGGTATCAAATATACTGAGCGGAATCTGGTACTCAAATACCGCGGCTGCCTACACAGATACATCCAGGAAGAGATGGGGTTCTTGAACATCTCCTCACTCGGCACAACATACCGATATGCTGTCAAAATCGAGCAAAAGTTCAAACAAAAGAAGTGAGACTTTGGATCTGCAAATCCGAAGCCCAAAGGACAAAGCCAAGGCGGGTTGACCCAAGACAACCCGTCGAAGCCACAAGAAAAGAACAACACCACGAAGCCAAAGAAGGACACATGAAAGAGGTGTGAGTTCCACAAGAGTCCCACTCATAACACAAGTGAGTGTCGGACCAAGCAGTCGCTGGTGGCCGAGTTGAAGGCTTTCGAATCAGATGCATGTTCCGACCCTGAGCCAGAACCCGACAAGGGGAATGGAAAGGGGAAGCAAATCATTGATGCAGATCCCAGCGCCACTGTTGCCACCGCCAAGATCCAGAAAAATGAGCCGGAAAATCCATAGGAAGGGGAGCGTCTTTTCCACTCACAGATGTGGGTGAAGGGTTCGCTGTTGCAATTCATTGTCGACAGTGGGAGCCAAAAGAACCTCATTTCAGCAGAGGTCGTGAAGCGGTTGGGCCTATCGACTACACCGCACCCGCAGCTGTACAGTATCGGGTGGCTTCACGAAGGACGAGATCTGAAAGTTCGCCAGCAGTGCCGCCTTCCCTACAGCATCAAACCCTTCATAGATGAGGTATTGTGTGATGTTACACCTCTGGATGTTTGTGATGTATTATTAGGCCAGCCATACTTGTGGAGGCGACATGCTGTGTATGAGTCCAGGCCTCCAGCTGTCATTATTTCCTTGAATAATTCATTATACAGGATACTGGAGGTAGCCCCACCTACCGCCACATCTTTGATCACCGCTAAGAAAGGCAGCAAGCTCATCTCACAGACCAGGAAATTCATCTGTCTGGTTCACTCCCAAAGTAAGGGGAAGATTGCCATCACATCCATGACCCCCGCGAAGGGTTCCTCCATGCAGCAGCAGCAACAAAGGGATACAGTCATGACAAGACACAGGAACAACTTCTCCTCACCCACAGGGGTACCACACAAGTTTCAGGTGGGTGACAAAGTTTGGTTACATCTGCAGAGGGAGTGCCTTACCAGAACCCATCAGAAACTCAGACCACTCCGACATGGTCCTTACACCAGTACCAAGGCTACGGGCAACAATGCTTTGAAGCACAACATTCCTCCATTCCTTCGCTTGCACCGAGTGTTCAATGTGGACCATTGTCGACCATGCTTTCCACCATTTCTGGACACATCAGAGATTGCAGAACAACTCACCAGAGACCCAGCTCAGCAGAAGCTTCCTCATCTCAGGGAGGAACTCAATGCAATGGGGACCATTGCTTCCTAAGGGGGGAGGAATGATCCAGGTGGATGTTGGTGGCCACCCACCTATCCCATTTGGACCCCCACAACTGTCTCTTTCAACTTTTTTAGTTTCCTAAATTGTAGCACAGTTTACTATTTTTAGCAGTTTTTCGGGTCCTGAACTTTCGGAGCTGTTTTGAGGCCCTAAACGACGTTTTTTGGGAATCTGGGGCAACATGGGTCCATGGACCCATGTTGCCTTCCAAAGTGGTAGTACGCGGATAGATCTTTCTAACGAGCTATCGTACGCGTCAAACAGAGATTGTATGCCAAAGTTACGACCCCGGGAAATTGATGTACCAATTTACCCAAACGTGGCCCACAATTTGGCGTTTCATCTTCTAGGGTTAGGTTTTGGGATGTGAAGGGTTTTCCATTGTTTCTCAACAATAAATAGGCCTTCGAGCCTCATTGTAACACAGTTCGGAACAGTTCAGAGGCATGTAGCCGACACATCTCTTCTCAGAGATAAGCTACCATCGCCCTAGCTGGGTTATTTCTATTTCTATTTGTAAGCATATTTCAGTATTTTCCATTAATGAAATGAAGTATTATTTCCGCTGCATATCTGTCTTTATGGTTATCTCTACATTTTATTGCGTTCCTGTTTAAATCCGGATCATTTTCTTTATTGTTGTGTGGATGATAAAGGAGCCTTGATTTATGTCATGTCTTCATCTTATTGGAAAGCTTTGTGTTCTCCCTCTTTGGTTTCCTCATGCACCATGTTGTAGGCATTTGATAGCCATTCATTTTAGCCAAAGGGAGTCATATCATCATTTCCCTTTGAGTTAGGAGGCAAATCTATCAATGTAGAAGTAGAGATTGTGGATTCACCTTTGTATTACAACCTTCTATTGGGAGGAAAATGGACCAATTCCATGGATGTAGTAGTCTCATTAGTTAACTGTAGTCTCATCGTGCCAAAAAAACCAAACTTTATGGGCAAGTTTGTCCCTTTATTACACTACACCATAGCTAAATTAAATACAAAAATCAACAATAATAAATAATACTTATTATAATTATTTTAATTATTATTAAAATATAATTATTATTATTAAATTTTAATTATTATCGTCCACGGGGTCTTGGATATATGGTGATTAAGTCCTCTGTGAAGGTACTCCTTGATGTGAAGTCACTGATTCAATTCCATGCCCTGATCGAGGTGATATATTGGACATGATGAAAATGTAGTCCAACCAAGCTTACAAAAAATAAAAGTTTAATTATTATTATTAAATTTTAATTATTAATAATTATAATAATTAAAAAAAGTAAATACAAAATACAAATAAAAAACCTAACACATTATTCATTAAACCATTCATATATTCCATTCATTCCCTAAAAAATTCATTACATTTATTCCATTATTCGTCATTCCTTCAACTCTAGACCCCTGCTACGTCAGCTTCTTGCTCTTGAACCCTTCGCCACACCTTCGAATCTTGACCACTGCTACATCAAACTTCGACTCTCGAATCCTTCGCCATGCCTTCGACTCTCGACTCCTACTACTTTGGTCTCCGACTCTCGAACAGTCCGTCGGAATTTCAACTCTCAAACCCTGCGATGTCGGCCTCTGGCTCTCAAACCCTCCTCCATGCCTTTGACTCTCGAACCTTGCTACGTCGACCTATGGCTCTCGAAGATATGAATCTTATGGTCGAACTTTTGAAACTCCATCAAGGGAAATCAATAGCATCGTGATTATTTATTGAGGGTTAGTTCGCAAATCTAACCTGATGATTTTGTAATTAATTTTTGCATAGCTTACTTTTCAGGTTCACGTTGTTGAAAATGCAACAAGAAAATCCTAATTTAATTTTGTCCTTGAATTAAATTAGGAATAAAATTGTAATTCCACATCATAATACAACTTGTACGAGTTAACTAATTTATGTTGACTTAGTTGGCTCAATTAATTTGAGTTGAGTGTCTAACTTAAGTCATGTAGAGTGTCTCCTACTTTATACGAGCCTTGGTTGAGTTTATTTTGACTTGTAATTACTAAATTTAGTTTAACTGATTAAAGTTAGTTAAACTAGTTCCAACTGACGGAGGAGCTAGTAGGAGGTTAGATAGTGGGGAGTTTCTTCACGTGTTCAACCAGTTAACTAATGATTCACTCATAAACAACTCATGCATGTCAGATTTGGGAGTTACCCAGTTGAGATTGGAATTTAGGGACAGTGTAATATCAATTGTATAATCATTTGAATTGTATAGGTGGTGCATGCAGTCAGAGGAAGGCCTATGAGGATTGCGCAATTCATATTGAGGAATTTCCCTAATTAATATGGGGCTAATTCCTAAGGAAGCAACACAAGGAAATAGGGGCTTGGGAAAGCTAAAATTTGGTTAAGTATTGGCCCGGGCTTGTCTAGGAAGTTGTGAGATAGATAGAGATAGTGCAAAGGTTGCTCGGGCTTGAGCAAAGCATTGTAATATTCTCATATTTTCTGACTAATACAATATACAGACAAAAAGGGTTTTTAGCTATGGATTTTCCCTAGAAACCATTGTGTAATGTGTTGATTGAATTCTTTCTCTTGTACGATTCATGATTTCATGATAGTTTAATTGTTTCCGATGATGAGTAGATTATATTCAAGTCTATTGTTTTAGTAAATTATAATTAGCAGTTTGAATCTACAAGGAATTTCTTCATGATATCAGAGCATAAATCACTCTACAAAAGGAGAATACAAGTTTATCTTTTGCAGGTGAAATCAAATTTGCAGTGTCATTCTTCAATGCCAGCAAGATGTCATTCTACAGGTTGAGACTCGAATATGCCCTTGAGAGTATTTCTAACTATATTGATTGGAAGGACAGGATGGAGGTAGTGTTGGAAGACAATTGAATGAAATAATTCATAGAAAAAGATATTCCTAAGCCTCCAACAATTGATGCTCAACATCTGGTAGAGTGGATCAAATGTGTTGCAAAGGCAAGAAGGACCATACTTAAGGAGTTTGAGATCATATTGTCTCGAACCTCCATGTGAAGAAGACTCCATATGCAATGTGGAAGGCCTTGACAGATCTATTTCAGAAGAGCAGTGACCACAGGAAACTGACACTAAAGAACAAGCTCAGGAAAATCAAGCTGGAGAAGGGTGACACAATACCAAAGTACTTGACCAAGTTCACCCAATGTCAGGATGAGCTTGGAAGTTTTGGTGTTACAGTTGTTGAAGATGACATAGTCAACCTATCACTTTTAGGCCTTCCTAAGAATTGGAACAACTACCAGGATTTAGTAAACGGGAGGGAGAAGCTATCAGAGTGGGAGTGTTTGTGGTCCGACTTGGTGCAAGAAGAGATTCAACAGAACACCAGAGATAGATCCTCATCCAAGCATGATGATGTGGAGAACTGTGCCTTGGATGGAAAGGTAAAGAAATGGAAAGGGAAGTCATCCAATTCTAAATTGGATTCGAGTCAGGGTGGTAAGAAGAAGTACTTGTTGAAGATTAAATGTTTTCACTGTCATGAGATGGGACACTATGCCACGAAATTTCCGCACAAGAAGGCCGAAAAGAAGCTCTTAGGAGGAGTGCAAGTTGAAGCTCTTACTTCACAATTTGAGTTGGATTTCACCCTCATTGCTTGCATTGTGACATCGGTGATGGGTAGTGTGTGGTATCTAGATAGTGGAGCCTCATTCTATATGATCGAAAACAAAGAATTCTTCAGTGACTTGGAGGAGAAGGACCTCCAGATGCACATCGATATGGGAGACGATGGAAGGTATAACGTGGTTGACATCAATACTGTTACTTTTCAGAGGGAGTCTAGTTCACCTCTCACATTAAAAGATGTCATGTATGTTCTGGGTCTGAAGAAGAATTTGGTTTCAGTTGCTATGTTGGAATACCGTGGCTACGATGTGATATTTAGTGAAGGAAAGGATTTCCTTCATCACATATCCTCAGGAAAAGTGAAGCATATTAGGGTTCGAGTGAAGAACCCCTACAAATTGGATGTATAATATTATGCTGCTTTGAGCACAAAAGCAGAGAAGGTGAAAAGCTGAGGCATCGGTGAATTGTGGAATAAAATATTGGACCACTTGCATCACAAATATTTGAAGATCATGCACCATATTTCTATAGGACTTCCCAAGGGTACAATAGAGTAGAGAGATACATGCAAATGGTGTACATTGGGGAAGTACACCAAAGCCACCTTTCATGATAAGGAAAGTCTATCGCAAGCAATCCTTGAAAGAGTTCACTCAAACGGTGTAGACCGTTCTTGATAGCCTCCACGACCAAGCACATGTAGTATTTAATATTTGTAGATGATTTCTCAAGTGAGTGTTAGATTTTATTCATAAATAAGAAAGATTAGATGTTCTCTAAATTTTGTGAATTTAAATCACTTGTTGAGAAATACATTGACAGGAAAGTGAAGGCTCTCAGGAGTGATAAGGTGGAGAATATGTGTCGAATGAATTCAAGAACTTCTGTGCATTAGACGACATTCAACGGGAGTTAATATCACCCCATAAACCATAACATAATGGGGTGGCTAAAAGGAAGAACAAAAGTATTGTGGGAGCTGCATAGGGATTGTTACATGATTGGGGCCTATTGTTGACCTTGTGGGCTAAAGCATGCACAGCAATTGTATATGTACAGAACACAAGTCCTCATCGAATTCTCGGGATGAGTATACCAAAAGAAGATTTTTCAGGGAAGAAACCAGATGTGTCACACTTTAGGATCTTGGTTGATCAGTTTACTGTCATGTTACCAAGGATGCAAGGAAAAAGCAACTGAGTTGGGCATATTTATGGGGTATACTGATACACCTCACAACTATCGGGTGTACCTACCATCTCACAAGATGACAGTGGTTCGTAGAGATGTGAAGTTCGATGAAGAAAAGGCCATGAGATGTTCCCTTGAGAGGGAGATTCAGTTGCATAGAGATGAGGAGATTTTGGCTCCAAAGGAAGAACCTCAAGATGATGTGGAATAACCACATGCAGAGGAGCAGAGAGTGGAAGCACCCACTCATGTAGAGACTTCCAGAGATAGAAGGAAGCACACCAAAGGGGCTGGAAGATTGATGCATGATGCTAGAGAGAATGTGGGAGCACTCACATCACAACGCAGGTAGAGGAGGTCACCAGATTGGTACACTGGCTAGATGGCTATGATTAGAAAGAGTGTAGAGATTGAGCCATCCTAATTCGAGGAACTAGTGAAGCAACCAATATGGGTTGATTCCATGGTAGAGGAGTATGACTCCATTCTCAGAAAAAATGTTTGGGAAGTGGTCCCAAGACCAACAGACAAGTCAATGGTGAGTTCCAAATGGCTGTACAAGGTAAAGCAAGTAGTAGATGGGAGTGTAGAGAAACACAAGGCCATATTTGTGGCCAAATGGTTCTCTCAAGTGGAGGGAATTGATTATGAGGAGACCTTTCCTTCAGTAGCAAGGCACTCTTCAATCATATCTATTTTAGCAATTTCAACATAGATGGGATGGAAGATACATTAGATGGATGTGAAGACAAAATCCCTCAATGGAGTGATTGAGGAAGATGTGTACATTGAGCAGTCAGAAGGATTTGGGACCTTCAACAGAGAGTCACATGTGTGAAAACTCAAGTAGGCACTGTATAGATTAAAACAAGCACCCCGTGCTTGGTACACTATGATTGACAGCTATTTCACCAGGTTGGGCTTCACCAAAAGTGAAGCGGATACAAACATTTACCATATTTTGGTTGAAGGTAAATTGTTGATTATAGTATTTTATGTCGATGATTTAATTATAACAGGTGATGAAAAGTAGGTAAAATCTTGCAAACAAGATCTTATAAGAGAATTTGAGATGAAGGACCTAGGGCTTATGCATTATTTCCTTGGTATGGAAGTATGGCAAGGAGATGAGGAATTGCTTATCTCTCAGAGAAAATATGCCAACGAGATATTGAGGAAGTTCCATATGGAGAGAAACAAACCCATGGAGACTCCTCTAGCAGGGAGTTGAAGGAATGAAGATGCTACTTTAGGTGAAGTAGTGGAGGTTACTATTTACAGGAAACTTGTGGGTTCAATTATGTATTTGGTGAACACACAATTGGACATATGTTTTGCAATTAACTAGCTTAGTCAAGCAATGGTTAAGCCAACCAAACTCGATTGGAAGATAGCTAAACATGTGTTGAGATACCTCAAATGCACCACTCAGTTTGGTCTTTAGCACATACAGACAAAGGGAGTGAAGTTGCAAGGCTTCACAGATGCAGATTTGGTAGGGAGTCTGTCCGACATGAAGAGCACATCAAGGGGAATATTTAGTATTGGGTCAGTGGCAGTTTCTTGGTACAATAGGAAGTAGAGATTAGTTGCACTCAGTTCAACAAAAGAAAAGTACATGGTTGCTAGTCAAGCATCTTGTGAGGCTATCTAGATGAGGAAGATCCTTGTTGGGTTATTTGGTCAGAAGATGGATCCTACGGTGATTTACTATGACAATCATATTTGTATCAAACTGTCTTTGAATCTAGGTTTTCATGATTGGTCCAAGCATATTGACATCCAGCATCACCATCTATGAGATTGTGTGCAGAGCATAATCATGTTGCTGGAGTACATTCCTAAAAAGGAACATGATGCATACATCTTGACTAAGGTATTGTCAAGAGGAAAATTCAAGCTTCATAGAGGCATGTTTGGGGTATCTGATAATCCCTTTCTTGTTGAAAGGGAGTGTTGAAAATGCAACAAGAAAATACTAATTTAATTTTTTCCTTGAATTAAATTAGGAATAAAATTCTATTTTGCACATCACAAGGCAACTTGTACGAGTTAACTAAGTTAAATTGACGTAGTTGGCTCAATTGATTTGAGTTGAGGGTCTAAATTGAGTCATGTAGAATGTATCGTACTTTATAGGAGCCCTGGTTGAGCTTATTTTGAGTTGTAATTAATTAATTCAGTTTAACTGGGTTAAAGTCAATTAAACTAGTTCCAAATGATGGAGGAACTAGTAGGAGGTCAAACAGTGGGGTGCTGCTTCATGTGTTCAACTAGTTAACCGATGATTCACTCATAAATAACTCATGCATGTCAAATATAAGAGTCACCCAGTTGAGATTTGAGTTTAGGTACAATGTACTATCAATTGTATAATCATCTGAATTGTACAGGTGGTGCATGTAGTCAGAGGAAGGTCTATGAGGATTGCAAAATTCATATTGAGGAATTTCCATAATTAATAGGGGGCTAATTCCCAAGGATACAACGCAAGGAAATAGGGACTTGGGCAAGGCAAAATTTATTAAGTATTGTCCCAGGCTTGTCTAGGAAGCTCTGAGACATATAGAGATAGTGTAGAGGTTGCTTGAGCTTGAGAAAAGCATCGTAATATTCTCATATCTTATGACTAATGCAATATACATATAGCATGGTTTTTTAGCTGTGGCTTTCCCTAGGAAATTGTGTAATGCATTGATTGAATTCATTCTCTTGTATGCTTTGTGATTTCATGACCGCTTAATTGTTTCCACTGATGAGTAGAGTAGATTCAAGTCCATTGTTTTAGTAAATTACAATTAGAAGTTTGAATCTACAAGGAATTTATACACATGTGTTGCTTCGTTACGCTTCTCTAGTGTTTAAGTTTGTTAAATATAGATATATGGAATGCATATTCCATTTTCATTAGATTCCCCTACCATGAAAATAACTTGTTTTGAAGGAATGTCTGGTAGATTAGCCAGGTGTGTTTTGAAAAGATTTTTCCATGGATTTGCATCACTTTTTAAATATTCATTAGTTCCACACATGATGCCACCCAACTTTCAATGACATTGGTAGATTTAACTAGTTTCAAGAATTTGAAATTCCTTAATCATGGCTTGCTTATGCTATGAAACATGAGCTAGTTATTTTATTTTCTAATTTAAAGTTATTTATGATGAAAACTGGAGTATAAAAAAATAAATGTACACTTGGTCAGCTCAGGTAGTATAAGTGTTTGGGTGGAAATGAAAGAAAATCCCTAATTTTGGTTAACCTGTGGAAGGGGCTAGTTCTGGTTGAAAAATGCTCGTGCATGACTCTGACTTGGAATATTCAGAGAACTCTACTGATAATTTTGGTTAACCTGGGAAGGGTTTAGTTCTGGTTTACATACTCTTGCTTGACTATGATGTGGCATATTCAGAAAACTATATTGATATTATTTGCAATGTAAAGAAAATATAATAAAGGATTTAAATTGAATGCATAAACAAAATATTTAGTAATAATTTGGCATATTTACCTATAATTGCTCAAAAGTGTGAGGAGTATCAACCACCCAATTGTCCATTAATGTAAATTGTTGAGCATTAAGCTGAGTACTCACCCAGGGTCATTCTTGGGAGTCATACTAGTAATACTCACTACCATTTAATCTTACATTTGACATGCACTTCCTCGCTGTCATATTTTCAATGGACTGGTTATCTCTACTAATTACAAAATCTTGAGTTTCACAATGTTCCATGCACTCAAATTATTACATAGATTGAATGTATTGTGTTAGACACCACATAATTTGTTTAACAGACCATCTAATAAATTTTACCACCATTTCCTTTTTGCAGGTCATCACTGCAATTTTCATATAGGTTGGATATTATTTCAAATCACATTGAGGTAATCTTATTTGGGTTAACATTTTGCATCAAGCCTGGAGTTTTATTTGAGGGTTTTTGTTATATTTAGTTTTTCTATTGTATTTTATAGGCTACACAACCCCATTTGTGAATCCATCCAAGGATAAGTCGACACCACCTATAACGTGAAGGAGTGATTAATAGATGCAAAATGGTAAGTTTAAATAATTTTCTTGCATTTTTTTAATTTGAATTTTAGTTATTATTTGGATGCTTCTAAACATAAACTTCTTTCACTTCATTAAGAGATCAACATGTGATAAAATTGACATTTACTAAAAGTATATATTTCACTTAAAATATTCTCTATCTTCCTGCCACATATAGCATAACCACTGAGGAATTTAAAGGATTCTTCGAGCCCATATAAATTCATGAATTTTTTTTGGTCCTTCAAGTGCTCATGCAAGTTAAACTCTTCAAATTTTCCCCTAAGGTTTGAAGTAATTTTCCCTCCAATCAGTGCCAACTCTACCCTACATTAGCATATTTCATTTGGATTCTATTATATTACTTATATTGTCCAAAATAAGATGATCATCCTATTGTTCTCAATAGTCACATGGATCTACTTAAATCTGCTCCAAAGGAGAACCCATTGCATAAAGGAGAAACCAACAAATTGTTGATACATGTGGAGATCCAAGCAATGAAACCTGGATTAAACCCAAATTTCTAAAGGAATCCAAACATGAAGCTATGCTTGACACAATTAAAGACATTTTCCATATCCAACTTAAGGATCATCCACTTTTCCTCATTATTCCTACTAAAGGGGATAACTTCATGTATAAGGATGATATTTTCCACAATTTGTCTCTTCCTCACAAAACCACCTCAGTTTTCTAAGATAATCTTAGGGAGTATACTTTTTGATATATTAGCAATGATTTTAGACATAATCTTGTAAGACACATTGCACTATGATATCATCTTGAATGTACAAAGGATGATGGAATTACCTCTTTTGGGACTATACTTAAGAAAGATTAATTTGTCCCTCCTCTCAGGTGCAAGGAATGATGAACATATTGAAGAATTCACACCATCCACACCAACTCAAACTTAATAATATTCCAAAAATAGTTGCAAAAATGAATGTTGAATTCATCTAGACTTGATACCTTATCAAGTTCAAAATGATTGATTATGTCCAAGATTTCCTCTTCTGATATAACCTACATTAGACAAGCATTGTCTTTGTTTCTTATAATACATGGATTATTTTCTTGCATAATATTTGTACTCAATCTATCTTGGCTCCTAGTTTTAGTATATATGGTGGCATAGGGGTTATATGCTACTTCTTTGATTTTTTCATTTACACTTAGTGTCTCTCCTTCATTGGTGGTGATTTCCTTGACATTGTTACACTAGTGTTGTACTTTAGCTTGTTTGTGAAAAAAATTAGTGTTTATATCCCTTAATTAGAGCCACAAACTCTTGGACTTTTACCTCCATTTTTATTCTTCTTCCCTCATCGTATATTTGTAGCACTAGAAAGTTTTTTTTTTTCTTTAATCATTAAAAAAGGAGTGACTTATTCCTACTCCATGAGCCGTTGAGTTCCCCCTAGTTTATATTTGAGGTAGTTGATATCTTTACTCACTAATTGATATCAATCCCTTATCCCAACCTTTAGAGTGAGATTAGTATTTTTAAGATTTTGTTCCTAGGTGTGCACCAATGAGCCAACCACCTTTCTCCAAACTCAAGAAACAAGGTGAAGAAGGAGGGGGCTTAGAGCAAAAAATTATTGAAATAAAAAATAAAAGAGGACCATAATCATCTTGTTTAATCATAGAAAAGGTGATGTTTCAGTGATCTGATCCAACATAAGATATAATTTGAGAAGAAAGAGAGATGTTACTTTCTGCGAAGGAACTATATACCAATAACTGATCTAGCTTAATGTGTCTAGGGTTGAGACATCTATTGGTCCATGTAAGTTTCCCCTTTTCAACCAAGATATTCACTAAATCAAGCAATGAAATTGGTTCTCCATTCTCTATATGATTGGATCCCAAAACATCCCACCTCACCTCCCCCCCACTTTACTCATACTGATGAAGTGCGGTGTTAAAGTCTCTTGCCACAATTTAATTTTAACTGAAATCTTAATCCCTTAACTCCATTACGAATTTCCAAAATTCTACTTTTTTTATGATAAATTAGAGGCACATAAAGCTTAACTACATTGCAAGAGTGTTAGATGAGAGATAACTAAGTCAACCTTTACTCCACTAAGTAAACCTTACATAACTAAGTCAAATTGATACACATCAAAATTAGAGTTTCAATTTCTTTCTTCAACTTTCTTTCAATTTTTGATCTCCTATGTTTTTTGACCCTGTAATACCCCAATTCGCACCTTTTGATAAAGGATTACTAGCTTCAGTCCTTCTCTTGGCTTGCTTCTCTTCTAGGAATAAGATAGGATTTTATTTTATTTTTATTCTTGCTTCTACACTATAGATCAAATGTCTTGTTACCCTTCAATAGGCTAAATTCACTTGTGTATTTATAGTGGTTCGAATCTTCAACATAAGGCTGACTTGTCAAGTTGTTTGAGGCCGACTTGTTAAATTGTTTGAGGTTGAATTGAAGGATTAGGAAGTTGACTTGGTGGAGGAGGAGAAAATAATTTTATTTCTTGACACAAATATCCCAAGAAGGGTCTATCATATAATAATAATGATAATGACTCAATATATAATCCTAGAAGCCTACAATGGAGGCTTTGACCTGATGACCAATGACCCAAGCATGAAACCCATGTGTTAATAAGTCAAATTTCTTTTTCTTTATTTCCACAAATACAATTATGAAGATTGACACTAATTACATTCTTCAACACCATAAGCCTCTCCCTCCCCATTACTTTATTCATGTTGTATTTGATAAGTGGTTGGGGTCATAGAAAATACTAACAATTTCATTTAGATGTCTTATTTTTCCAGATAAATACCCACCTCCAACTAAGTTGCTAGACTTACATCTACTTTATGTGTTTGCATTAAGAAATCCTTCATACGAATCACTATATCAATGATTTAAAGACTTCAATCCTATTCAAACTCAGGGATTTGCAGTGCTTTTTAACTCAAATGCTAATGTTCTAGTTGCAACACCTACACGTAGTGGCGAGACTATTTGTGTCGAGTTTTCTTTACTACAATTGCATAAAAAAGGCCCAGACAATGTATGTTAATGTGTCTATATTTCTCCTATAAATATATTTCTAAAGAGAGATATTGGGATTGGGAGCATAAATTTGGAATATAGACAAAGCAAACCCAAAACTACCTCCTATGCTTGACAATACTCCTTTAGGATGCGACTACTTTACATATGCTCCACTTATGATGAATTGCACTTAGGTTGGTGAGAATGAGGCTTCTCCTCACTCTAATTTATATAATTCTCAAGGGATTCATATAATTTTCTTGTGGGCTTGACAACTCATAAAATTACACAAGTTGACTTGAACAAATCATGTGCAAACCCAACAACCATATAGAAAAATGAAAATATCATCATAGAAAACTCATATTTCAATGATTTTCATTGCCTTTGGTTCCTCTCAAAGTCCTCTAACACCTCCATGTGTAAAATCATCAAAATGCCTCATGGTTCCACACCCACCCGGTATCAGATTATGTTGAGTTCTCAAGTTATCGAGTGATTAGTTCATTGGTTAGGATGAATAGGTTCTCAATTTCTCAAGTTTTTAGACATTACTTGAATATTTTGAATGCAAAGAAATTCCTTATAACTCACTTGTACTAATATATTTTTCTTATGGTTTCGTGAAGACAATTCTCAACATCCCTTAAGACACTTACTAACATTTCATCTCATTTGATGGAGTGTTATAGGACGTTCAACCAAACAATCATTTGTCAGATCTATCTTTGTCGAGTGATGAAAGTTTACGTAGGATAGAATAAATTGACCAAACATCTACTACGTCATCTATCAGGCAAAGATCAACTAGAGGTGAAAAGATTAGAATAAAATTCCATAGACACATGGACATTTTTCTCACTAAAGGGGGGTCATGTTCTTATGATAATTAGAGCATAGATGAAATCAAGGTTCCCTTGAGGTACACACATCTAGTGAAACAATGGGCACCCAAGGATCGTCTTGAAATAAACACTAATTTTTCTATCAATGAAAGGATATACCACATTGCCCCATCATAATTACATGGTTTGGGATATTTTCCATGGATGGCATAAAGGTATGTTACAGAGGATTAAATAAATTGATGGAGTATGTCAGACCATGTTACAACTATAATGATTGGCTACGACTAGTCCAATATAACAAAACTATGCGAAGATATGGAGTGGCCACAAATTATATACAACTAAAAGACAATGATGAAAATAAAGGTGCAACTATGTATATTGATGGAAGGCCAAAAGAAACAGGGAATATTGCAGGGTTTATAAATAGTACACGACCCATCACCACAAATAAGCAACCCAATTGCATATTCAAGGGACGTGAAGGAAACTGTGTATTCGTACGTGCCATTAACTAAATAACTACAGGGGAAGAGTTGCTCATTGATTACAATTTGAATAGAATAAATACAAATATTGCTATTATGGGGGTGGTATGTATTCAATTTTACCCAACTTGTAAGCAATGTCTATTGTATGTTATGATTGTCATTTAGTATGTGAAGTTTCTATTTAAATTTAGACATATGTCAATAATGGTTTTCTTATTAATATAATGATGATTAATTGTGGATGAATTGCAAATTACACTTATTTGATAAAAATGGTGATAAGGGGAAGGCACCATCCTTAAAGCATTCCACAAATGCTCATGAGGAAGAGCTTACTGATGATGCATTTTTTTTGTCCATCCAATGCAAGCAATAAGGAATCTTAAATTCAAAGCAACAAAAAAACTTAATTCTTTAGTTTTGATTGAGCCTCAAACAGATAAAATAAAAGGTGAAATCAAAACCTTGTTGCAACAAGTTCGTTAGTATGGGGTGAGAAACTCATTTAATTATCCCAATTATTTGTTTATGATTTAGTTATCTCATCCTTTATAAAAATATCTTTATTTTACAGGAGTTTTTGGCAGAGTTCAATCCTCATGCCATGACTATGGGTCAGGCCGACGTTGGTAGCAGTGACAATGCTCCACCTATGAGTGAGTCACCGATCATTGTGTCTAGTACAACCACTCAACCACCCACAACAAGATTTGCACCCCATGACCAACGTACTTTAGGATCTACACATGATGTTGTGGATGCAGAGCATCATACAATTACACAATTTGAAATGAAATTTCCTGGATCTTTCCGTGTTAATAGCACAGGATCACTATCGATCATGTTTTTGGTAGATGATGACAATGTACCTATGAAAATAGAGAAACTTATAGGAATTTAAGGAGTGTTTTAAATATTAAGTACAACCTAAATGAAATTAACATATAGTCTCTAATTATTTTAAACTAATGATAATATCATTTGAAAGGAAATGATATATTTTATAGGCGTTTATATGACATAACCTTGGAAATATTAGGCCGACCATTCACACAAACTAGAAATCCCAAAGTTCCAAGTTAAAAAAGGAGCTTATTAACATGATGGTTACTTGTTCAGTGACGGTACCTTCAACAAAGCTGGAGTTACCTCAAATGTAGGCCTCATTTAAAATATTTGCGGGACCAGTATAGGTCTCAATTGGAAAGGGCCAAGTTGCATGAGCTCCCTCCATCGATTCCAGAGATGGAGTGGAGAGCGCTCGTGGTAGATGCACAAGAGAAGGCACTTCGAAAAGTAGGGAAGACTCCACCCAGACCAGGAAGGTATGAGGCACATTTAAAAGTGTGATTATGATTCTTTATCATCACTACGACATCTAATTAAGTTTTTCAATGTTTTAAATATAGGCTTCCAGATACTTCCAAGGCCACACATGCTAGAATAGCCAAACATGGACAACATCATCTTTTCCTGGGTGGTTACTCGATGTAACAACCCTCGTGAAAATTCCATGTAATAAAATTAAATAAAGGCGAAAATAATAACCACAGTTGATGGGACACTTATTCCAAGCTGAATTTTGGGAAAGACATTCGAGTGTGGGTGTTCATTTGGTTGTTTATGGCTAAGGAAATTGGGAAAGACAATGGCTAAGGATTTGGAAAGGAAAAATGACAATTTTGACACATTTATTTATGAAAATAATGGAAATTAGGAGAAAAAGGAGATAAAATGTCACAGTTTGCATGCGAGGAGGAAAATGAAGGAAAATAATGGAAAATGAAGAAAATAGAGGCCTCATTCATAAAAGGGCTTCTGAGGATTAGTTAGTAACCTTTTGTCAGTTCAACTTTGGAGCTCTCTCATTATTCCCTCTCTCTCTCTTTCTCTCACTCTTGGACACTTAGAGTTTCTTGGAGCATTTTGGAATTTAAGCAAGAAAGGCAAAGACGACAAGAGGAAGCAAGGATCAAGTAGGGAAAGGCAAGATCAAGCAGCTACAACATGCTTCATTGTAGATATCGACCTACATGTGTATTTTCCTTGCTAAATTTGGCATGCATGATATTGCAGGTGGTTCTTTTCTATCATGGCATGGGTTTTTCTAGGTGTAATAGTGTTTTTCAGCCTAGCCTTGCCATTTCTAGATAGCCATGGTGTGATGGGGTTCTCATGTTTTAGTTGAGTTGGATTACCGAATGGATTCAAAGCTGAGTGGGGTGGATCTCTGAATGATAGAAAACACGGTCTAGTGGTCCTTGAACTAGATTGTGGATCATGGTAAAGCCAATGGCCTGATGACCCCTGAGCCAGACTGTCGGTTGTGGTAAAACTAGGATTGTGTTGCCTTGGTGGGCCTAGGAATCCCTGTTGGTGAATGGCAGGATATATAGTAAAGCCAAGAGGTGGTTTGCTCTCCGTTGGGCCTAGTAATCCTGAGTTTGGGATATGCGATCTATCCTGGAGAATGGGTCTCAGTTTAGGGCCTAGTGATCCTAGTTTGGATTGCTGTAAAGCCTGAGAGACTAGGAGACATGAAAATTCCTCATGGTGTAGGCGGAGAAATCTGGTGGCATCCATGCTTGTTTGGCCTAGTGATCAGGTGGAGATCATGGTAAATATTGTTATGTTGTGTTAATTGGGTTGGCCTAGTGATCCGAAATGGATTACGGTAAACCCTGGTTTCTATTGATGAGGGTGAGGTGGTTTAGCCTTGGTATGCCCTGGTTGAGTTCTTTTGGTTTGAGTCCCACATTTATGCTTGGAATATTGCATGGGGGTGATTGGCTGAAGACAAAATTGGCTCATCCAATTCATGGATGGGTGGAATGTGGTAGTCCCATCTCCAGTTGGTTTATTGCATTCATTAATGAGAATACATTCCCTTTATTTTCATGTGTAAATGTACTAATGTATATCTAGATTTTGATGGCTGATATGTTTATGGTATTTTTGTTCCTATTATGTTGGTTATATGTATATTTTATGACAACATTTATGTATGGATCTCAACATGTTTTTACTGGTAAATAAATGGATAATGTGTCTATGACCTAATAGATGATAATGTAGCAATTTACATGAGGGAATAATGGTTCATAGCGATTCTCATATAAATATGAGATCCCTACACTTAATTATGTTGTTTACACTTGTAGGTTACATGTTGATGATATGTTTGGCGAAATGTTTGTCATGGCTAGTAGGGTCTAGCTATGGTCTTGTTCAACTTATTTCTTTTGCATCATTTTTTCCCTCTAATTTTATTGATTCTAAGATATCACTCCATTCTGGGCAGTGACTTGGGCTCTGGGCCTAAAAAAGTGGCTTAAATCTCGAGGTCACTGGCACAGAACTGGAAAATTTAGTCTCTGGTCGCTGGCAAGCAAACCTGTGAGAGAAACTTTGGGTTGTTGGTCACTCCCTTGCCCATAGCATGAGAGCAACTATGGCCTAAGAGATATAGAACACTAGTGGGACCCAAGGATAGGCTGTTTGAGTGGCTGACATGTCTCCCGAGGATCTTGAAGCTGATGTTGGATGACTGTGTGTGATGTTTCCATCAATTCTACTTCCTTAAGGTCACATAGGAGATTGAATCTGATCATAGTAGCCTCTCTTATCGTGTTTACCCTAGTTAGCATGGTTACTTGGGTGGATGTGGGAGGATGGTACAAGAGAGTGGTATTAGAGCATGGTTCAAATCTCAGACTAGATGGATGGTGTGTGTTGGTCATGCACGCATGTCAGTTGCATGTGTGTCTGTTACACTTGCATTTCATCTTGTTGATCATGGTTGTAGAAAAGGATTGTCATGAGGAACTTGATGTTGATTTCGTGGAATGCATCGTCATGAGTATATGATTGGTTACATAATTATAAGTAGCCTGATTACCTCGTATGTTAGGTCACATTCTTGTAGGTTTGATTACATGTATCTGTCTTATAGGTTGATTACAATAATTGATTGATTATGCGTATGTGTAGTTGATTAGGCATTTCTTATGCATATTGAATGTTGCATGTGGTAATGTGTACAATGGAGTAATGGTTGTTGTCATGCATGGGGTCATGGTTTGGGAAGTTGATATGGTCATGCATTGATGACTGGACTCTAGCTAGAATGGTGTGTATATGGTTTTGCACTCATGTGTTATATGTCTATTTGTAATTGTTATGCATGCATGGTCTTGGTTATAGTTATGCATGAATAGTAGGTAAAACGTGCCTTGTGAAGTTATGGTATGCAAGTTAGTTCATCATGGTGCTATTGGTTGTTATGATGCCAATATGTTGGTTGAGATTGAGTAGGAGAAGCGGATCATCATAATGAGGTTGCAACATTGGACTTTGGGGTAAGAGAAGATCGTCATACAAGTATTGTATTTTTGGCATGTAGGTATGTAAGACAAGGATTTTTATATGCATTAGGTTTATGTACATGTCTTTTGATGTTATCGTTACATTCATGATAGATGTTAGTTGATTAGTGTAGTTATATGCACATGTGTCAGAGAGTCAAGAATGATAGTAAGTTGTAGTTGTATGAATTTCTATTGTTGTTTTAAATTAGATAACTTGATGATTAGGTTATATGTTGTTGATGAGCATGATATATAGCTTATCGTGGTTATATGCTATTAACTTGATGATTAGGGTTATTTCATGGAGATATTGATGTTGTAATTTGGATTGGTCATATGCATGATGGTTATGTTCATTGCATTGAAGATCTTGATGTTATATGTATTGTGTTAACCTAGTTTGACCTATGTAGACGGTTAGGGTTACGACATTCAGGTATGAACTGACATATTTCTGATATGGTGTCGTACTAATCTAGACTGATCGTACATATGTGCTTATTGCATGAACGACAAATGCTTATGAGCTTATGATGTGAACATGTTGGTTAGTTACTGTTATGGATATCATGATTTATGTTTGAGTTGATACGTTGTGAAGTCATATCGTGCTAACCTAGATTTATTGTGTAGACAAGATCGCCTCCCCTAAGAGACATTAAGTTTCGAGTTTTCTTATTTCGTATATTTGGTTCTTGACTGTTTGATTATGTTGTCTAATTTATTTATTTAACATGGTGTGGTTGCAAGTTGGTTTAATGTTTTATGAATTTCATAATATGAGTATGTGTTCAAATGATCTTGTTTTAAGATGGATGTACTTATACATATGTGTTGAGACAATTGATATGTACTTGAGTGTAGTAGGTGACAGTTGTAGCATTATGTCTAATGACTATGAGCTGGCTATGGATTATGACATGACTATTAGTCTTGGTAAAGGTTTATTTCAAATTTATAGATATTATTGTCTCGATATTTGGAGCATGTGGTTGACATGTGTGAGCAGTTGTAGGAAACACGCTTGGTATTAGCGTGACAAGGTAATAGTTGATCTGTTTATATGACTAAGAATCGATTGCAACAAAATAAAAATGCGAAAGAAAGGAATTGGGCAAGAATTCCTTGGCTATGTTTGGAAACCTAATTCCAAACGAATGAGTGCTTTGCCTACAAGAAGTCTTCTTAACCTTAATCTTGTCTGACATTATGCGAATACATGTTATATTCATGAACATGTACTTTACAAGTATATTAGCTAGTCTCTAGTTACAAGTGGATTTGTCAAAGGGTTGGAGTCCCTTGAGAGATGGCGTGAATGTGTTTAGTTGCAAGCAACATGCTTAGCACATCAAGGTGAGGTAATCAATGTATTTTTATGTTTATTTATGCAGTGATAGTTATGTGTTTATGGCAACATTATGTAGGGGATTTCATGGCAAAGGAAATTGCCATGAAATCTCGAAGAAGTCTCAGGTTGATATTTCCTTGGGAACCATGGGGATTGAGTCATGGTGTCTATTGTTGGTCTTGTTCTTTTGGTATTTTGTGATTGTTGCACTTGATTTGAGATTTTGAGTGTATCTAGGGCATAACTATGCCAATTTGTTTGCGGTGTCGTATTGTTGTTGGTTTGCCATGGTTTTCTTCTTGATTGTTTCTTGGATTGTCTTTTTGTTTTGAGCCTTGGGAATGGTTTGGGAAGATGAAAGTTAATGGAGATTGAGGAGAGCTGTGTGGTACTCAACAAGTAATTTAAGACATAGATGCAGCTCAATGCATGAGTAAGCGCAGCGGAAGATAAGACTATGATAGTCAGTTGGACTAGCAGTATAGTCACGAGAAAGGTAACATGAAAAGGTAAAGTAAATGGATATGAGGCATTAGATTCCTTGGATATGTTGGGAATGACTATTCTTAATGTTGCACATGTGTTCCATGAATAAAGGAAGTTTTTTTAAATCTTGACCTTGATATCTAGTAATTATGTTATGATCATGATTATGTTGATGTTTTTATATGTATATATGTATCTATGTCACTGTTTGACAGGGTTGTCAGGGATCGTTCTTGTATAGGAATGATTTCTTATGCAGGAAAATGGCCCAAAGAGATTCCTGGTTCATGAGAAATCAAGTTGGAAGAGTAGTCACGAAAAATTTATGAGGTCAATATCATGCGGTTATGAGTTGATATTATATGCTTTTATTATGCCCATGTTTATGTTATGATAGGTAATGTGGAAGGATACATCAACGAAATGATGCTAAGACAAGCATGGATAAGACATTGGAAACAGGGTTTCTTGGTAGAGTTAGTCTGGTTTTGGATGTGTGGTACTACTGTTGTGCATATGTTGTATATGTTGTACATGTTTCATTTGTGATGTTGTGTGCATGCGGTGTGGTGTATATTTAGTGTGTGTACCTGTTGTTTATGAAATTTTGTGTACAGGGTGTTAGTACAAATAATGTTGTATGAATGTTGCATATTTAGTGATGGGTATAGATGGTGCTATTTACATGTTGGATATACGGTGTTGTGTATATATTATACTATGTGCATGATGAATATGTGGTGTTGTATGCATATGGTGCTCTATGCGTGTGGGATATGCGGTGTTGTGTACATATGATGCTATGTATGTGTTGGATATGTAGTGCTATGTACATGTGGTTTTGTGTGCATGTTGTACATGTGGTTCTATGTACATATGGTGTGGTGCACATGATTGTACAAGTGGTGTTGTGTGCATGTGATGCTGTGTACATGTTGTGCATGTGGTGCCGTGTACATGTGATGCTGTGCACACATTGTGTAGGTGGTGCTTGGTACATGTGGCACTGGCGTTCGTGTGGGATTGAGTTCATGTCATACATGCTGTGCTGCGGGCATGTGGTACTATGTATGTGAATTGTGTAGTCACGATATCATGACATATATTTCATTGTGTTGTACACTGTGTGGGTACATGTATAGTGTGGTGTTGTACATCGGGCATAGATGTATGAGTTGTGATATATATCGGGTGTATGTGTATGCATTTTGTGGTGTTTCACGTTGTGTGCAGATGTATGTCTTGTGATGTACACTGTGTATGTATACGTGTTGTGTCGTGTCGTACACCAGACATAGGAGTACGTATTATGTTGTGTTATGCATTGGGCGTAGGTGTATGTATTGTGTTGTACACTGAGCATAGGTGTATGCATCGTATGTCAGGTGTGGATGCATGTATTGCATGGTGTTGTATGTCGTGTGTGGATCGTACAGTTGTGATGTACACTACACGTGTGTGCACACGGTTGAGGAGAAGGCATTGAGTGTTGTCAGGTGCGGAAATTGATCCGGTGTGTGTACATAAAGAATAAAGGTAGAAGTAAGGATCGATTAAAGGATAAGTATCGGTATATTATTTCAGTTTTACTATGCATGTGATTTATGATTCTAGTATTTGATGACTATATGTGATCTATGATTCTGGTTTAGGATGGTTACATGTGATTTATGATGGTTGTGTTTTGAGCTAACCATATGTGATATGTTTATACATGATGTTTTAATTAAATAGTTAGTTTGACTTGTTGTGACAGGAAGTGAACAAAATTGCAAGTGTACCTTATTGACAAGCTACCAATGAGGTATAATGTGAATTTTTTTCAATTTATTTTAAATCTAATGGAAGTTATGTGCTTGGAATAGGAATGCATGAACATGCCTGGTTTGGTGGTTGAAATTGAGTGCAAGAATTGGCAACAACAACAAAAGAAATTGAAACAGGCAACAATATGCTAGTAAAGCATTCAGGAGTAGGGAGATTGTGTGACACTGGTACCTAATAGTGTCCATTGATTTCCATGAGCATGCTATGACTAGTATGATGGTTTTAAAGTAGGGATATGTCTTGTTTTTTGTATCTTTCAATGCAAGGAAGCCTTGCTAAGGGATGGACTGCTTGAGACGGGGGTGCCAACAAAACTTGGAAGGTGAGTGACTGCACGAAAGGATTTGACCGGATTGGCCGAGGGACTGTGTAGCAGAGAAGGGAAGATAAAAGATGGGTTTGTTTTGGTCATTAACATTTCCATATGGAATCATATGCACATTGGGAGTGCACCCTAGAGCAATGATTTGGTAACTGTTCACTGAGAGGACAAGTGGCACAAGATTATAGTGCTAGACATTGGATGAAGATTTGAATTTGTAGTGGGTTCTGGACTTCCTGGGAAGGAGCTGAATCCTGGTATTACTTTGAGGGTGGAGGTGTGATCCTTTGGATTCCCTTGTTGATTGATACAACCATCACATCCTTTTATTTTCTGGTTTAGCAAATGTGAATATGTGGTTATTGTAAATACTGTAATGAATTGTGTTATAAAGCTCCAGTATGTGGTATGGTTGTTATCTGGTCATGTTTTCATGATGATTTTCTTTTGGGTAGGTCATTCATTGTAAATACTACAATGAGCTATGTTATAAAGCTCCATGGGTAGTATGTTTTGTTTTCAGTAGTCTTGTTGGTTATAGGTGTCATTGAACATCGAGGACAATGTTCCCCCAAGGGGGAGGGTCCTGTAAGGGCCATAGTGAAAATTCCATGTAATAAAAGTAAATAAAGGAAAAAATAATAACCACGGTTGATGGGACACTTATTCCAAGCTGAATGTTGGGAAAGACATCCGAGTGTTGGTGTTCATTTGATTGTTTATGGCTAAGGAAATTGGAAAAGGCAATGGCTAAGGCTTTGGAAAGGCAAAATGACATTTTTGGCACATTTTTTTATGAAAATAATGGAAATTAGGAGAAAAAGGAGGTGAAAGGTCACAGGTTGCATGTGAGGAGGAAAAGGAAGGAAAATAATGGAAAATGAAGAAAATAGAGGCCTCATTCATAAAAAGGCTTCTGAGGATCAGTTGGTAACCTTTTGTCATTTCAGCTTTGGAGCTCTCTCATTATTCTCTCTCTATCTCTCTCTCTCTCTCTCACTCACTCACTCTTGGACACTTAGAGCTTCTCGGAGAATTTTGGCATTGGAGAAAGAAAGGAAAATAAGGCAAGAGGAAGCAAGGATCAAGTAGGGAAAGGCATGATCAAGCAGCTACACCAACCTTCATTGCAGGTATCAATCTGAATGTGTATTTTCCTTGCTAGATTTGGCATGCATGGTATTGCATGTAGCTATTTTCTATCATGGCATGTGTTTTTCCAGGTGTAACAATGTTTTCAGCCTAGCCTTGCCATTTATGAATAGTCATGGTGTGATGGGGTTTTCATGTTTTGGTTGAGCTGGATTTTCGGATGGATTCAAATCTGAGTGGAGTGGATCTTCGAATGATAGAGCACATGGAATAGTGGTCACTGAACCAAAATGTGGATCATGGTAAAGCCACTGGCCTAGTGACCCCTGAGCCAAACTATGGGTTGCAGTAAAGCCAAGATTGTGTTGCCTCAGTGGGCCTAGGAATCCTTGCCGGTGAAGTGCATGATATACTGTAAATTCAAGAGGTGGTTTGCTCTTCGTTGGGCATAGCAATCCTGAGTTTGGGATATGCGATAAATATTGGAGAGTGGGTCTCAGTTTAGGGCCTAGCAATCCAGGTTTGGATTGCGGTAAAGCGTGAGAGACTAGGAGACAAGAAAATTCCTCACGGTGTAGGTGGAGAAATCTGATGGCATCCATGCTTGTTTAGCCTAGTGATCGGGTGAATATCACGATAAATCCTGTTATGATGTGTTCATTGTGTTGTCCTAGTGATCCAGGATGGATTATGGTAAACCTTGGTTTCTATTGATGAGGGTGAGGTGGTTTAGCCTCGATATGACCTGGTTGAGTTCTTTTGGTTTGAGTCCCACATTCATGCTTGGAATATGGCACGGGGGTGATTGGCTGAAGACAGACTTGGCTCAGCTAATCTATGGTCAGGTGGAATGTGGTAGTCCCATCTCCATTTGGTTTATTGCATTCATTAATGAGAAATTCATTCCCTTGATTTTCATGTGTAAGTGTACCAATGTATATCTGGATTTTAATGACTGATATGTTTATAGTATTTCTATTACTATTATGCTGGTTATATGTATATTTTATGACAATAGTTATGCATGGATCTCAGCATATTTTTACTGGTATATGAATGGATAATGTGTATATACCTAATATATGATAATGCAACAATTGAAATGAGGCAACAATGGTTCATAGTGATTCTCAGATAAGTATGAGATCCCTACACTTAATTTTGTTGTTTACACCTGTAGGTTACGTGTTGATGATATGTTTGACGAAATGCTTGTCATATCTAGTAGGGGTGTGGTTATGGTCTTGTTCAAATTATTGCTTTTTCATAATTGTTTCCCTATATTTTTACTAATTCTAGGATATCACTCCATTTTGGGTAGTGACCTGGGCTCTGTTCTTGAAAAAGTGACTTAAATCCTGGGGTCGTTGGCACATAACTGGCAACTTTAGTCTCTGGTCGCTGGTAGGCAAACCTGTGAGAGCGAATTTGGGTTGCTGGTCGCTCCCTTGCCCATAGCATGAGAGCGATTGTGGCCTAAGAGATCCAGAATAGTAGTGGGGCCCAGGGATAGGCTGTCTGAGTGGCTGACATGTCTCCTGAGGATCCTGAAGTTGATGTTTGATGACCGTGTGTGATGTTTCCTTTGATTCCACTTCCTTAAGGTCACATAGGAGGTCAAATCTGATCATAGTAGCCTCTCGTCTCATGTTTACCCCGGTTGGCATGGTTACTTGGGTGGATGTGGGAGGAGGGTACTACACTCGAAATTGTCCTAAAACATTGTAGGTATATAAAAAATAATTTGCATCCAAATTATAAATTATTAACAATTTTAATTTAATATCACAAAAAAAGAAAGAATCGTGTTCTAATGCAATATTTTAGGGGCACAATTAAAAGAGACTCCCACGAAGGAAGAGCTACAACTTGCTTTCAAGTAAGACTATCAAGCCGTGGTTGATCGATGGACAAGGTTAGTATCTTCACAATCTTCCAACATCGAACATAACACTTAAGCAAATAAAAGCAATGAATAAAATTTATAAATCATTACTTGTACAATCTATTTATTATTATTTTTGGCCATAAAGTAATGTGATTTATTGTAGAAAGTAGGCAAATAATATATATACAACACATAAGCCTACTGACAATGGAGTGCTTGATCTTGAGACTGATGTTCAATTTGGTATTAGAGGTATTTCATGTGTTATAAAAAATTGTAGTATGGAATATAATTAAAAATATTTAAATGAAAATGTTGTATTAATTATAACCTTTCTTGTTTCTACACCGGAGCATGTACAAGATGTGGCCAGAGAAGAGGAGGAACATATGGCCACATCCAAAAGTATTTCGCTTCCCTCCACTAACGAAGTAGGTAAAGAACACTAAAATACTCTTTTTGTTACTAAAAAAATTGTAATACTGATAATTACAAATATGAATTTAACATTTATTTCTTATTACAATTGATGCTCAGCCTCACTTGTAGTAGCATATTCATAGGACTAGGTCAAAAACAAGACATATTACACTAAAGACCACAACAACCAAAGGGGGCCCAGGTCCAGACATCATGGCTAATTACATGCTAAAAAGGAGAAAGAAAGCTGCTAAAAAATGACTGAAATTGTTTATTTAGAGCCCTTTTTTTTAGTACCACATTTTTAACTGAGAGATTGAATGCGTCATGGCACGTGCACATGTAACTTTAGACTATCTTAATAAAAAGTTGTGATTTTTCCATTGCAAAAAATTAGAATGGTTTTGTTTCATATTGTGTAAACACATTTTTTATGATATAAATATGGTTTAGAATACCATATATTTGATAAATTCGTGGTATAAGTCAATTAAATCCATTACGAACACCAAGAGCCTATAATCAGATTCCCGTGTTAAACTAAGCCTTTACACAATTCGTGCCCATGATAAGTCAACCATCTACTAATTCTTATAACTATCCCACTCCACCACACACTACCACACTCTTAATTTGGGTGCTAGCTACTCCTTCTTCAATGCCTAATCACAGAAATTTGTGATTATTATGACAATTTAAGTACATATGTGTGTAATGTCCATGGTGGGACGTATGAATTGTTGTCCCCAAATTTCTTGTCAATGATTATAATAACCTTGAATGGGCTAGCACTGGTTTGTCATCATCATCTCAAAATGACCCGATAGATGAAAATTTTCCATGTCTGTCATCATCACTTCACATTATCTCATGGATGACCCTTTCTACAAATTATATGCATGAATTTATGGAAGGCCATCCCCTCTACCTATCCTATGATTTATTGTGACAAAAAGTGAAGAAAAGACAATTGATGAATCTTTGTTGATAGTATCCCCAACTTATAGATTGTACTTTGTTCACATGTTTTCACAATCAAACATTGACTAGGTAGAGGGGATGGTCTGCCAAAAATTCATGCATATAATCTGTAGAAGGGGTCATCTATGAGACAATGAGAAGTGATGATTATAGACATGATAAATTTTATTTTGTCGGTCATTTTGAGATGGTGATGACAGACCAGTGCTAGCCCATCCAAGATTATAATCATCGATGGGCAATGTGGAGAGGACAATTCATACATCCCATAATGAACATTACACTCATGTGTACTTAAATTGTCAACATACTCAAAAATTGTTGTGAACTGACAACTAATATAAATTAGAATTTGTTAGATCAATATAGGTTAGAAAATGCTAGAAAATGCAACCAATATATAGATCCACCCCTCTTGCGATAACCTTGACAACATCATGTGTACATGACCAGACCATCAAAAATAAAGAAAAAGAAAAATAAATGATTGTAATAGTTATATCATTAGAAACATCACGTACCATATCATGAAAATTTAGTTTTGATGATAATTTTTTTTGAGATGAAGTATTTTGTGTCTATGATTAATGAATGAATAAATATTATATGTTAATGAATAATTTCTATATGTATCGTTATGTACATGACGTTGTTTCATATTATGTGAACATATTTTTTTATGGTAAAATTTATTGAGATGAAATATTTTGTGGATTTATGAATGAATGAATGTTTGTTATTTGTTTTTTTATGTATCTTAATGCATTTCTTTCAACTATTTCCTATATAGTAGATAGATTGGGCACTGGGGAATTGAGAGTGATGTGAGGGGGGGAAGGGGTCATGAGAGCTTCCACCTTCACGTGGTTGGCCTTGTTCAATAGAGAATAAATTAGGATTTAGATAATCTTGGAGCAAAATAGCCTGAATCCAACAAAGAAACAACAATCCAATGTTGACTTCACTATTGCTTCATCAAGTGGAGGGAGGTTTGCTCGAATATTAAACTACTCCAACAATTTATTCTCGAAATCAAGAGGAGTTCATTCAGGTATTCATGCATGCAAGTCCTTTTAATTATTTTTTATCCATGCAGTTAAATTTAATATTTGGTAAAATTTAATCTAAGTTTTCCTCATTGGTCTCATGAATATATGTAGGACAACTAGTTTCAATTCAGATGTTGAAGTGGAATAACTATTTGAAGAAAATAGCTCAAAATGGAAAGGTTTTAGGTGAGACAAGAAAATTTGTTTGATATTTGTCTTGTATGTCTTGGCTGCGTGGGAGTTACATAAAGTTTTATAAGAAATAACAAACTTTTCCATGAAAAAAATTCATGTAGTATTTGTCTTTCTTTGACAATTGTGTTTCATGTGAGTGAAAGACCACAAACTCTCATTTTTCATGCAAGGAAATAGGAGAAACTCTTACTCTATTAATTTGGCATAAGGAGCTGATATGATTTTTCTTCTATTTTATTAATTATTTACCGCATCTAACTTCTCCTCCCTTTTTTTTGCAGGTACTTTCATTCGCATATATGGATTTTAAATATTAACTACGATTGGAGTCATATACACGAAAAAAAATCATCGAAGTACTGCTCAACTATAACCCACCAAGTGCTTGGCTAATAGGTGGGTGATTTACTTTTGCGTTGAATTTGATTTCAAGCAATTTTTTAATTCTACATTGTGATTCTTCCAAGGCCATAGATGTTGAGAAAAGCTAGGGAAACCATAATTAGGGCTTCTTTTATAATGTTCTTGACAATTCTTGTGATATAATGTTATTTCATCATCATCATTATTATTTTGTGTTCATCATCAAGAAAATTCCAATAAAGAAGATTATAATGCAAACAAGAACACTATAAAAAGGCTTCAGGCCAGGGAAAAACTTCTCCACATGGGAAAACCCCTTCACAGGAGAAAACCCCAAAAACTTATATTCTTATAGAAATTCAAGGAAAACTTACAAGACCTTTGATCAAGGCAACTCACCAAGTGATAGGCTAACCACCCAAACAAAAATGCTTCTCTCTATAACTTGGTATGCTGCTCTTCTCTAGCTCGAAATATGAACAGAGATAACTTTCTTCCCATACGTGTGAGCTTTCCAAACAAAAAATTGATGCACAAGCCAAACAAATAGACCTTCTTTCTTTCCTTGCTATCCTTCACCTCTTTCTCGCTCTGAATTTTCCTCGAACTTCTTGAAGAGACCGAATTAATTGTGTGACTCAAATGAGGTCCAATACCTCTCCTTTGTTGAGAAATCTAGGGCATTATGTGAGTTAGATTCTTTAATTTGATTTCTCTTATTTTTAAATTTACTTGTGAAATTATATGTTTGTTATGTTAGTGTTCATTTCATCAAATAAATGCCAACATGAAGATGACAAAGACAAGAACACAAGATGTAAGCCCACAACTAGGGAAAAACCCCTATCAAATATTTCTCTAGTAGATTAAATCAGGTTGAGACACACTTGAAACTTTGACTAAAGAAATAGACTTACTCCAACCACCAGACCAATTCCTCCTACAATTGTCTTTGCAATCATGGTTCTTGTCTCCTTATGTTTCAACTTCAAAATTTTGACCCTCTTTCTGCAATAGTCACGACCCTCCTACTTCAGGAATCTCGACCTCCATGCTTCAGAAATCCTAAATTTCCTTTTGCAATACTCACAACCCTTTTCGTAATCAACTTTGCAACAATTAACTTTGGCCTCCCTGTAAATGTTTCTGAAATTCACAATTTTGGCTTCCTCTTTATAATAGCCTTCTAAGATTCTTTGCTTTCTCTCCATTTCTCGGTCTTGTAATAGTTTCTCTTAATTATTGAATGAATGGTTCACTTATCTCATTCAAATAGTGAATTAGTAGGTTATTTATACTTATTGTTCATTGTGCATTTGAGTCGACATGAACAATTTGAATTGAACCCAACTTATAGGCTTGTAATGAAGGCCAACTTGATTATCTTCTATTTGGAGGTCAAATTTGAAGGATGAATGGTAATCCTTTTTGGAGAAGGAACTGATTTGGTGGAGGATATATTTAGACACATTCTTTTTCCTTTCTTTACCTTAAGGATCCCAAGAAGGATCTCTTAAAAAAATTACTTTGACTTTGACTCAACAAAAAATTGAATTCACAATGCCCAAAAAATGTATTTTAAGGCAAACACTTAGGCAATTAGATTTCAGAGGCCTAACCCTTACTCACTCAATGTTGTCTTTTCTATAATGGCTATGTAGTCAAAGGAATATTTCTTGTTAAGAAAATATTTCCATGTAAAATGATCCATTTTTGAGAGTCGATGATAAAAGTTGAAAGAGATGAAAATTACGTTCATTACCCAAGTATCAACTCCTTGGAAATCTGTGGAAAGAGCTATAAGTCGAGCACACCATCTCTTTCAAGATGTTTGATCACATTTATTACTTATGGATAGGTTCCAAAATATTTCTTTATTAAGCTTGTAACCAATGTTATGGAAAAAATCTAGAATGAACTTAAAGATGAAACAAAAGATTAGAAAGTTGTAAAGCAATATAGATATTTAGATGACGACCACATATTTCTTAGAGTGTTATCACATGGAATTACTTTGCATGAATTAATGCTAATTGGATTGACCGAAACCACCCTTGGGCTACCATGAATGAAATGTGAAGTAAAAATCTCAAAATATGTATCTCGAATAAGCACATGATCCCGGGGTCGATGTACAGGAAAGCTATGGATAGCTATAGAAATAGATCCTATTAGAGTTTACACAGAACTAGGCCATTAGTTAGTCCCTTGATGCCAATAGGAAAGAGAGAGGAAAAACGTATAGGCCCAAAATCAATCCAAAAGAAGATGTGCTCCAAATTATCCAAAATATGGCAAACTAGTAGTTGAATGAGCCCATGTTGGGATAACAACTCATGTTTACCCCATTTTTATGGATTGTAGGAGGAAGTATAGCACTTTTATGGTCTCTACAAGTTATAAGTGTGGTTGATGTCTAGTTGGTATAGGAGTCTAAATTTATAAACATAAACTATACTTAGCCTTCCTTTATAAGATATGTATTTTAAAAATATGATATGCTACCCCATTTGTACTAGTGTATGTTCATCCAAGCCCTCATTTCAAGAGCACCCAACTTTCCCATTGTGGAGTCAACAAAGCCTTAGGTTGATGGAAATTCTTGAAACCTCCTCAAGCATGCATAACCTCTCACATCACTAGACAAAATCCAAATGTAGGATTCTTCCTTTTTGTAACCTTTGTAAGTCCTTTATTATATTACTAAATAGATCCAATTTTTTTTAATATGGGGTTTCCCTTTTAAGACAAGATCTATATACTTGATCCAAATATCTTGTACAAAGAAAATGTATTTGGGAATTTAAATATCTAAAATTTCTTGTATCCAAAACCATCGATGAAGATTAGATCTAGATGACGAAAGTTTGAGATGTTTGGATTTCATGTCACCTCCAAATCTATGCTTATTTATTTACAATTGGATTATTGAATGGGATGTGCGGACCACATTTTATATCTTTTAAGTGTTTAGCTATGGATAGAATCATGAAGTGGAATGTTTGGTGTGGAAATATGGATAATTTGGGTTTTCACTTTGAGTTACTTTATTTTGTGAAATCTAGATCTGAAGGGAAGCATCAATTTCTTCCATATATTCGAGGAAGCCAAGGGCACTTAATAAGTAGCAAGGAACATGATTCAATTCAGTCATTCTCCATTATACTAGTGTTAATTCTATGGATATTTACAAGAATAACATGTTGAACAACAAAAAAATGATGTCCATCATGTAGGTTTTTTGACAAACTTGGTTGAATAAGTCTCATAATTTTCCCAACCAATCTTTAGATCTTTTCTAGATTACCTTTATTGAATATCCTTTCCTTGTGTTGTTACAAATAATTGTAAGCTTCATGCCTTCAACACATTTTAACATCCCACATAATTTCTCACCAGATATGACCAATAAATACCTCTTACATTACTAAATTTTTGCACCCTTGTTCTTCGTATTGTAAATTCTACTCACAAAATAAACAATTCTACCTTTTCCTGATGATGAACCTCGATAGAGGTTTGAAACATGTCGACCCTAAGATTTCTATATGATTTCTCCAGAATATCCTTGCTTAAATCATGAATCAAAGAAGCACCCAATCTGAAATTCTACATGGTCTGCCATTACCAATAATCCCCACAGGAACACAATCCATCCTTAAAATGATGAAAACGACTTGCATCCCTCATAACAATTTCTCACTTGACAATCCTGGAGATGAACTTGGTGGAATTGTGGCAGTCTCCACAAATGTGAAGGTTCTTTGTGATCCAGATAGTTGTCCTAGGGCATGTGTTCATAAGGCCAAAACAATGTGTTCCTTTGCCTCCTCCTCAAAATCATGAAGCACAACATTTGTGATAAGTATATACCCTAAATCCTCCATCTGCCCAGTTAAGGTTCACAATGTTGCATAAAATATCAGATTGAGGATGAGATGTGTCCCCTATAAGGAATGCATGTACCCTATTGTTTAGTTCAATCATGTCCCCTATAACAAATGCACGTACCCCTGTCTTTATCAATAAACTTACCTTTTCCATGTTATTCCACCTTCCAACCATTACATAGATTTTTGATAGCAATACATAATATCCAACAGCTTTAGGTTTCCAGTTGAAAAGATGTTCAACGATATGTTCTCCAAACTTTATATTACAGTGAATTATGTAGGCATCAAGTAAGGTTCCTCAGACAACAACATTGGGTTCTACCGAAATCCTTTTGAAGAATTCAATTGCCTCATCTAAATGGAAAATGGCTAAGAAGGTCAACCATGCATGCATACTGCTTCACCTGAGGTGTGATGCTGTACTCTTAGTTCATGCAATGAAAATAGTGCCAACCTTCTTCTACTAAACTTGCATGACTACAGGCTGACAGAACAAAAGTGAAGGTGACGTGGTTTGGTTTTGGGACTAACATTTTCATTTGAGAAAAGAGGGAAAGAGAATCCTAACCATGGCCATGCACTCCATAACCCATAAACAATTCACTCCAGACCACAACATTTTTTTCATAGATTTTGTCAAAAAATTCCTAGGCTTTCTCTATACTACCGAATTTGGAAAACATATATATGAGGGTTGTACCTAAAAAAGCACAAATTGTCACTTCTAGAACCATGTCCAAGGTCAATAAACCATGAATAAAAATATCCTTAAATATCATCTAGAAAAAGATCTATAAGATACAATTAAGGAGCTAGGGTTTTAGAATCAACCCCACATAGTTTTAGAACAACCCAAAAGTTAAAAATTTAGGTCATGGAATCACCACTAGTTACCCAATTCCTTACAAAAAATCACACGTTTTCCCTTAATTCACTCACTTCCTTTGGGAAATCCTTCCTAGAATGTTTATCAACTCAGGTCCAAGTCGTTGATTGTATTTTCAGAGAGCAAAAAATACAACGAATGCACATCATGAAGATTAGGGTGTCTGAGTTTGTATCTTAGCCCAAGTCTTATTGCTCACAGTCGACAACCATATATTTCTTATCATAATTTTTGAATTTCCATCTACTAGCCACTAAATCATCTCAATCACTACGGCCTAACATGGGGTTTCAAGATTACGGTTTCAAGGTGAAAGTTGGATACATTGTAGACTTGGAAAACGATTTGAATGTCATGGAGGATGGAAGTTGAACCTGGTTGAAACCAAAATCATGCTTCATATAGCTTTGTTTTTGTATGAGACATGTTCTCAACAAAAAATTCAATGGATTAATAATTGAACACATATTGTCTAAGTGCTAGTGAGTTCACAAGTTCACACATTGCAAGGGAATGTTTATCCCTTCAACTATCCATTTCCTCCCCTATTGTGGACTCATAACCCTCTTTTATCCTAACAACATTCTTTGGGAATTATATTGGTTTTATCCTTATACATTTTTAACATATGTCATTGAGTATTAAGGGGACATTGCCACATGGTATATAAGGTAATATAAAGGACTGCTAAGCTTAGTTACAAACACATGTCCAAACACTTCATCAAAACCTCTTTAGTGATGATCATATTGGTCATTGCTTGGATCATACACTCCAACAACATCCAAAATGACATCCATTGTCTCCAATACCTTTGGATCTCGGGTGCATACAATCTGGGCCCCTGCAAATTTGTGAGTGAGGCATATCATGAAGCATCCAAGTGCCTCATCATAGTGAAAAGTTCCATTAAGTGTACCAATCATTTTCATGGTTTTCCCTATCTCTTCTTTAGACATATCCACAACATTCAACAAAGAAGCCATTGTCGAAAAATGCTTGATTGAATACACACTTTTAATAGTGAAACTCCAATATGAGACTACAAATTTTATCATTAGATATAGTGGTAGAGGGGACCAAGAGAAAAACTTCATGCAACAAGAGAAAATTGATGTCTCTTAGCAATATTTATAGTGTATATTACATTTATCTATGAAATAAGATGATTTTGGTTGGACTGGCCAACATGTCTTGAAGTGAAGGACCAACAAACATGTTTTTTATTTGTGTCCTATAATGCTACCACGTATCTAGACCCTTAAATGTATTAGATATAACCCTGTCATGCACCATTCTAGAATCGACTAAGCATTTATTGTCTATGGAAAGTAGTTACCATAAAGAAGAGTTCCACAAGTCTAAATCTTTAAAGGAAACAAATCTGAACTTGTTTGTGAGTTGTAGGCACTGATGTAGGGATGATCCCTTACACTCAAACTATGTAAGCTCAAGATCCATACTCATCATTTCTATTAGCTTCCAATTATGGACTTCCACTAGAAGGTATTGATCCCTAAAAACAAAACAATTAGATCATTGTTTGTTAAGATCCAACATTTGTGCCCAAACCATATATATATAAAGGTATTTCTAGTAGGTATGAAAGAAATTTTATAGGAGACAAAGTTCTAAATGTTAAGATATGAAGAGAAATTACAAGGACTACTCAACATGCATCCATAGTAGATTCTTCAAAATCTTGTAGGTGACAAGGTCTAGTTTTGGAGCATATATACCTTGATATGTGAGAGCACCATGCATAAGGACATGGATAGTTGATATCTAACTAATATTCCATGTTATTCCACATTGGACACTTATGAATTTTTAGTCACCATGATTTGGTTTCTTATAATGTTTCCCAATAGTTCCCACAAAATAAATGGTTATGCAACAATAGTGTAAAATCCTTTCCCTTATAAATTTCCTTTTTTATTTATTTAGGAACAAAAATTCCATGCATCCTATGGTGAAAGATGATCATGCCAAAAGTGGTATCTTAAAGTAAATGACCCAGGTTACCCTCATGAAGAGAATACAAGTGGTCAGATGAGAACAAAAGTGTACTCTTCTCTTGTTGGAATTTTACAACTTGAGGATGGTCAATATGGTGGGAAGGGATCTGAATTTCTTCAATGTTCTAATGAAAATATGACACGTTTCATTGCAACACTCGAAGAAGATACTTATAGTCAAGGGTTGACATGTGATGTTGGGAATTCACATCATAATTCGACTCTATTGGAAAAATAATTTTTCACTTAACCTTCTAGTGTAAAGGTAATTCAAGATATTAAAGATAATTTTTTCAAAGAGGAGATTGAAAATCTCTAGGAAGATGTCAAAATTTCATGGATTGGGAGTGTTTATATTTGCAGACTGGTATAATGTAGAGATAATATAAAAGATGAAATTTTTTGATGGCAGCTGGTGGACTCCTATAGCTTCAATTATGGGTGATCAACAATGAAGGATGTTATGTGTGATGGCATTCCTTTAGTCTTAAAAATAGTATATATATATGTATATATGTATATATGTATATATATATATATATATATATATATATATATATATATATATATATATATATATATATATATATATATATATATATATATATATATATATATATATATATATATATATATAAATGCGTATATCCATCAAATATTTGACATCGGAGTTAGGGTCGTCGAATATTCGACAACTTCTGGTCAGAGTATTAACTAAATACTCGACGAATGAATCGACAAACAGAAGTATCAGTACCACAACACTCCCTTCAGAAAGAACTTTCGTCCGTCACATATCTGATGATTCACCATTAGCTTGAAAGCGTTGGAGAGACAACACTCTCATCGAACATAACTCCCATCTATCGCATATTTGACAATTCACCGTCAGCTTCAAAGCATTAGAGCGACAAAACTTATGTTGTTGATTATTTGACGCATAAACATCGGTTTTTTTGTCGGAAAAAATGACCTATGTATCGAATATCTGACTCTGAACTAGTGCATGACTTGCCGGATATTTGATGTTATATACATTTGATGTTTTACAATTTGTAGCATCACAAATCTGACTTAAAAACGTCAGTTTTTTAATGACCATTTCAACCTTTTTATGTGTAAGATAATTGACATTTTTACTGTCGCATATTTGACGGTATCTAAATTATCGACTATTCAACTAATATATAGCGACGATTTGATAAGAACCAATTTTTTAGATAGTCGACAGAAATAAGTCACATATTCAACTAATAACCGTCATATTTTGGCCCCATTTGTACTAGCGAGTGGAGCCACCCGATGGTGTATGGCTGCAGGTGTGGTGTATTTGGTAAACCCAACCTCTGTTTAGATGAGTTTCTTTTGGCTCCCAGTATTGATAATGAACTGTAGTAGAGACCCCTTCACCCACATTTATGAATGGAAGAGACAATCCCCTTCCCCTAGATCTTTGGGCTCAATCTTATGGACCTTGGTGGTGGCAACGATGGCGTTGGGCTCAACATCAATAACCTGCTTCCCTTTGTCATTCCCCTTGTTGGAGTTTGACTCAGAGTTGGAACATGCATTTGACTTTGAAGCCTTCATCTCATCCACCAGTGTCTGCTTGGCATGACACTGTGTTGTGAGTGGGGATCTTATGGAACTCACACCACTTCCCTCTGTCCTTCTTCGTCTTCAGGGTATTATTATTTCCTTTTGGATTCGATGGGTTGTCATGGGTCACCCCAGCTTGGATTTTTTTTCTTTTTTCTATGGTTTGGGGGTGCCTTTTCCTTGCTTCAGATTCACAGATCCAAATTCTTGCTTCTTCTAATTAAATTTATACTTGATCTTGATAGCGTATTAGTATGCGGCGCCAAGCGAGGAAATGTCCAAGAAATCCATCTTGTCCTGGATGTATTTGTGTAGAAAACCATGGTACCTAAGTACTAGATGATGATCAGAATCCTTGATGCCTAACTTCATGTGAAGGGTATGAAATGCGAAGGGTATGAAAATATTTGTGAACTTTATCATGTCCTAGTCCCTTCTATGCCATAGTGTGGTCCATTTTATGACTTATCTTCATAGCTCCCAATAGGGTAATATTGTTCCTTTCTGGTGTCTTGGAGAGAATTCCAATTTGGTACAACTAAAAAATAGTGGGGTTCCCTCTCATCCCTCTACTCACAGTAGGTTTCCCACCAGTCCTTGATATGAGGGGTGGCTTTGAGGAGTGAAAAAGTAATATTTTCCCTATTGGAAAAATCATGAACTGAAAAATATCCTTCCAATGGATTTAACATTTATCTATGGCATCCACATGTATTTGGCCTTCAAATATGGGAATGTCAAAGTTAACTTGTACCTTAAAGGGAGTGGCACCTCCAAGGTGATTATCAAATGAAGATGCTTCTCCCATTGATACTTGCCAAAGGATCTGGGAAAAGTTATCCATCACCTCGTTCCTTTGTCGCTTGAGGGCTTCTTCGAGAATTTTTTTGAAAGGATCTCCTACTCCCTCGTCTTTCTTTTCTTCTGCCATGGGAGGCTATCAGGGGTCGGTGAGGCTTGGTGTTGCAAAGGTTCAACCAGTTCAAGCCTTAATTCCTTATACCTCGACCTCATTGGGGACATGCACAAAGAAAAAAGAAAGATCAGACTATTCTGATACTAATGATATAGATTTATGTACGAACAAAATGAAATACAAACTTAAACAAAAACATAGAGCTACAACGAAAACTAAATACAATTCATTAATAACAAGTAATCAAACTGTTTATATGCAGAATGGAAATAGATTAGCTCAGACAATGGTAGCTTATCTCTAAGAAGAGATGTGATGACAACATGCCTTATGAACTATGTTATAATGTGGCTTAGAGTCCTTTCTATTATTGAGATGAAGGGCCAAAAGTGTGTGGGCCCCATTGGGGTTAGTTGGTATATCAACTTTCTGGGGTTGTAACTTTGGAATAATATCTCCATTTGACGTGTATGCTATGTTGTTAAAAACATCTATCCCAGGACAACAACTTTTGACTGCAAACCCTCGCAATTGGCTACATGTATGCTTTTTTTTTCCAAAAAAACGTTTTTTAGGGCCTCAAAATGACTCGGGAGTTTCAGACCTGAAAAGCTGGAAAAAATAATAAATTGTGCACAATTAAGGAAACTAAAAGAAATAGTGGTGGGGGTCCAAGTGGAATAGGTGGATGGTCACCAATATCCAACTGAATCACTATAGTAGTTGAATTAACAATTGGTAGCCTATTTGTGAAGAGATCAAACATTGATGAGAAGATTAGATAGTGCAATAGAAGGTGAATAATTGCAAATTCTTAATGCCAAAGGGAGATCATGACCAAAGGGGGATAATACTCAATTAAGAATTGGTATCAAAGGGATCAAAAATTGGTATTAGTTGTATGTTGTTGCTTAGAATACTTAACTACATGTTGTTGTTTGAGTTAGACAATGTTTGAATTGATCTTAATTTATCCATATTGTTCATAGGATATTGTTATGAGAGCTGAAGCGTAATTAGGTTGTTGAGTTTATGGTCGAGTGAGATTGTTAGTCCAAGAGTGTATGTATGTTGTTGTAGGTTTTAGAGGGTAATAATTTATATGTTGTTGATCTTTATGTTGAGCCAAAATTTATGGTGATGTATTTATGAGTCTAGTATCATTAGGGCTTTGTCCAGAGTAAAGTATCATGTTGAGATGATGCATTGATGTATGACTAAGAAACAGTATTGGTGATTTAGAGTGTGTCATCACTATTAGGTATATGGTTGAGTAACTTGTGCATAAGAGATATGATTGTTGATGTTAGAGGTCATGTGCATAAGTCCAAAATGAGCAGCAAAATTATAGTTGTAAGCCTAGTAGAGACTTAGACTAGCAAGCATCAGTGTGCTTTTGGCTCATATAGTATGAATTGTTGATATCTTAAAACCTTTAACAAGAGACACCCCTTGAATACTTGAGGAAAATATTTGAGTAGTGACTCTTCTCTCAACTAAATCTTCTTCACAGGGAAGAAAGGAAACTATTCATATCAGTCTAGAAATAATTGAAGTAATCAACATTTAGAGAAGCAATTGTCAGATCCACATGATCAAAATGATAAGGGGAGATTATTTGCAGGGGGAGAATATTTGGAATTTGTGTCAAAGGGGAGAAGTAAGTACAAAAATTTCATAAATTGAGACAATTATTACAAACATTGCATGGAGAAATAAGAAAACATTGAAGAAGATCTGAATGAGCAACAATTGGTAAAGTTGAGGCGTTTTCCAATAGAAAGGAGAATGAACAAATCAACAAGGTATTATTGATATTGTTATTTCCATAAATAACTCTTCCATGATTGGTAGCAATGTTTAGTGTTTCCATTAGTGACAAAGGGAGAGATCGGTATAATGTGATGTCATTGATGTAAAAGGTGTTGGCATTGGAAGACAAAGTTCATTGATCATTGAATTAGGTTATTGATGTCAAAGGTGTTGGAATTGGATGAGAAGTTCATTGATCATTGACTTAGGTTATTGATGTCAAAGGTGGTTTCAGGGAGGTTGTTACTAGGTATTGTCATTATTGATGTAAGTGTTTCCATGCTACCATGCTCATGCTTATGTTTTTGGTTGGTGATGTCAAAGGTGTTAGATTTGTGTTGATGTTAAAGGTGTTGGATCTGTATTGATTTCAAAGGAAGTGTCATGGATTGGCAAAGATCAGTTTATTAAAGGTAGATTAATGATCAAGTGAAACAAGTATTTTTGGAGCAACATATTTAGATTAATTTTTGGCACGAAATATTAGCCCAGATGAGATTAGAAAATGCTCAAATTGATAGACCTTGAAGATATATCTACAACGGTATATGAAAGTTTGAAAATGACCCCCTAGATCAAAAGATATTGAAGGTAAAGGCTTAGGCCAAATTTGGTGTTAGATTTAGCACAATCCAAAGTTGGAATTATTTTGGCCTTTTTCCAAAATTGATGGTGTAGCTAGAAAATGTCAAGGTTTAAACGATGACCTAGTTTGTGGCAAATCAATCACCGTGTGGGTGCCCATACCCTACCACAACTGAAAAAGTGTGGGGTGGTCCACGTTTACTATTTTGGCCAAACCATCAATCACAATATTGAAAACCTTTGTGAATTGTGGACCCCCTAGTTTGAAACCACTATGGATGGGGTCCACATAAAACCAAAATGGTTTTTGGACATTCCTGGTGGACATATGATGTGGGACTGACAACATTGGATAACAATGGTGCCGTGGAGTACAGGTGGAGACACGATGACATAATGATGTTAGCATGATGTAAGATTGGCATGTAGCCATTCATACATGAGACATGTGTCAGTCATTTTCTGTATTTTTAGATGGCCAAGTGGGACAAATTTGGGTGACTTGTGGCACCACCTAGGAGTTTCCACATGATAGTAGACAGTGATGAGAAGTCAAATCAATAGAAAGTGATGAGAAGATGGAAGGAGATATCTGAAAAAATATGAAAAATGTGGGTTTGCATTCACAACCTGTTGTGGCCAGCAATAACCCCCCTTCTTATTTTAGTTTTGATATCAATACTAAATAAGTGGGGACCCTTCATCTAGAAAATAAAAATAAATTAGAACTTCTATTCCCTTTTTGAATAAATCTTACTATCATAAACTTAGGAGACTACCCGCAAAATCCAAAAAGACTTAAGTTTATGATGAGTTCGAACAAAATCTTTCTCTCAATGATAACGCATCGCATCGCAAAAAGGTAATAACGACATGATATAAGAAAACTCCTACAAATTTGAAATCGCGATGCGAGATCACACACCGGAGGAACTCATCGCATCGCAGTTTTCATATGCTTCAAATATCACTTAAGGTGAAATACTTCAAAGCCGGTGATATGTGATGACATGTCTCGCAAATCACATTTCGCAGAACCACATGGTAATGAATGATTGTCAAAACATAACGGATTAGTGATATTACGATCTACGATATTGCGATCTGCGATATTGTGAAGCAAATCGAAAAATCGCTTTATCACGGATCTGCAGGGCACATCGTTCCAAAAAGTTCTTCGTAATCCGATGTCAAGTCATGCGCATTAATGTTAATTTAATAAGTTAGTTGATGATCATTAATGACATGAAGTTTCGATCTAATAAAGAAGTCAGTTCACGTAGGGTGGTATATTTTATATGATTTCAAAATTTAAAGCTTTCCCGTCACCTTATTCATATCATTACTCTTTCCTGATTTTGTAAAATTGCAGGAGCGGAAAGCAGAAAGATATACATAGCAATGTTTAGAGTATAATGGGAAAAGAAGAAGAAGCTTCGATTTCCGAAGTCATCTAACAAAGACGTGAAAGAGGCGAAAATTGGCACCAGGGAAGCCCGGATCAAGAAATGGAGGCAGTTTTCGATGCGCGATCGCTGGGAAAAACCCTTTGAGAAGGAAAGCCTCTGAATGCTCAATCACCTGAAAGTCCGGAAAATTACAGAAAAAGTACGATAGGCTAAAAACAAAACTATTGCTCTAAAAATAGTGGTATTTATCAAGTATATCCTTAAATGGTATGTAAATTTCTCCCAAATGCACAACATCTACAAAATAGTTGGAGGCAAAAGGCTGAAGACAGAGCAGAATCCATCAATAGGTTAACCAAGTTAAATTGGGATTCTTAATGGTAGTACTTGGTTAAACCACACAGTCAATACATGACTCTCAAATGTCTCACTAACTCTGTAGAGAAGATAGCGCCAGCACTTGTCGATTTTGTTTTTGCAAGACAACTAAAGTTGGAGGTCGGCCAACCAACTCTCCTCAAGCTGATGCTGAATGCTTGCAACCACAGAGAATAGATACATAGATAGTAATTTCCAGATTCAGTTTTAGTTTTAGTTTTAGTTTTATTTTGCCTTAGATGAGGACGGTCATTTAAATCGCCTCCTATATTTTTGTAATAGACTATTTTTAGGATTTAGCTAGTAGTATTTCAACCCTTCTCATGTATTTAAAGAAGGGTCCTAAAATTTGTCAAAAACGTTTCCTCAGAACATGCACTTCTGCACCCTCGGAGGAGGTTTTGATGAATGAATGGAACAAGATTTATTGATATCCGTGTTTACTATCTGCTATTGAAATTGCACTTTTGTACTCTTAGTAGATGTTGAACTAAGAAGAGATAAATCATTATTGCTGAAGCTCATGAGTAGAACTTGTTAGCAATGGTACTTTTATCTCTTAATGATTTCTGCTTATGCATTTAAGTGATATTCATGTTCAGTTATTTATATATGAATGCTTGAACATTTGATTTATCATTTGGCACTTTTGTACGGTGATGGCTATTCTATTTATGCTTAATATATGAATGACTTATTATGCGATATGTTTTTCACAACTGTTCAACTAACTTTTTATACGAAACAGTTCATATTTATTGAATTCTTTTCTTGTAGCGATTGAATGATATTTATTACCAATTACTATTAGAAACTATTTTAGATCGCATAATTGAAATATTAAATCCCGAGTTAGTTTTAGAATTAGATATTTCTATTTATTAGAATACAATTGCATGTTGTTAGATTAGATTTAGAATAAAAGCATTTTACTTAGAAATTATTAGAAAGGAAATATCAATTCTCAACACACACATACATAAATTGGGAAACTGGTCCCATTATCCCCAGTCAGACCCACCATCCCAAACGGAAAAGGAGCTGCTAACCAAGGTCTAGACCGGGTGGGTATCCCCCTTGTTGTAGACCTGATTTTCGGGGCTTCAACATATTTCCAAGGAAGCTCGGATCAAGAAACGGAGGTAGTTTTCGATGTGCGATTAGTGCTTAGTGATAATCGCGCATCGCCAGGCAAAACCCCTTGAGAAGGAAAGCCTCTGAACGCTCAGTCGCCTGAAAGTCGGGAAAATTGTAGGAAAAAGTGCTAAAGGCTAAAAGCAAAACTCGAGCTCTAAAAACAATGGTATTTATCAAGGATATCCTTAAATGGTATGTAAATTTCTCCCAAATGCACAACATCTACAGAACAACTAGAGGCAAAAGGATGAAGAAAGAGCAGAATCCATTAATAGGTTAACCAAGTTAAATTGGGATTCTTACTGGCAGTACTTGGTTAAACCACATAGTCAATGCATGACTCTCAAATGCCTCACTAACTCTGCTGAGAAGATAGCGCCAACGATTGCTGATTCTATTTTTGCAGGACAACTAAAGTCGGAGGTTGGCCAACCAACTCTCCTCAAGCTGATGTTAAATGCTTGTGACCACAGAGAACAGATACATAGACAGTAATTTCTAGATTCAGTTTTAGTTTTAGTTTTAGTTTCATTTTGCCTTAGATGAGGACAATCATTTAAACCGCCTCCTATATTTTTGTAATAGACTATTTTTAGGATTTAGCTAGTAGTATTTCAACCCTTCTCATGCATTTAGAGAAGGGTCCTGAAATTTTTCAAAAACATTTCCTGAGAACATGCACTTTTGCACCCTCGGAGGAGGTTTTGATGAATGAATGGAACAAGATTTATTGAGATCTGTGTTTAATATCTGCTATTGAAATTGCACTTTTGTACTCTTAGTAGATGTTGAACTAAGAAGAGATAAATCATTTTTGTTGAAGCTCATGAGTAGAACTTGTTATCAATGGTACTTTTATCTCTTAATGATTTTTGCTTATGTGTTTAAGGGATATTCATGTTCAGTCATTTATATATGAATGGTCAAATGTTTGAGTTATCATTTGGCACTTTTGTATGGTGATAGCTATTCTATTTATGCTTAATATATGAATGACTTGTTATGTGATATGTTTTTCACAACTGTTCAGCTAACCTTTTATACGAAACAATTCATCTTTATTGAATTCTTTTCTCATAGCGATTGAATGATCTTTATTACCAATTGCTGTTAGAAACTATTTTAGATCGCATAATTGAAAGATTAAATCCCGGGTTAGTTTTAGAATTAGATATTTCTGTTTATTAGAATACAATTGCATGTTGTTAGATTAGATTTAGAATAAAAGCATTTTACTTAGGAATTATTAGAAAGGAAATATCAATTCTCAACACACACACACATAAATTGGGAAACTGGTCCCATTATCCCCAGTCAGACCCACCATCCCAAACGGAAAAGGAGCTGCTAACCAAGGTCCAGACCGGGTGGGTATCCCCCTTGTTGTAGACCCGATTTTCGGGGCTTCAACATATTTGGCGCTAGAAGGAGGGCCTGAACTATGAATGGCTAGTAAATCTAAATCCAAATACCATTCCGAGAGTAAATTTCCCTCAACATCTCCCCCGACTTCTCCATCACACTTAGAATCTATAAATCTTAAGCAAGAAGTCGATAAAACAACAACCACTGCCACAAACCTGAAAATTTCAGAGAAATCGATTATTGAACATCCTGAAGTTGAATCTTTGATCCATAAACTTCAAAGATTTTCTATATCACCCCAGAAATCTGAAATATCTCAAGGTAGTGTGACTTCGCATTATAACCCTTCTCATCCTCGTACTAGATTGCAGAGTGAAAAGTTTGGTATTGAACCAACTGAATTACCTCTACCTAAAAGCAAAAGAGCAAGGAAATCACCTAAAGGGTCTGATAGCAAGACTCTTTCATCATCGTCATCCATCTCGGTCTCTCCACTACGAAGTCAACCATCCACTCCTCCACTTCAAATTATTGTCCAACACACTACTGGAACTTCAACATCTCCTTCACAATCATCCAGAACTGTAATATCCTCATCTTCCCAACCGCAAGGAACATCTTCTGTGCTTTCTTCTATTAGTAGTTCAATGATGGACCAAAATCCATGGAATAACCCAGGGGCAGTCTTAATGCCTGCGTCCTTGAGTCAATTACCAGTCCATCTTGAAAAATGGCTGCCTAAGTTTAATCCTGAAGCAGGCATGCTAGCAGAAGAAAACATCAACAACTTCATGTTATCTATAAATCTCAATGGAGTCACTAATGAAGATGTTGTTGTCTAGCTATTTCCTTACACTTTGCAAGGAGCAACCGGATCATGGTATTTTTCATTACCATCCGGATCTATCACTAGTTGGGATATCTTCCAAGAACAATTCTTGACTAAGTTCGGTGATGATAGGTCTACTGCGACATTGATCAATGAATTGTCAAATCTTAAGACCGAAACAAGAGAACCTATCAAAATTTTAACTCGTGCTTCAACAAACTTTTGAATAAAATTCCTGCCGCTTCCAAGCCTAGCGAAGAAGTTTGAAGTGAATGGTATATATCTGCTCTACCATCAAACATAGCAATATTTGTTGATAGGGTTGCCAAAACAACTTTGGCTGAGCATATGAAAGAAGCAATAGTGGTAGAAAAACGTATCATAGCCTTAGAGAAGAAAAACGTTGTTGATGAACGGAAATCAAAGAAGGTCATGTTGAAAGAAGATCCCACGAAAAAACAACCCAATGACCAATTTGATTTAGAAGGATTGCAGAAAGTTTTGAAAACCATGTCTAACGAGATGGTCGATATTAAGAAACAAGTAGCAGAGACTTCTTCTAAAAAGCCTTACGAGCCTTATAGAAGAAATCCTTCAACTGATTCAAAGCCTCCCAATGCTATTACAAATGTAGAATCAGAAGAAGAAGAAGAGGAAATTTCCAATGAAGAGCCCACCGATGAAGAAGAAGTTGTAGAAGTGCAGGGAATGTGGGACTTCATTCTCCTTGACAAAGAGGATTAAGAGGCATCACCAGTCAGTACAAGAAGTCGAAATCAACTCGATCCTCCATAACCAACTCCTAAACAGAAGAGCACAATCTCGATATCTAAAGATAAAGTCGCAGGTAAGAAAACGTCACCCAAAGTGACTCAAACAAGCCCAGTCCAATCCGATTCACCAAATCCATCCAAAACACTGATTGTTTCTAACGAGATGGAGTATAATAACGTAGAAGACATGAAGAAGGCTAGGGCTAACATTACCTTTCATGAATTGAGCAAATTAAAACATCAACAAAAGCTCCTTTTGAAAGAATTACACACGATACCTGTTGCACCTTTTCCCACCACTGTAATCTCTCTAGCTTCCCATGAGATGGGAAGACCTCCAACTAATGTGACTAATAAAGTCGATCCAAATGATATCACTTTAATTGGAGGAAGATCCAGATCTCATACTCCCCCATTTCTTCTTACTTATGAAGTTTTCAACAAAAACTTGCATAATTGTTTAGTGGATTCAGGAGGTTCATCTAATATCTTTCCTAAATCAATATGTGCAAAGTTGAATGTTCAGCCGCAAAAGTCTGCAGTACGCATAGTTTAGCTAGACCGGTCACAGGTTGAAGTGATCGGTGAACTAAATCAAGTTACCATAAGGCTGTCATCGAACCTAAAGGTATGTCAAGTTATTGATATTCTAGTTGCAGACATTCCAGAATTGTATGACTTAATTGTTAGTAGGGATTGGTTTGAAAAGCTTCATGGATATTTTGCTACCGATTGGTCACATATGTGGCTCCCTTACAATGGTAAACTGAATCAGATAAAGGTTGAGCGAGAAAGACATCAAAAATACATAGTAACAAAATTGGAAGGAGAAAATGAACCTGTAGCATACAAAAACAATATAATTGGAAACTATTCTGTTGATTCTTTCTTGGGAAATTTTAATGCTCATACTTCCCCTTACTTAGAACATTTTGTTTTGTCTCAAGTAGAAAACTTTTCCCAAACATATAGTTCTAAATGCGTTAATTTTATAGATAGTCCTGTTAATAAATCTTTATTTTGGAAGTTATTTTTTGACGGTTCTAAGTCTAACAATGGAGTAGGGGCATAATGTGTACTAGTTAGTCCAGAGGGAAACAAAATAATGCTAACTTGTAGATTCGAATTAGATTGCACCAATAACACTGCAGAGTACGAGGCTTTAGTCCAAGGATTATATAAGGCAATCGGATTAGATATCAAGTATCTACAAGTCTTTGGAGATTCTGAAATTGTAATTAGACAGGTATGAAATACTATACATTGCCTATTAGTTCATTTAAAGCATTATCAATCTTTAGTGCAAGATCTAACTGAACATTTTATAGCATTTAACATTTCATCAATTCCTAGAATCCAAAATGCTAATGCTGACCTCTTGGAAAACATAGCTTCCAAGCTCATTCCCTCAGAAGACTATAGTCCAGACAGATTTTCAATCGAATTAATCTTTAGACCCTCAATTCCTGATAATGTTACAAACTGGAGAATTTTCAATGACGATCTTGATATTGTAAGCTTCCTCACATCATAAGGATCTTACACTAATCAGATTATTGACGAGGACCAACATGACGAACAGTTGCAACAAGAAAGCACTAATAATGCTATACCAAATTCAGTAGTCAAGTTGGAAGACCTATATGATTTGAAAGACCGATTCAAGAGATCTACCATTTCAAAACTTCGGAGTTCAACTCTGAAATATGAATTAGTAAATCTAGGAACTAATACCAAGCCGCAGAATATCAACCTAGGTCTTGGCCTAACCAAAGAAGAATGATTAGCTTATGTTCGTCTCCTGAAATAATAAAAAAGTGTCTTTGCCTGGAAATACGATGATATAAATACCTATGACACTTCTATCATTCAACATAATATCCCAATGATAACCGATGAAAAACCCGTCCAGCAAAAGCTGAGGAAGATCCATCCTAATCTGGAAAACCAGATTAAGTCTGAGCTCAACAAATTATTGAAAGCCAAAATTATTTTTCCCATTCGACATTCTAGATGGGTTTCTAACTTAGTTCCCGTCAGAGAGAAAAACAAAGACATTAGAATTTGTATTGACTTTCGAAACCTAAACAAATCCTACCAAAAGGATAACTTTCGCTTGCCTCCCATGGAGCAAATTTTGCAAGCAATTGCAGGATCAGAATTAATGTCATTTTTGGATGGTTTCTCTGGCTACAATCAAGTTTTGGTCCATCTCGACGATCAATTAAAAACAATGTTCAGAACCAAATGGGGTACTTACGCATATCAAAAGATGCCCTTTGGTCTGATCAATGCTGGTGCCACATTTCAAAGGGCCATGGACATCACATTTAAGGGATTAGTAAATAAATCAATAGTAATCTACCTTGATGATATAACTGAATACTCTAAGAAATGTGGTAATCATCTCAGAGACTTAAAGAAAATATTCCAACGTTATCAAAGGTATGGGATTTCACTTAATCCAAAAAAGTTCTTTTTTTGCATTAAGTGAAGGAAAACTTCTTGGATTTATAGTGTCAAAATATGGAATCCATATTGATCCTGATAGAATTAAGGAGATTTCCGAAATACCCTTGCCTCATAACAAGAATGCCATGCAATCCTTCCTTGGCCAAATTAAATTTGTTAAGAGATTCGTTCCAGACTTATCAAGGATTGTATCTCCCTTACAAGCAATGATAAAAAAGAATTCAATCTTCAAATGGGGCCAAGAGGAATATGAGGCATTCAATCTGATTAAGCAAGCGATTATAAATGCCCCATCTTTAGCAACTCCAATTTTTTTTTATCCTTTCATTTTGTATACATTCGCCTCTGATAGATCATATGCTGCGAAACTCACTCAAGCAAATCAAGATAAGGCGGAAGCCCCAATTGCCTTTTTCAGTTCCAATCTACAAGGGGCTGAATTAAATTATTCTGATGTCGAGAAACAAGCATATGCTGTTTTCAAAGAAATTAAACTCTTTAGACCCTTTCTACTTAAAACCCATACAAAGATCATAGTACCATTTCCAGCGGTAAGAAATCTCTTAGTACAGAAAGACGTGGGTGAGAAAAGAGCAAATTGGGTTACTGCCTTACAAGAATACGACATTGAAATTAAACCAGCAAATATTTTAAAAGGTCAAGGCTTTTGCAAAACGTTGGCCGGAGCATTGCTTATTTCCGAAATACCATATTCAGAAGTACAAATGTATGAGGTAAGCCTAAACGATATTGAGTCATTATATGTTGATGTCATATTTTATCTAAAGAATGGATATGCTCCTTCAAACCTGGATTATACAAAGAAAAGAGCTCTAAGATTGAAGGCTAAGCAATATCAACTCGTAGATGTAGTTTTTAGGATGAATTATGATTCTGTTCTTCTTCGATGTCATGAGAAATCTGAAGCTGAAAAAGTGTTGCAGGAACTCCATGATGGACCAACAGGTGGAAATTATGCTGGAGATGCTACAGCACATAAGATCTTGTGCACTGGGTACTATTGGCCTACACTATTTAAAGATGCGCATAGTTATGTAAGGAAATGTCAAGTTTGTCAAATTGCCACTGGAAGACAAAAGAAACCATCATTGCCTTTGCAACTAGTCAATATCGATCAACCCTTTGATCAGTGGGGATTGGATATAATAGGTGAGACCGTTCCTCACTCTTCCAAACAACATAGGTATATCCTTACAGCTACAGATTATTTTACTAAATGGGTAGAAGTCGTTCCTCTCAAGATAACTAATGCTAAACAAATCATCGATTTCATTGATCAGTTTATAATTGCTAGGTTTGGCTTACCATTTGCTTTAATGTTTGATAATGCATCGTACTTTTCTGGAAATACTATGACTGAATTTTCACTCAAAAGAGGTTTTAAACTCAAATACTCTGCCAATTATTACCCACAGGGGAACAGGTTAGTTGAATCAACAAATAAAAACTTAATCAGAATCATTAAGCAAACCATTGACCAAAATCATAAGAATTGGCACAAAGCTTTGACGTATGCTCTATGGGCAGACCGAATAATGTAGAAAGCCTCCATTGGCACTTCTCCCTTTAATTTAGTTTATGGGAAAGAAGTGGTTCTCCCAACTCATCTAGCAATTCCCTCTTTAGCTTAGTTCAATTTATTGACGAAACACCAACTTCATCCTTACAGCTAAGACAACTGCAAATTATTAAGCTAGAAGAACAACAAGAAAAGGCTAAAATAACTCATGCTCACCATCAAGCATTAGTAAAAGCTTCTTTTGATTCAAACATGGTATCCAGAAAGGACTTTCAAATTGGAGATTTAGTTTTAAACCGGGATAAGGCTCACGAAGTAAAAGGAAAACATACAAAGTTCAAAAAAATGTGGCTTGCCCATTCCAAATTGCGGAAATCATAGGTCCATCCACTTTTATGTTGCAGGATTTAGCAGGAAAAAGAGAATCTTTACTTGTTAATGGGAAAATCCTTAAAAAATACTTTCCATAGAAGATTATTTTTCTATTCTTGTAGATTTTTTTTTCTTTTATTGTGATAATAAAACCAATTGTAAATGGTTATGTTTGGAATTCACGAAAAGGACTAATATTTATTTTATATTTTGTTTTTCGCTTGTATAAATAGAATTGATTTGGAAAATTGGTCATTACTATTGAAAGCTACGGTTAAAGGCTATAAGCTTGGAAATGATACTAGTTTCAACTTTGTGAATTTTGATAAAAAGAAACCTTTAGTGGGAATTTGTTTTATATCGGTCAATGAAAAGCATCAATAACAAAAAAAAAAAAACAAGGATTCTCTGTAAAAAAGCTCTTTCCAAAAAACTCTACAATTGTCGTCCAGAGCTCTTCTTAAGGAATTGATGACTTCCTCCCCACCTAGAGAATTATGAGCTTCAAGGAATAATCCAATGATACACTTTAAACTTAAAGAATAAGAGGTCTCATCATGAGCCGACTTATCATGATCATGGATATTATAGCTTACTAACTTTGCCAAAACTACATACCAAAACAGGGCAATGACTCAAGATTGTTGCAATCAAAAGACAAGGGGTCTCATCACGAGCCAACTTGTTTAGTAAATTTATTAATCAAGTGAGTGACACTGTCATAATTTGGCTACCAAACTAAGGCATTGTTCTTTAAGAATTAAAAGAAAATAAAATCAATAAGTGTGGATATGGATTTCTCTTAGAAAATTGTATATTTATCCAAGTAGGATACGTGATCATTGCTGGGTAACAAGTAA